>JAPQRN010000019.1:10499351-10519800 GCA_037367275.1 Coranthus polyacanthus | reverse complement strand
CTGCCATGATCACCATAAGTTCAGCCGATAGTGACAGGTTGGAAAACGTAATATCAGAGCCAACTCACCTTTTCTAAACTATTTTTAACACATATTTTAACCCTAAGCCAACGCTGAATGAAATAAACAAGCAGAGCTGAGGGCTGAGGGAAAATGAAGCCAATGAGGCTGAGCGGACATTAACACAGCTAGTTGCCAAACTGGGTGAGAGCAGCAGCAGAGCTGTCACAGCGAAGCATCTTGGTTCAACCAGAGAAACAAATGAACAATGTCAGCGAGTCAGACACAAAGTCCTCGGGTGTCCAAATGTAAACAAACAAGATCATCACCAAGGAGACTGATGGCTTCTGTGGTTGCTGTCCTGCATTTTACACTGTGTACTGTCGAGTAGAGCTGGCAGGAAATCTGCTAGATTCTTTTACAGTAAAAAACACGAAGAGAGTGCTGTTCTTCCACACTTTTATGGCAATTGCAAATCCATTCCAAATGGATGCAAATTTGGAAATCCAGGGTACTGACAACTGTCCTCAACTAAATCAACAAGCAGTGTATTTACTGTAAAATCTTGATAACACAGCAGTACTGAAAAGCACTGTGCTACATTGTACGTGTATATCACATCTTTTGTCCAAACCTTGTACACTGTATCTCAGTCCAGTATGATCCTTTTGTAGATTTTCCTTATGCCTGCTAACGTAATACTCAAACAAAACACTGCAACACCTGGAACTTATTTTGGCTTGTTAGCAACAACTGCCAACTAACCCAAAGAAACCACTACAATTAGTGTCCACCACAACACATCAAGTAAGACTAAAAGATTCTCAAATGTTAATGTTAAACTACGATATCCAGAGTGACTTGGAAACACATGATGACCTAGACTAGATGACTAGATGACCTGCAGGGTTTAAAAGGAGGTAAAAACATCACTCACCACAGTAGTAAGTCTGTTTTCACCACCACTATTTTCAGTCAGGGCCCAAGTACCATCAGCTCAAAACCTGCAACAAACAGAGGCACAAAAGTCAGCATAAAGCGTCGACAGTAAATACACAACATCCGTGATGAGACAAAACCAAACAAAAGAGAAAGAGAGAGAGACTAACAGTCTTACAAGTTAGAACCGATAAGAAAATGCCAGGTATCAGGTGCCTGTAAAAAAATTTGAATGTAATTTTTCACTTAATGGTTCCTAAATGTGGATGAATGCTGTTCTGTTTAGTCAAAAGTGTGACTTCAGTGTGAAAATAAAATGACAAAAGAGGGAAGAGTAAACGTTCCTAGTAAAGTCAAGGAGTTGATTTCTGGCAGTGTGGAATTTTTAACAGTGAGTAAGGAAGGGAGGGGTGATATCAGCTGATTAATCAGCTATTGGCTTTTTCCATCAGTCTTACACCATCAGATGACCTCAAGAATATTTTATTGAATGAATGCAGACTAAGCATTCTGAAACTGAAAATGTGAATTTCTGAATGACAATTCAGATGATGCTCTGACCATTTCAGTTTGAATTTATGGCAATGCAGGCGGCTGGCTAATGGTTACTGTTCATCATTAATCCATGTTTGTATAATTTAATGAACTGCTTATGAGGGCCCCAGGCTGCTAACATTCATAAACATACCTGATACTATGAGCTAGGCAGTTGAAAAGGGTATGTGGAGGACTTTAGCTGTATGTTCCAACAGACTGCTCATGTTTCCATCCTTACATTCAGAGGACTTGTAGCACTTGGAAGGCATCAACTCTAGTGAAGTGTAAAAACACTTGAGTGTTTAGTTCTATCCGTCATTGTCTGCGTATGTGTCTGTCTGTCTGTGTGGGTGTGTGTGTGTGTTGCCCGGTGCTACAGTGTGTATGACAGAGAGTTGCCTGCGCCCTAACAGAGAGATCTCTCTTCTGGACTGGTAATAGAGAAAATGCATCACAGTCGAATGTCTTAATCAGAAACAGAGTTGGTCACATAAAATGTGAATTCAATAATTAATAGGAAATCTGTTTTCTTCATTTCTCCAGTACAGATAGCAGAACCAATAACGGTGGAGCTTATCAATACTCCAGTCCTAAATAATTTACCCTTGGGTTTCAGCACCCATTCCTATTCACCTCTGGCCTTATTATTACAGCTGCAGATTGAGGTGCTGTTACATTGTCATTGGATTGCATAATACTACATTGCAAACCAGGCGCCTTCTCCTAGCTCACTGCTTCCTTCCCTTTTTGCTTGACACTGATTCCCTCAGCGCCTGTTTACTTTACTTCTCCTTTCCCTTCAATCTCTGTCTCCCTCTTGTCTTTAGGGCTGGTGACCTCTTGCAGCTGTAGGACACGATGCAGAGCCAATAGAGAGATACTGTTACCACAAATTAGGGAGGAGTAGTTTGGGTGTGGCCAAGGTGAAGTTGAATGTGTTGATGACTGCAGAGAAACTGCTAGACTCTAAATGACGTAGCAAGAATGAGGTTCGTTGTTTGTAAGCACCGGTCAGGATTGAAATTTAAAATGATGAAAAGGACTGGAATTCTTATAATGTGGGGTGCAGAGTAGGTAAAGTAATGCAGAGTCATAAAGTTAATGGCAAACTCACGTTAATTCTAGTTTCCAAATATAGACCTAAAAAGGATATTAGACATACCAATAGGCATATTGACATCAGAAAAAAATAGTATTGCAAACTGCAAACACTTCTTGGGTGACGGTTGTGATTATTTGTTTGCAAGAAACGCTGAAGGCTACATTTATTATTACCACAGACAAAGTTATGCATGTTTGTGTGATGTGACAGCTTGATCCAAGAAAAAAAAGCAGCTAGAGATTAATATAAACTGGGCCATGCATCACATTTTAGCGTACAATCAATTTTCGGCACCACACCGAAACCAGGTGAGGCTGTCCAGAAAGCTGCCAGGAGCGAGAGAGAACGGCAGAAGCTCTGTCTGCAGGAGGGGCATGCTAGCAGCAGCTGGGTGTATCATTCTTGTAAATTTCAAGCCACCCATAACTTTTCATATATAGGTATATATTCACAACTTTAAAAGAATATGAGAAATGACCCCTTATTTCCAGCACCCTTAGATAGGGTTCTTCAAGGCAAACACTATTTACTGACAAACACTGCACTCAGTGAAATTCTGTCATTCGGAACCACAGTTGTGGCATTATGTCGATGTGGTGGTGCTATAAGTTTATACCAAATAGAAATATTACTTTAGGTAGGGTAGAAAGGAGGCTACTTCTAATACTTCAAACAAATGTTGCTGTTTTCCTCAACTGTAGGGTGGAGATCATTAGTACATTTGTGATTAGTCACTTTGTCATACATTACCTGAATATTTTATATTTGAAGAAGTGTTTGTTTCATGAAATAACAGTTTTAATCTCAAAATTGTCAGTGGCTTCAATCATATAGTTATTAGAACTCCAAAAATATGCTAAAAGACACTTTGTGAAAAGCTAGTTGAAGATACAGTACCACCTCCGCCTCATTCTACGCTAGGAAAAACCCTGAAATGAAATGTATCTCTGCCTCATCTGTATCAAATTCAACAGAAAATAAAAGTTGAGTATCCACATGCTTTCATACTGCCCATGAGGGGTACAGTGTCTCAGAGCTGACTAGCCACATAAATATTTGGCACACTTAATTATTTAAATGTAAGTGTAAGTATTGCAGCCTACTGCCTAAGCCCTGAGCTGGTCTTAGATACAAGTACAAAAGAGTTTTTAAGAGTAAAAAATGTATGTAGGCTTACATTTTTTACTCCTAAAAAGGATTCAACAGAGTCAACATAGAAAGATACCTTAGCATGTTGAAACTAAGATTACAGACAAATCGGATTTCCCCCAGCACAGCTCATCAGAAATTAAAGAATATTGACAAATAAGTACAAGAAAGTGTTTTTGCAAGTGTTTTCATCAGGCACTGCAATGAGTCCTCTGTGCATCTCGGTTCACCCTCGAGTCTCTACACTGACAGGTGGTTGACTTCCCATTCCTGTTATATAGAATCAACTTGATTTCAAGTAATTGAGCATTGCATCATGGGTGTTTTTAGCATAAACGTTGCTAGACGAGCAAATGTATTTAAAGTGCAAATATCAGGTTAAGAACCACAGATCTTTAATGTGTAGGAAAATGGTCTAGTAACTGGATTTAAAAACATATACCATATGTATGTACAAAAACACTTTAGTGATATTTGGGGGCAACGTTTTCAGTTTATAGCAAAAACTGAGAAATCAGTGTGATGTAAAACATGGAATTCAGTTATGCTAATGAACATGAGAAGCATAAGGATAACATGCTATTTTTGACAACAGTGAGGTTGTAAATATAAAACCATACAGTTATGACAGATCACAGCCTTTTTATTTTGAGCCTGATGCATCGAAGGGACCCGATGCAAACCAAGATAAGGAGAAATAACCGGAATAAGGAGAAAAATGAGTTTTGATGTGATGAGATGAGAAGAGAAGAGCAGAGCTGAACGGGTGAGCAGCTTCAGCTAACGCTGTTTACACTGGGTCAACACATTTCTATCACATATTACACAGAACCAAAACCAGGAGGGATTGTCTGTTACTGATAAAACTATTTGTACTCACCAACAGAAAGTAATGTGTAACTCCCGTATTAACTCCACACTGTGTTACGATGTTACAGGAGGTTAAAGAGGGAAGAGGGTCCGCTAATGATCCACGATGGTCCAAAACAGACCAACCCTGAACTAGGATAAAATCAGAGGGTAGTGTGTTGATCTCAGCTGTTCTGGCTCTAAGCTCCAGTGCCAAATGTTCGAAAAGTTGTCAAAACTCATTTGGCTTGTATATCTTCATCTGTTACTGACTCCTGTCTGTTGACTGCATCTTCCACTCAGACCCTCTGTCGTGTGATTTTTATAACGGCAGTATGACCTGAGCAAATAATGTTTCTTTGTTTTTGTGGAAATCTGATGTCAAAGTAGATTATTAGCTGTGGAC
Source organism: Coranthus polyacanthus (assembly GCA_037367275.1). NCBI lineage: Eukaryota > Metazoa > Chordata > Actinopteri > Kurtiformes > Apogonidae > Coranthus > Coranthus polyacanthus. Next base: position 10,514,818 of record JAPQRN010000019.1, on the reverse strand, counting down.
TGTTGTAAATGTAAAACATGACTCACATACAGTGAATATACAGTGAGTGTCCAGTGTAGTAGATGTGAACTGTACCTACTGTAACAGAGAAGGAGTGATTTTTAAGTAAAATATTGTATTGTTGTATTAAAAAAAATATCCTAAGCAGCAATATTCAGTAAAATATTACCATCTGAGAGTATTATAAAGTTCAGAGTTGTTTACAGTCCTGTTTGTTTGTTTGTTTGTTTGTTTGTTTGTTTGTTTGTTTGTTTATTGTCTCACACAGTTGGCTGTTTAACGGTAGGGGAGACGACTCCCTTTGTGGCATAATTTGACGCAGTTTGAAAAAAGACGGTTTTAAGAGCAGAGCTGAAAATGTACTTTTTACTATGAATCTTTGTAATTTTGCTTTGTAGCTTATTTTTATATATTTATATATTATGTATTTCCATTTAACATCATGTATAAATTCAGGAAAAAATTAACCTAGATGCAGTTGTTGTACTTGTAGTTGCACTTTTAGTCCTTAAATACACTCTATAGTGATTCAGTCTGTCGTCCACTTTAACCTTCATTTCAGAAATATACTTTCTGCTGTGATGAACCTCAATGAAGTAGACGCTGCATTAATCTAACTGTTAGGGACAATATTACAGTACAGTCAGCGCAACCCATCTCAGCCATAACCATGATAATAAGTAAACCGCAAATGTAACATCACACCTTCCAGGGGACATAAAATCACTGCTCCCGATAACTTAAAGGGAACATAGGCCACAAACTTTCACTCAACAACAATACCACATCATGAACATGGATCAAATCATTAAGGACACGTTAATGCCACAAATCCATAACAACATTAGTTCACTTTTAATATGGGCCACTCCAAAGCCGTATGAGACAAGCTCAACCAAAGCACAGATGTAATCCTGCGCTCCAGATAAACATGTCAACTTGTGAGGCAGAGCTGAGCCCACGCGATCCCTGATCAGAATACAATACAGTACATCAGAGCACTGCAAAGATCCCATGACATTTAGCAGGAGAATACTTCTCCACTTGTCCCCTCTCTCATCCCCGCTCTCACCATGTATACAAGCAGAGTCTAATCCATGGAAGAAACCCTGCCCAGATGACAGGGATTTCAACTTTGCGGTCATGCCTTTATCAGCAAAAGTGTGAAGAATTACTACTAGTGTGTTTGCCTGTCCTTATACAAGCTTGGCTAAACTCCCTACAGTAAAAACTCATTAGCTTATTATTTTAAAAGCAACAGAGTGCACACTGTAGCGCTGCACAATTAATCTAATTGTGATGTCAGTATGTCTAATTATATAACCACAAAGAGATTCCCTGAACAAATGTGTTACATACATACAGGCGTGACCATGCAAACCTTCTGTCTGTCTGTCTACAGTCTGCTCTTTGTCCACATCCTCGATATTCAGATGACCTATCAGCCTCTGTTTATTCAGTCAGTTTGGCAAGTCTATTTATCTTGCGATGTTGTAAAATACAAAAAATGAGGGAAAATGCTCTCAACAATACAAGAATGTGGCTCTTTTGCTTCTATGTGAGTTACTTGCTGGTTTGAATACTTGCTAACAGCCTGAGTCATTTGGCTTTAGAATTCTTATGTAGCTACTGTGTACACTATATTCAAGGTGATTTTATGTGGTTCTCATTTTAAAGCAATATAGTTTGAAACATGAAAAAGTCAGCTGGAGACAGTTTTAAACAAACTTGCAGCAGCTAGTCCTGGGTGATCTGATAATCTTAGATCATGATCCATCCAAATTTGTCATGTGATCTACAGAACGTGTCATTGAATAAATAAAGCCCTGTCAAAACGTACCTACTCAGCTAACATTCATTGTAAATGGCCCATGTACCAGTGTAAACACTGTGTTGCATTATGGGTTGTTGGTGAATTAATGTTTCTAGGCGAGTTTAATTGAGTCCGTTTCTAATAATCCTTTAACAACTATACACAATAGAAGTGTTTGGTTTGTCCTCTTTAACCTGCAGTGTTTGTGTAACATGTTGTTTTACTGCTGTTGAATAAATAATGACTGACAAAATGACAACTTCAGACAGAATTACAATAGCTCCATGAGCTGCTGATATGGCTTCTGAACTCCAACGTGCAAGTCTGATTTACACAAATGCTTTCCCGAAGCAACGGTGCAAAACAACAACATTAAAGTGTAAAACCATTTTTGGATCATTATAAAACTCCGCCACAGTTTACGTGATTAATGAAAAACCGGAGCTTCCACAGATGTATGTACAGTTAGGAAAATCATGGACTAGTGTTTACTTCATCAATGAAAATATATCTTTCAGGTTTCTTGTAGCTTTTTATTCAAATAACAACAATAAAAAGCCATCATACACAGCCTAAACCCTGACCCAGATTGTGGATCGGGATTGCACCTCAAAAGATTATCATACTATCTTTTGGCCAGACCCTACCTGGTAGTAACTGGTATCATTTCTGGTAACAAAGAGGGCAGTCTTCAACTAGGAATGGAAAGCAACTCATGTCCCTGTTTGAACAACAAAACAAACAAAAAACTGAGAGGAAGCAGACATTCACAAATAATAGTAGGCCATTTTTGATATTTCAGTTCCTCACAAACCCAAACACAAGACTCCTTTGTAAAACACAGGCTTTTCCAAAAAAAGCACCAATTTTACACGACTAGTGCTTCTGACGTCAATTTGTACAAAGCTTGTGTTTGAAAAAGTTACCATCCCTGCAGCAGATGGTCTGACAACATGAAGACACTACATGATCTATCAACATATCATTTTATACAGTATGTGGTTAAAAAATACCAATAATGGGATATTATTTCAAGGCCATCTAAAGAAAGCCTCTCAAATAAAACGTGAATTTTATTCTACTGCACTCCTTTTGGCTAAGCCTGTCATTCCCTGAATTTAGTCACAACACAAAACTGAAATTACTGACAAAATCATTTTTGGAACAATATTCCATTGTGTTCAGAACAGCCAGAGTCAGCAGTCATCAGGCAGTTCAGCAGTTCAGGTTACAGAATGAAATGTGCACCCAACATGCAGCTGTGGCAGGGGCTCCTCTGAGAGGGGTAGACCCTGGAAGCCATGGATTGCCCACTTTACCTTTGGCTGTGTTTGAAATGGCATAGTATGTAGAGGTCAAACAATAGTGGATTTATATAATAATTGTTAGACAGATAGTTTCTAGCAGGACGGACGTGTAACTGCCTGATGTTGCAGAAAATGAATTATCTTCGGCTTTGTTAGAAACTGTTGTTACTCAACATCTAAGGACGCTTTCACACCTGAAAGTCCAAACCAAGGTTCAAATTGTGTACATTTTGTAACGTAATTTTACTTTACACAATTTTGGGTGTGGACTAATACGTCCTGCCGTCATCATCTACACGTGCTGTGTCTCCCTTTATAGACATAACCATACTGAAATCAGTATGTTGTTAAGGCTGCAGTGATTGATATATTTCTGGCATCAGAGGGCAGAAATACCATAATTACCTTTAAACATATTGTAATTCTGTCAATCTGAGAGGAAACAAGAATTCGGCCCACCTCTGTGGACTCAGTCAGTCGTGACTCTGCTGCTCTACTACGTGGCTCGACACAGAAGAAAAGTGGCTACATTTTTCTACAGTGGCAGGAAACGGGGTCATGTCATGTATGTGTTTTGGTCTTTTGATTTGGACCGAGAAGGTGCCAAATTCTGGCGTTTTTTTCCACTTATTTGTTTGTAAAAACCCTATCCAAGCCAACTGATAGACCAAACTAATTGATCGCTGTCAGTCAGTTGTAGATAGTATTAGAATTTGACCAACATTCAGGCTATCTGCATCATATACTGCATACAACAATGTATCACAGTCATCATCATCTTTTGTTTAATAGTAGATGGCAACTTGCGTTTAAGGTGCATTACGGCCAGCTATGCTGCAATGTGGGCCAAAGTTCACTATATTCTGTATTTACATTAAATAGGGATGTACAACAATGTAGGCAAAAACGGCATGCTGTGGTGAGGACGAGCGACTACAAATGTAAGTATACAAAACTACTACGGCATCATGATGTGCTAGAAGATATTTTCATACAAATGATGATTTGCAGCCAAAAATAGCATGCTCTTGCATTTTGACACACTGAAGTAAGTGAATTAGAAAGCTAACATTTCTTAGGATTTCTTTGTAAAAAATATAGCACAAACTTCTGCCAACAGCTGCCAGATGATGGTTTCCATGGTGATAAGCCTGGTGGTCATGTGGTCTACGTTAATGTACGTTATACTGCACTGTACACTACTGTAGGAAGTGTGATTCTAAACATAGCCGTGGTCTTTTCATTGTGAAAACAGTGGGACACCAGCTGCATTAAGGCATTCCCATGGTATCATGAGCCAATGAGCAAAAAGAGCATTTCTGTCATAGTTTAGTAATAAATAGTAAGTGAGCCAGTGACTGTGGAGCTCATATTTTAACAAAGCTGGTGCAAATGAGCTCAAGTGACTTCTACGTTAGGTTTCTTAACACATGGTTACAAACAGAGTCTGAAATTTACACCTGCCGAGCCCCATATGCAGGTAGATGTTCTGCTTAGACTTATATTTGTCCTAGAAGAGTCACAATCCCCTTAGTTTTGTGGGTTTTTTTTAGTTAACTCTTGTATGTTTGAGTTGAAGAAAATACACATTGCAAAATCATGACCAAGCATTTTGCATATTGCCCACAATAAATGCAAATTGACTTTTTCACTAAGTCGTGCTGCCCTACAACACACATACACACCACTCTTTGTGACAACGTCGTAGACAACTAAACCTTGTCAAGTTTTACTAGAGTCGATGCTGACAATGCTTTTGCACTAAGGGCAGAAACACAAGCAAACTGTCACCAAGCAAAGGTGTATCACATAAAGACGTGTTTCTTATTTGTTCTTTATTTTTTCTCTTAAAAAATAAAAAGGAGAGTATTGTTAGTACCAGCCTCCTCCGTTGTGAACCTCTTCTCTACAACAGTGAATGCAAAAATGTGCAACTGCATAGAATAGTCCATACTCAGCAATGAAATCACACGTAGGGATATCCATATGGAACAATAAATCAAAAACTAGACCATGAGTAATAAAAGGCATTAACCCTTTAACTCCTTAGAGGAAGTAGTTTTACACTAGTTTAACACTGGGTCAATATAAAAAAAAATAGCAACCCTTTTGAATGTCTAATGGCATCAAATTCTCAAACACCTTGAATTCATGCGGCCAACCAAACTGGGATTTGGGGCTTTCCCAGGAGCTGAGACAGAAGCTGCAGGGTACAAATAATAACACCCAGGCCCCTGCAGCGGAGGGAAGAGGGGCTGCAGGCCTGTGAACTTCAAAGCCTTGTGGGTAAAGAGGGGGAGGGCAACTGAGCAGACACATTCTTCACAACGTTGAACTTGACCCCTGGGGCTGCCGCACAAACCATGTGACCACTTATCAACTCTGTGTGTCTGTGTGTGTAGTATCTGTGCGTGTGTCTGAACACTAAAAGCTTCACAATTTTTAATAGTATTTTTTCTAGAAAAATTAACTGCCTATATGGGGAAAGACGTATTTTGTCCTTATTTCAAACATACATCTTTATGTGAAAGCATATCACACACACTTGTAGACAGTCCTCTCACTCTGACAGTTTTATATTGTCTTTCTTTTATCATCTGTAGTCTGTGACATTTCTGAAGTAGCGACGTCAGGAGACGATCTGAACTCCTTATCAGATGTCATGACTTCATAACATATTACACACACTGCTGCAGGTTGAAATGGCCTAATCCAACACTTTTTGCACTGAAGAATAGCGTTAAATTGACTTTAATAAACTTGTTAGTCTAGCAACATAAACGCTACAAACAAGCCATGATGCAATGCTCTCTGTAAAATACACTGGTACTTGGCCAGTGTTTAGATGAATATGTCTGTGAGAGGCAGAGAGCTGTAGGAGAGAACAAGAAAAGCCAAACACTCAAAAAATTATGTTACAATTTGTACAACAACACATCAAATATATTTCACCCAGCCCTACATCTCAGCCAGGTGAAGTTAAACAAGTAAAACATCCACTGCAAACCAATCACATGCAGTGGAGCAACACTTGCAGTGTTGTATGCACCATTTGTATTTAGGTATTTGAATCCAAAGATCATAAGCACAAATGCAATTTCAAATATGTACAGGATGGCTGAAAGACTGTGTTTATTATTACAGCAGATTCCAGGTGTTTTCGTAACCAGCATTGCACTGCTATGAATCACACTGCAGGCTTGTCTTGATGTTCCACAAAGTATTACAGTTATTTCGGTCCATTATGGAAGAAAGTGTGGATAGGTCTGCAATGTCAATGAAACAGTGGGAACAGAGGTGAAGTGCTATATCACACAGAGCACACTGGAACAACACGCCACCGATTTTCTTCTCCAAGTGAGGAATATTCAGTTCACATAATCCTGCTGAAATTCATGTACTTTTTTCTAAGTGCCTGAAGATCCAGTCAACACTGATGCATAAGTCATGCAAGAGAGGCAATAAAATACTAAATGAATAGTCAAGGTTGTCATATGTAAGGCTTAATGTACAAGCTAGTCCTTATGAAATGAACCCAGACAGGGTGATGTAGTTCTTGAATTATGTAGAATGCCATCAGAAACATCTACTCAACAAAGCTTGCAATAATAATAAAATAAAGTGTGTTGACTGAGTCACATCAACTCATGCATAAAGTAACATGCAAGAAAACATTCCACCATAACAGCTGCCAGTAGCGGATGGTATCATGCCAAAAAGTGATAGTATCACCTATTTATGTGCAGTTTAATGCTTAATCTAGCCTGACATTTATGTGATTATGCAAGACTATAGCTGTGAATTTTCTGGGCAGCGAGCTGCTCTATTCACACATGGGTTCAATCAGACATTACACAGACTTTGACCGATCCGACTGATTAGGACTGCAAAAATGTTCAATACCAGTACCAATACCTTGGCTTCCATACGCATTCCTAAATGATACTTTTTTTCAAAATCAATTTTAGCAAAAAGACAATTACATTACACATTACAGTACAAACATTTTGTTTTATTTTTCAGCTCAGTTGCATTTTTATGTCCTCAAAGTAGTTTTACGACACAACAATAAACCTATTTACCACAACATGAATGTGTCTGATATCATTAATAACAAGAGCCATTAGAGGATGGTATTCCACAACCACCAAGGCCCAACAAAATCGAAAAGTGGTACTTGTTACTGATGTCATTGACTCGGACCAGAGACAGCAGAGAAGTTGAGTAGTTTCAGAAAATGGCATGCCATGACAGCTGAAACCAAATGATGTCAAACAAGAAAGAAAGGGAAAAAAATACTGGTAATAATATAAAAGTGAATATCTGATTCAATAATTGTCAGAGCCAACAATTTGTCTATCCTTAAAGAAACTCGTGCAGATATGGGGACAATGTGCAAACTCTACAGAAAGGCCCAGGCCACCTAGTGGATGCAAACAAAGAACAGTATATGACCATGCAGGTGTAAGCACTGACAGGTGTTCAAACATGATCATTCATGCAGACACCCGGTGTACTATAAACACGGCCATGTGTGTTCCTATTGTTGTGTTGTGTTGTTCTTATTATGTTATGTTGTTATTATGACTACATCTGACCATACTAACCACTGCCCCAGCTTCACATAATGAGATGTTATTATTGAGAATGACAGTTGGCCATTTATGGTAATAATAACAAATGAATATCAGACAGACAAACCACTTTATGTAGCTGCTAAAGTTAGTCTGACAGTTGTAGGTCATCTGCACGTCTCAACTAACTGTATCGAACATGTTGTGTAATTATTGTTGAAGACCGAACCCAAAGTGTGGACTCACTTTCACATGATTGTATTTTCTGCCAATTTCATCTTGTAGTTTTGTCTATTTACAGAAAATTACATGGAGGTTATCATTGCTACTGCATCACTTGTGGTTTCCATATTTCCCCTTACAGTTTTTAACTCTAGCACATAAACAAGCTTGTCATGTCTCACTGAAGCAAAACATAACCTAACCCTAACCCTAACCCTTTTATGTCAAATGAGGCATAGAGCCAAAATGATGTATACCAGCTCAAAAAACAAGTGTGTCTCCATCGCATGTCAGGCCATTACCTAACCAGGGAAGACATTTTCACTCACTGCACTTCTTTGTCCATTCTGTCTTTCCCTTTTCAATTCACGACACTGATGAGCACTGGTTACATAACTGTGCTACTCCACATCTCATCCTCTGTGATTTAATAAGGCCAGCTAATCAATGTGTTCTGTGTGGATAACATGAATCAGCTGCCTGCTCTGTAAATAACCATATTCATGTGCTCAACATTTGCTGCGACAAAACACCAGCCATACAGCCATAAGCTAACAGTGTTCATATTACACCTGCAGCTAACACTTATTTACATTGTAATGATTTCAGCAATGAATCATTTCCTCTAAAAATGTTTTTAGAGTTTTTTTTAAAGCCTCTAGTAATCTCCTGCAGCTCAAAGTGAAGTCTTCAGAGAGCCTTACTCTCAAACCAAAAGTCCAAAATCTAGAGAAGTTTCACTGATTAAAACAAGAACTGCAAGTTCAATCAAATGCATCATGATTCTCCCATGTTTGTGGCATCACAGTGACCTTGACCTTTTACCTTTGGCAACCAAAATCTACTCCCTTCATCCCCGAGTCCAAGTGAATGTTTGTGCCAAATTTGAAGAAATTCTCTCAAAGCATCCCAGAAACAATGCATTCATTAGAACAGACGGACATGAGGTCACAGCGACCTTGACCTTTATTCACCAAAATGATTCAGTTCATTCTTGAGTCCCAGAACCTTGCTTATAGCTTATAGTCAAGAAATATGGTCCAACGTAGACATTCAACAAGTCTGTTAGCTAAGAAAACAGTTTTATATCTATAAATCATCTCTGCAAAAGAAGGGCTCTGTTCATAATTCATGACAAAATCATGCACTTTGTCTTCATTCATTCATCGATTTACAAATTTATTTTCAACCATTTTACTGAACAGTTTTCCTACTTCAATTGCCACAAAGGTAACACAAAAATGCCTGTTAGTTGATGGCATAAGACTAGTAGACATATTTCGCAATCTGTAGAGCATTCACAGTAATTATAATGAAGAACTCTTTTCAACAAATAAATATGCATGCAGCAAATGATGGAAAAACAAAGTATTGAAACATTTTATGTTTTAGCTAACAATGCAAACAAAATAATTCATAAGGGAAAATGCATATAGCAATAAATATATTCATCACAAATGACTCCTGAAGCGCTCCTTCCACACAAAAATCTTCCCTACACCTTTGAAATTCTGCAGCATAAAGCTTTGTAGCACCATGCACCTATTACAGACACTGAAGCCACCAATGGACAAAGTCATCAAAGTGCAGAAAAGTTATATTTTCTGTTTATACGTAAATAGAACAATTTGTCCATTTTTTACTGATTGTTCATCTTTTCTTCCATAAGTGTACAATAATGTCCTCATCTCAGTGTTGTTGGTATTGCTGGAACCACATACAGCAGTCTATTTCACTTCCACCTCTCTCTGATGTATTTTAGTGGCAGGAGAACTGCAGGGAGTCTGAGACGTGTTCTCCTTTCAGCCTGGAAGCACCACTACAGAGTCAGGAGCCACACTTGTTTTATATACAGCAGGGGCTGAACAGTATCATTTCAGCGCTGTCACCTAGATGTAAATGTAAAAGAATGGCACAGAAAGTGAAAAATAAAGTAATGAAACAAATGGATCCCACAATGGTACACACTACAGACTGACTGTAAAAGCTGAAGTTTGCTTTCAACACTGACAATCTTGTACATCTGAAAAATAACATTACATTTAGGTTTTATTTGTTGTTAATGTAGCCCATTTCAGATATGGGATACACAACATTTCTTCATCAGCTTCATAAAGCTGTTATAAAGTGATGGCTTTCACACATACAGTCTTACGCTCCTGATGTACCATAGGGGAAACAAATGCTCATAAGACTGACCTTCACAACTGAAAATAATTTCTGTTACTGTGTTTCTGTCTGAAACTTATTTAAACCTGTTAATCCTAGTTGTGATCGAGCCTCTGCAGTTACAGACTGTGGAATAACCTGCTCATTGAGTATCGTCTTTCAAATCCCTCCTTAAAACTTTATTTTATATTATCTTGAGGGATGTCTACACCAAGAGAGATAACTTCAACAATTACCTATGCATTTTTAAAAACTGCTTATATTATAACTCATAAGCTATGAGCTATAACTCAACATGCCACACCACTACTATAAAAACAACACTGGTGAATGATATTACTAGGATCACTTTCATAGTGGTTTGATGAACAATAGACACTGACAACCAATCAAAATACATCTGAATTTTCTAGGGCGTGACTGGGATTCTTATACAGACATGACACTACACATTCAATTTCCGTCTCAATGACGCAAGCCGCATGCCTGCACGAAAGAGGCCGTGTTTCTCATTTAAAGAATGAGCACAGAGATCAGATACTGTCACCATAACTTAAAACAATGACTTTTGTACTGGATTTCATTAAGAGGAACCTTAGTGTACTTGATACACAGCTTGGTCTATGTATATGTAAACATCATTTAAACCTTATACACACAAAAAACATTATGGGGGGCTTCACAACTGCACAGGGTAAATTTTACATTGTCAGATATTAATTTGAGCAGATATCGTAGTCTACTTAGACATTATTGGGGACCATACATTACAACAAAGAAAGTCAGCATGATAGTAGCGAATGCTATCAACTAAATTAGGGTACCTCCTTAAGAGGTTACGCAGACCTCAGACACTTTGTGAAGTAATTCACATTACACACACACAGCTGTGACCCTGATTTTCAGGACAAGCACTCAAACCACATCAGCCCTAACTTAGTAGGGCTGGTATAAAGTACAGTACAGAAAATAGATGCTATTTTATTAGTTGTATCTTTATTCCATATAGTTACCTCATATGAAAATAAAATACTGCTTTTATTTTTAACTACATTCAGCCACAGCCTCAAAAAAATATGTATTTGAGAGGGTTGGTCAAGTGGCCCTGCGTGACACACCAAGCCAACTCCATTGACCTGGCACAAAGAAACAAGGGACGTGTTGTCTCGAATCTTGTGCAAAAAGTTGCACTTGAATACACCACAAAGGCTGGCGGCCAGCTGACTGTTAACATGCACATTTGTTTTGCACCTGTGGAAGAGGAAATATCTAATCAGTGGTGCTAATCAAAAAAAAAAGACAGCTAAAAGACAACATTAAAGACTATTCATATGAGCTTGAAAACTGCACATACATGGGATATACTCAAGTGGCAAAGCAGATTAAAGTGCCAACCAAGGGGCAACAACCAGCACTTGAAATTGAAGCCAATGCATAAGTATCTTAAAGTATAATACCACTGACAGCCTCCAAAAGAACCTGGCTAAACTGACTCCCATTCAATAAACTTCTCTCTAGATAAAAAGAACTTCTCTCTAGAGTGACAGCTGCACATTGTTCACCTGCTGAGATTCTACATTCAAACTCATGAGTTTTTTTCCCTGGTAGACAGCTCTACTGTAGTTGTGGTTAAGAATTTACATTAGCATGAGTGTGAAAGGATTTAGTTGTGTAAATGTTTCACAAGGATACCCGGTACTTAATTGCAATACCCAGCCTGATAATTAGTGTTTTTATGCACAACATGAAGTTGACATTCCTGTTATAAAACATTAATATGTGTTTACATGGCAAGTAGCTGAAATTCCTGGGCAGCTTTTAACGTAACATTTCGGAGTGCTCTTGTCCAAATACGGTCACTACTGGCTCCAAAAAACACCTAGATGGCAACAGCCAAAACACCAACACAAGGCTTCAAAGCTGTAGTTCACAAACCAATTGGTGACGTCGCAGTGGCTTTGTCCACTTCTTGTACACAGTCTATGATGCCAACTTCAGCAGAGGGTCCTGACAAATCACAGAACCTACTGGCATGGCCAACCGTTGATGTTACGCCTTATGTTGTGATATTCCTTTAAGTTTTTAATAATGTGTAATACTAATAATAGTATCAGTACTATACATCCGTATCAACCAAAAAATATATGGACATACATACATCCTCTTTATTTTCCTCGGTAGCCTCCCATTGTTTACAGCTATGTCACAATGCACTCCAAAACATGTATTTAATAGCGGATTCAGCACTTCTACGTCCTCCAATATTACACTTGATTACACATTATGGTACATAACCATTATTAATAAATATAATCAACCATATTTTGTCCGCAAAATAAGCAGGAAACGCAATGTATTCAGTTGAAAGTAGAAAGACTTGTGTGTTCCTGAACAATTTATTTGATTTTAATTTAAATGACTGCCTGAACCCCAATAGCCTGTGAATCCTGACTCTGGCTACACAAACTCTGTATTACTACGCTTTCCTTCCCAGCACAGATACCAAAGGCTTATCTGGGACTGGTACATTGTGTCATTGAGTTGAGCTCCACAAGGTTGGCATGTGGCCCTCCTTGGTGTGTGTTTGTGTATTCACCCCTCCCCCACACCGCCCATGGCTTTGGAGCAACCAGCTGCACAGCACTCTAGTAATCTTTGAATAAGACTGGCTAAGATTTAATGTAATAATTGAATATTAATTTGAATAAAATACACAAAACTCCAGCACATTTATGTTGCATAGGAGCAAGAATTTTCAGTACCATTAGCTTTATGTTATGGTAATAACGAGTATGGGCCTTTACTGTACAACACTTCAAACTGCCAACTGAAACTGTGGGACAAAATACTACCAAAGCTCAAAGTTCAGTTTTGATTTTAAGCTGCTGCTATTTTAACAATACACACAGTACTTTCACGTGTAAGTGTGAGGAAAATATAATACATTTTGAAAGTAACTAATAGTTAAAGGAGCCTACATGTGACTTAAAAGCACAAAGCGTTTATTTAAAAGTATATCAATTTACAAATGTAATGTCTTAATAAAAAGTTGAAATAAGATAAACAAACTACATTTTTAGTATATATTCTAAAATCATTAAATGTGTGTGAGGCGGGATCTAATCTTAAAGGGTTGTGAATAAATGTGAGTAAAGTGGTTTTAATTCAAAGACAGCAGTAGTTGCAGGAAGGAAGGGCGCGCTCACAAACACAAACCACGCACGAGAACTGCCCTACGAACACTTGCACGGTGCGCGCGCGCCTACACACGCGCTGACGCTGCCCATCCCCCACCCCGAGTGAAAATATAAAAATAAACGTTCATAACAGCGCAATAACCAACCCAAACGTTGTATTTACGTTGCCGTGCGGTCACTCTACGCGGAGGTCTAATTTATAACGGCAATACATGCGTAAAAAGACGATAAACACTCACCAAAAGCTCCAAATCACACAAGGGGGGTGCCTTCTCCTCTGTGCTCCTAATACGGAATCTCCTCCTCCTCCACCACCGTTGTTTTCTAGCGCTAATTAAACCTCGAAAAAAGCGTTATAACGGCCTACACACCCGGCCAAACAGTGCTAGGAATCCCCAATGACCGATGTGTTTAAATACACGGGTATATATAATAATAAATCCCCTTAAAAATGAGCTGGATGGACAGTTGGGTCTAGATTGTAGGCTTGCTCGCTAGTAGAGAAAAGAGCCAAACGGTTCAGTAGCAGCCAACGGCTTCAGACTGAAACACAGAGCAGCTGACCCGCCAGGCGAAAATGAGGTAGGCCTGAGCTCCTCTCTGCAGGAAGCACACTCCAGTCACATAAACATCAAAATGGGTGTCGCAGTATGGAAAAGGATGGTGTAGTAGGGCTGAGGTTGGCGGTATCTCCTAAAAAAAGACTCGCGGATCACGACGGTAATAATTTTTGGAGCAACGATTTTTATTTAGAGCTTAATTTACAGATGAAAACATACATACAACAACCCATATTTTTGATTGCAGTGGAGGCTGCAGAAAACAAAACAGATCACGCTTACATGTACATCTATCTAAATGTAAAGCAAATGATGTTAGATATTTAAAGAAATAATAATAATGCACTTATACTTTTAATTTATATGTTTTTCAAAGTGCTTGTGTATAGTAATATGGTAATGACAGGCACCTATAACATATTTTAATGAATAATTCAGTCGTCTCATTCTCTTCAAATATGGGCGATGAAGCCAAAAACTTGCTAATAAAAAACCCAATATTGGTTAATGGTCTTTCCAACATTTTATTTGTTTTGGTAATTCTGCTCACATACAGTTTAAATCACACATTTTAGTTCATTGTCGCTGCTTGTGGCTTTAGATGGAATTCCCACATAGGTTTTCCACAAGGAAGAAGAAAGCGGGAATTATGGCGCATTTGGAGCAAATAAACTAAGCTTCATAGTGTGGTCAGAAGGTGGCGTGGTGTAAGGTAAGGTAAGGTGGTGTAATAAACAGAGTAGAAGAAGTAGCGTATTCATATGTCGTTGCTATTTTCCATCTAACATGGCTGTGAAGTTTGTTTTTTCATGCATATTGTGGTCTCCTTATCAGCCTACACTAGCTGTGCCAGCTGTGTTTTAGTACTTTATGGGAATCTCCAGGAAGATGCCGGTGATCAGTCAGATGATCAGTCACACGAGTTAAATGTTTGCCACGGCAGAATTTATTGTTATTGTTTAAGTGTTTCCATATTATTTCCCATTAAATGCTAGAGTCAGATGTTGATACTTTAGAATAGAGTCAGACTAGTTTCCCCCATTTTCAGACGGTCTGCTTAGCTAAACGGACCGACATGGCTTCGACGTAAGTATACAGACTACATTGTTATTAAGAGAACTGGAAGCGCCGCAGCCACACTGTCACCAATTCCCCCAGTGGCCATTCGTGGTACTGCAAGTGAAAAAAATCCCCTGTGGCACAAAAACCATTTTCGTGCGATGTGAGCACAGTGTATATTCTGAGCGGCCATTAGTCCGAGTGGGAAGGCGCAGGCGGGGGCAGTGTTTCTAGTGTGCATGTGCAATGGGTCGCATAATGCAGAAATAACATGGAAGCCAGAAACTTTTTTGCCGTGTGCTCCAATGAGCAGCTTGCAGTTGAAAAGAATGGATGCCATTTTGGGGTCTCGAATCCAGTTCTAATAATACATTAATGGTACCGACATGAAAGTGGCAGCATATTTCCCCAAACGCTATTGTTTTGACTTTGACTACAAAAAAAATGCTTTTAATCGATAATGCCGAATTTTTTAAAGTGGTCCTAGAGAGCAAAGAGCAATCACTGGAGCAGGTGGGGTGGCAGTGTCGGTGTAGTGTTTTCCGATTACCGTCGCATCATATGCA
>JAPQRN010000019.1:10473149-10492314 GCA_037367275.1 Coranthus polyacanthus | reverse complement strand
TAGGGTTAAAAAAAAAAAAGCCTGGGGGAAAGGGCCAAAAGAAGAAAGTTACATGACAACCGCTACAAAAATAAACACTGGTCCCCTTTTTCCACAATTCCACCATATTCATCACCAACCACCTCGTTCTAAGGCTTTGACTGATGTCACTGACTGAGCATGAGGTACGTAAACATGGATAATTTTCATCCCCTTCACTTATCAACCACTATTGTTGTTTTTGTGGTGAGGTTGGACTGGCTACTTAAGGTGCGAGAGCTTACTATATATAGCAAAATAGAAAACAAAAACAACAAAAGGCAGACTATGGGCAGGAATTGTAGTTACAAGGTGATGTCTGCATCATAAACTAAGGTATGATTTATTTCACTTAGTATAGTCCCAAATTACTAATAATGTACCAGTGACTCTAAACTCTACAGTTCATTTAAAACATTTGCAAAACATTTCTAGATTTAAAAAAATATATATACCCAGTTGTTAGAATTCTGCATACTTAATGATCCTTGCCTACAAATAGTGTGATTTTCACATTTCGTTATATCCTAGAGTGTATTTTTGTTTAGTTTTGAACTGTGCAGGTTATATATTTCTTTTACAGACAGACCTGCAGACACACACAATGAGTATCTCAGCCATAAATACACCACCTTCCCTCATTACAAACACACACAGACACAAACCCTGGCTCATTTGAACACACACAGCCTACACAACATTCCAATCAATTCTCCACACTTGGGTTCAGCATTCCAGGCTGGTGCTTGTTTCTTTCCTCCCACTGCACACAGGAAGATTTGTGTGTGTGTGAGGGTGTGTGTGTGGATGTGTAAAAAGCTTAGATGTTGGTGTAGCAGGGGGCCCCAGTGAAAGGCTCTCTCTGTCAGATCAACTGCCCTAAGCTCAGCTTCTTATCCATGGCTACCGTGCTCTACCATCTCCATACTACACCCAAAAGTCTGTTTGCCGTTCCGTGACTTGGAGGTGGCTCATCACTTCATCACTTTAAGCCCACAAACCCTTGTTTTTATTCTTATTTTAAACTAAATTAAGTAGGGGGGAAAAAACTAACAAGAGTTTACAGCAAACAAGGTCCTCTGTCAAAGAATTCAAGAAGAAAAGAAAAATCATGGCATCGATTGTGCTTTTATCGTCACGTTGGTTTTATGACTTATGTTTTAATCAGATTACATGTCATAGAGAAGCCGGAGTAAGGCACCACTGGATTTGCCTCCTCCCATGCATCTTTTTGTGGGTGTCATTATAGCTTATATGATTAAAAAAACTATTAAGAATAACCTTGGTGATGAAATCTAACCAAAAAGACAGAAATCACCACTGGGAAAAAATGTATTATTTGAATTTTAGGCTTGGCCCAGGTCACACTGACTGATCTGATTCTGTATGGGATGCTCTCCAAGCACAGAGAGCAAGTAGTAAGTAAGTAAACTTTATTTATAAAGTGCCTTTTTTGAAAACCAGAGTTACAATAGAAGTAATGAACAAAGGTAAACTAGTAATTAAAAAAGGAAGTGATAATATAAACAAATAAAATAATACATATACAAATTCATCAACAAGACCAACAACTTTCCTCGGCCCACTGGGAAGTTAGGGAGCGGCAGGAGATTCTCCATTTCCTGCCCAACCTCCACACCTTCCCAGGCCGGAGCAGCCCTCTGACTATTCTGGCAACTGTCGAGCCCCCTGGTCCAGTGTGGTCTCCATTTCAACCTCCAGGCATTGTGCTTCGTGCCCTGTTAGTTTACAGCAGCTTTTCCTGACAATCACTGAAAGTCCCTCAGTGTCTTCCTGCTCAGTTCTCTCCTGCATCCACCTATTCTTGGGTTTCCTTGGCTAACTCAATATAATCCTCAAATAGACTGGTCTTCAGGGAGGGCAACAGCTTGGCAGAGGGTTTACAAACTGGTTTTCCATCAAGATTTCCCCCTACCTCTTCCCTTGAAGCTGAGATTTCCATTTCTTCCCAAGCTATTTTTGATTCCCCAGACTCTGAATTTCCTGATTCCTCCTGCTTTCTAGACCTTAAAGAGGTTTTCAATGAAACCAGAGCCACATCATCCCCTCCCCACTGTCCACATATGCAGTTATTACAAGGAACTTTTCCTCCTTAAGGGCAGCTTTACACTCCGTCTGTTCCTGACATGAAGGCTATGAAGGACTATGTGGATTCCTCACTGGCTCCTGGCATTATTTGCCTTCCTTTGCTGGACCTGAATTCTTCTTTGTGGACAAAAGACAAAACTTTCATTCCTGTATTGAATACCATGGCCCGAACGAGATCATCAACTCATCAAAAACAGGTACCCCTCCCCTCCCCTCCCATGTTCCAAGGTCTTTCCTAAGCTAGGTCTTTGAAATGCTTGTCTTTTTTTGACAGTAGGGGACTGCTTTCAAAACTCCTAGTGGGCATCATAGGCATCTTTCAGGCCCTTGTCATCAGTGTCCTCTAGGATATGTTTGTCTTTATCTTGATGACATTCTCATCTTTTCTGCTGATGAGCGGAGTCCTCCAGCACCTCCTAGAATACTGCTTGTTTGTGAAGGCCAATCTGAGTTTCATGTTTCCACTGTGTCATTACTGGGGTTTATTGTTTCAGAGGGAAAGATCTTGATGGACCTTGGTAAGGTTAGTGCTGTCTTGGAGTAGCCCACCCAGCTCAACCGCTAACAAGTTGAAAGTTTTGACTTTTGAAAATTTCTACAAACTCCCAGCAGACCAAATGTTTCAGAGTTTGAAGTAGAGATTCACCACAACCCTAGCTCTGGCTCTTCTGGCCTCTTACCAGCAGTTCTTTGTTGCGTTGCATGCTTCTGATGTTGGCATTGGGGTGGTCCATTCCCAATGTTCCAAGGAGGATAACAAACTTCATCCCCTTGCCTTCCACTTTCGACCGCTGAGAGGAATGTGATGTGGACATCTGAGAGTTAAGACAGCTAAGTGGCTCAACCCCCAGCAAGTCAGGTGGGCTCTCTTCTTTATTTGTTTCAACTTTCCACTTATCTTTATAACCCTGACTTTAAAAACCTAAAACCTGTTTGACCCTGACTCTGCTCCCAACACTCCCACCCACCTTCTGCCACATTCATGTGTGGTGGGGGCTGTCACATGAGCCACTGACGTTCAAATACTGGAAGGCTGTCCTCTGAACTATGTCTGGTACCAGGTGATTCATTGGGTGCACGCATCTCATGTCACCCGGGGGTTAACCGGACTCAGACTGTTCATGATGAAGTGGCTCTCCTTGTGGCCATCCATGGAGAGAGGTGGGAGAGCCTTACACTGCCCCTGATCTGATGTCTCACTGGGCTTTGTCGTGGAACCACACCCCTCAGAAGGTGACACCACTGTTTTTACAGTAGGGGACACACTTCATACTTCTTCTCAAGTTGCCCTCAGGAAGATAGTCCTGACTAATGTGCTTTGTAGGCTTCGGGCCCTGGTTTATTTTCCAGTTCTGGAAGAAGTTCTGCTCCTTACTGAATGCAATAGTCAACCAGGGGTGTGGAGTTAAAAATATAAAGAGAAGTGGATGCTAAGAAAGTCCTACACACAGTATTACAAACCTGGGGTGTGACTGCACAGCTATATACTGTGTGAACTGAGCATGAATGAAACAAAACCAGATCATAATCAACTTCCCTCAAATACACAAACACTGAGTGAAGTTAAGAAAAGTGAAATAGTGTTGTGTGTGCACAGCTGTGGTTCTGAACATAATGATGTGTCTGCAACTGTGTGTGTGCTATGAGCTGCACAGTGGACAAAATTAAGGTAATTTCACAGCCTAGTGATGCTGACTTGTAGCGTTTCTCTCTTGTAGCTCTCTTGGCTGTAACAGCACAGGAAATTTAATGCACATGTTGGTGTAAATGCAACATGAAACCTAATCATCAGTGTGTGGCTATAGTAGTAACATGTAATTATTTATTTACATATTAAATTTAGGGTGATTTTATGCCATTTAATCCAATAATAAATAAAAAGATTTAGTCGTCAGCGAGAGGACACTGGCAACAGAAAATGCCAATGAAAACAGTTGACTCATTCAAAATTCAAGGGATTTTCAAAAGGCACATTGTGCTTTTCAGTTAAACAATGAAATTACAGTAATCAGTCTAAGTGCAGGACATCCTTTTGTAGATGGATTTTTTCTCATATCTGATCTTTAAACGGAGGTCAGTATCAGCCCCTTTTAATCAATAAAACCCAAGCAGAAACACAATATGACAGCACATGTTTTGAATGTAGACATGTTCACCTCTTGAATCCATAGACTGTATATAAAGATGGATGCCATTTTTTCCTCCCATTGTGTGAAAATTAAGCCAAATGCAGCACAACAGAAGCCAGCGATCTCACAGAGTGGATATTTATTGAACACGAGTTGACTGGCTTGTGCCAAAGCTGTGCAGCGAGTGGGCGCTCAGTAGCCACGGAACCACCACGGCGGACAGTGAAATCACGGTCGCCGTTGGGGCCTGAAGACAGTTCGGTTGGCCGGGAAGGAGGAGGCGCTTGGTGGTCGGGGACTGAGGCAGGCAAGGCACGGCAGTCGGTGAACAGAAGGCAGGTCCAAAATCCAGGAAGGGAGACAGGCTCGAGGGTCGGGGGCAGGCAGGGACGGGCACCGGGAATCTGTTAGAGAGAAAGCGCTGGAGAGTCATGAGAATACAGAGGACAATCTGGCAAAGAGTGAGTATGGAGACGGAGCATAAGTAGCGGCTGGGTGAACAGCTTGGCAGAGCAGGTGAATGAGATGAGGCTGACTGTCATGAGAGGAGAGTGACCAGGTTTGAGCGGTGAGTCTGATTAGTGAGGGAGAACTGGCAGAGTGTGACAAAAATCCTGTGGTCACAGGAAGTGCCACGTGGCCTGTGTGAGGAATTTGGAGCCAGAGTCTGTGCAGTAGAGTCCAGTAGAGAATCAGTCGACTGATACAGCTGTCAGTCGCCCATTTTCATAACATCAAATAACTTAAGGAAACAAAAAACAAACTCCTCAGAAAGATGGTGATGTGAATTTTCATGAAATGTAACAAAAAAAATATTTTTCACCTTTAGGAAAAATCATTGGATGGGGCAGGATTTATGACCTATACTGCATCCGGCCACCAGGGGGAGAGCAGCATGTTTTAGCTTCACTTTTAAGGAGTTCTCACTGTGTCCATCTTTATGTCTCTGCTTGATCCTGATCCTTGATCCACATGAGATTCACATTTGAGAGTCTCTACTGTTATCTCACAGCTGTGAAATGAAAATGTCTTGAACTGTCTACTGTCAGAGAACATAAAAAACCCCTTTGTGGTTTCTATATCTCTTGACATGCTACTGTATGCGTGGCGATCACCCCAGCCAGCAGTAAATAATATTGTGAACCTGTTTCCGTCATCTGCTGAGGTTCAGGAGCAGTGATATTGTTCTTTGCTACTTCTTATACTGTGATTGTCAGACATAAAACATAAAATAAATATATTTTTTCTTCTGAACTGCATTGTGTTTTGTGTTGCCCAACATTTATTCCTTCATTCTCAAGTTTACAAACAGTAAGCTTTGGATGGTCTATGGAGCAGCAGTGATATACAAATGCTTTGGAAGGTGGTGTCAGTTCTTATATTCCACTATTATTTTAAATATTAGAATTTTCTCAATTTTATATGTATTATGTAAATAGCATATTCCATGTGGATATTCCCAGTTAGGCTTTTTTCAGAATTGAACATTTTCAGATTAAGTCATGTGTGATATGCTGATATTATTCAGGTTTCAGGTGGATTCTTTGGACATGCAGCACATTAGACTGTATGTCTCAGTTGGGGTTTTACTGGCCTGGGATTGCCACACTCATTCTAATGTGAAATAATCCGGGACCTCGGCTCATTTTTGATTTCCAAGAGCGTTATCACTTGTAAGCCAGCTGGTAAATTAAACTCACCAAATTCTGTCAGAAATAAGGCTTTAACTGCAGTTGTTTATTCTTTTTTAATGGAAAATAGTCTGTACCAGATTGAGAATGCTGTCTGTTAAATCAGATTTAGTTGTTCAATACAAAACTTAAGGTGAAACATTTCTACTATTAAACTTTATGAAAGATTTGGATTTCATCGGGTTTTTGGACATGAACAAGTATCGCAACACTGACCTTTTCAAGAACTCTGTTCAAAGAATGAAAGAGGGAGGCTGTGTTCATACAGTTGAGTATCTGCCACCAGTGGAAATCCTTGAAAAAATCCTATTTTTAATTGGAGGAGGCAGCTTGTAAACCTGAATATTAGTGGAATGATTTTCCTTAGCTATGTTAAAAGCTTACGTATTAAAGAGTACTGTCTTTTTCAGAATAAGGGCCAAACTGGAATACGTGGTGTGGTATAAATGTAGTGTTGCAGTGTTATTGGGATAGGCCTTCTCTGATAAATGACCTTTCTTTTTTTGTCTGCATTGGCCTTGAGAACACGGCCTTAATAAGAAAATAATAATCTGCTATTATGACCGTGTAAGGACAGCACTGTTTTGGACAGGAAACCTTCCCAAATCGTGCTGTCATTGTCATGCAATTACATCTATTTGAAAACAAAGCAACTCATAGGCATAAGAGTGCCAAGTAACGCATAGCTCAGCCAGGGCAGTGATAGCCCAGATGGCCTGCTTACAACACTGACCTACATTGACTGAGAAAGACCAAGTGGAAGGACTGAGCAATACACAGGATGTCTGTCTGTGTGTGTGTGTCTGTTTCCTGGAGGACAGAGGAAAAAGGGAGCAATTACACAAGAGTAATGCGCAAATCTAAACCAAGTACTTTCAAAGCAATTTATTCCCTTTGGTCAAGTTTTTTTTTTCAGTTGGGAATTCACTGAGATGAATTTATAACAGTGCTAAAAAGGTGAGAATTATAATGATGCAATACATCATCAGTCTAGTACAATCTTGTATCAGGATGCACTATTCATTATGACTCAGTCGCTCTGCAAAAGTTTATTTATAGTTCATTATAATGTCGTATGTTTTTCACCGTTTACCGATGATTATTTTTCTACAATAGATTGTCCCCATTATGCAACATCAATATGTCCTTTTACACCATAGATCTGCGAGCCTGCCTGTTGTAATTTTTGCCAGGTTTGAGCTTTCTGCTTTTCCTTGCCAAGATGCAGATAAGCTCAGTGTTCAACCGCTATTTTCTGATTTCCAGATCAGCCCCTGCTCTGTAAACCCTGCCAGGTCATTCCTTCAGTATGTGCCGAACCTCATTTTCGTGAATTTTCATACCAAGCAACAGCACTGCCAGGATGCTGAAACCAGGGCCGACACTGTTAAAATGGATGCTATAAATTTAACTGTTATATGCCAACTCCTTGTGATCATCAGAAATTCCTTGAATGTAGTTATTCTCTGTAGTAGTTGCTGTTAGCTGGACAGTATGTGCTACAAGGAGAAATGATGTAAGATTTCTGTTTTTATTTACTTTTTATTGTGTTTTCTTATTTTCCACCATCACAGCTTTATATCAGCCTTATAAACATCAGCCTCCAATTTTCACTTCTCTCATCGTGGTCTGGTAAAGCTCCAAAGGCATCTGCTTCAGACAGATGTGATTTCAGGAAAGGCGTAAAATAGATGATTCACTGTTCTATTGGCTGGTTGACAACACCAATAGGGTTAGTTTGAGCCTATGTTCAAACTGGTGTCAACTAAACTAAACCAAACTATTGTAACTGGGGACTTTCCAGAGGATGAATTTTAAGGCTCATTCATAATGCAACAATCACTGTAACTGTACTGGTTCTCACCGGTTTAAAACTTGAAAAAGTAAAGTATAAAAATGTCCTTCAAAAAGTTATGGAGAAAAATATTCCACTAAAAAGTCCATATTTGGCATTACAACCACCTTGTCCGTCAGCTGATGGAGATTCTGAAATGGATCAGTTGTCATCTCTTGACCTGAATATGGATTGTTTTTTCTTATTTTATTATGTGACCAGTGTCAAATTCTTAAGTCAGGTAAAGAGAACTAAACCAGCTCTGCTCCGTGATGACAGAACAAACACCAGACTTTATAACCGAACGTGAAGCTCAAAGTAATTAATCAATTACTCTGAAATGGAACATCAAACTAGCCACTAGCCAGGAAAATCTGGGTGGGAGTGGTTTTTGTTGTTCTACTTTCCTTCAAAGTCAATAATTCCAGTGGAGAAGGCTAATATTATTGGCCACTATTATATTTCTGTTGATATCAATAGTCTGCAAAATGTCCTATCGTGGTCAGTCTCTATTTGTTAACTGTATTCATGCGGGAAACCCCTGCGACAAACGCACACTGAACCAGCACAACCTGTGATGTGACAGAGAGTGGCAGAAAGGAGTACATTTGCTGTACATTTCACTGCATATGTTGTGCGTTTTCACATTGGACCACTTATGGACCGATAACTTCCACCAAAAGACATTTCCCCAAAAACAAAAGAAAAAAAACCCACAATATGATATAAATAAGAAATGAAAAGGGCCTACATACACAACAACATACAACAATATATACCCATATTAACATACACATGTACTGTTGCCACCCATATTTGTGTTTATGTGTACCTGTGAATTGTATGAGCTAATCTAATGTTTATCTTTTAGATCCACCCCTTTGTCTGGGATTGTGTGTTTTTGTATGTGAAAGGAATTTTTCTGGACGTGCGTATAACACGACCCTCTACTTGGTCAGTTTTTTTGTAGATAACCACAGCATATAAGTTGCATGCAGTGCAAGAAGACCGTACAAAGGAAGTTCCCTGCGAGTAGTTCCAAAAATATACTGGAGATGTTTAACGATCTTTTTGATAAATATCCGAGTGAAAACATGTAGAAAGAGGAGTGTCTCCAAATGCCTAGAGGCTGGGGAAATGCTTTTGCTGGAAATCATACATTCAGGAATGTTTGGCAGAACAAGAACGGCCATAAAACCCTTTCAAGGAAAAAGGGTAGAAAAAAAAAAAACTCCCATGTTATCCAAGCCTCACATTCTTTTGTCACAGATGGTTCTCCTTAGCAAGCACCTCATACTGAATCTGGATTGGATGGAATTTCAAGAGAAGCCATGCTTTAAAAAGAAGTGGCTCTTTTGGGGGAAACAAACGTCAGCTGCTTCTTTTCAGTCCTTCTGATTTGTGGCTCTTGTGGGCTGCTGCACATGGAAACTTTTCTTTTCAGCTTGCTTGCCTACTTCTACCTAACAGGGAAGAGGGTGGGCGCTCATTTGTACAGTACACATGGTACTGGAGCTGCCTCAAATCGAAGGGCATGAGCAGGGTTCAAGTGCTTTTTGGATCCAACATAACAAGATTATGTTCCTGTTCCTGCTAATACACACATCTGTACAATCAACAGAGGTGGAAAAAGTTCGCATATTGTTTACTCCAGTACAAGTACAGACAACAAAGACTGATCCAAGTTCTTCACTGCAGTAAAAGTGAAAAAGTACAGGCTCTGAAATAAAAGTAAAAATTAGGCCTTTGAAGGACATTCCTATCGGCTGTTTCTGTGCAAAGCTCAAATCATTAGAACTTCAAATAAAATTAAAAAAACAATGAAAATGTACTTTGCTCCAATGTGCACATCCCAAAAACATCTTTTCTCTGCATTCCAGTCTTGTTACATCTTTTATATCATTTTCAACTTTGTTTTCCTCTTGTTAATAAATGAACAACATAACATCCTGAAATCAGAGAATACAGGTGTATTTTTGTCCTTCATCTTGTTACGTGTGTCGTGTGTGAAATGCACGACTGATTACACCAAGTGGTCATTTCTTCCATGTGTTATTGTTCCATTCAATTAGGTCTTCAAAGTAAAGTGCACCTGAAAACTCTACTTAGGTGCACCAACAAAGTATTTGTACTTTGTTACTTTCCACCTCTGGCAATCAGCAACTGCTATAATTTTTTTGCTCAGCTTGGGGGAGAAATCTAATTTAAGTAAGTTTGAACCACACTTTTAAACTAAATATTGACCATACACCCATGCACAGTACAAATTAAAGGGTTTTTATTACACACAGTAATTTATTCTCTTATCCTGCCAAGTCATTTTAGTCTAAATGTACTGCTTTACTGAATGATGGGCACATCTGCAGTCTTGTGATTTCCCCTCCCTCAAATCTCAAAAGGTAAAATGATACAAAAATATCTGATAATTATCATGTATCCAGACTGTGGTTTGCCCTCTGTTCGCTTTGCTATGCCAGACTTTCCAAGCATGAAACACTCCAGACTATCAGATGTCAACATCTGCCTTCTTATGTCCCTAAACCCCTGTACGTCGAGGTGATTTCTTCTAAAGTCCAGCGAACACTTTCAACAAACCACACTGCAGCAAAAACAGAGACAATCATTCAGAAATCAGTGCCACCCAAGTTCAACTGGCATTGTTCCCTCATGGACCAGCAAACCGCTGTTATGAAACACACCAGAGTCACCAGAGTTCAAATAATCTGCTCCAACATGCTCAGTGTGAACACGCCCTTCGTCAAAAGGCTTCGTACAAATAACAGTCCTGGCTGAATGAGAAAGAATGTGAGATTCAGATTTGTCTGGAGGGACCTGTGTGGTGAACTTGTTTTTGTATTACCATGTTAAGATGACCACGTTGTTTCACATAATGATCGTGGTTACAGTAATGGATCGAAAACAGGAACAGAATCATTCCTATGCAAACAATTTTTAAATAATTCACTTCTGGTAATCAAGTAGTCCCCTTACAGTGTTCATTTTGGGTCTTTTCATACATGAGGCTGGTGCTGGGTGTACTCTGAAATAATTATCTCTAAATGAAAAATGACAGAAAATGAATTTGCACCTGCGGTTGAAGTTCTCCTTGTTAAATGGATCAATAAATTGCAGTAATGTGATGCTTCAGTGCTCTGGGAAAATGACAGAGGAGTTGGCAGCAAGCCTGGAAAAGGACAGTTTTGGAGTTGCTGTCGGCCTTTTCTGTTTAAAAAACTGCACGGGGAAGCTGCTGTTGCTGGAGGTAACAGTCCGGCTAATGCTGCATCCATGTCTTATTATTTAACTGTGGGAAAGTGGGAAAAACCTGTGTCACGTGGTATTCTGAGTCGGAAACATTGGGTATTTCTCACAGTCACAACAACATACATGTGTAACAGGTACCTGAATGCTTATATGTATATTAACAATTTTTATGTTTGGGTTAAGACATTGATAGCACTCGGTTAGTGTTAGGAAAACATACTAGGGTTAAGTTTAATGCTGAAAGAGTCCACAAAGACGTGATAAATATAATATATGATATTATCTATTATTATCCATTATTATCAGGATTAAACAAACTGAACAATACGTTTCCTCTCTTTCTTATTTACATTTTGTATAATGTTAGCACTAGATGATGATGAAATCAGTCCAGCTTTAGGGAAGCAATTAGGTCAGTGAACCTGACCTCTTACCTCCCTGCTGGGTTGACATTTGCCGTAAGTGGCCTTCAGTGGCATGCCATATTTTATTTGCCTTCATCAATGTTAACGTTACTTGTACTGTCACAGTGAATGTCACATTAAATTTTGGCAGGTGACAATGAACTGCGCTCGCTCCAGCACTGTGTGCCTCTTTGTACCGCTCCCATTCCTCTGCGTCTGCCATGACAGGCTGCCTGTTTTCAGAAGTCAGGCAGAGAAGAGCTTAACTCTAAAGAGCTCTGAAGATCAAAGTATTTACACACACACACACAGACATCTCGCTGTCTTTGTGAGGACTTTCACATAGCGCATTCCCTAGCCCTTTCCCCTAAGGCTGGAGATATACTTGCTTTTATCTACGAGTCTGCATGCGGACGATGGCTGCTTCGCACATCCTGCGTCTGCTTGGAGTATTGCGTGTTCACATCCTGAGAAATTATGGTTACACGTGCTTAAGATGCAAACCCAACTGCTCTGCTGTACTGACTGGCAAACTGCATGTGCTGTATAATTAGTAAGTGACATCCTAGTGGACTTTTTATATTCCTGACTGAGTGTGACAGAGTGTCGTCACACTGTGTTGTGTTCGATTTAGGGGCCTTATCTACCAATTTACGATCGAGCCGCTGTCTTTTTTTCTTCCACAAGAATTAGAGCTGCAGGAGCTGAAATCAAGACAAAACACCAGAATTTCCTCCTTCTGCAAAAGACTAAATATAAAGATACGTGATCTGCTGTTTCGTGGAAAAGAGAAGCCACTTTTTCAAGCTTCCGTGTCAAGCCACGGAGCAGAGCAGTGGAGTCGCATCTGACTGAATCTGAACAGTGATCGGTAATTACAGCTGTCCATCGCATATTTAACCTCACTACCTCTCTGAAAACATCTATTGCCAAATTATATTACGGGACACAGTTTTTTTAATTCAGGCAAACGCATCGGTGATGTTTATGCCAATGCATCGATTGCTTATTCTTCCCATCCCTAGCACATACTGTATGTGTGGCCGTGCATTTCTTACATTATCTGGATATAAGTGTGTGGCATGGATGCATCAGTGTGTGGACAAAGCTTGAGTACATGTTTCTAGCTCTGACCAAATTAACACACTTCCTCTGCCCCTCCTGACCAACTCTAATTGACTCTGATTTTTCTGTTTTTCACTCTTATTTTTTAAAACCTCTCACCGCTCTGTTGCATTCTAACAGTATAACATGAGGGAGTGATATTAACCAGGCAAAGCCTGACAAAACCCTGCAGACGCTGGGCTTTTTGTAACAGCTCGTCATTTACTGGGCGCAGAGGAGATTAAGGTGCAATTCTCGATCTGTCTTTGAAGGTCAATGTTAAAGAGAGCTTTGGGTTTTTATGTGGTGCTTGAATAGCACTGTCACTGATGGATGAAAAAGGGCCGGGGAAAGGGCTAAAATAAGAAAGAGAAAAAGAAACCAATGTGATAAATGTGATGTAAGCACAGGTTTGCTGTATGCAAGTCCACAAAGTGTGTTGTTGCATTATATGCATCCCCAACTGCCTCCTTTTGTTGTTCGACGTCCGTGGGCTGAAGTCACTTTTTCGTACTTCCTGCACTCATTCATACGACGTAAGGTGTCACCAAACGACTGCAAGAGGTATGTAAACATGGGCCACTTTAAACCCTTTCACAGATCGAGCCTTATGGTTGTTTCCGTTGTGACGTCGGGCTGTGTTACTCCTACAGTATGATGACTTTTTAACTGGAAAGAAGCAAAATGAAAGCACGAAGTAATCTCTGAGTTGCTACGCCGACTCTGTTTTTAGTGTTCACTCACTCTGTGTCTTCCCAAAGGATACTTCAACACGTGAACAGGAGCCAGAGATTGAAACCACCACCTTCTGGTTCATGGACAACCCACTCTATCTCCTGATCCACGGTCGCCCTTCCCCTTTTACAGAACAAAGGCAAAGAACTCACTCTGTTCTTCACTTCATGCATCGTTCCCCAGTTTTCCATGTTTATAGGCTGCTGCATGTTGATGCCTTCCAGGGCAATATACAGTGAGTACAGTGAGTGTAACAGAAAATAAAGCTGAAAACCATGATTACAAGAAGCTACTAAAGACTATAAAAGACAAGCAGTTATTTAGTAATGATTTTTTGCAGGACCAACTCCCATACAGTCAAAAAATATAAAAGCAATGCGTGATGTTAATACTTTGAATCTATTGCAGCATTATTTATATGATACCATTGGGTTCCTGTATGTTTTATAGATCACAAAGGAGGAAAAAGATTATATTTGGATCAGCTGCTCAGACGGTTCAGGTTCTTGGGACAGTTCATTTGTTGTCGTCTTCAGGAATATTAACCTGCGACAAACAAAGACACATCACAGCTGATGGCAGCCATGAACTCAGTCAATATGAAAATATCAATCAAACTCCTCCAGAGACTTTCAATATTCTGCCTGTGAGCTTTTTTTCAATTGAAGTTTAATGTCTTTTCTTGCGTCACATGGGTGTAGATTTGACGTGATTTAAGAAGTACTGGGAGATTCTTCTTTTTCTCACTCTCATTTCTCAAAAGTAATGTCTTCATGAGTTATTGGCAGAGTAATTATTTATGAAAAGAAATGTATGAATCTATGAATGATTTAAAACTTGAAGGGCAGTCCACATAGGAAGCGTATTTGACTGATGCACTTTTATTTTATCTAATGTATTCATTCACATAAAATGCTATTTATATTGCTGGGCTTTTTTTAATTAAGTTGTTGTGATCTCCACATGCAGACATTCAATCTGAACTTTTGTCCAAGCGGTATTCTCCCCTCTATCAGACATGTTATCAGACAAACAAACCTAGATAGTGAAATTATGAAATATATGAATGTATTAAAAAATACAAATTTGAAAAAACATATTGTTGTTCACACTAGATCTTCGGTGTTTCTGTGATATCAAAGAAGCCAAAAAACATACATCTGAGAGGGGATGCAAACCCTGCGTGCATCTGGAATCAATGTTACAGCCATGAAGCCACATGAACACAAACCTTCAAGTTGACCTCGCCATATCAGCGCTATCCGGGTGACGCACGGCATCCGTTTGTGTCGGTCGCGTAGTGTGACATAGTGGATGACAACTAAAATGACTAAACAACGGCACAATTTTTGCTAGAAGCCGCTTGGTTACACAAATGGAGTATCTGACATTAAAATCATCAAACAAGTCAATACATTTTTACAGTTTCCTGCATTGTGCCCCTCATTGAACCTGCTGTAAAACTATGTGACTTGTACATTTCAGCCTTGTGAAAGTAGTTTGTTCTTTCAGCTCCCATCAGTACACACTCTTTCATTTTCAGTGAGCTCTCGACGTTTTACCATTTTGAACAGGAATGAGGAATTTCAAAGTGAATTCACCTTTTTTTATCCAAATGTGATCCGCTTCACTGGGCTTCTCTGAGAAGTCACAAATGAATCAAGCACAACATTCAAAACCTAAAACTAATTTTTCTGTTCAGGAATGCAAGTAAATAACTATAATTTGACTAAATCAAGAAATAATAATGTGCTTCTGTTTTTTTTTGTAAAACAGTAAAATTCATGGATAACAATAATAATTATATTTTAGCATTAAAAATATCATTTTGGTTAAATTGCTTCTACATACTGATGTATTAATCATCACAGATACATAAAACATGATTTTGGTAATAATCAATGCTGTTCATATAGGGCAGCTGTGCCATAAACCTTACACTGGGTGATGGTCTAATACATTTATTAAGCACTGTATCTCTTCACTCATGATGTGCCAGTCAATAAGCTTCAACGTCTGTGCAAAATAGTTGTCTTTACCCTCATCTCTCTTGAAGAATCAGTTCAGTATTGCATGTCTTTGTGTAAGGGTGCTCCGATCACTGATCACTGACTGCTGGAGGCCGTATCGGTTGATATCGATTACAGATCCCGGTGTC
Organism: Coranthus polyacanthus; assembly: GCA_037367275.1. Classification (NCBI taxonomy): domain Eukaryota; kingdom Metazoa; phylum Chordata; class Actinopteri; order Kurtiformes; family Apogonidae; genus Coranthus; species Coranthus polyacanthus. The sequence goes on along the minus strand of JAPQRN010000019.1, from coordinate 10,476,868 downwards.
TGTTTGAAGCCTTTTATTTGTGCATCATGCATTATTTAACTATTCTTAACAACACTGTGTATTAAGTATTAAACTTTAGAAATGCGAACGTGTGAATCAAATGTCTGGTAAGGTTCACTGTGTTGACATTTTTTGCGTGTTTTCCTCCACAAGGGATTTCCTTGGAACAAACCTTGCAAATTAAAAATTCAATGTGTTTTTCAAACATCTGGCAAACTACAAGTCTAAAAGCTAGCAGTGATCATCTGGTCTTCATAATGACCTTCTTTGCATAATCTACCGCTGGAAACAGCTCACTGCTAAATGCGTTACATTCCAGATTTTTCTCTAATCTGATAAGTACTAAAAAAATTAAAAATAAATTCCTCTTTTATCTTCATTTAGTAGAACTAATTATGTACTTCGCAGTGTTAGGATACTGACAGATTAATACTGCCTTCAGATTAGGTCCGTAACGTGTTGATCAGACTCACTCCTGTAGCATATGCCCTGTGTTTGTATAAGTGGAAGCACATTACTGTGTGTATGTGCAGTAATATAGGCTGCCTGGATACAGCTGAGCCAATAACAGACATGTCCTGAGTTTCCTTGGCAACACTATAGCAACCTTTGCTGTGAATGAGGCTTCTATTTCTAGGGGAATCAAAAGGATGAAAGATGTGCATACAGTACATGTTGAAGAAATGTACCCCCGTCCTCTCTGAGTTAGTTTTTAAAAATAGCAGCAGTACTTATTCATGGAACATGCTTTGTAACCTTAAAGGCCTTAATGATGATGTGTACTATATACTGTATCTAAAATCTCCACTATGGCAGTGATTTACCAGTCATTTCTACAACTATTGCTAACATTTTTTGCATGCAAGAGACACTGTGTGTTTTATTTGCTACATGATCTGCTGTGTGCCTTCATTAGTAAATTGATAAGAGGTCTGTTCACATTTTGCATTGCAATGCAGAAAGGCTGAGTATGAATTACAGCGTTAACAGATTTCAGTTGGACACTACTACAAGCAGTTACAGTATATTCTCAGTTGCTGACAGGAAGCTTTAGCAAGATAAAATAATCGTGTGTGTGTGTGTAAGTGAGAGAGATGTGGAGGATGGCCAAATTGGCATGGTCTAATTTCAGTCCCAGTCGACCCCGAGGCGCCCTAATGAAGACAGAGCTAATAATCAGCTGCTCAGCTGGAAGACAGGAGAGAAAAAAAGATATTTATCCAAATTGCTTCATCCTACTTGGTTATTATGTGCAGGACATGAAACCTGACAAGCTGTTAAGCCACAGGTAACGTCTCACTACATTCAGATGGTTGCATATATTCATTTATAAGCCTGTTCATGCATATTGCCAGCTCAGTGTTGTACTTAATAAATGTTTGCAAAGGTGCAACGTCACAAATGAGTGACAGGATTTTAATGTTCCTGATACACTGCAATAGTTTTGAGTTGCACACTTAAAGGTTTCATGCACGCTCATGTGCTCGAGTCCTCTGTCATCTTCCCATCAAGTGACCTCCAGCTCATGTGTCCGTGGTCCCCTACCCCCATATCGCACGAATCCGCAATGACTGGTTTGTCACCGTCACATACTCAAACGCTTTATTTTAGTCGACAGCTTTAACGTAGCTTGTGTCAACGCCACAGTATTACGTGATCAAATTACTGAAAAGCTATTTGATTCAGAAAACAGTTACCACACAGCTACTTGCAGTGAAGCTACTGCCCGACACTAAAAATACAGTTGTATATATAAAATACATAGAGTAGTTATATGTACTCAAAGGCTGTGATACTTCTAGGACAGCGTATGCTCTGATCTGCATCACATTATAGAGGGAATGAGTCTCTGCAGCATAACTTACAGCCTGACTTTCATCATTCCAAAAAGGAAAGCAGAACACAAAAAACCTGCACAGAATCCAATTAGCTGTGACCACGAGGCAGTGTAGTGAAACCTCCAAATCCTCCAAACATCAGAACGTGCTTTATCTTCTGAGGAGTAAATGTTATCCAAAAGCAAGGTGACACATGCAGGTGTTATACTTTTGTTTGATGTTTTAATCTAACGATTTAACCCAGGAGACGCACTATATTCTCGTACATAAGGCTATGATAAAAAAAAAGAGGGAATGCCAGTCAGTAGCCCCCTTTTTTCATAGCGTCATATTTAAAAATATATATGTCATTTTAGAACGCAAACGCTTCCCCCAGCTTTTCAGGGAAGGATAGCTAACCTGCAACGTTTTGTTGTATGTCTAAACAAAAATGTTGGCATTTCCATTTAAATTTTGTAAGGTTTAAATGAACACAGAAAATCTAGTCACATCAATTTTTAATTAGTTTGAGCTACTTATCTGTGATTTCACCAAGGTTTTATTACAAATGTCATGTGGCCTTTTCTACCTCTACAATTTGGTTACATTTTCAAACTTTGGAAAGTCCATTATTGCACAATCACTGGTCTGATTGTGATTACATTTGGTGAGATGATGCATCCTGCTGCTCATTTCTAAAGAATGTCAAACCTCAGACTTCATGTCTGTCCATTTTTATGAATGTTTATGAATCTCAGGAACGCCTTGATGTTCACTTGGACTCAAGGATGAACTGATTAGATTTTGGTGGCCAAAAAACAAAAGTCAGAGTCGTCAAAACACATTTTTGGAGAGAACTCGGGGATTCATACAGTAATTCTGACAAAATCTAACACAAATGTGTATCAGGACAAAATGATGAAGCGATGACATTTTCACCTTCACCATGACACCATAATGTTGTGCAAAAACACTTTGTGTCCACTCTCTGTCTTATTATTCAACACCATACTAAAAACATTAAATACAATAAATTGTTCCTCATTTTAATCTTGAGCTTGACATCATCATGTTGTGCAGATCCTTTTTTTCTTTTTTCCTTCTTACAATCCTGTGCAGGATAATATATTCTTATACAAGAACTGATTTTTACATTATGAAAAAGTTGCAAGAAATGACATAATAGGCATTGGTTTCACCAGTTGCTACTTATCAGGTATCCCTCACTAAAATATCTGCCCCTAGAATTGACAATTGAGAGAACTGCATGAGCACATTATGATGCAGAGATAGTGCATGCATCTGATTCAATTGGTTCTTACTCTTATGCAACACTTTGTATTTAGTTATGGCACAGAACTTCCTCCTCTTACAGTATAGTATCTCCGCCTACTCTCTCTCTCTCAGTAGTCCTTTACTTTCTTTTACTCTACCTGTGTCAATTTTAAACAAGGAGAGACTAAAGGAAACAGAGGGAGACAAGGGTAAAGGAGAGAAGACAGAGAGAGAGAGTAGGTAAACGTAGACAGATGGTAAATACTTCCCTCCTGTAGGGAGCCATGTCAGACTGCAGAGCACTGCTGCACTCTGCATGACAAGACCAGGCAGGCAGACTGTGTGTGTGTGTGTGTGTGTGTGTGTGTGTGTGTGTGTGTGTGTGTGGTTAGGCAGGCAGAGTCTCTGAATGTAGGTGAAAGGGCTTTGCTGTCAGAGAGAGGCAGTGCAGAGCTGAGCAGAGCAGGGATAAGCTATAATCTACACTCCCCTGCCATCATTCTAAAGGGGGAGGGGTGGTGAAGCGGATCAATGTGGGAGGTGGAGGGGATGGCAGCAACAGAGAGGGAGAGAGAGAGAGAGAGAGAGATAGAGAGATAGAGGGGGGAGAGAGAGAGAGAGATAGAG
>JAPQRN010000019.1:10419958-10430441 GCA_037367275.1 Coranthus polyacanthus | reverse complement strand
CAATTCTTCTTATTAAATTGCGGTCAATCCTGTGGTCTTTATGTGTGTGTGTGTGTGTGTGTGTGTGTGTGTGTGTGAAAGCAGCCTTCTCATTCAGCCATTCACACTTCAACTCAGCAACAGCATGCTACACCAGAGGAGCTTCAGAAACGCTGGCACCTCACGGTGAGCAAACTGACCTCTTACTCCAGTCCAAAGTTACCTCTAATGTCTGATCCCTTCTGCTTTTTTAATGCTTAAGAAGTGTGGTATAAATATAATAAATATTTGTTACCATAACCACATTCAGGTTTAACTATACCCAGCTATTGCTACACCCACTAATATCAGGTAATCACTCTGTGAAAGACAAGTGACATGTCTATCCATCCTGAAGAACAAGAAAGGAAAATGGGATATTCATGGAATTTTTCCGCATTATTTATTGTCATCTGTCTGAAACTATTTTGCTGCATCCTCAGATGCTGTAGTCTACACTCATGCAGTTAAATAGTCATGTTTTAATCTGAGCCTTGTTGCTGGGTCTTGTAGATGCCAGCTTGCTGCCACTAGAGGTCACTAAATCTATAGTTAGACCATTAGATAGATAAGACAGACCCTTCGACTGCGTTGCATGTTATATACTGTTGTATGTTTTTATTTTTTTTGTCAGAGTGTCACCTTGTCTTACAGTCTTATATATCATACGAGATATAGTATGTTTTATGGGTGTGTGATTTTTGTGTGAGCTGCCTGTTGCTTACTGGTCAAGTTCTCACTTTAACAGCTGTAAGTCGGCTTAAATCCAACATTCAGTTTGAGTTTTCTGTCTTTTCTCCCTTCTTTGCTTCATCGCAGTGCTATAACTTCACTCTGATCAGCCATAGACATTTCTCAACTGGCCACACTCACATACACCAACTACAAAGAAATAATCAATGACCAAAAGCATCCCAGAAGACAGTCAACAGGAAAGTCATAAGGCGTACTACATCTGGCTTAAGTAGTGGTGCTTTGCTCAATGTGAAAAAAGTTTCATGTCGCAGTGTTACTGTGGTTTTCCTCATGGGTTGATATCTTTCTTCTCTCGGCTCCTCCTTCTCACTCAAACAGTCTCTCTCCCCCAAATCCCTCAGACAATAATCATCACACACTGATTATTAGAGTGAGCAGTGAAGGGCAGTGTGGTTATTATGACTGTCACTCAGTCGGCTGTACTATGGGAGGCATGCTGGGGGCTGCCAGCGCTGCTCTGTCCCTGGCAGACAGAATATCACACACTGGCTCAGGCTAGAGGACACGTCTTAACATACTGTGGGATTAACAAACAAGATGAGCACCTGCAGCTGGGTAACTTTTTGATTTCAGGAGTAATTTAAGGTAAGCTTAGATAGTTTGGCTGAAAAGTACGCTGCAGATATTTTGGCGTTACATGTTAAGCACTTACTTACTGTAGATATTCTTATGAAGTGAGAGCAGGTGAAGTTCTTGTTCTGTAATGTTCAGAGAATGAAAACAAAGTCATCTCAATGTATCTCTTGTTAGTGGCAATTTCTGACATTTGCTAGCTTTGTCCCAACAAAATGAGTTGATGTATTTCCATCATGTAAGAAGTCACTGGAAAAGGAATTAAAGGAACTCTTAATTGGCAGATGGTATTTACACCTGGATGTCTGTAGTCATCAGTTCTATTTACATCCAGGGTAAATACAGCCAATTAGTACCCATGTGTCTGTAGCCGATCATGATATTTACACGCAGCTGTATAGACCTATTGTATGAGATGTGCAGAAAGGATTGCTAACACATAGATAACATTATGAAAGAGTCCATTTTAACCCAAACCATCATCTTTTCCTAACCCGAATCAAGTAGTTTTCATGCCTAAACTTAACCAAATTGCAACTGAAAACTGAAAATTAGAAAAAAACTAAATGCTAAGTCCTACACAAGAATGAAACCCCAGTTTCCCAGGTGACAGCCCTGCATTGGAGCCATTCACCCATGGTGCCTTTACACATAATGGTGCATGTATTTTCGTACCCACACTTGGGTGTAAATAAGTGAATAGTTGGCATATGGTTCTGTTGTCAATTTCACTGTGAAATGTTCATACTCTTTGTCTGATGGGAATTAGCTGAGAAAATTGGCACCGATATAATGTTTGTTGGGTAAATTATGAAGCTACAGCTAGCAGCTGGTTATCTTAGCACAGTGATGAAAACTTGGGAAAACAGAAAGCCAGGCCCTGTCCAAGGGTAACAGAAGCTACAAGCATCTCTAAAGCAATTTCTTGGCCAGAGATAGTCCATGTGTTTCCATCCAGCTGTTTTTATTTGCATTTTTGATTTGTGCATTAACAAAAAGCTCAAACGCAAAAAAAATTTAAAAAAGCAAACTAATAACACAAATGTGTTTTTTACGATCGGGACAAGCGGGAAAGTTGGTATATCGATAATAAATCAATGTGTCACAGTCCTTGATGTAATACAAGGAACAAACAGAAATACCACATTACACGGAAAATAGCAAGAAATATGTCAGACAAAAGCTTGGACAAACCATGGAAGCAACAGCGTTGAATGATCCAAACCAGAGGTTCAGAAATGGAAGTTCTCACTATATTTATATGTATGGTTCCAGTGAATCGTTTCCTGTGAGAAAGTTGCTGTCTTCACTTACAGATTGTTTTTACAGAGGAGCGTGGCGTTGAATAATGGACAGAAAACGTTTTTGTGGAACATCATGTCGTGTTGAAGCTGTCCTTTGACTTTTTGGATATAAAACATTATAATCCTTTTATCCTATTAGGCATTTGCAGGAAAATTTGATGTTAATAGTGCATGGCCAAAAATGTGTTTTGGGAGATTCTTGAGTCCAAGTGAACATCTTTTGGATATTATATACATTTCTGACGTACCTCTTTGTATGTTTTTGAATGCAGTTGAACTACCACCAAGTTACTGTAAGCTATAGTTGAGCTGCTGAATTATTTGCATGTACAGAAAACACTTCCCAGCAGTCTGTATCATTCCATTAACGTTTCCTCACCGTGGAGAGCCACCAAGTCTGGTCTGAACCATTAACACCAGCTGTCTGTACTCCTTTGCCATTAGCACTCATTCTAACACCCTACACAAAATATGTCACAGACAAGCCTTTCCTAATCCTATATACAGTCTGCTTCTCTCTGTCCTTCTGTCTGTTCCACACTCAAATTATTCAGTCATTTTGTTGTTTTCATACATAAGGTCAGAGCTAAGGTTGTAGCTTTATGAAACGATGCTCTCAGTCTTGCTCTATAGTTACATTAAAGTGAAGTGCAATCTACAACAAATGCCTCCACAAGAATCAATCCAAAGATGTTGAACATCTACAGTTTTGTGCCTTGTACATATGCTTGACCAGTTAAGATGCTGCAACATTTAAACAGCAGAATAATGGTCCTGGTGTAGAATTAGACAGTGGGCCCTGATTGATTCCCATTCTCTGTTCATATCCTGTTCAGGGACAGAATATTCAATAGACATGTCATGGCAGACTGTTGGATTTATAAGGGTTTTATTCTTTAAAAGTTCAATGATTGATGTTCTGAGCTACTGTAAACAACATGGTAGAGTGTGGAAGAGGAGCAGCTGCCTCTGTAGTATAAATGAAAACACAACAATTCTTGACTGAATGAAAACATGATTATGAATATTATATTCCATTTCTGCAATTACATCCTCCTAAATCCCCCTAATCTTACACACTGGAACATTGAAAACTGCCTTCTACTTTTCTGGGTCCATTGAATTGTGCCGCAAACAAACATAAGTCTCTAAGAACTTTCAAGAAGTTTGTCACATGCAGAGGGAAGAAGAGGGCTTCAGCCTAAATATTCTCAGATTGTTTGTGGTTTGCGGCCCCAGTCCTGCTGCCCACTCTGTCAGATTGGCTCTTAGCCATTTTTTTTTTTACCTTTTTTTTTCAGGAACATACATTCACAACTGGATGTTGCAATACACAGGCACCGAGCAGCTCCACCAGAGCTACTAGCCTTGTTCAGTGGTACAGGTGTGGTGATAATGACTATCCTCACCTTAATCTATCCTTGGTTTCTGACTGGTTGCACTAGAGACCTATCTTTAACACTGTGCCACTGCCACAATTCCTGACAGGTCCCACCAAGTAGCTCAAAATATATCAGTCTTAAAAATTAAGAGACTGAAATTGTAGTGCACATGATAACTATATTTTATAGACTGTTCTGTCACTCTTTGATTCTAAACAAGGCAGAGCAGCTGCATCAGACTCTCACTGTCCGCTAAGCAGTGAGTCAGGTGGCAAAAGACAACTGCAGACTACACACCAAAACACATGGCATCCAAATAACCTTCCAGAAACAGAGGCATGACATCACTGCCAAGACAGGCTGTGTGTGTGTGTGTGTGTGTGTGTGTGTGTGTGTGTGTGTGTGTGTGTGTGTGTGTGTGTGTGTGTGTGTGTGTGTGCGCACTCTTGTATGGCAGTGGTTGCATTAGACTTCCTCAGTGTCTGTTAGACAGGGCTGTAAAAATTGTCATAATATATTATTACCCTTCATTTTCTTTCTTAATGATAATGACGCATATTTAATAGCAATTAATAAAAAAAATAGCAATCCATTCAAATAAAAATAATTAATATACTGAACAAATGTACAGATTATGCATTTATAAGGGCATGGACTGGAGAACAGAGATACCAGTGTCACATTAGCCACAGTATAAAAGTCAAGGAACATTTCTCCAGAGAAGTGACGAGATGTTGGCAAGATTCTCTGAACGTGGCATTTCCCAAGTACTCCCGCAGTGTGCACCAGACTTCACTCCTCTACTTGCTGAGAGCTGACTCCTCTCATTTTGCTTTTTATCTTTGCATTTTCAGTTCTATCTGTCCTTCCACGTGAATGAAAAGAAGTTAGAGTTGGCCTGGTGAGCGAAGCAACTTCCTATTTACTTCAGTCACCAACTGAGGCTCTGAGGGCAGACTCAAGGCTACAGTGACTCACTACTCACTCTAGTGGTACAAAGAGGTATACCAGGAGTGCCGTTGCAGACTGAGATCCTTGGTATAATGTCAAAACTATGCCAAAATCATTTCTAACCACTCTAATGATAATTTTTTGGTAATTTTTGAATATTTTAAAGTAGAAATGCTATAAATAGATCCCTTAATGTAGGTTAAGGTTAAACATTCAATTGTAATAGTTAAGGTTAGGGTAAGGGTAAGGGGATAGGGAATGCATTATGTCAATGAGTGTCCTTACAGTGGCATTCGTGCAAACGAATGTGTGTCTGTGTGTTTGCGTTTGTTTGTAAAGGCATGCTTGTATGTCTGTGAACCCCCTGTGCACCTGTGCAGTCCCAACATGCCACCTGACGGTCCCGCCTTCCAGCAAAGTAGTGAGGCTTATGTGTCAAAGAGGAACAAGTGGGTTAGCTAGGACCCGCTTGAGACAACGCCAACATGTGTGGTTGTGTTTATGTCTAAGGATGCAGGAGGGGCAGTCTGCAGCGTGAGGACACTATATGCAATCATGTCTATACCGTGACCACATCATAAAGCATTCCTCTTGTGGTTTTAACAGCACAAGACATGCAGTCCATGACCTTTTTCACACTTGTAAGAAAGGTGAATAAATAGCACTGTTTGTATGCGTACATGTAATATAGCCTGACATGAGTTCCCCTGTTGTTGTTTGAGGCTTTTTATAAACACTTGTAGACACTTACGCCATATGTTTTATCATACATACTACATACCAGCCAAGAGAGAAACATCATGGTTTTCTGCTCTCCTAACATTCTTGCACAATTTTACACTTCTCATGCTATCTATCAAAATATAATATTCACCACACACTTGTACCCACATACACACAAAGCTATTGTTTCAGATATCTATCATCCATTTAAAGGTCAAAGGCATGTGTCTCAGACTGTCAGAAGTACAGAAGCATAGTGTCAGAAATTAGATAGCGGGTGGCAATGAAATTTGATTTCTGCCCTATGCACTGAAAAGAGTAGCAGAGGGCAAGGATGATCATCTTTGAAACTACATTGAAAGCGATCCCTTCCTGCCATTTTTCTCTCTTCTTGCGGTTGTGTAGATTGTATAGGTTTACTACTAAGTTGCTTTGAATAACCTACTAGTACAAACGTAGAATAATAATCCTTCTCAATTACCACTTCTGACTAATTTGAAGTGTGTGATTGGTGTACTGTATTTACCTGTAGAGACATTGGCCTCTGCCTGTGTTTTCTTATTTACCTTTTGTTTTGCTGTGTTTGGGATGTCTCTGGGCATGGACCATTGGGCAGTGTGTGCAGCCTCGAGCCAATAACAGCGCCACCTAGGGTATGTGCGTAGAACTCTATAAAAATAAACCGAGCAGCACCTATGAGCTCTCTAGTGCTGAAAGGTGTGTCTGAAGGCTCAACAACCAGCCAGACAGCAAGATGTGCAAATATTGACTCAGGCCGCCATCAGGTGGTCCTTCATTCTTAGCCCTGTTATTTTTCTAAAAGCAACGTATCTGCATGTATGTATGTTTAGTGAAGCGTGCTTCAGTCAATATTTAATCCTGTCATGTTGATCTTACTTCAGAAGCCAGCTGATGTTTTGGTCTCCTCTGTTTGTCGTGGTTCATGTGGGTCATACATATGGTTTTCTAGATTGTCACAAGGAACATATGTTTAGACTTAACCATTAAAAAGGCAAGCACATATAAATCTATTATTATTTTCTAATTTATGTAGGCTAAAATGACACAATGTTATATGACCATTAATTGCCAAATATCTCCTGACATACATTGTCCAATTAGGATATTAATTTTCAATTTAATTTTTCTTCGATCAGCTTGTCTGTCCATTAGTCCATCTGTCCGTCGTCTTTTTGTTTTTGAGGCGCATACCCGGAAAACCACTCAACATTGTTTCACCAAACTTGCTTCAATTTATCAGTTATGTCTTGGAGTGCTGCCTTTTGCTCTGTGTGCAACACTAGCTACTGTTAGCTTAGAAATACAGTCAGGTAACATAAGAAACATACCAGCATACAGCACAGCACAGATTCCAGCACAAACCTCTAAGTACATGACCACATGTAAATCTTCCATATTGAACATTTAAGGTGCATTATTGTCACTTACTATGTTTGAGTGTGGACCAGAATTCATTTATCCTTCACTAAAAAGCCCAGGACAGACAAAACAAGCACACTGGCTCTAACGAAGACCTTTCATATTTTTAGCAGCCACTGTAGGGTGAAGGGGGAAATCACTTCGTGGCAATTTGCAACTTCACCAACACACTGAATCTTTAAGACCCACGATTCTGTTGCTTTGGTGCAAACTGACTTCTTATTAAACTTTATTATCTTTTTTTTCCAAGAGCAGGAGGAGAAAGTGCTCTGATCAACACTATAATGTTGATAGAATTTTTAAGGCTTTAATGTATTGTCAGAATGATAGAACAGACCCTGGGGCAATTTTTATTCCCACACAAACATACTCTTTGCCCCACATTTGGTTTGTTGGGATCTGGTCAGTCTACAGTCTACTACTAAGATGAAACAAGTAATTATAAATATTAGTTTTTCCTGTCTAATTCAAGGGGGCAAAAGTTGTCTGACCTTCACCATGTCTGCTTTTATGAGAACATATTTTCTATTTGTGCAGCAGGTCTTAAATTGTAAAGGAATGACAATCATTTATAGAGTTGTCAACATGCCACTTCATGTGATGCGTGCCGCTGAAGTTTTTCCATTAGTTTACATACTAGATAACTCTGTAGGTTACAGACGAATATATCTAAGACACATGAAGACCTGTGTTGGCATGTAGTCACTCAACACACCCATCACACATAAATCAAACCTGTACACGTCCCAGGAAAACTATGTGCACATGAGCAATGTCAACCCCAAACTTATTTTAGGTTGCATGTTTTTCCCAAACAAACAGTTAAACGTTTTGGCGGAGTGACAGACTGTCACACTGGAGTTTTTTTTCCCCCATTTTTATTTTAAAAAATAGCAACAATACCACATGTCAGGAGAGAAGCATGCACATTTTTAATTATGCATCTTCAAAAAAAAAAAACAACCCACAAAACAATCAAGACAAACAAAAGTAAAATTAAATGTATATATATTATAAAGGCAAAGTTAGAGCTTACTTGATAACACACTGGCTGGGGTGGATTACAATCAATCCCGTTCAATCCCCCTGACAATGATAATTATGCTGGAAAAAAGTGTAATCTTTCAGGGAGAAGCAAATGAGTGCATTTTGATGAAAAGGTTTCAGATAGCCGCTACATTATGCAACAATTACCGACAGCTACTCTGTCATCATAGTCAAACAGGTTTAAAAGACCATATAGCGGCACCAAGTTCACACACTTATAAGATAACACTAAGATGGAGCAAGTAATTATAAATCTTATGTGTTTTCCCTGTCTAGTTCAAGGACAAAATGTGTGTCCTTCACCATGTCGTCTTTTTTTGGCAGAGCATAAAAGTTGTAGAGAAAGACTGTGAGAGAAAGGACGAAAAAAAAAGATGCACCTCTGCAGCTCCATCCGTTGATGTTTAATTCTCTTTTAATAGAACGTATTTGCCCCGGGGCAGCTTTGCCTTTACAAAGTGAACTTCCTCACGTGTACAGCTACACACACAAAGGGGCTGACAATACTGTAACCTCCACTGTAACCAAGTTGTGGGCTCTTATTGATGGCTGATGAAAGACCTGTTAAGCCTGGTTGTAAACAGTTGTGAGGTATGGCTGGTTCAGCTCAGTGTTGACATAGTGTACCTCTTGGCAGACAGCCTGGGTCATTTCCATCTTCGAAGTTACCTGCTGACTGTTTTAGTAATATGTTTAGCGTTGCACTAGCAAGATGTATCCAACTCTCAGAATTATAGGAACATGTTTTTTTTTCACAAGGGCAAGTGGCAGACCAGCAGCAGTAATAAAACAATGAGAGTACAATATAATGAATACAATGATTGTTGTGGACTGTTTTTTGCAGTGGTAGTGACATGGTTCTGTGCATACTTCATAGGAGAGGACTGCATTGAGACTAGGAATAAACTGTGGGTCCCGGAGTAGAAGCACAGATGAAAGGCGTGGAATAAAAATCTTAAGAACAAATAAATGAACTAGAGCATAAAACAAAAGAAAAACTCTCAGCCTCAGACCAATTCACTGGGGGATTGGGAGAACAATGATTCCTGCGTTTCAGTCCCAAAGCCTGTGGATGATGAAATACCAGAAATGTGTAGAACCAGGTCCAGAACCCATGCACGTTTGATCTTCAGTAGCCTTTCTCTGTATCTAATGCAGGGCTTTTCGTGTTTGTGGGCACATCTTGGAGGAGAGATTCACAAGCCAAGGACAGCAGTCAGTCAGCAACATTCTCCCACATCAGTCTTAAATACAACAATTCATTCTTTTGTTCTTTAATTTGTTTAGTAGCACTACTATTTAATGTCTTTTTTGCATGTAAATTCATTACTATTGCTCCAAGCTGGGACTTGACACACTCCAGCACCTAAAAATCCACAGAGGCTATGGTTGTTCACCCAGACTGTTTTGGCATTCAGTGCATGGAATTTGAAACTTTGCTGTAAAGCATCTGATTCATAGACATACCTATCAAAATGTTACGTTGAAATGCGGGGGAGGAAAATAGAATAGAAAGCCTTTGTTGTCCATGTAAGAGAACAAAATTGAGTCCAGTACATTAAAATACACAGGGTGAGCGTGGATGGTCAGAATGTTTGTGGCTATGGGTGGGAGTGGACCCACGTGTCGCATGAGCAGATGGTACTGATCAGAAATCCAGGGTTACTGTGAGGGAGTGAGATTAAGTCCCGTGCAGGGTTCTAATCTGTTGGTACTGTATGCAAAGTAAGCTAAAGTTAGCATGCTAACATGCTAAACCAACACTGATAAATATTCTAATATTCAAATCAATTCAATTCAATTGCATTTATATAGCACCAATCACAATACACGATTACCTCGGGGCACTTCAGAAATTCAGATGGAGAAAGAAATCAGAGAAAAAATCTGATTACAGAGAAAAATCTGTTTCACGTTAGCATGCTAGCATTTAGCACTGCAGTGCCAAAGAAGCTACTGTGACTATCTCACAGAACTGCCATCACGGGTGTAGTTTTCTTGAAATTACTATAACTTGAAAAACAATCTGCCTGAAGAGCGGGGAATTCAATTAAAGCCGCTAAATGCTAAATAACATCATGAATCATTAGTCATTAGTCTGTATGTTTTGCAGGTGGGTCAGCCCTTCTAGCAGCAACAGTAGACTACAATTCCCATCTTCAGAAAGGATGTTTCTCTGGGCAGGAAGTAAAGCATCAGATGGAAGAAGTTACCGCAAGTATGGATTACTGTTTCGCATTGTGTTCTTTAATGTAGGGTGACCAAATGTCCTCTTTTCCCTGGACATGT
>JAPQRN010000019.1:10389923-10405410 GCA_037367275.1 Coranthus polyacanthus | reverse complement strand
CATTTTTCCCAGATGGGTTTTTTGGGCAGTTTTTCCTCACTCGAACCGAGGGTCTAAGGACAGAGGGTGTTGTACCTCGTACGGACTGTAAAGCCCTTTGAGACGAATCTTGATTTGTGATATTGGGCTATATGAATAAAATTGAATTGAATTGAATTGAAGAACTACTTAAGAATAGCTGGCTTCTTTCTAGTAGGGCTGGGGTTTTTTTTGTTGCAGTGCAGAATCTCATATCTCTCATATCTTGTTTTGTTGAATGTAGTTCATAATTAAACATAGCTGATATTTTCATCAACCAACAAATTTTTTTTTCAGCTGCTGGACTGGACCTGATGGAGGGAGATATTGTAGAGGATGTAAGTTACAGTGTGCAAACACCGACCACTCTAAACACCTCAGTTTATGTCTTTGACATTACAAGCATTTTGCCAATTCAGTACATTTTTCGTTTGTATCTGAATATAAATTTGAGTTTTGTAAATGTAGTATTTTTATGTCTTACTTTCAGCCATTAAGAAACGCTAGAATAGGAGATCAATATCACTGGCCAACAACCATTCCCTACCACCTGGATGAAAGCCTGGGTGAGACACATTTTAACAGTATTCACCACCCTGTTACAAATATGTTCCTAATCACAATGTTTTTCATATGTTTGTGTGGATATTATTTGTAGAAATGAATGCAAAGGGAGTGATCCTGAAGGCTTTTGACCAGTACAGACTCAAGACCTGCATTGACTTCACACCATGGAAAGGAGAGAAGAACTACATCTCTGTGTACAAAGGGAGTGGGTCAGTCTTCAGTTAGGGTTGTGTCACATACACTGTAACGTGGAACAAATGGAAACTAGCTTAGGTCTTATTACATGTTCACTGGTGCCGTAGGACAACATGAATCAGCCTGCTCAGCTACAATCAGCAGACAAAAAAGCAACCATGATAAGAATGTCGAGTAGAAGAAGAGTGTGTATAGAAAACAATATTGCTGTCAGCAATAGAATATCAATCTATTGCTACTACATTGTAGCCAATATTCAATTTAAATTTATTTTGAATGTACATCTTCCCTCTCATCTTCCCTCATACACCTTTCCCTCTCTGCAGATGCTCTTCCTCTGTAGGCAACCAGCATATGGGGAAGCAGGGACTGTCTATTGGTCAGTATTGTGATACCATAGGAATTGTTGAGCATGAGTTCCTACATGCTCTCGGTTTCTGGCACGAGCAGTCCAGATCTGATCGTGACGACTATGTCACCATCATGTGGAAGAATATTCAATACGGTAAGTCTGTTATTAGTTACATAAACTCTAAACTGTGTAATACATTGTTTTATACACAGCTATATTCAGAACATTTCCTTTCTCAGGTAAAGAGCACAACTTCCTAAGTTATAATGACACTGTGTCCAGCGCCCTGGGTGTTCCCTATGACTACAACTCTGTGATGCACTATGGAAAGACAGACTTCAGCATCGGGTCTGTGCCCACCATCGTCACCAAGATGCCCCACTTCTCTAATGTGATTGGTCAAAGGATGGGGTTCAGCTCCAGTGACATTAACAAACTGAACCGCCTCTACAACTGCAGTGAGTCTGAACTCGATATATTGTTCATAAAATAATGAACAACATAGATTACTTTCATTCCACATAAAACTAGACACCTATGAATACAAAAAACATATTGAATTATATGAGGACAGTGGTCAGTCAACAAAAAGAAACGGTATGCATGCTAAGGTATGTACGTAGTTTGAACCTAGCTAAACATAAGGTTAACTAGGTTACAGGTTAATGGACAAAATGAACGCTGGCTGTAACAAGGATCTTTCATGCTTTATGGGTGTTGGAGAGTATTCAGTTGGGTGTAATCTTAGAGTGCCTTGAGATGATTTTGGGTATGTGAATAGGCATTATATACTCACAATTGGACTGATCTGTCGCAAAATTAAATCTGTTCTTCCTTGGCCTATGCCCTCCCCTCCCACTAGGAGGCAACAAAACCATAACCTACTTGGTGGAAGCAAAAAACCAACAGATGCAGGTGATAATAAAGAGGGGAAGACATGAAAAACAGTGAAAACCCCTTCCAGACTACATGGCATACAGTAATTTGGACATTTTGGAGCAGTAAGGTCCTAAAAGCATGTGAATATCAACAGAACTATTTCCACTCATAAAATTGACATTTTTGTAACATAATCACCTAGCAGAGTATTGAGGAAGGTCACTGTTTGTACAGCATAAACTAATCCTAATACATATTGATAATCTAAATATTAACTCTAATAAGTCACAGACAGCCATGAACACACTGGACATACCATAAAGATTGAGGACATTGTTATTTAGTATAGATGACACATGTCTTCATGCACACAGGTCTCACTACTTTTGGTACAGTACACAGGTTGCGAGAGGTCCAAAAGACCTATAGGGACCATATTTTGCTGTCCGCAATATTTAGCAATATTTTGCTCTGTAGTACAATGTAACAGGATGTTGGATGATGTCTTTTGTACATTGGAACTTTTATTTTTTATCTAATACTGTTCTCTTTAACCAAGATTAGATTAAAAAGTTATATTTCTGATGTTTATTAACTATTGTATGCCCTTTTTGGTAATTTCACAATAAAACACAATATGCCTCAATTAATCCGAAACTGGTTACTCCCCACAGCCACATCTTTGACCTTTGTGGACAGCTGTAACTTTGAAGAAGAGAACATCTGTGGAATGATCCAGGGTCCTGGAAACCCAAAGTGGGAACAACGTAATTTTGTCAAAGGAGGGCCTCAAACTGACTTCACCAACATGGGACAATGCAAAGGTGATGGTTAACATTGATAGAAAGTATATTTTTTGGGTCTGAATAGCAATGCTGTGGACACCATACTGTAATTGTTCTCAGTAAGGTCCAAGTAGCAACTCTATAGACCTTTTTCACATACATTCATGGACACAGATTTTAGATTGCAAAAGTGTGCAAAACATAGGTGTTACTAATAACGTTACAGATGGCTCTCGTCCATTTAATAGACCCAGGAGGCCATTCCAGTGAACCAGCATTTTAAAGTCTGAAACTTAGATCACTCAGTCTGTCGGCATCATTGGTCCAATGGTTTTCTATTAAAAAATGTCACATTTTGTGCAACATTATGTTCAGTTTCTCAACAACATATTTTCAAAAAGTTAATACATGTCAATAGGTAATTCTGTTTCAATTTTATAACCCAGTCAATTTTGATGACATTTAGTTCATTGTTCATTGGTTTCTATAATCTACAGTCATAGATAAAACCATAAATGTTGTTAATAATTGACTAATTTTATTAATGGTTTATCACAAAAAAAATGGAATTTTCAAAGGCCACCAAAATCACACCAGACATTCTTTGGACCGTAGATATCACATTTCAAATGTTGTTCAGATCCATCAAACAATAAGGCTCTTACTGTAATTAGTACTATATGCACAACATTTCTCAAATGTTTGTTCAAACTTCACCAAAATATTTGATAATACACGTGAAACATTTTATTATCGAAACCAGAACATTACACTGGGATTAAACAGATCACACTGGATTGGTTGAAATCTT
Source organism: Coranthus polyacanthus (assembly GCA_037367275.1). Classification (NCBI taxonomy): domain Eukaryota; kingdom Metazoa; phylum Chordata; class Actinopteri; order Kurtiformes; family Apogonidae; genus Coranthus; species Coranthus polyacanthus. Next base: position 10,401,803 of record JAPQRN010000019.1, on the reverse strand, counting down.
ATTTATCAGAGAATGTGTTAATGTTTGTTAATAAACTAGGTGAGTATTTGTATAAATAATTAACTTACGAGTTGTCACATATGTCAGGATGTCATTAAATTTAAAAATTTCGATAAGACTTTAGATAAGACACAGAATTTAGATAAGACACTCTTGCACTGTACCATGAGCACTGATTGCCCATTCATGTTGATAGCTGGCAAGGCATACTGGCTGTCAGCACATCTTTGAAAATGTTGGAGCAAATTTTCAAATAGGCACTTTTGCACTTTTTTGCTAGCAGTGGTGGAATTTAGAAAATTATAACTTATTCAATTATAACTACTTCATCATTACGGAGCATCCAACTCTAGCAATAAAACCTGGTAGTTGTATTTTTGCTTCACTGGTGAGTATGCATATCAAACATGCTTACATTATTCAGGTCTATAGACTAATATTACACATTTTTATCTTTTATTATTTCTCAGGGAAAGGCTACTTCATGCACTTCAGCACCGCCGCTGCTAACCCTCAAGACCATGCATTTCTGGAGAGTCGTATGTTTTACCCCAAACCTGGAGCCCAGTGTCTGCAGTTCTTCCTCTACAACACAGGGGCAGTTGATGATGTTCTTAATATTTGGGTGCGAGACTATGACGAGGCCAACCCCAGTGGTAAAATGCGACTCTTCAAGAGCATCTTAGGTAACAAATATAATTGAACTTGAAGATATGAAGGTATCATTAAAATCCCTTAGTGGAGACTTTGAGAGTGTCTGACGTATCCTAGTGATACTATCAGTAGAAAAATACAGGGATCCTAACCATGAATGGTAAAAGCCTTAACAAACATATTGTATGCCAGCAGATATTTCTACACATAGGACCTTTAAAGATGGTGCATACAGGGAAGATTCCACCTTAACTTTTAACATAGTAATAACCCAGTCACTGATGGTGAGTATGTATTCTCTCTTCAATCTGTTCTCTTTACAGGAGGCGTCACAGGCTCCTGGGAACTGCATAATGTCAATATTAATGTGACAAAGAAGGCCCGTGTGGTTTTTGAGGGGGTAAGGGGGAAAAGTCCGTCAGCGGGGGGGTTCTCTTTGGATGACATTAACCTGTCATCCACAAAGTGTCCTCAGTACGTTTGGCCCATCCGCAACATCACCAACCTGCTGGAAACAACACCAGTGGGAAGAGCAATGTACAGCCCTCGCTTTCTGTCTCCTACAGGTTACTCCTTCCAGGTAAATTGTCTCGAACTCAGTTCTGAGTAAATTAATCTTGTGTCCTGTTAATTTTGTGTGTCATATTTAGTAAGACCAACAGATGGTGCCAATGAAAGTTGCATTTTTAAATCCTAGGCATAGTTGCTTTTAAAGTCCTGCAGTGGCATGGTGCACATAAGACCTAAGATATTCTCCAAAGTACCAAACATACAAGTAATGACAGAGTTGAGCATTGTATATTTCTTTTAACTTGACTTTACTGTTATGTCCTCTTTAGGTAAGTGTGTACCTAAATGGAACAATTTATACTCCTGGGTACATTGCTGTCTACATTCACTTGACGTCTGGACCCAATGATCACAACCTCAGTTGGCCGTGCCCATGGCACCAGGCAACCATGGCCCTGATGGACCAGCAGTCGGACATCAGACAACAAATGAACATGCACCGTATGGTCACCACTGACCCTAACAAGATGGATGGTAAGTGATGAATGGACATGGATCAGTGTGTAACGAGTTTCACTGTGCATGTGTCATCTCTTCTTTCTGCTCTCATGCTGATTAATAATCATTAATAACTTCAGTGTATTATCAACTTATTGTGTTGCACCTACTTGTCTCAGGAACTGAGTACTTCTGGGACAATCCCAGTAAGGTGGGTTCCAAAGTGACTGCTCCTGATGGCAGCTCTTACTACCGTGGCCCAGGCTATGGAACAAGTGCCTTCATTTCCCTCAGCAGACTGAAGAACAGAAACTTCATTAAAGGAGACAATGCCTTCTTCCTCTTCAGTCTGGAAGGTATGGAGTCATGTTAACAAGATTTAGCACTAAGTAAGATGAAAAAGCTGAGATCCATTTGACTCCTGAAACATCCTTGTTGCTGCTTCTTCTTGTCCTCAGATATATCCGACCTGCTGCTGCCCCAGCCTCTTCCCCAATTTGCAATTCATGCTGATGCCAAAGCAGCAGACCAAGAGTCTCCTCCATGGGGGGATGCTAAAAACCCCATAGTGGTGATGATTGTTGCAGTGTCTGTGGCAGCAGCCATGTTAGTGGGTTCCATGCTGATTTTAAGGAACGCCTGGAGTATGAGGAGGAGGGAGAAGAGCCAGCAGGAGAGTGACAAGGAAATGATCATACAGGACAAGCCTGGATTCATGGAAGTGTGAGTAAAGAAATGAAAGCCAATTCAATCATTGCAGTTTATATCAACATACATCTAGAGGAAACAGCTATGTGCTCAGTGTATTTTCATTACAGGAGAACTCCAGCAAAGATTTACCATCTCACTTCACCACTCCATAAAGTCTTGATCAAATAAAGAAATCTGGACAAAAGCCAGAGGAGGCTGATGATTTCTACAACAATATCTGTTGTTGTAGAAAGAGCCCCAGTCATTATGGTTGGATACCAAAAACTCTTTGTTTAAATTTACTAGTGTAAATGTATTATTTCTTAGCAGGCTTAAGCCCTTAAAATCTGCCTGTAATAATCCCATTATAAGAAGACTAGAGGCTAGATCTCATATCACATCTGTCTTTACCCTGATATGTGATAGTCTTGACTTTTTCCAGATACAGCAAACATTGGATTTTGAAGCAAAGGCATTTCTAATATATGTGATTTATTTAATGGATCTACTTTAGTGCCTTTTAGTCAATTAACTGGAAAGTACAATGTTAAAAAACAATTTTTTTCTCATGACTTAAAGATAAATGATGATGTTGCTACTTTCCAATCAAGGTAAATCATGCATGTAGAGACCCACAATAATACGATAAGTACGTTTTACAGTAATGTAGATGTTGAAGATGACCAATGGGAGGATGCCTGGGAGAGTGTGAGAACCCTAAGCATCTGTAATAGAATAAAAGTTATCCAACTGAAGATGTTACACAGAGTTCCCATATCCCCGTCCCAACACCACAAGTGAGAAGTTAACTTATCTCCTCTCTGCCTTTGAGGCAAAACAGAAAGGGTGAGCTCCACCCACTGCCTGTGGTGGAAAATACAAAGGTTTTGTCATAAAAAAGGCAAGAAATTAATTTTAGCCATCAATTTAGAAAGTGATCAACTATGCTTGTTTATTGGAATATCAAATGGCTTTATTACTGATAGATATAAAGGGAATCTCTGTGCTAACGTTCTGTGCAAGAAAGTGCATATTTTTGATCTGGATGAAAAGACAAGGTCCCAACTAAAACAAAGTGACATAAAGTCATAATTGAACATGCTTCACAAGGTTACCTGACATGTATGCTGCATTCTAAAGTCAATATATTTTATGTTTATGTCTGTGTCTGTGTTATAGGATTAGGTATTTTTGACTATTTTCACTAGAGGGCTGGTGTAGTATGGACTTGTTTGTAATAACTGAGTTTCTCTCCAGCACAAATGTCTGTTTGTGAGCCGAGTTTTTGTGTTTTGTCTTGTGCTACCTTGATTGTTTGGTTCCTTTGCTGTGGGTTTTTCTTTTTTGAGCTGTGGAGTTGCTCTGGAAATTGTATGTATTGTGCAAAGAAGAAAAATGACAACATTATAGACAAGCCTGTAAATTGCATTTTGTCAGCATGAAAGGTTGTCCTGCTTGGACAAGTCAGCTTGGTTTAGTCAGCAAACCTTATATAATATCCTGTCTTAATATTGTGTGTGTCGCAGGTAATTTTTGAAAAAAATTCTCTTGCTGCTTTATACAATACAATATGTTGTTTAGATGAAGGTCTGTCTGTTTGGTAATATAACTCTTGTTCACTTTGGATGGGGAAAAAGAAATAGTGCTATGAATCACCTTTAATGATGAAAGGCTGAAAAATGATTTCCTGCTTCTCTTTTCTTTACATAATTATCAGTTGCATACCTGTTGTTTTTTGACTGCTGGATGAACAAAACAAATTGTTGAAATTTTGTTACAACAGCTTTCTGAAAGTTACAGTATAATAATAAAAAATATTTCAAAAGCATTTGTCTTCTGATCATTTATTCCCTTCAGTCATTTTAGACTCATAATAACTAATTCACCAAATTATAGTTCATAACTTTTTATATAAAAAATCACTTAGTGGAGATAAAATATCAGTATGTGTACCATTTATTTGGGAGATGCTCAGTGTAGTACCAACAGATGCCACAGAGAGTTGCCAGACTCAATCTGATTAGAGTGACATCCAGTGGTAGCAGAGCTGATGCACCGATTGTCATCTGACGGCCATGCGGTAGGAAACAGTTCAAATGTAGGAGGGTCTTTTACTTGGACCTCCACAAATACTGTCAAACAGTTGTGTTGTTTTTAGTACTACTATATAGAAAAGGTGCATGAAAGCATTGCTTGTATTGTGTGCATTATTGGTTTTGTACAGAGATCTGTTTGAAAAACAATGTTTGGTTTCCTGCTTTTATTATTATGAAATTAAACTGTTGACATCATGTCTTTAAGATCTTCCATGGTCTGAAATCAGCCATATTCCACAACAAATATAATTTCAGTCAAATAATGGTGTTAGTGCCATGATTCACACATGTTGGAACGCAGTATGCATGTGACATGTTTTCATACACGTAGACTATATTGCACACACTGAACTTCTCATATTGTCCTTCCTTTGAGCAGACGTTCAAAAGCAAAAGCTAACAAATATTTCCTTTAGGTCCAGTTTGAGCTGTGGAACATTATATGAAAGTGGACATGTCTGAAGATAGACTATCTGCAAAGGAAAGTATATTTTATATCTATATTATCATACATATAATACAATATACATACAATATATGCAGCTATTGTTTTAACGCTATTATGAAAGGACTCTACCTGACCTATGAAGGACCCAACTTGGAAGGACCTGACTACCAGCACAGGCGATGTCTGAAATATTATAATCAGTGCTATGGTTTGGAAGGTCAGGCTCTTTTTTAAATGTTTGTGCTTAATTTGAATCTGAAGATGTATTTAAGGAGGTATAGGCTAATATTGGTAAAGAAATCATCACATTTTCAAACAAAAAAGCAGCTGGTGTGTTAACAATACATACTTTTATATGACTTAGCCTAAAATGCAACACAAAACACACAAGCTATGTATATCACATGTGTCACACTCAAGGCCCACCTCATTTTATGTGGCCCCAGAGAGCTTGCAAATAATATGATTTTCATACAATACAATTCTGTGCCGCTTTAGCACAGCAAACATAGACAATCATATACCACAATGTATCTTGATTTTGTTAAATAGCAATGAAGGCATCTAGCCACTAGATGGCAGTTTTCTGATGGGTTTCTGATGGTTAAAAAAGAGCTTTATTATTCACTTGAATATGTTGATCTTTGATGGATGAGTGATGATGAGGGTATCTTAATCTCATAAATCAATGGGATGATTTTTGATATAATAATAAGTGTCTGTACAATATTTTTCTGTCTATGTGCATGCATATACAATTGATGCGCAAGCATGTTTTTGTTACAAACTCATTTTTGAAATAAATTGTACAATAGTTGTGCACTTGAATACTTGAATACCTGCCTGGGATAATTATTGGCTTCTACTTTCAGAGCTAGTTATTAAGTTATTACTAAAATAAACAATAATAAAATGCAGAGTATGTAAGGAGTATACAAAAAGTAAACCAACAGATGGTGCCAATACATTTATATGGTATTAGGGTTACAAGCGGCCCATTGAAGGCGACCATGATGCTAAATTGGCCCGAGATGAAATTGAGTTTGACACCCATGGTCAGTAAAAAAAAAAAAAAAAAAAAATGCATACTCCTTACCGGTAGGGGGCAGACGGAACAAAAAGATGCACCACAGCCCTGCAGGGAGGAGGGAAAAAGAAGGAGCAAGAATAACATCAACAACCTGTGTTTCAACTCAGGCAAAACTTCTCTGGGGCCGCAACCGATAAACTTTATCAAGTATTTATATCCGATAAAATGCCTTAATAATATCCGGTACGTTATGGGGGAGGTATTTTACTTTGCGTTGTGGAAGCGGAGTGTTTTTGTGCTCAAACTTAGTGGTTACTCTAGCCATTTGGAGTAGCTGAGTTGGCTAACTTTTTGTTAGCTAATTAGCGTGAAGTCGTTTCGAGAGCTTCGGTAATCGTGTAATATGTCTAAATACTGCTCAGTGCTCAGTTTTAACAAGGTTGTGGGTGTAGCCGGATTGTCTGCTAGTTGCCTTTGACACACTTGTAGTTTTTATGTGCCGCTGATACAGCGCGGTTCGCTTGCAATGCTCCTGCAGCTGCTTCCACCTGTCAACTAGCTGGCTCATCTCTTCCTGTCTCCCGACTGCTGGTTCCACAATGGCTCACTGCGGCTCCGCTGAGCCGAGCGCAAAGGCACAGACACCGCGTCCGGACAGTGGTGCGGTTATCCTGCCGTCACAGGGTAGCGTTGACCAGAGCATGAAACCGGTGTTATTCGAGATCTTCGGCGAGATATGGACCGTCCAGTCGCGTCTCGGCCAGGGCGTCTCGGCCTCGGTGTACCGGGTCAGCTCTGGCAGAGCCACCACTGCCGCTGTGAAGGAGTTCCAGGCCGACACTCAGGGAGGAGATTACGGGTATCACAAGGAGAGGTCCGTGCTGGAGGACATCCAGGGACATAAAAACATAGGTAAAGGCATTATTTTACTGTATCCAAACATGTAGATGCGTAGCTAACTACACATTGCATTAATAATGTAGCTTTCGGCCTGATACTAACTTTACCTTAAATTAGCTGGTAAGTGAGTAGTAAACAAAACTAAGAATTAGCTATGCTAACATGCAAATGCGTCATTGCTTATTGACTTTATCAAACCTGGCTATTTCCAGAAAGCTTATACAGTATTGGTTGCATAAACCCTTACTCTCTTAAATACTTTTGCCTTGCTTCTGGGCAAGTATGCTGTTTCATTAGAAAAGCTGTTCTGTTTACTCAGAATCTCCATTCCGTGACAAATTCCCGATCAAAGAGCTATATTGTAAGACTATTAACGAATGATAAAGGGCTGCTTTTCAATTGTGCATATGCAAACCCATGAAAGAGTATCCAGTTTCAGTAATATGACAGTGTTGCTTTGTTGGTTATTCAAGTAACGTCCCAGTTACTGTAAATGGATGATGTGAATGCAGCACTAAAGGCCTTGCTGTTTTGAATCCTTTCAGTGACTCTGTATGGAGTGTTCACCAATCACAGTTGTATGGGTGTTGCCACTCGCTGTCTGCTGTTGGAACTGTTGGATGTCAGTGTGTCTGAGCTGTTGGTGAGAGGCAGCAGTGGCACTCAGGGTGGGAGGTGAGTGATGTTAGTGCCCCTCAGAGGCCATGTTCAGACCTGAATTAACATACGTCCTGAGTGATCTGATCACAAGTGGACAGCTTTAATACAAGGTGTGAACGCACTCAGGATGCCTTTAGGACGCATCAGATCACTCTGCATACATTCTGAGGTGGTCTGGGACTCTTATGTCCTGGGATGGATAATAAAGGGCTGCCTACTCAGTTGAGGTCCGCTGTGTCCAGGAAAGTTGGTGTCTCTCAGTGTTTTAAAGAATTTCAGAAAGCCCACAAAGATATATAATGAATACTTCATATGTGTAGTGCTGCCTCAGTGCATCAGAATGACATCAGTTTTCACACAAACATATTTTAAGCATCATCAGTATAGCATATGTTGTGCAAGAGAACCAGTAAGCCAGTGTGTTAAACGTGAAATTAAAGTTTGTTCTAGGTTTTAGTTTGTTAGATGAGCTTGGTTATGTGCATATAGAGTGGGGAAGTGAGATCTGAACACAAGTGATTACTGGAGACACATATGGAAACACATCTTAATGGTGTGAAGAGAAGCGCTCAGAGTTGTCCACTTGTGATCAGGCCACCCAGGATGTATGTTAATGCCAGGTCTGAACTGAGCCATATATAGTCCAGAATGAGTTAGAATGTCAGTTCATTTGAGTGCCTCCATTACGAATATATTCTCAGAGTATTTGTTCATGCTTTATACAAATACTTGCATCCTGTTTTCTGGCCCACAGTAACATTTCCCAGTTGCTATATGAAACTTGCTGATAAGGTGTTGATATTTTGTACTACATATTGTGCCTACAAACCAAAAGTTGTCAGTTGTCTGAAACGTCTACTGCCTCCCCAAACAACAGAGATGTTGTAAACAGCATTCACAAAAGTGCAGAGGATGTCAAAGCATGACTCGTTATAAAAGGCAAGGCAAGGCAAGTTTATTTATATAGCGCATTTCATACGCAAAGGCAACTCAATGTGCTTTACATACATAGGGAATAAAAGCAAAATGCTAAAACAATGAAAGATCAAAAGGTTAAAAAAAGCAGAAACAAAAAAGTTACCAAAACATGTAAGTTATTCTCCTTTGTGTTACTGTATCAGGGAGAATTCAGAAAACTGTAGGCCATGGCTCTCCAGTGAAAGCAAGCACCTAAAACTGGAGTACATACAGCTGCTGAGTTAATGACCTCAACAATAAAATATTGACAGATATTAAAATTTAAGAGAAATGGTCTCAAATGTGTTGAAAACTAATTGTAGTAAAAGATGGTGGTTGCAGTCATGATTGGGAAGAGCAGTTTCTCCTCTTTAACTTCATAATGTATTTTGTCAGACCTCAGCAGGGCCACTCCATGTGGCTTGTTCAGCACTGTGCCAGAGACATCCTGGAGGCTCTCGCCTTCCTTCACAGAGAAGGCTATGTCCACGCTGACCTCAAGCCACGCAACATCCTCTGGAGTGCTGACGACGAGTGCTTCAAGCTCATCGATTTTGGCCTCAGCTTCAAAGAGGGAAACCAGGTGACTGTGTTTAGAATCAGCAGTGGGTTGCACCAGCTGTGCATAAGTTCAAATGTAGCTTTGTTTGAACGTAATTTGTAATTTATGACAGAGGCTATGCTCTTCAGCATCGACATAAGCTACAACTTAAATCTTACGTAGGTGTAAAATCCTCCTTAAAATATCAGTGGGAGTGGCACTTTGTTTTGAAAAGTGGGGGATGAGGGGGAGTGAAGTGTACTGACTGGTTTGTGTCAGTAGTGCAGCGTTCATGAGAGATTATACCCCTTGGACATTTATGATTTGACTCACTGTTTTGTTTACCAGGAGTGGAGATACAAAGGATTACTGATATTACTACATGCTGGCAGCAAACACACACAATCATATGCCTGTAACAAACTAACATCAGTATAACATTATACTGTGTTATAGGGCTGCAAAGCTGGTAACTGGACTAAATTTGACATTAGACATTGTTATAGGGTTGAGACAGGACAGGAGAAAACTTTCTAATTCTCAGTTGTTAACTTTTCTCGGTAGGAGTTATGTTTGTTGTGACATTACCATTCATCTATTCAATATTAGTGTACCGTTATATTACGGTTTCACCACTCGATGTCACTGTTTTGTATTTGTACTATATTTTGCACTAGCTTTTCATTAACGTTGTATAGTTATTCCCTAATTGTAATGCCTTGTCACACATACCTTTTTGCTGTTGTTTGGTAATTAATGTTAACTATTTTTATCTTAGTTAGTTAACCTCTTCACAATTGTGTAAGTGGTCAAAGACTATTAGGCACAACAGATGGTGACAAAGCAAATGTCAATGTCTTTGACTGTATTAAGAATAATGCCATCACTGATTGGCCACAGGAAGTCAAAACGTTATTTTCAGCAACAATATTTTGATGAGCTTGGACTTTTCACCATTGTTTTTTAGATAACCTTATGGGTTTGTGGTGCAGCCAAACACTGACAACTTTAGTGTTAAACTAACTAGGTTCAACATACCATTTAGTGGACTTTGCGCCTCAAGAGAGAATTATGCATAGCTAGTGCAACAGGCCACAGCTGACTATATTAAGAAAAGATTTAGACCCATCTTTGTAATACCTGCCCTTTCTCACCCTCCTCTAGGATGTCAAGTACATCCAGACAGATGGGTATCGTGCTCCAGAGGCCGAGCTGCAGAACAGCCTCGCACAGGCCGGGGTGGAGGTGGAGGGGGACTCGGGCTGCACGGCTGCCGTGGACCTGTGGAGCCTGGGTATCATCCTCCTAGAGATGTTCTCAGGAATCAAACTCAAAGACACCGTTCGCTCACAGGAGTGGAAGGTATCGTGAAGGTCTACTCAGTATAAAATACTACAGGACCTGATGATATATTGCAATTATAGAGACTTTTGGCCACTTGGGGGCAATGAAGATGAGCTGTAAATGCAACTTTGACAAAGTAACATCTTTTAGTTACGGTGACAGTTGACTTCATTTATTAGCACCTCCCGCAGAGCAGCTTTAGCATAAATTTGGGATGAAAAGACCTATAGATTAGATCATTATAGAAAATAAATCCTCATGGTGGCCAGAGACCAACTCCAAAGAAAAAATATTTGCACATTTAAAAAAGAATGAAATTTAAAGAAAATGAAAGATGTAAATGTCATAGTAATTTTGACAGTTGTTTCCGTTTACTGAAACTGTAAAAATGGAAAAAAATAGTGCATAATGTACTTATGTCTGTCCTCTCTTTTAGGATAACAGTGCTGCCATTGTAGACCATATCTTTGCCAGCAACAGTCTGGTGTGCCCTGCCATCCCTGTCTATCACCTCAGAGATCTTATCAAAAGGTGAATCTTGATGGTGTAGACATGTGAAATAAAAACGTACTCTCCTGTTTTCAGTGACGTCACCTGGCTTCAGAACATCTGACTCCATTCCTGGTGTATGACTTCTGTACTGCTCTTTGTGTTTGCAGCATGCTTCTCAACAACCCAAAGCAAAGATGCACAGCTGAAACTGCCCTGCTGAGTCCATTTTTCAGCATTCCCTTTGGTAGGTGTCTGCATTTGAGATGTCCATCAACATTAACACTTGTCTCAGTGCTATGTTGACCTCTGTTTGTATGTGTCTGCCAGCTCCTCACATTGAAGACCTGGTTCTGTTGCCCTCTCCGGTCCTGCGTCTACTAAACCTGATTGACGACAGTCATTTGCACAATGAAGATGAATACGAAGGTACAACTTTTAATTTATCTGTTATGCAAGTTACAATACATTGTATATTCTCCCATACCTTATTTCTGATGTATACATTTTTCTGTAGACATCCTGGAGGACATGAAAGAGGAGTGCCAAAAGTACGGCTCAGTGGTTTCTCTGCTCATACCCAAGGAAAACCCAGGCAAAGGACAGGTTAGACTGTTGCTGTACTAAACTAGGGTACAGTTGAACTTAAAATGAAAGGAATTGTTTGGTTGTGTTCAATATCCTAATAATTTATCATACACAGCTGCCATATTCCAGTTATCTTCCACTGGGGAAGAGTGCACCAAGCTTTGTGAAGACAGTTGCACATAATAACATAAAATGGGGTTAGCGTGTTACATTACAGCTTGGTAATAACATAGTAATTATGAAGAAATACCATGTTATTACCAGAGTAATAATCAGGTAATAGCCTTATTACCTGGAAGCACTTGCAGTTGTTTCTGTGTAAAAACCATGAACCAGTGCTGCAAAATGCCAAGCTACCTGTTTGTATCTAATTCCATGGTAATGTTAGATTTAAAAAAAAATAAAAAAAAATCATTAAGTGAAAGCCAATAAGCACTTGTCAGGAACTATCAGGACCTATCAGGTTCTGCTTCTT
>JAPQRN010000019.1:10350083-10374931 GCA_037367275.1 Coranthus polyacanthus | reverse complement strand
ACACTTAATCCTGTCAGACAAACATAGTGGAGTGAAAAGTACAGCACACGCCTCTGAGATGTAGTGGAGTATAATAGCACCTAAAGGCTCTGAACCAAACCATCAAAAAACAAGCGTCGACTCAGGGCTCTCCGCCATTCACAGACGTTGCATTTGTTGTTGTTCAGCACTGTCTGCCTTTGTGCTTCACGTTTTATTACAGACTCCTTCTCTGCATGTCTGCAGACTCTCAACAGTGTGGTCTGCACTCTCAAAACTTTGAGAAAGCAAATGGTGGTTTGTCCCTAGAGGCAGAACGGAGTCAGGCAGAACAGCTATTTTTGACAAGCTGCCCCTAATTCATGGAATAATTTACAGAAGGACCTGAAACTGTCGTCACTCATTACTTTGGAGGAATTTAAGTCTATTTTAAAGGATCGAGAAAATAATAAACATGTACTGGAATGGGTTTTTGAACTTGTGCTTAATGAATCTTGATCTTTTTATTATATTGTATTTATTCATTTGTAGTGTATACAAGTGTTTTTTGTTCTGTCTTTAACTTATCTTATTAAGTATCTTATTGCTGTAACAATATTGTATTGTATAGTATATTGTATTGTATTGTGCTCCTCTCTTGAGATTTCAATCTCAATGAGGATTTTACCAGGTTAAATATAGGATATGAAAAAAAAAAAAAATTTAAAAAATCACTGTTTTATTGTTGTTCCACAGTAGAGACATTAGTGTAACAGACTTACAAATGATCTATTGTGAATTTCTGCAAAATGAATGTGCTTGTGTTACTTATACATAGTTTTGGAGCCACCTGGTGGGTTGGTGGTGCAAATGCAGACACAGGGTTCTTTCTCAGGCAGCGTACAGTACATGACTCAGCAAAGAGCAATACTTCCAAAATAGACACCTGAACATATGCAGTTGCTTAAAATCACCCTATAATGACAACTTTGTGCTGTGTTTTTTTTAATTATTCCAGCTCTAGAATAGAGAGGACCAGAGCAGGAGCAAACCCAGTGTGGCCGTCCACAGATATAAAGAGACACATCCACCACAAATCACAAATACCAACACACTTGTGCACTCTTATGTGTATGTTTGTATTTGTAGCATTTGTGGATTTGGAGTGTGTGTCCTTTTAAGGAGTTATTAAGCTGGCTCCAACTATCAACAGCAGGGGGCAGTAGTGAACCAGAAAGCACTGACTGCCCCCAACACTAAGGTTAATCACTCACTGAAAAAAGTGCCAACCTCATTCTTTACAGTACATCTATTTTATGGCATCATCAAAACTCCAAGGAAACGAACTCAATGAAAACCAGAGCATTGCACGACACCCGTTCACCCATTCCGGCCCCACCTCCACCTGAGCCCGTCTCCGAACCGGACCAGAGACCCGGTAGAATCAGCAGCACAGTTGATCTATTAGAACCTATTATTTCAACTCTTATTCAGGATAAAGCGATTGAGGTAAAGAGTGTTAAGTCATGAAATAAAAAATATAAAATTCATTCATTTAACCATGCAACAACTTAAATAATAAGACTTCAGGTCTTGTGTTCACAGCGTTTTTCTCTGGTTGTTGCTGATAGGGCGATGGGATGACAGATACTGACATACTCACATATTGTCTGTTTAGTATTTTCATTCTGCATCATATGACTCAGACCTTTTCTCATATGCTTCACTTCATGGACTGTCCTGTATATTACTGTGTTTATACAGGGGGACGTTCACTTGACATTGGTTGTTTTTGGGAAAACATTAGGCTGTCGTATCATTGCGTCTCTATATCAGGACGTGGAAATATTGTATGATATGAATTACAGGCTGATAAAGGTTTACTTATGCAGGACAGAATGACTAAATCACTGTACGTGTGTGTGATTGACAGAAGGACCTGAATGAACTGCATGTGTTGATATTGTTGTAAATCATATGTTGTAAATCATGTATGGATGGAAACATCTTCAGGTCCCTCATATTTGAGGAACAGATTAAACCTGACTAAATTTAATTTAAATTAAATTAAACCTACTGTCCACGTTACCGCCTGGAGCCGACATCTGGGAAACGGCTCATTTTTCAGAAAAACTTCTACATTCCTGATGCAAATTTCTTATATCTGCATTGTGCCTCCTGTAACCCTATAAAGTCTCCACGCCACCCTCTTGCCACCCCGTGAATATTTCTCCAGATCCGCCCCCTGACCACCTCTTGTTTACATACATACATTGTGAATATGTCTTGGCTCATCTTTGTCAGTGTCTGAGTAATGAGCTACAGTACAGTCTTCAGTCTTCACAGCGTTAAATGTGGTGTCATGCTGCCCTCGTGTGTTGCTCGGTGTCTTACTTCAAATGAGGTTGCTTGAACATGACTTGCCCTTGTGAGAAAATAGCAGTACGTTATAAATCAAATTAAATTCAAAGTATTATCTAAAGATCTGGCACCTAAAAATCTCAACATCACAAAAGACTGACTCTATATCTGCTTCTCCCAGCTCTTCACCTGTATTCAAGCCATTTCTGAGAGAACTTGGAGACTGAAAATGTGCTGCTGCCAAAGAACAGAAACCATGGCTCTGAAGAGGAATAACGAACAACACAGTTTGATTCACTGTTGTAAATTTCTTATGTTATTATTTCACAAAGCGAAGCCGATGACTTCATGCCAGGGTAAAATATATTGCACAAAGATTCTTCATTTTCTGTGTAGAGTCAGATTACATATTGTATGTCTAGCCACAGCAGGTACCTTTAAGCAATCGCACTGTTCTGGGATTGATCGTTCTGCAGAAGAGTAAAAACCAGGGCTGTCAAAGTTAACGCGCTAATGTTATGATCATTTTAAAATAATTAAGGGATTAAAATAAATGAACGAAATGAGCGCATTTTGTTTGCTTCCTGTGCCAGCTGACCAGTGATCAGTGTCGAACAGCGTTACTTGCAGGTCGTGCTAAGGTGTTTTAGAACTGTAACACGTTAAACACTCATAAATATTTCATTTCTTCTACCTCTCCCTGCACAGCGTCCTCAAAGTGCAGTTTGCGAACAGTCCGCAGTCTTATACATCAGGATTAGGATCAACTTACGTGATTCCACCTGCATGTACAGTTGTATAAGCAGCTGATAGTGACATAGTGTGGAAGCTCCTCTGTATGATGGTCACATGACAGCGATGGTTGGTCCCTGATCCGGACTGGTCTGTCCCGTCGTGGGACTGAATGACCTGTAGTTTGTATGGAGTCAAATAGGATGAAAAGGTTTCATCATCTCAGCTCAGTGCTCTTTCATATTTACGGGACTGTTGTGGAAATTCATTTGACACTTGACTATTGTTGTTGATTATCATTTAAATCTGTGCATCTGAAAAATTATTGCTTGAAAGCTTGTCTTATCTTGGTGGTTGTGAAACTGAAATATATAGGCCTGGGTTTGTTCTTATTTCTGCTGATGCAGATCAGAAACATGTCTGACAAGCTGATGGTTTCAGGAGAGAGTCTAAAAGCAATAGGATTTAAAGTTCAATACATTTTAAATATATACATTTAATTTAAATATATATATATATTTTATCTTATTATTTTGTATTTATGTATTCCTCATCAATTCAGTGCTTTTTACATTTAAATATAAATTATTACACGCTTCGGTCTGAAGAAGAAAAAATGCCATTAATTATGATTAATTTCAGCAAAATGTGCGATTAATTAGATCATTTCTTTTAATAAATTGACAGCCCTAGTAAAACCATAAAACCAAGGCAACATTACGAACTGACTCAAAACGTACATGATGTACTGTATTTCAACTGTTCCTAAGGATTGAAGGAGCTTGAGTTCTGTCAATAGACCCTGGTGTCAAATTCAGTTAAGAGAACAGGTTTGACTGGGTTCTGGTTAAATAGAAACAGGTTTGTTCAATGCCTGCGTCTTTCACATTCTGCATCAGCTTCTCAGCCATCCAGGTGATCTAGAATGGGTAAGTGCATTTATCTTTTACGTTACTTTAGTAAAAAAGTTAACGTTAACCCGTGAAGTGTTTATTAATAAAGACATTGATTAATAGGAGTTTAGAACAGCTGTTGAAAGTTGGGAATATTGAATGTCTTGTGAGCCCTGTAAGTCGGTTCCTGCTCCACAAATTGTAAAATTATATACTATGTATTTTTTAACATACTTGGATTAGTGATATATAAATGACGTTTCATGAAACCGACGAAGGAAACACAAAAAAAAGGCCCTCAGGACGGTTTTCTGCCCTCATGTCATATTAGACATCTTTATGTCTTTTATCGAGAAATAAAACTCTGGGGAAAAAAAACACACTGATATGCAGCTACAGAATAATATAGTCATATATTAGTCTGCTAGAGGTGTCTCTTTTTGTGCCAAGTGAACAACTTCTTCTTGTCACGTGCAATTGAACTGACTTGAAACTTTAGATTTATATAATTCATATATATTCATATTTTAGAACACCTAATCCGTATGTAATGTCCTGTCCAAGAAACTATATGCATTAAAAATGTAATATTATTATTGTTTATTATTTTACTAAAAAATGGATGGCCTAAATGTGATCTCCTTCTAGAATGTAAGGATCTCATCAAACTTGCGGTTTCTCTGTGAATACTAACTCCACCTCTTATTCCATTTGACTGATAAACTCAAAAATGTATGTCTTTGGTCTGAATATTAGCAGATGTAAAGTTTAAGAAATATGCCCTGCAGTGTATCAGTGTTTCAAATCCAAATTGCACTGTTATTTGCAGAAAATTCCACAGCTGTCGAGCCAAGGCCGCATCTCACCATGCAACAGGCAGCTGAACTGGCACAACAGCTTTATGCAGTGACCATAACTGAGATCACAACTCTACCTAGTTATGTGGATCAGAACTTCCTCATCGTGGTCAAAAATGGTACTAAGTACGTCCTGAAGATCATGAACTCAGAGGAGAGCAAGAACCACATCGTGCTGGAACTGCAGACCTTTGTCATGTCCTTTTTACAGCAGCACGGAGTTCCTGCTCAGTCAGCCGTGCCCACCACCTCAGGCCAGCTCATGAGTCTGGAAGAGATAGGTAACAGCAAAACAGTCTGTCTCTGCAGGCCATTTCAGTAACCGTATAGATCATTGAAATGGAAATGTTTTACCCAATTCATTCATACGCAGCTTTTTTTGAGACGCTAGGAGGGCGTCAGACCTCCTTAAAGTTGACACGAGTCAGAAGGTGTACATTTTGTCGTCTGATATGGGTCTTGGCTTCGGGTGTGGCTTAATGACTTAACCTTGTACGTAACCTGAGTCACTTGGCTTAAGTTTCTAGGAGGAGTTTGTTAGTACGAGTACAATGACTGGAAATGGGAAAAATTGGGTTAAATGGTATACTAAGTTCAACACGGCAGACTATGTTATATGTGTGCCAAATTTACCCTGTATGGTGAAACCTGATGCTTGCCTGGTGCTTAACTTTAAAAATGCTGTTGCTATATAACCATTTTTCCACATGCAAAATAAAGATCCGTATCAGACAACAACATGCGCACCTTTTGACACATGTGTCAAGTTTCCTGAGATTTCAAGCAGCCCTAGTCCCTCAAGAGCAGCTTCGTGTTTCATGGCGTGTAATGTGTTGCCACGGCAACAGCGTTTGATGAAAACTCAAAAGCTTCGCTCTTTAGTAGCATCATCAAGGCCTTACAACTGAGCTGATCAAAGTTTAGCTGGATGCGGTTAACCTGAGGCCTATTACTTCCTTTTGCCAGTAGGTGGCAGTATTACTATCAATCTTTATGTGTACATGTGTTCAGAACTCTTTTGAAACATGTGCAATTTGAGGAATTACTACTGCTTCTTTGTTCATGGTAAATGGCTGGAATTTGCCAGCCCCGCCATTATATCATCAAAAAATGTGTTAAAGCTTTTCTGACACTAGGAGCGCTACATTAAAGAGTTTGTTTAATCAAAGTGCCATCACTTGGCCTGTAGCCCAGTCTTCATTATACAATATAAACCAGAGCAAATTAGCATTACTTAGCAGTTCCAAACCATACTGAGTCAAATAGTGAATCAATGCTGAACTGACAGTGTTACTATTTTCTTATCTACTGGATCTTATTAGATTGTGGACATGGCCGTCAGACATACTGTGTGAGATTACTGACCTTTCTCCCTGGAAAAACCATTGCAACATCCGCAGTCACCAGAGAAGATCTTTACCGTGTTGGAAGGCTGGCTGCCACATTGTGTACAACATTGCAAAAGGTGGGTTTAAATGTCAAAGCTGTGTAGATGTTTTTAAGCAGATGGCTGATACAGGGAGACTCCCTGTATCTCTAAATCAGTTCAACAATGGATTTTGTATTACTACTTCATCTGCATGTAAAACAGCCTAACCGTAGCGGTTCGTAGTATCTGCTGGATGCCTGAAACAGCTAATGGCTGCTAAAACTTAAGCCATAATAATGTATAAAACCATAACATGCCAAATCTGTTCGTGAAGTTCAATTCGTTGCGTTTTCTCCCTAAATTGCCAAGAAACACAGATTATTGCACATCAGCTATCAAAAATAAAATGCAAGCTGACATAGTGTTAAAATCCATTTTGTATTTTCAGCTGGAATCCCCAAATCTCGAAGTATTACAAGCAAACAATAACCTCTGGTGTTTATCTAACGTTCCCCTCTTGGAGCGTTACCTGTCAGTGATGGATGGAGATCCTCTGCAAGAAGTGGTCAAAGCAGTCGTTGAAGAATTTAAATCCTACGTGCAGCCCAGAATCAGCTCTTTCCAACCAGGTAATCTAAATAACAAGTCTTTGTTTGTTCCATATATAATGTATTCCTTGCTATTATCGCATTATTGTGTTAAATTCTAGGACTGTAAGGACAATGCGGTCTTTGACGGAAAATGTTGATTTAGCGTATTTGAGTCATTTGAAATGTTTCTTTGAAAATCTACAGTCGATTTAGTCGACTGAAGTCTAGCAGCTCAGTTAAGGGGAAATGCATTATTTAAGGATTTGTGTACTCATAATATACTGCTGGAGGAAACATCTATTAACCTGTCATTGTGAATGTAGCAAGAGAGGAATTCTGATATATTCAACATGTATGCGTTGTCTTTTTTCAGTGTTTGTCATCGTGAATTAGTTTTTATTTAGTTATTGTCTTGTTTTCTTCAGTTAAAATATGTTGTCGAACCAAAGCTATGACTAAAATGATCTATCAACAAAATGAACCCTGGGAGGGCGTATGCTAAACCAGCCTAGTCCTTTCCTACAAATTAATAGTTTCTTTACATTACCTCAAAATGTATGTCCAAAGCCAATGTTCGGTCACAATACAGGCAGCAGCGTGAGGTGCAGATTGTGCTGGATGGGTATACAGCAATTCTGACTTTTACAAATATGCAGACTTTACTTATTGTACATTTGAAAGCACGAAGTGTCCAAGTATTATAACCCTTCTTTTGTCTTTCCCAGGAATAATACATGGAGACCTTAATGACCAGAACATAATTGTCAAACCTGTTGACAATGGGCATCATGAGGTGTCAGGCATCATAGACTTTTCTTGTCTCAAGAAAAGCCGCAATGTGTTTGAGGTGGCAATATTAATAATGTACTTGATGTTGGAGAATCCCAGTCCTTTGGATGTAGGAGGAGCTGTGTTAGCAGGCTGGGAGAGCATTATGTTGCTCAGTGAAGATGAAAGGGATTGCCTCTTCCTGCTGGTGCTTGGTCGGCTGTGCCAGTCTCTGGTTTATGGACGGCACAATGCCAAAAAATACCCAGACAACAAACAATTTATTCTGACGACAGCCCAAAATGGGACTAGGCTTCTGAAGAAACTCTGGAAATTGGGTAAGAGAGAAGTAGAAAATAAATGGTTCCAAGATGCCAACACATACTCAACATTATAAAAAGGGAATAACGATCAACGTTTTTTATTTTTTTTGCCAGAACCACAGAGCCTAAATAAAATGTTGGATATCCTTCTTCTTGCTTTTTAAGTTCACTTATTGACATTTTGCTCCTGATTTTATTGTTGGCTGTGCACAACAAGGGAGAGAAAGACGAGAACGAAATGTATAAATATAACGATCAGAGTTTGGAGACCCTCGCCCCCGTAGATCATATGCACCACTCTGAATATTTTCACTATGTTGTGAATACACTAATATGAACATATATATGTTAGAAATCAATTCCTTGATCCTTAAAACATACTCCAAGGATTTGGATTCATGTGTCTTCATCAGTTCATCAATTGTTTTGAAGTTACGTGGCGTCTGCAGTTGCTATGTTCAAAACTGAGGTCAGGAACGGATCAGATATGACGGAATTAAATATGCCTTGAAGTCAGGATCGTCTCCCGAATCAGCAAGATATTGATCATGTTGACAGATATTGTTATGCAGCATGTGTGTGATTTTTTTCAGCGCAATAGCTGCCTTCATTTCCGAGAAAGTGCCAAAAAACTTCAATCGAGCATCCTTTAAAAAAATCTGGATCCCGACCATCTTTGAGGAGGACCAAGTCCAAGTTGAAATGTGCTGTGGATTTTGAGTTAGAGGCGCAGACAGACACAGACAGACAGACAGACTCGCATTAAAATATCACCACCTAGGATCAAAGTGGTATATCTTACTAAACAACGAGGACTACCATTTGCTATTCATATTGTGCTTGTTAAGATCTGTTTCCGTACCAGACGGTTTGATTTGTCTCTCTACGTTACATTAAGATCCAGTTTTATTATCTATAAATAACTGCTCAATAATCTAACCAGTTTCAGTGGCGTTAAAACAAACAACAAAATGATGAATAAAATGTGAAAGTAAAGAAGGGGTGAATGGTTGTAAAAGTCTGCTTAGGATTATTGCTTGTGACACACTTCCTTAATTGCTCTGTAAGTTGTAGTACTAGAAAGGAGGTTTGAACACTAGATGGAGACATCATCCCACTTATCAAGAATCAGAATCTAAAGGATCTGTTTGTGAATTTAGCTCGCACCAGTTGTTTGATTTTCTAAGAGCGTGCTAAAGTGTGGAGAGACTTCTTATCTCGCATTTACATTACAAATCGAATGTAATGTTGCAATTAAGATTTTTTTTTTGTTTTGGTTTTTTCAAAACCAGACACGATGTCAAGTTCCAGTGTGTTTCAAAGTGAAAAGACTGAATGCATGCTTAATGAGGACATCTACATCTGAATTTACTGCCAGTCTAATTATCTTAACCCCTTGATAGAACTCGGAGAAAAATGCCAAAACCGTCAAAGTAATATTTCACAATTGTTTCTATCACTGCGCCCCTCACATCCAATTGCTGCTGTGCTCCAAACAACTCAGCCAGAACCTCGTGCCAACACTCAACGGCATCAGGCTCACACACACGAACACACCTCGTCTACCTTTCTACATTTCAACCTCCCACCTCAAAGGCGCCATCTGCCCTCTGCCCCCGCCGCAGCTCACGATATGTATCTCCAGTCATGCAGAAAATGTCACAGTGTGCGTCTGTGAATGTCTGCCTGTGTTCACGTTTGTTCTCCGTCTGTTTCGCCGTAGTCCGCTGGTGTTTGAGCACCGTGATTCTTTTTGCGCTGTGTCCCTTACATGCAGTTCCACAGTTCCTACTCTCCCCGTTCTGTATTTTCTCTTTTTGTCTTTCTAATACTTTAAATCCATGTTCCACAAATTATAGCTGAAATAGAAATGGCAACACTCAAAGGATTTGGCTTAATACACCAACCCCACTTATCAGTGCCATTAATCCTCTTGGCATTTCAAAACAGAGCTCTGCACCTTTTTCAAATACAGCAGCGAAATTTAATTTACACTCCAAAGACCATCATTCTGTAGGCTTTTAAAGGTGGAAATGAGTGTTTCCAAGGAAAAATGTGCTGCACCAATTTATCGGGCCTCTTGAATAACTTTTATTTTCCTATATTTTTTGTATAATACGTAAATATTTTTTCATGCTTTTTTTTTTTTTTTTTTTTAACAGAAGGCAACAAGAAAAAAAAGCAAGGGCAAAGAGATGGGAAACAAAATCATCTAATATATTACAAATAAATAAAAGGAACGGATACAATATTTGTACAGTGTTGATTTTCCAAAAACACTAAACCCTTAGCAGAGTTTTGAGTATTTGGCGAAAACTGAATTAATCAGCAGAACAAAACCATCCAATTAAAAATATTTGAAATACACTTTTTAATAGAAAAGCCACATATGGTAAACAACTGTCAAGGCACAAAACTGAAGCCTTGAGGGTATTACTGTGGATATCATATGTTTTTTAAATATGATTAGATTAGTATTTTAACTGCTATTTATGCAATATCTATTCATGTATCCACGCATCTCTAAATTAAAAAATAGTATCACAACAAATTGTGTTGATCATGCAGTAGTTCAAACCCCCCTCCCAAAAAAAAGCAAGAGTTACTTGGAGACTGTATTTTTCAGTGGTCTCTTTTCAACCATGTTGTGAGTTTCATCTGTCAGCTTTTCAATCATAAGTCAGTCTTCAACTTCTAGTTCGGCGTTACTGATCTGAATTTAACCACACTTCGATGCCTGTGGATCTGTACCAGTTTGTCAAATGATTTTTGACATCTCCACCATGAAAAACCATGCACTGCCAATAAAAATTACACCGTATTTATTCACGGATACTAGATTCTGTAAATATACAGGTTTTGAACGCTACGTCTCCAGACAAAAAATATGAATTAACAACAGAGATTTAATTGGCATATAAGGCTCTTTTATTCTTGCATCAAACCCGTAACATTTGGGCTGAGAATAATTAAAAACTCGGTCTTCAGTTGAGTGGCTTTGTTTTATTAAGAAAAAAACAACAACTGTTGGTTTCTGTCTTTTATATGGATTAATGAAAGGCGCAGCTCCTGGCTGCCTTGCCAGGCCATCACTGCTGCCAAGTCAACCTGTTAGGACTAATTCAATTCATGGATCCCTCACAGAGTCTTGTGTAATTTATATTAGCTTTATGCCTGGACAGTCTACAGTGGCCAAGATGTCAGAGTATGATACCAGGCTAATGGGGCTCGCTTGCTCTCCCCCCTCTGTGAAAGTAGATATTTCTCATGTCGGTTGACACTTTGGAACGGTTCTGAACAAACAAGTTTTACACAAAAAACGTGTCCATTACTTAATTAAATAACGCTTTGTGCATGCAGTTACATGAGTTCATTGGACTGCCGATACTGTATGTCAGTATCACCTGTAAGCGAGAGTTATCGAAATTATTTTCATTATCTTTTCTTTTTTGCTTAATTTTCTTTCAAATTCAGGGACATCATTTGTATTCCGAAGAAAGCTTCCTTTCAGAGTGAAGTCACCTCTAAAGTGTAGCAACTTTCTAACAGAGGCAGAATCACAACAGCATCCAGCCACTAACGTCATCCAGAAACAAAAGAGATGCTCCTCACAATTGGGAGTAAAGCTGATGAGGAGACAGAAGCCTCAATTAGTAAGCTGCTGTGGTAGCCTAGTGGCTTCTTCAGTCTTATCAGTTTGTTTCAGAGCGTCTGGGCTTTGCAGATGGATGTTGGCCTCAGTCTTCTACCGTGAACTTTTCCCCGTCAGACCTACAAAACTCACCAATGGGGGAGCGAAAGAAAGCCATCAGCATGAATTCATTAAAACTTTCGCACATTATCACATGTTGCTTTTCAGTGGACGTCGCAACATTTGCTGTAACAAGCGTCATGGCAGCCTATCTGCACAGAACAGGTGGGCAGCACAGCGGCCCTTCAGAGCTCCAACATTAGGGAGGCGCTTAGAGAGGGGTGGCTAATCGATTGGACAGACCGGATTTACTGAGTTGACTGAGTCGCAGGGTGACTGCTAAGGCAAAAAGAGGGAGCCTGTGCATGTGTGTGGGAGGATGAAGAAGGTGTCAGGTTCCACTGAGAAACTGACTACCTGAATTGTCTGTTTTGAAGCACGGGCACAGGATGTGCTTAAGTAGAATGTGTAGAATTTGTTTTTCACAAAAGGCATCAATCATCCTGCATACTGAGAAGAGAGATAATAAAGATGCGGAGTGACTGTACGTGCTTCCTTCAAAACACTTTCTCACATGTTGACATATCATCGCTAGAGGGCTGTTTCTGTTTTTTATCAGCCACTCATGTGAGATAATGAACCTAAAATATATGAGCTTTTAATACTCTTGAAAAGTGATCGCAGCAGGGGGTTCAGTGAGTGCAATCTCTCGTATCGTAGTATCTGCAGACTGTTGGCACATGTGAAGACTCAGTAATAAGGTTTTTCACTGTTAGCAGCTGCACCTGGAGTTTTTATTCACGTTTACAATGGCTCATCACTCATCTCATTGCTCATGTAAGGACAGTGGGTACCAGTAATTATAGACTATTTACAAATAATTAAATTTAATCATTTTTTAAAAGTTGTTTCAGATGGGTGAGTCTTACAAAAATGGAATAAATTATGGCTTAAGTATCTGTATACCCATAGATCCAAAACCTTTTATCCCCGATTAGTAAGTCACGCTGTAAAGTAAAATGCATTAACACACACTTGCCGGTGATGTGAAAACTATATGCACTTTAGTCAACTTTTTCCTGTCCAACATGATTCACTGTCTGACTCGATTGTGTTCTGATTCAGACCCACCCACACAGCAAATGTATCGCTGAACTCAGAGTATAAAGATGTACTTCGTGTCACTGTTTATGCACCCCTTAGAGTTAGCCAGACACTCTAAGATGGTTTTAAACACCTCCACATGCCTCACAGCCATATAGAGGACATAAAACTCCAGGCATCTCCTGACAATTTCATGTGCTGCTAAAAATTCATCCCTTATTGTAGCGCTGCGGAGGTTTCCAAACATGTAGCACTCAAAGCCTGTGTAGAGTCGAAAACTTACACAGCCTTTCACAGACATTATCAACCTGCAGGTTATTGTTTTAATAAAAAAATGCCAGCAAGTGCCAGTAATGCACTATGTGGGAGGAGGTTTATTTATATATTATTATTATATTATTAGTGTGATTGCTGATCACAAATTACACTATAATTCTTCTCACTTTCTACTCAGCTTATTCTTCTTCTTCCTCATGTTTTTTTCTGCACTCAACTACTTCTGCATACTCCGTGCTATCAGAACCATTCAACTACCAAAACGTTCAGCTCTTTAGGACATTAAAGATATAACGTTTTTTTTAACCCAAAACAGAAATGTAAGGGTTTTATAACTTACCGTAGCTCACAGATTTTTTTTACTCTTTTTCAACAAATAACACATCGACACGTCAAGCAGAGTCTCCTGTTCGTCACGGTGACAGACTTTTAGTGATATGAGCAAACTCTTTTGACTCAGGCTCTTATTTCCACCCCTTAAACTTTTTAAAATATTCAGCTTTTTGTACCACAACCCACCCACCTACATAAATGCACAGGACAACGTTTTCTGCATTCAGCAATCACATGCATTTTCTAGTAAATAACATAACTCTCCTCTTAGCATTTTTGTTTTTGATAAATCGACACACATCGTACCAAATACACAGTACAAGTTCCAAATTTCCAGGATTCACTTTTTAATGCAGTCTCTGTTGTGATGCCAAAAGATCTGAATTCTCTGCTTCTTCAAGGGTTTTCTCCCTTTTGAACGGGACGGGAAGCCTTATAAATTGTATTACCCACTGAATACACCAAAGATGACAATAAGACAGACAGGAGTGTTAGTCGGTCAAAAACTGACTATACGAACTCAGGTGACCGTCTCTGATTAGGTTCATCAGTGATGCGCAAAAGACAAAATGACTGTGCCTGTGAAATAATTCTTTTCTGGGTTACTTCCCCTGTGATAAACATGATTATATATTTAGACAAAAGGGTCTTTGTTTACTTAATTTGATATTGTGGTCTCAACGGGAGCAAAAGATGTATGCTATTCTCCTGCATTAAAATGGTTTTAAATGTTATTTTTCTTTTCAGTCAAAAATTACCTACTGATACTTAGATGTAGATAATGTGCATATAATAGGTTTGAGTAGCACTGTTGTGAGTATCCTGATTAGTGCTCTCCTCAGATGTTTTCCACGTATGCTGAACATCACAGTACCAGAAGTGATATTAAGGGCGATTCCTTAAGACAAACACTCCATATCTTAATTGGTATCGACAGTTCAAGAATCTAATTTGAAAAGACAGAATATTGTTTGATAACCCACCTCGATTCTGTTAACTGCATCCCCTCATTTGCTATCTCCTTTTCCTCATTAGTGTAGGAGTGGTGTTAAGAGCTTAGAGGGAGCGAGCTGTGCTAGAGACAAATGCAACCAATACGAAGGTGCTTACATTCCCCTCCAAGCGCAACACATTTTTTTTTCTCTGTCTGACACTGACATAATGCACAGCACGGCTTAAGTTGAGAGACATACTCAACTTGGAGTGCCAAGGGCAGTGACCCAAGACCCAAATGACTCCAAAATGTGAGGAAAATGTGAGATTGGAGGAGACACACGTCTTCCACAAACAAGGGCAGAATGAGGGCTGGAGAGACAGAAACAAGTGGAATTGTGAAAGATGGATGCGCCATCTTGTACCCTCCAAAATTTCAGGTCATTAACCAGCTTTTCTCATGCGGTTTCAGCCAGACTATGTACGAGGAGATAGACCTTCATTGTACTCAGATACTGGTGCAGAGGAGGACAGAATTTACGCTGTTTGCACAGTTGTGCTGCAGGTTACATGGTGGATTTTCATAAAGGAAAGTAGAAAGTTATTTTGGATTGGTGCTATGTTTGCATGAATGGAAATAACTATGAAATACAAATTGAAGTGAGTCTCGGTGACGTGAGTTGTGAGGTATTTACAGTGTAAGTCTGATGTTTGTAAGCCTCCAGCATAATAATAAATGTAAGAAGAAATTTAAGGGACCTTGTTGGTGTTTGTCGCTCAGAGTAATTTGTAGAGTTCCTTCACACAAGCTCTATTATGTGCTGTGTTGTAACAGCTGTTTCACTCTCACCGCAAAAAGCAAGTTTTATTTTTCCTCTACCTCCAGCCATTCCGCTTTTTAATTAAGTGCTTCGCTTTGCATCTGGTTTACGTCATGACTAAAGTGTTGTGTGCACACAGTCAAAATCCCACAAAGTAACCAGATTAAAGAATTTACAGGAAAAAGTCATTCAGACGAACCCTGCCCTTAATGCAGTTATGTTTATTGCCGTCTAACTTCTTTAAGGTGTTTATGTGACACTTAATTGGAGTATCATATTACTGTGGATATAACGGCATCATTAGAGTTAATGTAAACACACTTCATGATTCAGTGGACTCATAATTGACTGTTACATGTGGTGTGGGACATCTAATGGGCCAGATTGAACTAGTCGAGCATAGTTCATGATGTGTGCCTTACACAGTACAGTAGGTGGCTGTGTGGGTGGGTGAGCATGCGAAGTACGACTGTACGTGGATGTGTGTGAATATGGCTCGGTGTACGTGTAGGTGGGTCAGCATGCGCTGTGTGATTGAGTGAGTGTGTATATGTGTGTGTGACTACTACAAAGGTGCTGGGTGGACAGTTGGATATACAAACAGACTGTCATTTTGGATGGAGGCCCATGAGCTTCACTGAGGGATTTGGTACGGAGAAACTGGAATTAAGAATCATTATATGAAAACGGGAGCGTAAGAAACGCTAATCCAAAAAGTTAGTTCCTTTGTGGAAGAAAAAAAAAAAAAAGAAAAGGCAGTCAGAAAGTCTTCCCCTTTTTAAATCCCGTAACTGAAAGTGTGTTTATCTCTCCCCCTTTTGACAAATGACATCCATTAAAAGAAGAGTTGAGAAATTAAGAGAAAAGCTGAGGGGGAAAGCTATTTTACTGAAACAATAAAGTGATGTAAAATTGTGCATGGTGGCAGGAGCAGTTAAGCCAGCAGAGAGCCTTTGCCAACACTTAGATAAAATGGGATTTTAATTTAACATGCAATTTCCAGTAATTCTGCAAAATCTCCTCACTCTTTGAGGGGAGAAATTGAGGTGACTCCGGGTTGATGTTTGTTTCCCTGCTTTGGGCCAGAATGAAGGAAGGAATTAAGATGGTTTTCATTTTTGCTGGTGTTGTTCATTAGTTGTTCAGCACTCATAATAGTGAACATAATGTTATGATTCTTTTCTCTATTAATTTGCGGATCTAAGGAAGTTCCACCCAGGACATGTGTTTTTGATAAGAGTCTCAATGTCAGCGAGTATGATTCTGTGACGTGTGTGGGTAATTGTGGACACATATGTGCGCATGTGTTTACAGACTCATGCAGTTGTAGTGAGAGAGTAAATGGCACTGGAGACAGAGATGGAAAGAAACCGCCACCACTGAAGAAAAGATGGCAAAAGATCAGAAGAAGCAGAGGTGAGTGTGTGGGAGGTGCAGACATCCAAACTGTGAATCACTGAGAAGGAGTGAAGGTCAGTATGACATTTGTTGACCCTTCACACCCATCTACATGATGCAAAAATCCTCCGAGGTCTGTTGGACTGCCTCACTTTTCTTTTTTGTCCAGCATCTGAGAACATTGGGTACCCATGGGGCTCTCCTGCAAACTGCAGCCCAGATCAGACAGTCTTGGCTCCAGTGCACCCTCCGCACTACAAATAATGTCCGTTACAGCAGGGGATTCAATATTGTATTGGCGTTTTGAGAGTTTTCTCTTACAATAAGTGAAAACACATGGAGACAGATCACTGGTGTCAAGACTCAAGTCACGATTTTATTTAAACTAAATGGAAAGAAGAGGAAAACATCTCAAAAAAACCACAAGAATTATATATTTTTTTCCATGTTATATAGTTTGCAGAGCTTTAAAAAAACTTTATCCAGATATGGGTTAGATTTATCATAGTTTGTATAATTATTATCATTATTATTCTAACCTTTATTAAATCTCAGAATATATTGAGGTGAAGGCCTCATTTGAGATACGACTGAGAAAAACAGAACATAATGGTAATAAAAACCTTAAGAATAATAGTAAGAATTACAGAAACCTGTGTAAACAATGGTGGTAAAAACAATAAAAGGCAATTCAATAAAATAATATAACCAATTAACAATATAAAACAATTGAATCTGCTAAAATGAAAATAGGGTTAAAAAAGAAACAAAATTGTCCATGTGATACAAATGACACAATCTATACTGAAAGTTATATTTTAATTCATTGTTGCGTACCAATTCCCAATTAAAACCCAGAAGGAAAAAAAAAGGAAATTATAATTTTAGTAAATTGTCAAATAATGGGTTTCTTATTACCAATTGCACTATGGAGGGTTAGCAAGCTCCCCAAGATGCATTGCAAATAAACGCCTAACATTAAATCCCTGCTCATGGACATATTGACTGATTGATACTAGTTCAACAAGTTCACCAGATCTTGAACGTCTCATAGAAATAAAAACAATACGATTTGCAGCTTGATTAACATCCATTCTAATCCTGCTTTGTTAACTTTTGACCATAGCAACACATCCAGTTTTTAATTATAATACTATAAATGTAAATGATTCTCAACATGATTTTTCTAATTGGACGTGTGTAATTTACTACATTTATAGTGTCTTGAACTTAACTTGTTCTAACATCCTCTGAAGAGCTTTTGCAAACACTATTTGATACAGGTTTTTTTGTTGTTACACCCATTCTCTACAAAGCATCTGTTGATAGACAGAATAGGAGAGAATTGTGGGAAAAGAGGTCGTTGTTTTGGCTGCATGGTGTAGCCTCATAAATCAGAAACTGGATAAACTGACTTTGCTGAGAGAAGTACACAGAGATCTCTGTTGGCCTGCTGGATCAGAGGAAAACAAAAATAGGAAATGTGTTACGGCTACTTGGTGAACCCAACAAAGAATTGCTAACTGAACAGAGACAGGCTGCAGGCTGAGGGGGTCGATCTGGGGAACCAGCCAGGGGAAGGGATTTCACAGAGGAGAGCTAAGCTGGGTGCAAACGGCAGGCGAGGATCTTCAGGTGAGGCAGGTGGGAAATGGGCCAGGAATACCGGACCTGGACACAAACCCAGTTGACGGAAAAATGTTGCCACCATTGTGTGTTTCTGGAAACCACAGATATGTGTACTTTCAATTTAATTTGTCGCTGAAGGTTCTGGAGGTGGTTGGGGTGGATGGCAGATACTCAAAATCCAGGAGTTCGCAACCAGATACTGAAGTTCACATCCCAAGTCATGTAAGTCTTCAGGGTTACCCTATGAACGTGTGGTGGTTAGGGTTAGGAAAGGATTATGGGTTGGTAGTGTGGCTCACAGGGGGTACTCTGCTGGAATAATCCTGCCATTGGGTGACTATTTCAGTCGGCAGTCTCCTCCCCTCTTCTATCTGCATTTTCAAAGTCCTCCTACATACACGAAAGAACAACAAAAACCTCTGAGCTGCAACTCCACCCGGAAAATGGCAAGTTTTGACAGAGACACGTCTTTTTACGTGACATTTTCCTTCGTGGGGGTTTAGTCATTTTGGTACCACGGTTCACTTCTCCATGTGCAAATGTTTCATGAAATCAAGTTCTGCCCTGAGACTATTTTGCAAAGGCACCGTCAATGCATACTGGACTTCCAATGTGCATGTAATTAATTTATACAAATACAAACTAGATAAACAACCCAGGCAGTTTTTTAGCCCTATTCCAGAAGTAGATGGTACCAAGCCTACCTCCAGCACTGGCACAGAACTAATGAAGTGTGGAGATACATTTGGCTGAGTGAGACCAGTGGTTTGGTTTAAATTTTTACTAAATACTTTGCGAGTCATTTTGTAATTACATCTTTTTCTGTATTAATCCCTGGTGTATTTCTCTAACCAAGTGCCACCAGTGCCTATAGTGACTGGGTTGGTAGATAAGAGAGATGACTAAATAGGTATGTTTGGAACGTGACTGACTGTGAGCCTACAATTTGGCAGTACGGTGGTGTTGGAAACAGGCATTTATGTCATTGGGGAGAGATGATGAACAGCAGCTGGTGATCTGACTTCCTGGACACTCGTCTCCACTCCTGCAATCACGGCAGAGACACAGACACACAAGGGGGGGGGAGATAGAGACTACCGGCTGGATGAGAGAGGAGGCTGAAAATAAGGGTGTGAAAAAATGTTTTTATATGTGTGTACTCATGCTTTCATGTATTAATGTGTGTCTGTGTACATATGTTTACTTAATTTCCCCAAAGGGATCATTAAATCACAGCTCGTCTTATGCAAATTTGTATGCGTTTTTTATGTGAGTCTGTAAATAATTTCATATCTGGCTGATATGGCATGTTTAACTTAAGAAAACATTAAGTATTTATCACCTCTTGCACCATACTGTTCCTATATTTGCTTGTGTACAAGGTATGACAGTATGTATATCATGTTTGTTTAGGCCAGAGGATGAACACATCTTCCATTGCTTTGGAAGACATGTTCATATGCACAAACAGCAAGGAATTAACAAGAGTGAGAATTTGTGATTGTGAAAAGATTGCTTTTACATGATCAGATCAGTGATCAGTTAAATTCTGGATGTGTTATTAAAAGGGTTATGATCAATGTTCATTGAGCCAAATGAAGCAAATGTTTTCTAATTCCAGGTGAAAATGAACACATGACCATTACTTTCCTTGACACTGAACAGCATTAGCCTCACAAAGGACTAATACTAAACTACTGTGATTATACAACTATGTTGTGCTGACTGCTGACTATGCTATGCTGACTGATTCAGGTGGAATCGTACACTACAAAAAGAGTCTTTATATCTTACAATTATGTTCTAACAAAATTAATAAAACAGGTGTATCTGTAATATGCGTTCCTTCGCAGACACTTTATTGCAAAGTATGTTACAGGTTCACACTCGAGGCAGACTTTGTCCAGTGATGCACCACTGCTCCACTCCCACGGGCTTCCTTTGTATTTCTTTGCTAACACTTAGGAGTTTTTTTTGTGGTGCTAATGACCTTTTTTCTGCAAGGCGCTGTAGGGATGACCCTTAGCTATAAGTTTGATTCTTCACCTCCATTCTCATGTGGTTCAAATTACAGAGAAAACAACACAGTAGGTTGTTTCCTCATCTCAAGAGGAAGTGATGCCTGCAGGCATGTCCTGGAAGAATGTGGCTGAAAATCTGACCTCACAATAAGTGCAGGGCTAACCTGTGGCAGTTTGAAATTAGGAAACAGGTATCTCAGAGCTCCTGCAGTAGCTGTGCTGACAGCTTGTACGATCGAGTGACGCTGAAACTGTCAGAGACGGAGCTAAGGAGAAAGCAGTCATCTGTCTCCATGGTGATACACATTTTGATCAGCTGCATTTAAAAACTATATATTGCAGTGGAAATGCATTGTTTGATTACAACAATGCATTTCCACTGCATTGTTGTAAAATAAAAACTTTAAGTTTAAGTTCTTATTTTCCAATATGCAAAATAAGAGCTTAAACTTAACGTCCTGACACCCTGCGTTCACAAGGACAATACATTTTGGGTTTCCAGCACATTATACTTGATTCTTCTTAACTTAAACCTGTTGTTTAGTGGTGTAAGAACAAAATGGTGTCAAACTCAGGCAAATCACTACACTGCAAGCTGAGATAAAAGCGAACAAGATAAAAAAAACAACTTGTTTTTCTATGCTTAATAACATTTGTAGTTTGATATGACAGATTTGACAACTTTTAGCAATAGTTACAAGCTCAGGCACTGCTAATTAGGAAGTAATCTTTTTTTCAAAAAATGACTTCATGTTCAAAGACAGTGCTTAGTTTTTATACTCCTACTAATCTCAAATAGCTACGACAAATTAAAAACACATACAAAGAAAATGCTCAGGAATGTTAACAGTGTCCTTGTGTTCCTGAAGAAAAACTGTAAACGTAAGCTGTGATTACTTGAGCAAAATAAAATGGTCTGAGATGAGTTTTCAGGCTGTAGAAAATCTACTCCTTGATGCAGACTTTGGATAATCACAGGTGTTTTCAGACGGGGTTAAATATTGACGGCTGTAATTACCAATAGTTGTTAAGATTTCCTCAGATGCGACTCTTTTACACTGTGGCTCGACACGGACGCTTGGAAAAGTGTCTTCTCTTTTCCACAGCGACGTGAAGCGGCATCAGGTCATCTATATTTATAATTAGTCTTTTGATTTGGACCGAGAGGAGAGAGCTGATGGAGGAAGGTGGGTGTTTTCAAATTTTTTATCCCTTGATTTCGGCTCCTTTCACTTTTAATTTTATAATGCGCCATATCATTGGTATGTTTCTGTGCTTCGACTTGTTTTCACACAACTACTATGACATCAATTAGAGCAACAACAAAAACAAGGCAAACACTGAGATATACCTTAACGCTCTGACCTTTCTGCAGCCCTACTCATACTCTTTTGGTGTTCTGAAAAACGGCTTTAGGTATATTGTTTATATGCAGTTTTTGTTTTGTGCTGGTTTTCTTGTGTCTTGCCATTCATTGTCAGCATTTCTAAAGTACAAAATCCAGACTGATTAAACACTCTCGATCTCCATCAATCTCCATCAAGTTGTTCTTCTGGAAATAAATGGACCTTGAAGTGAAAGTGTTCTTGTTTCCAAGGTCAAGAATAAACTTTA
This sequence comes from Coranthus polyacanthus, assembly GCA_037367275.1. Lineage (NCBI taxonomy): Eukaryota > Metazoa > Chordata > Actinopteri > Kurtiformes > Apogonidae > Coranthus > Coranthus polyacanthus. Next base: position 10,353,260 of record JAPQRN010000019.1, on the reverse strand, counting down.
AACCTCTGCAAAGTCTGTTTTACCTCATTTTATTTCTTCGGTAACGAACAGAAGAGCCAGGAGTCTGTGGGCATTTCAATAATGCTCCTCAGTTTTTCATTTCACACCACATCGTGTGCTCTTCAATCAGAGAGCAGTGGTATATTTTACCACTTAGCTGAGGCCCATGGTAAACATGCTGGGTATCCTCGATAAGCAATGCATTCAGGTTACTGCATAGAGTTTTACGTAACAGTCCAGGCATGTCACTCTTAATACATTATATTTGTCTGTGTTTCTGTGTTTTGTGAATGCGTGATTATGTGTGATTTAGTCTTCGACCTTGACAGACATGTTCTTACTCTAAAAGGATATCTGTTTTCATAAAATGTTTGTTTCAAAGCCCATCATTTCCAAATCATCACATCTTTGTATTGTCTTGCCTTTCTGCAGTGAAAACTATAGTTGCAAAATTGAATCCTATTGAATACATCCCAGGGATTTGAAGTAATGTGTGTACAGAGACAGGGAAATCTTTGAGCTTTGATGTTCTACTTAAATGCACTGCTTGGTAATTTAAATGTTTATAGATGGCAAAAATTCTCCTCGTTTAACTAAAGAAACTAGACAACCTTGAACATAATTTACACAGAAACAGAGTGAATGGATGTGTGGGCACCCGTGAGAAAAGGGACAGAGACAGAGAGAGACACAAAGAGTTTATGTTAAGGTTCAGGTATTCAAATGCATCATCAAAAAGACACAGATGAGTCTACTGCATTATGAACAGGATGGTGCTGTGTCTCATTTAAAAAAAACAAGTTGGTGCCATTAATAATAAACTCCGGTAGTGGTTGCATGATAATTACCTCAACCACAAGCACAAAACCTCCCACAGCTTTGAACATTAAACACACCATATCCCTGGCTTATAAAGTACAATTCTGGTGAAAAAAGTGTAAAGTGAAACCGCACATAATCTCTGCTGGGTTTCAAAGCCTGTACTCTTGCATACATGACTATTTCTGCAGCTTTTAAAGTTTGGATTTCATTGAGTCCAGGTTGTATATTTGCACAGGACATTTTTATGCAAAATGTATTTTCAGTTTCTGGTTTATTTTTGGCACCTTATGAGACAAATATTGCACAGTCCATTTATTTCATTGTCTCCATTCCCTCACTTACAGCATCAAGCCAATCTAAGCAAATAAATTAGTGTGCCCATGAAGATGACTTTGCAGAGGGAAAATTCTCTTGGTAAGCCACATGTCTTTTTGAAAACTTGGAGTCATCATTTAACTGCTTAGGGATGGGGTCACAGCTCCACTGTCTTCCTCATATGGGTAAGAAGGACCAATCAGACTGTCATTCCTCTACTGACAGCATATGTTTGCTGTTCTGAACGCAGCTGCAGGCCATTCTCCTCGGCTCGTCTCCCCACGTGTTTTAGATAAGAAAGTAAAATTGCTCTCTTTCTTGAAGTTATTTAAAACACAGAGAAATGTACTGATTGTTGCACATAACAAAGGCAATTTCTCATTTCCTATTTTATTGTTAGCAGAAAAGTAAGTGCAACCATTTGCCTGATTCTCTGCATATATAAATGTGTTTATACATTTCATAATAATACTTTTACCATCTGCAAGATTGAGGGTAATCCAACTGGCATGGATAAATGGACATTAATCAACAATTTGCTTACAGTTCAATAATTCTAATACTGTATCCATCATCTTTGGCAGGTTTTATAATTTAGCCAAAAGGTCCTACTGAGTCAACACCCACAGGAAAAAAGAAACCTCTGAGTAACAAGAGAACTGACTTTATTTGTCTTATAAAATGTCTTGAGGACATGGGTGATGAAACCATTAAACCGTTATAGGAGACATAACCCCACTGACATTGATGGTATCGGAGATAAGTGGGTGGGGTTAACACCAGGGACCGTGCATGAAAAACTTAACCCACTCCCTGAAAGCCCTGCCGTTCACCCTGCCGTCCCTGAAGCAGAGACATGGAGTCCCTGAAATTCCACTTTGGCCCACAGTCTACCTCCCTCCCCTCTCTTGGTCTCTTTTCCCTCAGTCAATCAGGACGGGGTCCAAACCTTCCCACAATGGCCGCCGCTAGTACCGCTCACTGTTCGAGCTACCATTTCCAACCCCATTCTCCTGCTGACTAATTAGTGTTATGGTTAGTTAGCATTTTTGGCAGGCCGGGGGGTTCCCTGTGACATTACGTCTAAAGCACTTGTCAAAACAGCGGTTGGAGGAGCTGTGCTGGCCTGCCGGCTGGGGAGGTTGAGGCAGCAGTAGTGGTGGAGGGGAGGGAGGGAGCCAGGGAAATTGCGGGTGGGCGAGAGAAGGGGAGAGAGCAGCCTGGCGTCTCAAGCAAGGCCCTGACAGCTCCAGTCTCCAGGCTCCCTGCCCACAAACAGCACCGGGAATCAGAAAGGCAAGCAGCATTAGCTGAGCCTGGCTGGAGCTAACTGCAGTATGCAAACTTGTGCTTGCTGCCCAGAAGCAATCGTCTCCCTTCCCTACAAATCAGTTTATAGATTTTCATGTATTGCATTGTACAAGCTTGAAGGCTGTAGCCATTTGACCATAATCTCACCGACTGTAAGAAGCAAAAGAGCACGCTCCAGTGAGCATTCCTGTTGTCTTCTTTTCCTCCTGTTCTCTTTAACTTACTACATGTATTCTTTCCCTTCCTCCTTTCTCTTCTCACTCCAACTTCTTTGCACACACTTTCCTTTAACCCTTCTCCTCCTTTCCTGCCTCTATAGATTCCTCTATAGGTCAGATTAGACCTTGTGCTGGTGTTTATTCAAGTGTCTGCTACAGTATTTACACAAAATTGAACCTCCAGTTTGAGACCCACTTACCTTTCATCTTTACTGAGCGCCCACTGACAACCCGATCATTCATTTAAAAAAAATAACACTGTTCCTTTAACCCTTGTATCGTATTTGGGTCAAATTGACCCGTTTCAAATTTTTACAAAAAGAAAAAAGGGTGCAAGTATATATTTTTTTCTACCTGAAAATCTATGGCCTTATCTTATTTTCTGTGATAAACATGTACAGAAAATTAAAAATTTGAGCACACATGCTACTATACATCACACATTTCCATCCTTCATATGGTCTTCACATGGTCTTCACATGGTCTTCACATGGTCTTCATATGGTCTTCA
>JAPQRN010000019.1:10302063-10347442 GCA_037367275.1 Coranthus polyacanthus | reverse complement strand
TAGCGTCCTCAATTTTGGACAAATTGACTAAATTTTTTTGAGAGTTATGATGATGATAATCTATATATATATCCATATATACTGATATTCTGTATATACATACCGTGCATCCACTGTTATTTCTAAACTCCCAATAACTACTCCTACCTGAATACCCAGATACTGTAACATCTATCTGTAGTGCAGAGGCTGTAAGAGAGCTCCTTAGGGCAGAGGTGCTCATCAATAATGCAGTGGAGAGGAGTTCATGGCTGGCCATGTTGGAGAGGAGCATCTGCCCACGGGGCTCGGAGGTCCAGTCAGGCCCTGCAGGCAGAGTGATAGGCTGATGCCCCCAGGGCAGCGGGCCACTGACACCAGCATTGCCTGAGGAAGCCTGGTGAGAAACCCTGCTGTTTGGATTAGTCCTGCCAGACTTGGTATGTGTATGTGAGTTTCTGTGTGTGTGTGTGTGTGTTTCACCTTGTGTTTTTTGTGTGTGTGTAGGATCAGGAAAAAGAGCTCATTCTGTGTACTATCAGTAACCATTAGCACCTCTGATTATTATCGCTGTGGCTTAATGCTCAGCGGCAGTCTGAGGTATAGATAAATAAACATAAAGGCACACTTGCTGATAGAAGCTGATGCATAATATACACATGAATGAGTGAAGCCTTAAAAACTTGGCCACGAGCCAGGCTGAGATTTTTTTTTTTTTCCTGGTAAATTTACATTACTGCCAGCAAGTTTCTATCCATGTAACTGTTGCTGCACAATGTCAGAAAGCAAACGTAGATCCTTGGAAATCTATCAGTACATCTTAATAGCTTCTTTGATCTCAAATCATATTTCCTTTGATAGAGGAAGTTAAAATACTCTGGACATTGTCAGATTATTCTACTTTTGGGATACATACTAATCCCCCATGCCAAAACAGATACACAGCAGACATAAATCAAATAGAAATATGAGTTTTGATTTCCTACCCAATGGGTTGCTCTCTAACGAGACATCTCCACAAACAGAAACGCGATCTGCACTAAAAGTTTCCAAAAGGAAAACCCCAATTCCTCCAATACCAAAACTATGCAGGGTTATCTTACTGAGGTTCACTGCTCAGTGTGATTGCTGCTAGCTGTAATTATGACAAACACTGACCAGGATCGGGCTGTCCACAAGATGGTTGTGCGACACCAATGTGGTTTGGAACAGTACGCGTCATCAACAGCCTTGCCTGGGAAGTAACCCTACCACCAGTCCTTCCTCTCCTCACTTCTATATATCACCAAATTGCAGGAATAAGAGTTTCAGTGCATGTTGGGTTGGAGCGCCAGGCTTCAGGTCAATCTCTTCTTTCACACCACTGTTTGGGTAGGGGATGGGGGTTTGATTTAAACCTGCAGGTGGTTACAGTGCCGCGGCTGTGGAACACATTATCGCTGGGGTGATCCTGATTTTAACTCCCCATCTTCATCCCCTCCTCCCACCAGAAAGAATGACATTTATAGGGTCCCGTGCAGTGGTCTGTGACCGTGAAAACCATTGTTGCTCTTGAACGCACATGCGCCACCCTTCCTGCTGCACAGCATATCAGTCCGATAGTGGAGAATGTGGAGATGGAAAGTCCACAGGGCAGAGCAGAGTGGTTGACTGTGTGCTTGCTCTGCTCTAACTCAAAATATGGAAATGTGGGCTGCAAGCTGATTTTACACCGACAGAAACATCATTGCAAATTTTTCTGCTTCTATTGTGGCCTCTGCTCTGCTATGTCCTACCCTCTTATACATATGTATAGTCCTTTCACAAATCATAATAATAATGATTATAATTACATAAATCTGTAAACACTTGCTGCTGCTGAAAGTCACATTACATTTAGATTTTATAGTGATTTGTATATTTTGTTTGATAAGCTTTTATTTGTTAAGTTGGTCCTATAATAATTTTCTATGTGCTGGTTTCAGTCATGGAAGTCAGAAATGTTTGCACAAGGATGGGATTTTTTTTATACACTTCTTTGAATAACAAGAAGATCTAATGCTTCTAAATTAAATGATTTAATGAGGGAGGTGTTTTTTTCTGAGAAAACATGCACTTCAAAGAGCATAAGAAATGGAGAGCCAGCAACCACTTCTTTAATATTTCCCGTTTGCTTGTAAAACAGGGCAGATAACATGTTGATATGGAATCAAAGTGAGTTGCTGTACTGGTAGGGGAAGAAAAAATGAAAATGGAGGAAATGTGAGGGGAAATGAGGATTGTGGAATGTCTGGCACTGTATGTGACTGGTTGGCTGGCTCTCTAAATGTGGCTTTCATGGATATTTATACATACAAGTTCTAAAAAGACGCCCAAGAAACCACCGTCACTTACCTCCCCACCCTCACCACCACACCCCTAGAAGACGCATGGTTGCCTAGTAGACAAACATGCTTATATTCTTAACTCTTCATCCTTAAATTACCATAGCGACACGCACACTCACATGCATACATTAACACATAAACATACTCGGCAACCGCTCAGCTCTTCACGCACACACACGGGACTGATAAACCCCAAAGTGCTCCTTTATCGTTTGCAGATATTTATTTTAAACTGTTTATAGTCCTGTATGTCAAAATCATTGGGAAAAGTGTGCTCCAACATGTTGATTTAAGAGAACATTTACATAGGCCGCTCTTTTCCTTTTCACTTCTTTGTCTCTGTTTCCCTTCCTAACCAGAACCACATTGACCCTGCCTTTGAACGCAGAATACCGAGAGCAGATCTACATGTAGAAATGAACTGAGTGGGTGCATACAAAACTGGGCTGAAGCCAGACTAATAACTGTACCATATTAACAGGTCACACAAAAGCCATGTTTTTATATGTAGTGGGCTGAAGTCAAATAAACCAATGGTTGGCCATAAGCTTTGCCTGGTGTTTAAAATGATTACCCTGTCAAAATTACTTGGGATATATATTAATTCAGCTGCTGATGAAGCTATGAGAATGGTCGTGTTGAGGTTTGTGCCCTCAATTTCTACATGTTGTAAGTTAACTTCAATTACCTGGATGTTTCTGGTTAATTTGATTGACCAGATATGTTTCTACTGCAAATAAATGTATTTCCCACAGCTACCATCCAACATTCCTTTGCACCGCTGGGAAAGATAATTGCAACAAGAACAACTTAAAGGGGCAATGAGTGTGATTTACACATTCCTGTAGAATCAAATGACCGTGTAATATCTGAGGGTTTGAATGGAGTATTGATCAACAGCACTGATTTAACCTGCAATACTCTAGGTTTTTACAGAGGTGAAACAAAAATGAGAACTTAAATATGAGAAGTTATTAGAAATAGGATCCAAATCATAAAATGACTAGATGTATTTACATCTAGCTTGCTGGAGCATCATCATTAAATGAGTATCACATCCCTGGTACACTAGGTACAGCATTCAATATTCAAGATATTAAAAACTTAAAAGTTCAAGTTTGAAATCAAACTCTAAAGCATTACTACCATGTTACTATTACATTACTACAGTGACTGCCAGTTCAATAGTACTGTAGTGGTTGTATCCACTGAAAATGAACGTTTAACGATGACTGTTCCATAATCATAACCATAACCATGATGATGAAGTAATGCATTAACAAAGTACTTATTATTTATTAGTACCATAATGTTTCACTAAACCTTACCAAGTAGTTTTTGTGCCTTAAACCATTGCATTGTCACAGCCTAAATGTGACACTGATTTTGCAAATTTTAATCTGTTATCTGTCACATTTTGTGGCATTGTATCCTACCCTGGTATGAGCGCTAATTCATCAATTGCTGCTATGGGTCATATAAGAGGGCAGGAACAAATTATACATGGTTCGTATAGCTGTATAGTAAATAGTCTTATCTTATCTAGTCGAGTCTAGTCTTATCTATGCCAATTTACAAGAAGTAAGTAGAGATTGTTGGGGCTAGGGGGCTTTCCTCAGTGGCCTTTTCATAATACATATTCCCTTTGGGATTTTAATTTCAATGTGTTGTCTACCGCAGCTCTGTCTCCTTCTTTACAAAGGTCAAAAGTTGGACTTTAAACAGGCTAATATGCGTTCTGCGGATAGTGAATAAGGACTGAATTGTGCCATAACTGTGCAGTGTGTCACATACGTGCATGTACGTGTGCACTTTTTAGACACATAGCCACTTTTAAATGTTGTCTTGTATCTGTGACTTCACCGGGAAGCGCTCGGCTAGTTGTACGGCAGAATTACTTCTTTTGTACAATTGTGCATAGTGACAGTGCATTGGTAGCTAGATGAATGTTGTCTCTTGGCCGAACGTACACATGCACACACAAACAGAAAACAGAGGCACACGTAAATTCAGACACACACGGCTTATTTTGAATCCCTGAATGTTTATTCCAATCCTCCTCCACTCTCTGTTGGTATAATGCATGTTGTCAAGAAACAATAAAAGTTTAAATCGAAACACAGCCTTCGCTTGGAGGAAGGTAATGGAAATCATTAGAGGACATCATTGTTCAATATTTATGTGTGTGTGTGTGTGTCCTTGTCTGTGTTTGTGCGTGCATATGTGTGAGTGTTTATGTGTGTGCGCACCAGTATTAGGTTGTGTTATACATGTGTGAGCCTTGGTCACGTTGAAGCACATCCACAGTTTACATGCATCTGCACAATCACTCTGTTTACAGCCTTTAAGAGAGAACAGAGTCTGGGATTTCGAGCTATTACTCATATGGTAGAACTTTTTAATAGGAAACCAAGTGAGATTTGGCTTGATGGCAACTGCACAGACAATAGCTCATTGATGCTAGCGCCATGTCACTCCTGCCTTCTCACTCCCTCTGTGCCTGTAGGTGCTGACAGACTGATAGGCAGCTATTGTTCCACAGCTGAATCGGAGGAAGGCAAGCTGTGGCCTCTCCCTTGCTCTTTTGCTTCCCTCTTTCACTGTGTTGCCCGCTTCTCCTGAGCTCCCTCCCTCAATTTTCGCTCACGTTCATTGTCCCCCCTCTCTTTCACCCCGCACTTTTTTAAATTTTGATTTCACATCTCATCCTTTTTGCTTGCCCGCTCATCTCTTGCTCGTTTCCTTTTTTGCTCTTCCTCCCTCTCATCTCTCTGTCTTCCTTCCCCCTCCCTGGCTCTTCTCCGTCGTGCATCTGTCATTCCCACTCTCCCTCCCTTTTTATCTCCCGACTGTACATATCCGTCTATCCGGGCCTGGAGTGCCACAAGCAACTTGGCAGGTCACATTCTTTGCTCCTCCATCTGTTGGCTTGATCTCCAATTTCACTTTATCGACATTGTCATCTCTTTTACTACATTGTTCCCCCTCTCTCTCTCTCCGTCTCTTGCGCCCACTCCATCCGTCTGTGTCATCACCTTCATTTGTCCACGAATCTGTCCACTTTCATAACCTTCTCCGCCCAAGTACCCAGGGGACCAATCTGGGGTGACTTCATGGTGAAAAGCATGTTCAAAGTTCAAAGCTAACTTTAAATTAAGACAGCTATTATCATCTAAAATTTGTCATGGTCCTGCTCTGATAATTGCTGCGGCACTTTGTGATGATTGGGGTGTTATCAAAATTCCACTGTGGTAACAAAACCAGATCAAAGTGTTTTGTTAAAATATGCAGAAAAAGTGGTAGTTTGGAGATAGATGGCAAAATGTACAGGTGAAACAAAAAATGTTTTATAGTTTTTAGTTAATGTATGCATTCTTTTACTATTCTACACACATTCAACACAATGAACACCAGGAAAACTATTAATCACTAACTTTATGAATACTTGACAAGGGCACTTAATAAATGTACTTATTAGAAGCAGGAAGCTCTAAGCTCTTCTGTTTGTGTTGTTGCTGATCCTTGCTGTATAGATTACTTAATTCAATTTTAAATACAGTACATATGGTAACGGAGTCTCAGTGGACAGCGATTTATCCTCCCATCTATTTTTGTTGCATTCTGGCATCCATCCACTGTGTGGCAGTGTCATGTCACAGCTAACGTTTAGGCAGACTCCCTTTGTGGCCACATAAACCCCCTCGAATGCACACCGTGGACCCGAACACCCTCCCACACACAGACCTGCATACACAAATGCTCTCGAACTAGCTTTGAGCCAGTTAGGAAGATATATGACGAGAATGTGGGACACACATATACAGACATGCACTGACACACACATGCAGTAACAGAACAATGTCTTCAGTCTCTGACAGCGCCAAGTGACACTTTACAATAACACGCTGGTCTGATGGGAGAGAGGAAGTTGACTTAATGAAGTGTCTGGGAATGAAAGGTGGCCTGTCTCTCTCGCTCACAAAAAAGGTCAAAGTGGAGCCGCCAGAACTAGTCGGTCTCTGAACTAATATGTCATACTTTCGCTCTCTTATTCTGGGAAATCACATGATCTTTTAAAGAGAGCGAATTCGGATTGAGGCACACTCGTTGAGCAAAAGATGTACACTGTAAAAAAAAAAAAAAGAAGAAGTGCAAAACAAATTTAAACAGGATAGATTTCTGTGCATATTGTTGTTTTTAATCTGCAACCTCTGTTCACTTATATCTTTTCAAAATAAATGTCAGTCCAAATCTACCCCAAATTGCAAAATATCCTTTAACTGAATTTAATTAGTACATCTTAGACAACTGTGACACACCAACCTTCAGTATAGTCATAGACACTCTTACATCAAAAGCCATAGCAAATAATTTTATTTTACAATACAGTTTTAACTTCGGGGTGACAGTACTATTATGTGCAGTTTCTCTATTATAAGGCCATGTAGCCTAACAGTGTTACCACTCTTGATTTATTGTTATACTGTATGCTCTGATTACATTCAGCACACACTCATCCTCTGTATCTTAGTTCTCTTGGCTTTCATTTATGAAGAATGGAGGAGTAAGCCCGTTCCTGGCACACCATCACACTGCATACTGTATACATTCAGTTCACAGAGAATCCTGTTAACTCCTTAAAGGCCCGATCCGTAAATATAATGTAGTGTTGAAACACTGTTGGGAGACTACTGGCTGTGTTTATGTAGTGATTTATTGCGCTGAAGACTTCGCTTTCAGATAAAGTTATTAGGCTCGTTTGAGATGAACTGCACTTCGCCTGGAAAAGAAGATGAGCAAAGGAGGAAGAGTTAAAAGTCAGCTGTTAAGTTGGACAGTTAGATATCTCGAGCATACAGACCATGTTCATAAACAAACTACAACCAGAGAAATCGTATTTGTTATCTGAGTCCACGATGTATTAATTAACTATCACGAGATTTTATTTTTTTTTACTGGAGCAACGTGTTCATAAAGTGAATGTGCAAAAACTCATGTAAAGTTAGTGTCATTCAAAATTTTGAATATCCTAGAGAAATGAAAAAATTAAATTCGCAGTCAAAAAGTTCTCAAAACTACAGCAGTAGAATAGCCTAAAAGCCCATCGCCGTCCCACGTATACACATAGTTATTTAATTTAAGAAGCTACTCTAATATTTGTAAGTTTATCTTAGCTGCTCTGTAACCAGAAAACAACCAGTGGCAATGAACTATGCAACCTTACACTTTCTGAGATGGACTTACACTCATGGAGAGCTGGTGCAACGTGATAGTTACTGTATATATGTAGTTTTACGTCAGAGATACTATGGGATACGCTAATAACTGGGATTTTCTCCCATGAGGAAAAAAAGATGGTCCTAATGAGAAAGATGCTGATAAAGAAGTAATGACCTTCTTTTCAGTAACTAATATCTTACAAAGCCATCAGACTGCAGACTTTCTGGTCTTTGTCATCTCCACTTTGTATAAATGAATGCACAGTAGCCTGATATCACTCTATCTTCTTCATAAAGATAATAATAATAATAATAATAATAATAGAGCATAAATGCAGTTACTGTTGTACTGTAATTAAAACACAATATGGCCTGGTCATGTACTACACAGGCAGCTCATGCAGTGGCGTAACCAGACACTATAATTGTTGACATGAGTGGCAGCTCCACAAAGACACTCCATTCACATAAGACTCTTTTGTTGAACCTGTCAACAAAAACACACACAAAAAAAGAGATCCATGTTCTGCGTGGAGTTTTCAAAATAAGTCTTACTGCAACCCACTTTAAAACATCATTTAGACTTAGTTTTGTTGGAAAGGAGAAACTTTCAAAATGATCTTGATTAAAGATGCTAAAATATGCTAGATGCATGTTGGTAGGAATTCCAATAGATAATTGAAAAGGAGAGACTTAAATCACCACCTAAAGGCAGTTGGTTTTCTGGGAATAATTGGTTACAGAGGTGAAAACAAAGGTAGCAAATGTTTGGAAGGTGCACGGTGGAAGAGGACTCTTGGTTGATTTGTGTGTCGGCGGCAGAACCCTTTTAGTGTGAGTTTGTGTGTGTCTGGAGATGGCAGGGCTAGAGCTTCCAGATGTGAAGTGGGCAACCTGCCTGTCGGGACCCAAACACAGGAACTTCCCCCTGACGGCAGAGATTAATCAAAGCCAGAAGAATCTCAACAGCAAGACAAGGAGGGAGGATGTGTGTCTTCGTGTGTGTATGTGTGTTTATTTGTAGGAGGATGAGTATATTTTTATACATATGTTTTTGTGCACGCTTGACTACCAAATTCCTGTAGTAAGGGAGAGCTCCTTGTCTTTGCCAAGTCCTGCTGATTTGTTGTCCACTGCCTAGAAGAGGAATTCAACCCTCAGCTTTATTGATGGTGCCCTTTGGAAAGAGACTAATACTAACGTTATTATGGGAAACATGTAGTCATGCTGGCATGCTCACAGTATTTACAATACAACCAACCAACGAAAAGTATGGTATTTTTCCCTAAAATTTCAATCTGATTATAAATCAGCACATGTGTATATACAATAATCACTCGGTCAAAACACTTTTACCGCATCCCTAATGATGGCTTTCAGATTCAAAGTCTTGCTGACTGAACTTCATGAGCCTGTGTCAGAAGCAATCAAAATGGGTCTGCAACCTTTCATGGAAGACTTACAGACTTTGCCATAATCTCGAGGGCTTGGTGCAATTTAAAAATCACTTTATTGCCCTCCACTATCAGTTGAGGGCTTTGGTAGGTTAATGGCATTTCACTAACTTTCTCTTAATGCATTTTTCAGTCTTTGATTCACGCCCCAGTGCACTCTTTTGCAGCACTTCTGTACTATCTGATGGGACATCACGTCCTGGCGTTTATCAATTAATTGCACACTGCTCCTGGGTGCCATTGTGAGCCATTGAGGTTTTTTTTTCCTCTTCACTAAATGAGTGATGCATGTCTTCTCTGCGGTTCCCTAGATAGAGGAGAGTAATTACTCACAGGCAAAGCTCTGGCCAAATCTTTGGGTCTTGTGGCAGCCTAGAGTGACATCAATGCACATCAGCGTAAGAAGCCGCACGCTGCTTCGACAACACCTACAAATACATGGAGACTGGGGCATTAATCACTATGCTTTAATATTTTCATAGGTAGCATTGTGTACTAGGTTAACCTACTAAAGTAAACGCAGAAACATGTGTCAAACAGCAGTTTCATGAAGTAAGCTCAAACTTGTGTACTTTACTGTGCAAGTGATTTGGTTTTGTTGGCTACTGCTACTGGTTCCAAGTGGCAAAAAAAAAAGATTGTTCCAGTAAATGCTGCTGCCTGTCAGGTCAGTTTTCACCACTCAGGTTAGAGGTGCCTCTGTGTGCTGGCTTGAAGATAAAGAAAGAAACCACCTTGCCAAAAGGAACAGGGGGGGCATTTTTAAGTGTTAGACCAGCGCTGTAATAAAATATCGCTCAGTGTGGTTGCTTCGGAGGTTCAGTGTGTAGTGGCATCTGGTGGCGTTTCAGATTGCAACCAGCCGAATACCCCTCGCCTCACCCTTCCCTATGGTGCCTGCTGGACACGTGTCCTAAAAATCTGACAAAAAACTGGTAAACTTTTAAACCATGATGAAGAACCAGCTCCTAAATATTCACAGAACAGTAGTGGATAGAAACAGGCATACATTTTCACTTTCTTTTGCCAATTCTGGAAATTCTATTAAAATATGTAATACTTTTAGATGAAAACCCGCCTGCAGTCTACAGCCAGTGAACAAAGATAATATTGGGAGGATGCATGCGTGTACTTAATAAAGCACCTATCAAATGTTAAGTGTTAATATTAAATGTTATTTGATATAACTGTGTTTTATAAAATGATGTGAGATAACTCTAACATTTTAGTTGGCGGTTTGAAGATGGCAACAAACCTTTTATGTTTTCTATGTGAATTGAGAATTTTGTTATTTAGTGCAATTAATGCAAATGATCCCATTAACTAAAAAACACACATTTATCCTGTGACCTGACACTTTTATTGTGCTGGTTCATTATTAGATACTGCTATTTTTCTCTTCCATATAGGCCAAACAGGTAGTGTCTGTCTTTAACCTCTTGTTCACATAGCATAATATTTGAACTTTTTTGACGGTGCTGATGTTACAAAATTCTCGTACGCCATACTGCATGTCCAAGCATCCTGCGAACCCCTGCTTGCCCTCTTACTGATAGCTGCTCCAGATAAGAGCCTCGACTAATGCTTAAAATGCAAATGATATTCACAATTGCCCACAGTAAAGTGCAGATCACATTTGTATTTTTGTTGAGCTTGGAAGTGTAAAAGTATGTCAGGGGTGTGGAGTGGAGAAGATCATCCGCTCATCTTCCTCAAGATGAGCGGACCTCTGTTCTGTTGTCCAGCAATCTGCTTGATGAGGCCTGCATGCAGTTGTTTGTGAATTGCTTTTGCCATACTGTAAATACTTGGTGCTGAAAGTCAAATGATGCACACATGGTTACACATATGCCATAATTCACAGCTGATAACAATTACAGCGCTTAGCTGAAATTAATGGCGAGCACACAGCAGAAATACATGTACCTACCAACCTACCAACTTGATTTTTTTGTTCTAAATTCTTATATATGTACATATTCCTCTGTCTGTCTACACCATCAGTGTAATTCCCCTCCTTGCTGCTTCTCTACATGATAAGTTCATGATGTAATATCTCCATTCAACTCAGGGAAGCACAAGATTATTGTAATTACATGGATGTGCTCTCCCCCCAAATTAGGAGCATTATATTTGTGACCCCTAAAATGAAAGAGCAAGTATCTCTTAGCAACCCACACCAATAATAAACCTCCCAGTCAAAGAGGCTCATGCTGGCATATTAGTTGGGAATGTGCTTTTACTTTAATCCGCCTGCACAATTTGCATTTCGATAGGCTGTTGGAAAATAGGTGAAGGCGCCAGGCAGATGGTTCAAATTGATTCTTCTGTTCATATAGATGGAAGTCTGAAAAGTTAATCCTGAATGTAGAGCGTGTGCCAAAACTTGTCTCTTTCTGGCATTACCGCATGGGCTGTACACAAAGATGAAGCCATACATTCATTGTAGACAGTGTAATATAAAACATAATTGTGCATTGTATGGCAGTATACACACGCCACAATACATTTATCAACAACCGCAACCTTTATGAATGTGTTTTTCTCACTAAAGACATTTTTAATGAAGTCCTAAAACAACTGTTATTCCATTGTTTCATCTTAAGAAAGGTAACATTGTAGCTTTTCCGACAGCGATTTTACTGGGCATCATACACACTCCTCTATTCACTCTCACCTCTCAGGTCAGTAAATGCCTATGGGGATAAACCCTTTACTCCTGTGTACTAACATTTTGTAGAGCTCCAAAATCCAGGGCCAGAGGGTTCAAACAGGCCTCAGACCCCAGGTTAGCTTCCTGAAGGAAACCCTGGGACCGACCGGTTCTGCATTTTCTCAGCTCTCTTGGCGGTGTTGGAAACCGTCACAAATATGTCACTTTGTTGAAGGTGATTCAGAGGCGAGCAGAAGCAGGAGCCTGGTATAGTCACGAGGGAACAGTGGTCCCTGGTGGAAAAAAGGAGAGGTCAGAGGTGGAGTGTCTGGGATTTGTTTTGCTTTTGTGAGTTTGAGGTGTTTACCTGTTTATAATGCTGTGAAGGGAGAATAAAAGATATGGAGGCCATCCATCATACACTACCAACATTTTAGTGCATTAGTTGCTGCAAAACAGACAATTGGGCATTTTGCCTTGCTCAAGGATACTGGGAGACAAAGAGTGAATATTCAAGTCCACATTAACTGTGAAGAAATTAGGCTCATATATTTTGGATAGGTCCAGTTTGAAAGAACTTCACCACGAAAGACAAATTCATTGTTAGAATACACTCCCAAACTAAGAGCATTTTCCTGTCCTTGGATGTGTATTTCAGGTGCTACTTATTATCCAGCTTTTACGCAACCTTTCCAAATGTTATGAGAAGTTAAAAGGGGTCACTTCATTAGAAAGATAAAAAACGCCCCGAGTTCACGGGCAGACTCCTCTATTTTGCTGTGTTGTTTGCGCTTTGCAGGCTTAGTCAATCACCATTATCCAGTGTTACCCTCTTTTGCTCTTTGCTGCTCCCCCTGGTGTTTATCCTCCCTCTTTCCTGTCCATTTATTAACAAACACACTGAGATAATATAACTAAATACAGGGTGCAATATTAAAAAGGATTTATTCTCTGTACGAAAAGAGTCAGAAAGATGCTTTCGCTCTTGGCTTGCATGCTGATTAATGTGCAAAGGAGATTTTATCTATTTGTTATTAACTTTTCTCTCCTCCTGACTCTTCTGCTCCCTCTCCATCTTCCTCTCAGACATTCCAAAGAGTCTTACCTCACCTAATGAGGATGTGCCTCCAATCTTTATTTTCAGCTCTGTCTTTTCTTGTCTCTCCAAATAGATCCCCTGATGTTGTCTGTATCTTAAATAAACACAGTCTCAAGGATACTCATTTTCCCTATTAAAGTCCCTCTGTGTCTATCATGGTGCAATTTCTGGCGCTCATACTCAGATCAATTTATTAACAACCAATTGTATGATCAATTGCAAAAATCAAACAGCTCACTTTCACAAGCCAAAGCAGTAAAACTTAAAACTCGGTATCAAACTTTAATCTATGTATATAACATTAATTATTCATGACCAAAGATGCAAAATCCTAAGTTAAAGGTACAAGATAAGATGTGTGTGTGCTTGTGTTGGAGTCTATTTTGTGCACGGAGCCAGTTGCGGTTGATGTTAATCAACTCCATTTCTAAGCTAACGTCTGTCTCGGTTTCCATCATTCATGATAACAGTCTGTACTGTAGTCCACTTGGGTCAGTATTTCTCTGAAAATCCTCATGCATGCTCCCGAGTTCAGTCCATCTCCTCTGCACCTCTACAGCAGCAACAGTGCACAACACTACCAACGTTAGCTTAGCACGCCAACACACATTTCAGGATATTACATAAGCATCTTATAGATTGAAACTTAACAGGTTGGAAAATACTGCCTTAAATACTGTGTCTATTACCATTTGATTCCTTACTAAACAGACCAAAATGTTATTGACATTGATGACTAATCATTCAGTGTCATTCAAGAGTTAGCGTGCCTTGTTTTCTACGGAAGCCGGACATTATTGCCATCTTGAGGTTTGTCAAACGCTGACATTGCGATACCAGCATTATCTTATTTTTAATTTATTATATTTTTATTATTCAAGTTTCCAAAATTGCAAAAAAAAAAGAGTATCCCTCCTTTGGTACATTCCAGTGACTTTACTGGTATCTGGTGCCAGATGGTTGAAGTAAATATTAGCAGTGTAGTGTCACTCCGTCTACCTCTGGACCTGGTCTCTCTCTGGTTCTCTCAGTCTGTGTGAGTCTCTCTCTCTCCAGTTTTGTGTCTTGGGTTACAGGGTAACTGGAGCTGTGTTAGTGTGTGGCGTTCCTCAATCCCCACGAGGCCCTGGACTTCATGTTATGGTTTCCATCAGTCTTGTGCATAGCTGGAAAGAAGGTGTGTGTTTGTGTGTATGTGGGTGTGTCCTATTCGGAGTGGAAAGTCAAGCTGACGGAGGGATGTCCACTTGTTTTTGATGTAACATGGTGCTTTACAATTGCTGCAATTCACTGCGACAGTTTTCACTTCAACATATGACCTTATTAATTTGTTACTCTCCCACACTTATTTCTGACCTATACCATTTTCCTTTGGCCCGTTTACATACATATTGCATATACAGTAATAATGACTGTGGACTGTGTTCCATGAAGCTGTGCGTGAAGCATACAGTCTGCTGCCTTATTACATTATAAGTACATTTTAAAAGGAATGGTGTTGACCGCTGATCTCAACCTCTCTATTCAATGTCTCACAGTGGATGTTGATGCTTTTAAGTCACCACCAATAAAACATGAGTTAGAGATGAAACAACAAACAAAAATGCACTTTGGCCTGTGCTTTCAACATGCGGCAGAACGAAAGGTGTGGGCCTCACACATGTGGGAAAATTACTACTCGTCTGAGTTTTTTTTAAAAGAGTGGGGGGACCAAAGAGGGTGCTTCTAGTTTCACATTGTGGGTTAGCTTCAAAATATTGTATTCTCTTCCATAAAAGATGCCATATTTCATTTTGTCAGCTTTATTTTTAAAGTTTTTCAGTAATACATTTTCATTGAGGTCACAATCTTACTATGCCAGACATTTTAACCTTGAGTGAGCAAAGTGCACTCTTCCCCTCAGTTGGTCAAACTTGCAGCCCACCACCTGTCATTCATCTTGATGAACCTACTACCTTGAAACAGCATCTAGCCTGAGGCTAAGGAAGCAAACATTTATAAAGTAACCACAGGCAGTGAGGAGCAGACAGTAAACGTAGGAAATCAGCAATGAAATGCCAATTATCCCCAAGTTTTTCAGCTTCACTGTACTTTTGTTCTGCTTTCCAGGGCTTAATAGCCACAACACAGCTTCTCAGTGGAAGATGGTTTGTAGATGGTTTATGCTCCAAAACATCCAAGACATTGAGAAATACAAAAACAACCAACAAAAACAAAAACAGTTTCAGACCGAGTGATTTAGGCAGGTAGCAAGGTCGAGACAGATAGATTTGTAATATATGCTTTTAATGCTATTTTACTTTTTTAAATTCGTATTTGCAACTCATACGCTTATGACGTGAAGAGTGCAACAAAACACATAAGATGACTCTTAAAGGGTCCTCTACTGAAACCCTGAATTTGTCTTACATGATAAATTCATAATAATGAAAAAGATAATACCTAGGCTACGTTAATTGATTAACAATGAATTAAATTAATGTAACTGAAAACAATATAGCCATGAACTCAACAAAGCACTATTTTTGTTTGTCCTTTAGCAACTTTTAGGGTTTCTTTTTTGTTATCTTAGTTGTTGTTTATATTTCCCCTGGGATTGAGCTAGTAATGGGTTTCTCTTTCTGGTATAACACTTGTGGAACACGAAAAACATCTTAAATCCCCAGTGACCTCAGTCTCACATGACCCACATGTGTAAGAAGCACCAGCCTTGGACCTGACAGCCCGTGTGGCCCGGCTTTGTTGTGGCCATCGTTGACAAATCAAAGTTCTCTGTTAAGTCTGTGGTTTGCAAGGTCAAGGACTCAACTGAGGTTTTGTCTCATAGGATTAAGACAGCAGAATGTCCTCCTTATTTTTCAAAACGGATGGTGAGCTAATCTGAGAGCACCCCCTGTGATCTTCTGACCACAGTTTTAGGGTTGAGGTAGCGGGCCTTGAATCGCTACTGGTTAAAATAAGTTTAACCCCACGACTCCTTGTACAAACCAGTATTTCCCCAGATGGAAATGTCTGCTTAGTTGTGCCCAGAGCACCTGGCTCTTCAAAAGGTGCTGGAAAAAAATAGACATGTATCTATATTTATATCTATATCAACACCTACCTTTATGCAGTTATTTTGACATGCAGTCGTAACTGATGTTTCAGGGAAAATAAGTCCCTGAACACTTTGTTTGTTTCTCTGTTTGTTTCTTTAATAGAGACTGTATGAGGCCGCAACAGATGTAGCACGGTGTCTAAACCAGCAAATTCATAAAACCTTGTGACACATTATTTCACGTTTGTCACAATACCACAGTGTTTTGAAAAAGTGACACTGTATTGAGTACTAGGCTGCTTTGAACAAACTGAAACTTAAAAATATTAAATAGGTGACAACCTGCAAAGTTTGCTTCAAGTGGACAGAGGTTTGAATGTAATAACCTTTAACAGGAGCTAATTTACTGCTGTTTTAGGTAAACTAGATGCCAGTTGATGTAATGGATTATGCATTATATAATATTCTCTCTCTCTGGGGCTGAAGCTGTAATGTGAAATGTCTATTTTTCCTACACTGCTTACACTACAGTTGGCCTGTGGTGAGTGTACACAGACATGTGCTACCTCCACGACACCCGGTGTTGCCAGCCGCTTCTTTCCCTCTGCCAGTAAAACACTTCACTGGGAGAATTCAACACATAAAAGGTCTCCCCGAGAGACCCCAATACTGCAAACACCCAAAGAAATCAGTAGGAATCACCAGTGTAGTGTTGTTTGCCGGTGGTGCCCCCACCTGTGAACATGCATGACCGAACAAGAGGTAGAGGGAATTGAACCCCAGGCCTCTGTACCCACCTGTACACAGGCCACCTGTGCACCCCTCAGGAATGGCTTAGCTCCATTTAGTGTGCCAGACAGCCATGCCAGTATGCAAGCTTGAAAAAGATCAGAGACCTGTCATTAGCAGAGCCAAGCAGAAAGCAGTGATTATGAATGTTGTGAGTCACACCAGTCTTTCACATGAAAAAGAAAAAAAACGTCTGTCACAGACTTAAATCTCAAATGAATGTCCAAATGTTGGCTGAAAACACTCATTTTGCTTCATACATACAGTCTTTGAAAGGCTATCAGAGCTAAACGTTAGCTTTAAAGGTAATGAAAGCAGCGTGTCGATGTCATGCTGTATTTATACAAACATAAGTTCCCATTTTCCTCTCACATACAGACAAACAAATGTAGATTTGGTGGGAGAATATACACAGTTTCAGTGAAGGTCTCGGGTAGATGCATCATCCATTGTCATGTTGCCATAATTCATGAGTGACAGCAGAGATATGATAAGAGATGTGGCAGAGTAAATCGGATTTACAAAGGTCACTGGCAAGGTCTAGGGGAGGGGTTCATTATAGCAGATTTTATCGATGTCCTTCAATCGTGTTTGCGTGTGTGAGAGCAGGGACAGTGAGCGAGCAAAGAAGCTGGGACATAGGATAAAAAGAAGACCACAGCAGAAGGCAGTAAACTGTATGAACTGCTTATGTTTACTGCACATGTTATGATGTTTCCTTGGTGGCTCAAAATGAGCATGCTTGTCTGTGTGCCTTTGCGTGTTTCAGTGTAGGTGTGTTCATCTGCTTTTTCGCTCTGCTTATAGGGCAGACAGCCACAACTGCTTGGTTAACAACATGTGCTGGATACACATATCTGTTTCTGTGTGAGTGTGTCTGTACTGTCTTGGTTTTCAAAGACGGGAAGAGGAAAGGATTTGGACCACTGGTGGAGGGCAGCATAATTCCTTTTGCCTCCTCTGGCCTTGATTCCTTTCACTCGCAAGTGTGACTGCAATTTGTGCACTGTCTTCAGGTTCAAATTTACAACCTTTCCAAGCTTTGCTGAACAAAAGAGGGGATTGAAAGCAGGAGGATCCACTGGGCCCCATCAACTCCGTTCTTCTGAGCGCCACTTAATTGGTGCCAGATCTTCTCAGGGGCCAATCCTAAATGTATCACAAGGAGGAGGTGGATCACCGCTGAGTAACATACTCCATACGTTCATGATACAGAATTAAGCGCTGGCATGAAAATCCCACAGCCCATCCTCTCTGCTGAGCACTGAGGCTACACAGTCTGAGCTTGCTGCATGGAGACAATCACCCTGGTAATGCCTGTGCGCATGTATGTGTGTGACAGTGAGTGTGTGTGCTTGTGCACAAGGCTTTCTCACAAGTGTCAGTGCCTCACTGTGGCGTGAGTAAGTAGGGTGTTGACCCCATCTATCCCTGGAGAGCATATGGATGCAATCATGCAGAGTGAGAGAGAAAGAGAGAGAGAGAAAGAGAGAAATTATAAGAGCCCAAAAAGCAGAAAAGTGAGGGGGAGAAAAAGAGAGAGAGAGAATAAGAGAAGAGCGATTAATTGGCGTCTGGCTTGTGTGTTTGGAAGACAGAAAATCTCTCTAATTCCTTGTTTTTCCTTTCCTTTATGGATTTGCCAGGGGAGGGTTTTGGTTAAGTCAAGCTGTGATGGTTTCCTCACCCACTCTTGCTAAGAAGGAAAGGGATGATTGCGGTCACTTTGATTCCATATTTTGGACATGGTCGGTAGCTAATTAGCACAGAAAAAGCAGAATCACATCCTTGTTTTGAATTATAGGAAACAATAACTTATTGTAGTACCGAATTGTGTGTGGAAGAGTACAGCGGTAGCAGAGCACGAGCGGGGAAGGGTGAGAGAATCATGCCTGACTGACAAACATTTGGAATGTAATGAAAATGATTGCTCCAAATGATCAGCCGTAGTCTCACTCCAACTTTTAATACATAAATTCATGGCACCCATCATTCCTAATCGGGACTCTTTCTGGCATGTTGTCACACATGCAGCGCTCCCCATATTCCTCTAGTGTGATTCTGTTCATTTAGTCTGATAAACATCTCAGCGCTCTCAGAGTCCATTACTTGCAATTTACTTCTTCCCTCGGCATGTGGACACTGGCAATTCTTATTGAAGTTACCTCACACGCTTGCTCATTTCGGGCTGCAGGCTCGCAGTTTATCAGAAAGCAAAGTTGTTAAACTGACTAAGTAATCACCAGAGAGATACCTTAATTAGTGCATCAGTGTAAACATACTTTAAGATAGTTATGCTTTGAGATTATTTGTGCTAGATTAGCCAATATCCCCACACCACTTCCCCACCCTAATCACAGAAAATGGCTGCCTTTGAAAATGCCACATGTTCAATGCCTTGCAATGCCATTTTTTATTTGTAGTAGCACTTGGACCTCAGTGATTATCAATCAACACCATATGCTAATTTGTCAGCAAACACAAGCCCTAATCAGGTCTTTTCACAGTCAATGAAACGTTCTCCTTCAATTTCCAGCCTGTCTCTATCTGAACTTGTGCGGTTAAAACAATGAAGTACAGTCCTTTTTTCTAGTAGGGCCTCTTAAAAATGCGACTTGTTTTTGGACTATTTGCATGTCAGTGTCTGCGGAGAAAATCAATGATGCTAATTAGTGTTCCAAAGGCAGACTTTGCTGTATGCTGATTACTCTGAACTGAGTGCCAAGGGATTAGGGTGGACTTGCCTCACAGACTCAGGAGGCAGAGGAGCTATTAATTAGAGAGCGGTTGAATGTGTGTCTATGTGTGCACATGTGGGTCTGTGAGAATGTACCATGTACCATTATTTTTTCCTCTGGTTTTTCTTTCTTTGAATAAACAGAGCGCTGCAGAGCTGTACTCACGCATCTTGTCCTCTTGTATGTTGATGCATCGCTAACATTTACCTGCCAAGAACAGCAGGGTCAAGCAGGAGGCCTTCTAAAGTACTGCTCAGGAGGAGAGGCGTGTTTTCATATGTGATTATCGCTTTGACCTCTCACCCTGAGTGGGGCCATTTGTAATACAAACAAAAGGAGGCACCCTGCAGATTTTGTGGCGCTTCACGAAGCACCTCTCATGAGTAAAGAGGGTAGCTCTCGACTCCTCTCAAAGCACCTTGCCACTTCGGAGGTCACATGTTTCCCATTGAGAACAGTTTACTTCCATCGAGACATATTTCCGTAAGCCTTTGATTCAAACCAGAGACAAAAGGGGGTCTCTCTCTTTCTCTTGTCCGTTCAGTTTTCAAAGCCCTCCATGCTGAAATGATCTGCACAGGCAGGAATTTTGCCGCTTTTTTCAGTTTGGTACCTTTATAGCTTTCCAAAAGGTGTATTGAAGGTTATTTTACACTTCATTATAACTAATGGACCCAGGAAGCATGACATGTGGGACGGTGCAAGACTGAGAAGGAGAGGAGGCATGTTCGCTTTACAGAGCAGGCTGAGTTTACATATTTATTCCCACTTGCTCAAAACCCGCCTGCTTTTAAACAGAGCTTAAATTTCACTGGCTGCTTCACCCGACCATCTGTCTGTCCATTTGAATTAGACAAGCCCTAATCATCTGGAAGTTTGACAAATTTGATAAAGTTTCTGTGCACAGATGTGCTGTGATAGGACTTGCACGTCAGAGGTATCCTTTCATTTTCAGTCTTCATTTTGTTCTCCATGGTTTAGTTTTGTTGTCATTGCACTCATATTAATACGTTGCAGTACTGCAGTATGTTCATTCACCTTAACTCACTGTTTAACACTGCACCAATGGCAACATGAGTATGTGAAACAGTGATATTAACTTAGTCTTGATGTGCATCTATGAAAACAAACTCTTTGCGTAGATGTGATAATCTAAACTGTGCATTTAGCGCCCCTTCCCACAACTACTTCTTAAGATTCTTAAGATTGAATGCTTATTTTTACTGCTCTCTTTTGTCCTTGAGACCATTGTTAATCAAAACTTAAAAGAGTCTTGAAGTGACTTAGTAACCTGAAGTCCAAGTACAACCCTGAGAAATGCATGCAGATACTACTTATTCTCCTCCACCATTCCCCACTTATTCCTTATGCATTTAAAAACCCGTTCAGTGCAAAAAGCTGATATTTTTAGTGCGTCAATAGTTATTCAAATTGCACAGTGCCTGGAAAAACATTCCATGTCTGGTGTAAAGTGAAGATGGAATTGAGTTTGTGAAATGTATGAGCTTGCAGAATGCAAATGAATCAGTTGATAGAAAAAAATCTTTGCCTGAGCCAAAATTGTGTTTGTTTTTCTCTTCTGTTGTGATGGGTTATTGAGAGAACTGGCATGCAGCAACAAATTATGATTTTATGTGCATATACCAACATGTTTCTTTTAGGAAGGCACCAAAATAACTATTTAGTATTTGCATGAGCTTAATAGCATTTTATTACTCTTAAAACAATTCCTGCAAACTTATTAGAACAGCAAGACAAATGAGAAAAGCATATCTGATCAACCTCACAAACATATTTTAAGGCTGATGTTGCTGCTGTAGTGCATCCATGTGATGTAACTACTCTGACAGAGACTGGCTGAGCTGTTCTTTGGCTTTAAGTCTGTGGTTTTGAGATTTTCATAAGGAGATAAAGTTGCTTTTTGATGTCTTGGTGCAGCTACCTCCCACAGTGAGGTGGTGGAGCTGCAGGGATTCAGCTCCAGTAACACCTACTTAGAGTCGAGGCATCTGTGCCACAGAAAGGCAGGAGGTGAAAGGAAAATAATAAACAAAGTTTAATTGTTATTCAAACCAAAAAATGTTGTTTGATGAGTACATTTGAACTCTGGCAAGCAGTAAAGAGCTATTTAAAGTGATTTCCTTCCTCAGGCTCGTACTCTTTTTGGGAACCAGGTAATTCATTGCTAGTCATTTGGAAGTCTTCTCATCTAGAGGATGTGAGCCACTAAATCATCCCGTTACTTAAAGTTTTCACTTTTGTTCTTTGAAGCAGAAGTATTTAAGCGTTTCAGTCAGAAATAGTTGAATTATGAAACAGAAATTGCATACAATGCATTCACACTAATCGTACTTTTTGCATTTTTCAAAATGTGTGAAACCACATAGTTATTACCTAAATCACTCCCTTTGCTTGTGGAACCTTCTAAGATTTCTGTTGGCATCTAGCTGGTTTAAACAAATCCACACTCTATAAATGAAGCAGCAGTTAATTAACTTCCAACAAGATCATTTCTTTACCCAATGAAAAAATATTTTAGCATTGTTTTATCCGTCTTTCCACCAGTTTTGCTGTTTCAGGATGGCCCTTATGAGCCTATTCGATCAGTAAAAGCACATTAGAGAGCAATTTTGGAGAGGTTTGGTGCACATTACCTGTAATTGAATTACTTAAGCATTAGGTATATTTGTGTCACATTCTGTGGCTCTCCTAAGCAGACTGGAAGAAGCTTATTGAATAAAGCCTGTTTTAAAGAAACAGAACTCACACGCTTCTAATTGTTTTCACCCTGCTTTAATAAAAGATGTTATTAAAGGGGGGAAAAGCCTTTCTGAGTTGGCGGCTTCTCAGGAGAGTCTTGACTGTGTTTGCATTTCGTCAAGATGGTGGAGATTACCTTGGAGGGCCCTTTTTAACTGAACGCCTAGAGACAATATTCCAATTACGAAAACACACAGGAGGAAAGGGAGCTAGGACAAAAATATGACCACTTACAAAGGCCTACATTATTAAGGCCATCTTGTGACTAAATGTAATATTATGTATGAGTGGTAGGGTGGTGCAGATATTGTATAATTTAAAGGGATTTCCAAAGGCCTGCAGAGAAGCACATTTTGTGTTGGAGTTCTTGTCACAGCATGGTACCGACTTGAGATTAAAACCATGCTGAGGTGTTACTATAGATCTCAGTGTGTGTGGCTGTTTGATAGAGCGATTTCCTGTTCTTTGGAAAGTTATTCTTTGTTCTACGTGAACAAGAAATACGTCCAGGACCTCTGCTTTATAGGGAGTAATGTAACCAAAATCCTCTCTCAAATCCTCATTCATTCAGCACTAAAGGAGATCAGGAATATACAGCAGCAAAGTCACATCCCAGTGGACACCGAGTCAACAAAGGGCTTAACCCCTCTGCCAAGTCAAACCAGGGCAAGGTGTGCATGTGTGTGGTAGGGTCAGGGTTGGCATAGGCGGCGGCGAGACTCCCATCAGGTCGTGGCGTGTCTCTCTTTAAAGGATGAAGGTAGAAAAAACAAATGGACAAGGAGAAAGATGAGGAGGAGAACCCGGAGAGCGCTAGTGGACAGAGGGAGGGAAAACAGTTTTTTCTGGGTGTTTATTTGAACATGACACAGAAGAGAAGGAGGTCTCTGTGGGATTTAAGGTTTTGGAATAATAAAGTCAAGATGTAGTCAAAGCCCCCCTGCTAACTCAGGTCACTTTACTTCTGTTAAAGTCTCCCGGAACTGAAATAGGAGGACACTATTTACCTATTTGCACACATGGTACAAAGCTGGCCTGCCATAGTGCATTATCATGTGAGGCTCGTGCAATATGCAGTTTAATTATTAAGATTTATTGGGAATTCCGCTGATCGATTACTAGTAAGCAATCCAATCACAAAACTTTTTATGGGATAGTGAGTGTTCTTCTCGAAAATGATTTTCTTTTTAAACTTTGGAAATATTCTCCAACACAGACCAACAGTATGATTGATGATGTGATGAAGGTTCTCTGTTTTAAAGGTTTTGTGTTCAGTTTCATACCAGCTATTTTCAATGAATAGAATCCTACTCCCATTTTTCATTCTTCTCACTCAGGACAGCGCACTACTTAAAATGCACTGTTAATATTGCTATCCAGTATTACATTTCACCCTTACCACCCTGTGTTTTAGATTGATAGGTGGAAACAACTGCATCCATAATCACCCCTATTAATCTATTGCTAGACTGCAGAGGCTTTGCACTTCATTTGTGTACTTTGTTTCCTTTTCCATTCAGCATATATTTAGCCCCCGTTAGAGCCAGCCATGTGTTCACCCTTTTTGCCTGGTGCTCATCTCATGTTTGGATCCCAGGGTGAATGCATTATTTATTAGACGTTAAGGGCTTCATTGCGAACTTTAAGTGGCAGTGTGTTGTATTTGCTTAATGAATGGGGTTAGAGGAGATCAAAGCGAAAAATATGACAGATAAAGGGGTGGGGGTAGACGCAGAGATTTTGCTTGTCTGACTTAATTGCTGCCTTGCAAGAAAATATCCCATCAAGTCAGAAGTAGAGTTCACACAGTCTTTTTACATGTCTGAAAACAAATTACCTTTCCACATACATTTAGCTTTAGTCAGTATTATTGTTTGTTTTTCCATGATTTGCACAAGCTACTATATCAGTAAGGTATATGTACTGTCACGAGGTTACTTTTAATGTTTTGTCATTGTAGTTAAATGTATTTTTCAGGCTATCACAGTAATAAGGCTAATATGGGCAACACGAGCAAAAGTCAGCATCAAAACCCTCAATAAAAACAGATGAATGGAAAATAAAATTGACCTTTTTGTTTCTCGATTGATTTCGGTTTGTTCACATTAAAAGTAAACAGTTTAAAAGTAAACTTGAGGACAGGGCTTCAAGTATCAAATGACCTCTCAAAGTAGTAGTAACCGTGACCTCATTATAGGAAACATCCAGTAGCAGAAAAAAGTTTTCCCTGGACTTTGTACTGGAAGTCCTTGTCTGCATGGCGCCTCTGAAGCTAGCTCACCAGCTAGCCACTCCTCTTTCCTCTCTCCACAGATCATTAGCAGTCATGCTCCTGCCCTTTGAAGTCTGTGAGGTCTGCTGTGTCTGTCATAGCCATGCAAATCCAGGGGACAACCCCAGCCACCTGTTCTCTGAAACATCTGTCCACGGACCCAAGGCTTTACACTGGCACTGTTCAGCTGCCTCGCTCGACTCTGATCCTCAAAGGGCTGGAGGATGGCAAAGAGGCTATTTTTAGAGAGTCTCTTGATATGCTAGTGCAGACCTTATGCTCTCTAATGAACATACATTGCAGTGCTAGTGCAGGGATACAACAGATATGTTTTACTTGGTGAGTTGATTGTTTGGGAGTTTTTATTGCTGCACACTTCGATTTATTTCTGAAAACTCTATGAGTTATTTTTCTGCTTTTACCTGTCACATAAAAGCATTATATAAATGTACTATTCTTATATCATAAAATGATCTAATTTTACCGTAACGTTTGGAGATCACCACACAATAAGTACAAGCTAGCTCTGCATTCTTTGGAGGAGATTTTAAAAGAAATAACAGATAACTCCTCGTGTAGAGAGAATAGTTGATGTACGTTTCAGCTCAGTCGGAGTATCCCATCTTCACAGATATGCTGTATTGCTTTTAATGAAGTCCCTTATCTGTAAGCAGCAAGACTTCACCAGCCTCTCCTTGCCCTCAGTACTGCAAGACTCCTAAAGACAGTTGTCTGCCTCATTTGGGGAGGAACCAGATCACAGCTTCTGAGGTCTCTAAGGGAGGTTGAACCACAGAATGATGACCACATTCATTAAACATTTAAAGCATTTACTTGCAATGCAACATTCCCTAAGAATAATTTAATTCTATCTATCTGCATATGAGCATTAGCATGAATCTAGGTAAGGAGCCCAGAGTTGTCATATTCCCCCGTCATATAACCAGTTTCACATTCTCCATGCCTTCTTATGAAGCTCCTCCAGGAAATGTTAAATATCCTTCTCAACCAGCCACTTGGTCTTCAACAGACCATGGCACCTGGCAGTCACAATAAACTCACCACCCGGCATTCGGGGAAGAGCGCAGAGTGACGTAAAAGCCCAGCAATGCCCATTCTTCCAAAAGCTTTTTTTTTTTGTCCCTTCTACCAAGGGACAGGCTGTTTTGCATGTGTCTCTTTCTCATGGCAGCCGTTAACATTGTGGTAGAAGCCAGAGCAAGAGACCACAGAAAACTGACCCTGAGGATATGTGCCAAGGGATGAGGATGGAAAGCAGTCTTTTGATGCCAACTGGACTGCAGGTTTGAATACAGAATTGTAATAGGCCACCTGGGAGATTGAAGGGGTCCTGGTTATTATCCATCATGACTTGAGGCTGAGGTTGAACTAAACCAAACTTGCTATGAAACAAGTAAAAATAGCGTTATGTTATGATTATTTATGCCTGGATCTCCAAAGGACCCTGAGGCTAAACTGAAAACACACACCTTGCCGGATCCTGTGGCCACATTTGGAATGAAGAACGCAGCGGAGAAGAGTTTATTGTAACGCCAACATCAGGAATAAATTATTGAACAAAGACTCGTGGAAAGGAATACAAATACCTCAGTGATAATACCCCCATCTTCCATGCAGTGTATTTTAAACAGATTACTGGCACAATTAACAAAGCCAGTCCTCAGGGTTCGCGTTACTACTGACCAAGGAACAGCAGGACCCCAAGCATCTGTCAACAACCTATGTAGGGAAATCTAATCCCCGAGAATCAAGTCTGCGCTGTCACTGTACATTACAAAACATGAAAAGTAAAGTAAAACAATACAAGGCGGATATAACGCAACTCTAGACTCTCAAACAGCGGATTGTTGGACGTGGTGAAACATCGTCGGGGCTTGGTTACAGTAGCTCAGCGCTGTATAAGGCTTTAAGACAAGTCTTGGGAAAGTTAGCAGCTGTGTAGCCTCTCCCACTGCAGGGGAATGCAGATCAGTGGAGTGTGTAAGAGTAGATGTGCATGAGAAGGAAACCTGCTGATCCAGGTGTTGAATGGTGCCTGGCATTCTGACAGCTGAGGGGAAAGAGAGAGCGCTCGCTTTGATGCACACAGAGATATTGCATGGATACATGCACATGCACGGCCTACAGGAAAGCACACATGCAAGATTCCAGCGCACACATACAGTCAGTGTTGTGCCATGTCGTTTCCACCGGATGCATGCTACATTATCCCTGCCAACCACTCATCTGGAAATGCATGAGACAGAAATTCCTGTCGGGTGCTGTGCCAGGGTTTATGGCTTGACACTGTACAACTGTCCTCTGTGTCTGTGATTTAAGTCATGATGATGGGCTGAATCAAAGCGGAGGCAACACCCATTTGAAGTCAGACTCACATCTCGGGAGCGGCAGACTATTCTGTTGTGAGCCAATTACAACAACATGCCTCAGTCTATTGTGCATTCTCTCACAGCTCAAAACTATGAGGAAAAAAAACCCCTTAGGCCCAGAGCAAGCTGTGCATCTTGCCCCATCTGTAAAGAATACGACTACGGCTGAAACTGCAACCAGTCTCCTACCCTGTTGTTTTAAATTTGTAGCCATTCAGGAAAATAATACTCTATTTTCTAGTTTTCTATAAAACAGAGGGGAGGCAACATTCAGCCATCCCTTTTTAATGTTACATATTATCAAATGCAGCAATTTAGCACAGTTCTGCACATTATTTGTGCACACACCTACACACAGAGTAAGCTACCAATGCTGCAGACTTTCATGTGGTATATACTGTAAATGTCATGTTGAAGTATCTGTTGTGATGTATATATTTCAACATCTAAACCTCTGGATCTGAGCAACTGCATTTGCTTCAGACCTTAACAGACACATTTCAAAGGCTTTGATGCTACATTACTCATTTAGCACCATTATATAAAGTTCCATTATGGCCTAGTTAACTGGCTGCGATTTAATGCAGCCCATTCTCCACACATGTATGACCACAAATGCACTGTTCTGTTTACCCTACAATTTCATTTCCAATTAAACGCTAAGTCACAGAACAGTGCGTTTCACTTGAAATTATTTTCTGACTTCATTTCTGATCTGGTAATGAGTCCACGCAATGACCTTAAGCTCATTACAATTTGCCTTACTGTATATTATGAATGCTCTCTAATTTTCCACATCCTCTACATTTCTAAACTATGCTTTCCAGATCTTACAAGATGATTGAAAAGATGTTTTCCAGAAGTACTGGGGTATTTTCCGAATGAGAGGCCTGTAGTTCCCCCTCAACAAATGTGATGAAATCCATCTCAGGAGGGGTCAACTCCTCACTCTGAAGTGTAACTTCAGACAAACAAAAGGTTTTTGATTTGAATCCTTACATCATCCAGTTGGTATGCTTTTTGAAAAGCAGCCACCAGTGTATATGGCTGATGGTAACAGTTAGAGAAACATCAGCGTTCGTCCAATCAATCCCTCAAGAAGGGGCAACAGTGATTTGTCTGTGGCCATTTTGCTTGTCAGAGATGTTTAACTTCCTTGCACATAATGGCTCTTGTACTCTGGGTAAACAGCCATTACTAGCCTGTTTATTTGGAAGGAGGGGCTCACCGTGGATCTGACCTGGTTTTCAAATGACAACCCATACCAGAGAGATGAGGGGATGAGGGGGGAGAGAGAGGAACAGCAAAGGAGGGACTAGAGAGGAAGACCCAATTTATTTTGAGTAATTGGCTGCACTTGAGCAAACACCCCTTGCTTGCCCAGTGGTCTTCTCGATCCAAGCCTGTGCCAACAGCAAAAAAGAAAAATATCCCTTCCTATGTTCAGATTAAAACAGAGTGAGCTAGGTATTTTTGAGTCAGTGTGCCTCCTCCACAATAATCTATTTCTGTAACTCTGGCAAAAGACTGAGAGCCTTCCTGACACAATATGGATTAATATTTCTCAACACTACTACAAATATTGCTGCTTCACATGTGAATTTGGCAGGACTTACAGAACGTTCCTCAGTTGCTCATTTTCCCTTCATGTGTAATTACTTTAATCATAATCTTGACTCTGAATAACGTACTAATGAGCTTAAACTTGACATCGTTAAATGGACAAGGATGATTTAAATTGCCTGTTTAAATAAAGAAGCTTCATGGCTTGATTTGAAGAAAATCAAAAAATACAGCGATATTAAATTAACACGCCATCTGACTCCCAGTCACTATAGTCTTTTTTTTTCTGCTCAACAACTGAAACTATATATTTCTCTTTCACAATAGTAAGTATTAGATTAAAAAATATTATTGGCCAGTAACAGAGAACTGAAAACACACACTGTGGTTGAAGCAGTTGCCTTGTCATATGACATGTTAACAGGCAGGGAAAGTCCACATCTTTCATTCAAACATTCACACTCTTTTCTGGTCAAAGTGGCCTCAGGTGGTCTGATGGCCCCATGGTGGCCTCCGCAGCAGGACTGTCCTGTACAGGAAAGAGGAAGCCCCCTGAAACAATAAGCCTCGCCTATTGATAAGTGAGACATCTCTGGGCCTCCTGACAGACAGGGCCAGGCCAGAGGGGGCCATGGCCACGAGACGCCTACAGGCCTGTGGTATGACATAGAGGTGACAAAGAGCCGCAGTGGATCCCCTGAAGGGGTGTCATTTCTGGGTCACCCTGCTAATTCAGAAGATATGTAGGTATAAACATGAAGGGATGCGAAACACATGTTTGTGCAATGTGTATCTGGGTCAGTATGTGTTTCCTTTTTAGATTTATTTGTGTTTGTGTGTGCTGTATTTATGACAGTAAATCACAGTGGGTTAGTTTGAAGTATTTCATGTGACTGCTGTTGTTTCTGTGCAGACCAGATATTGGACAGTCTTGTGGTTTCTCATCCCTGTGGCCATCTGCAAACAGAAGTCACACAGCTTGTTAATCTGCATCAACAGGCCACTTTAGACGGCCCTAATGTATAGACACATAAACATATAGCTCTGGAAAAAATTAAGAGACCGCTCCAAACTTCAGACCCGAACCCCCATGAAAACCTCTGGAATGTGACCAAGACAAAAATGGCGCAAATGGATGGTCACAAACCATCAAACAAAGCTGTACTGCTTGCATTTTTGCACCAACAGTGGCATAAAGCAGCCAACAACAATGTGAAAGACTGGTGGAGAGCTTGCCAAGACACATGAAAGCTGTAATTGAAAATCTGGGTTATAAATGCTCTAAATGACAATGTTTTTATTTGGAATTTTGTCGAAATGTTGTCAGTAGTTTCTAGAATAAACAAAAATGTTGCTTTTACTCAAACACAATAAATAGAAAAAACAGTGGTCTCTTAATTTTTTCCAGACCTTTACATGTTCACATGAGCAGAAACAGATATACACAATGATCCAACACGAAATGCACTCCAAACATACACATGTTAAAGCACACACACACACATCCTCCCATCTGTCTGTCTGGACTGCAGATAAAGTATCTCTAATAAAAAGACGGCTGCCTCTCCCCCTCCTCATTTGGTAACCAATCTGTTGACTCGTTAACCCTCGACACTCTGTCCTTCCATTAGAGTTGCATTAAATGAGAAAAGGAAGACGTATTTTCTGTGACTGCAGAAAAGAGTTCCTGGGGTCAAGTGGTCATCCCCAAGGCATATTTAACAGCTAAAGCTCAAATGAAGACAAACACTTAGCCCTAATTGTTGCCTGGAAACAGTCATGGTGTGGTAAAGTGCGTCTAGTAGTTTCTGATCACAATTCGGTAAACTATTCACTGGATTGTGTTCCTGAACCTTTGTGTGTCTCCCTCTCTCTGTGGACACAGTGTGAGGCCTGGCCAGGCATTAGAATGAGGGAAAGAAAGGGAATATATTAGGCAGTTTAATTCTGGTTTAGATATTATGCGGTCATCTGGATATGATTTATGTAATTACTGCAGATTCAAATAAGTTAAAAATTCAACATGTTGTAAGGCAGGAAAACACACACATTAATCACTTCATGTACACTGGTAATCAGTCTTGTCATCAGCCTTCCAGTCAGAGTGGAAACTTATCCATTAAATGCTAGTTATTTTTTTCTCTCTCTTTAGGTGGTCAACAGTTGGTTTTGACCTCTGGACTACTTCTGTCCAACTGTTCATTAAACCTCACAGTCAAAAGAAATAAATGGGAGAGACATGAGAACTTGCTTCAAGAAATCAATCACTGTTGCTATGCAGGCAGCGTTTTCATAAAAGCAAGTTTAATTTTTCACAGTCTTCTATCACTGATTAGTATTTCTGTAACCTCAGACAGTGTTCTGTGAATATGTAATGTTGTTATGTAATTAAATGACAAAATAGATGTAACTGTAAACTGTTAACAGTCGAAAAAATCTGTAGTTAACACTAGAAGCACCGATCTTTGGCCTAAAACACTGGCAGTTTTACCCAGGCGTCTAGTTACTGCATTTCTAGTGCACGTAAATGTCCTCTGAAGGTATTCTCTTCACAAACGAACGTCTCACGCCAGGTGTTTAATCATTACCTGTGTCCTGGTTCCTCTGGTGGATATGAAAAGTATCTTTCAGAACACTAATGGCTTTGCATGGCCGTTTTAATACAAACCAGTTGAAAATGACACGGAGAATGGGTATTAGAGGAAAATATTTTCATGTTTGCATGATTAAGTCTGTATAAGTTTCTTACTTGTTGTAAACAGTTATAAATGACTTGACATAGTTTTAAAATCACACGCTAACAAATGCAGTTGACTCACAATGTAGAATGTTTAAACAAATTCATTATGTTATAGAAATACATTTTACCCAGCGCAGGTTAAAAGTATAAATGCCCATATTTTTATTTTGGATTTATCGTCACTATGTTTAACAGTAGGGAGTGTAACGCAACACGCGCAATTGAAAAACAATCATGGGTTCATTTTACCCACTGGCAGTTCTAGT
Organism: Coranthus polyacanthus; assembly: GCA_037367275.1. Classification (NCBI taxonomy): domain Eukaryota; kingdom Metazoa; phylum Chordata; class Actinopteri; order Kurtiformes; family Apogonidae; genus Coranthus; species Coranthus polyacanthus. Next base: position 10,316,117 of record JAPQRN010000019.1, on the reverse strand, counting down.
ATTAATAATAAATACATAAAAAACACCAAGGTTGGAAATGTCATCAGACAAGAAGGCGTTTAATACTGCAACAGTATTTTCCTTCTGAAATCAGAAAAGGGATCTAATATTGCTGCACAGTGTTGGTTTTCAAAAGTAATTAAAAGTATTTAGTTGCATTAATTATGAACTTTAAATAGTTATATTACGTGCTCCATTTTGGACAGGGCAGCTATATCTGTCACCGGTTACGTTTCAAACTAACCTTCTCAACATTGGTCTCAGAAGTGGGAGCTTAGCGTCTAACTTTTGACATAAAATCAAGTTAGCATCCACTAAGGATTTACTGCTGTTAACAACCAGGACAGACATGATTAACCTACACCATAACTCTTCCGACTTTGTTCTCATGCCTCACACAAAGTTTTTCACTGTCCCACAAAGCCACATAAACATGGGTCAAACCAGATGTCTGCTACAACATAGAATCCCATGCAGCTATAAATCTTGACAACCTCTATTTTGTCCTCGTTGTCAATCAAAGCCACATTCTAAGTAGGGACTCATAACAGCATGAATCCCTCCACACTTTATACTGCCCTGTACATCCATTTCACAGGTTTTACCCTTCTCACTTGGTGTGTTACTGTAAAGTTAATAGGCCCACTGCAGCGTCGGACACAGTTCTCTGAAAACACACTGCTCTTCACTTGGACAGAAAGCACAAAAACGCACGAGAACTTCAGTATTTTTCTTGGAGATCTGTCACATTTTTTCCCCCCAGTTAAAAATGGGCTTTGCAAACACACAAAGGCATGTTTGGCAGTTTCTACAGGGAGTACAGCTCATCAGAGCACGTCTTATTCAAACAGGTAAAAAATATCAGCATAAGGATTTTGCCCCACAGTTCCACAGGCCACAGAAGAAGAGGAATGCAGGGACGGAGATGGACGTGAAGCCCACGCACTATATGGTGTGGTCTAACCTGTTTATAGCTGTTGGAGTCTTTCCATCACACAATTTCTTGATTTCCATGGTTCAGATTCGTCTGTACACTGTCACTTTTGAGTGCTTACATGAGCCATTGTGGTCAACCATGTTCATTTGCGCACACATACTGCAGGTTCCAAACTTTTTTATCCGAACAAAGGGGCTGGCAGGTTTCAACAAAAACAGAGAGGAGTGCTGGAAAAAAAACATTAAGGCTTTTATATCGAGGTCAAAATGAAGCTCAAGTGACATCAGCTTCATCGTAGACATTTTAACGTTCAACCCAGTCACCATTATATGTTTCTGGAAACTACGGATACATAACCTCAACATTTATGACCCAAAAATACATTTCATGTCAACATTTCATGACACATGTATATCTATGTTATATAGTTTAACGTTTAACAGTTGAACAATTTTTATGTTTAGATTTAGGCACTGGCAGTAGTTAGAGTCATGAAAAGATAAAAGGTCTTGATTCAATGATATAGTGAGATGTGTGTTTAGTAATATTTAAACCAAGCCGTGATGTTTCCCTAACCCTACCCAAAATGCTTTGCTTGCCTAAACCTGCCTTTCCCAAACTTAGGGTCAGGACCCAAAATGGGTCTGAGCTGTTTTTATTGGGTCGCCAACTGTCAGAGTAAAATACATAACAATAATGCGATGTGTGAATTATTTTTCCTAATTAAAATAGAAGAGTGTTCTCTGGATGGCTTCACCAAAGCCATATAAAAGCAGAGGAGAGGCCCGAGTCATACAGACGTAACAAGATGAAAACAGCGTAAAAGACGCAACATGATGAAAAAATGACATACAAAAAGATGTAACATAAATGACATAGAAGACAATGAGATGGAAACGATGTAAAAGATGTAACAGGATGAAAATGTTGTGAAAATGACGTAAAAAAAAAAGACAACAGCAAAAACAACTCAACATTGTTTTGATCATGAAAGAGTCAGTAAAATGTAGATATTATGGCAATTCGTGATGTATTGTTGTAAATTTGTTAATGTTTTTTATTTAACGGTTTGGTTATGGTTATGGTTTGGTTAATGGTTTGAATTTCTTTGACAAAATCTCAAGTCTTAGCAAGTGTCACTTTTCCAAATTGGGTTGTCAGTCCATGGATCATCATCAACCTTACACGTGTTTGCAGATATGATTGATGGTATTTGGTCCTGTCGAGCTGCAAAAATCTCCCGTCCAATGACATCACTGCAGGGCTCCAGTGTAAATGCTGACATGGGCTCGGCGCCAGAATGCTGTCGGCTCTTTAGGACAGCCTTGTTTCCTTTTCAGTAGGCCCGGGGGGGTTGAAGTGCGCCATTTCCTTTGGCAGAATGGATGAATAGATGCAGGGTGATGTCAAGTGAAAAATGATGGGGAATCCTCTACGCTGCTGCATGACACCAGATCTGACTGCCTGCATTGGTCCAAACCGTCTGTTCATCATATCACACGAATTTATGTTTTCGTTAATCTAAAAAAAATAAATTGATGCAATTGTTGAGCATATTCCAAGTTAATATTGAAGAACTGTATTGTGTTTATGATGTGTTTTGGAGACAATCAAACTTTTTACTTGGAATTCTTTCTGTTTTGTTTTTGTTGTTAGAGGGTAAAAAGAAATAATTCCAAGCGTTGCTCTGAGCAAGTGACAACTGTTAGATTAGGAGAGGACAAACATAATAATCATAATAAGTCTCTGCATCCAGTTAAACCCCAAGACGCGATAAATATGAGCACAGTGTATATGGATTCGTATAATAATGGACGTACAGATAAGATCTCAGTCATCATGTGACAATTCAGAGAAGATATTACTACATAATTTCGGCAATAACCCTGTCCATTATATTCTCAGAATGTGTTTAAATTAGTTGGGAATCGAACGAAATTGGTATTTAGCATTTTAATATAAGCCAAGTGTTTGGAGAATGTAGAACAAACTAATAATGTCTAATCTTGACAACGGTGCAATGCAGTTTTTGAATGCTGTGTTTAGTAGTTTTAAATTATAGTTTTCAAACTTTTTGTCTTCCGTTTAGTTTTAATTAGATTTACAAGCGTATAAGTATCTTTATTTTTATGCTGAAGAAGTGAGTTTTAGTTGAGTTTTTTTGTAGATTCAGTATTAGTTTTAGTTTTTCAGGTTTTATGAGAAAAGCGTTGATTGATTGACACTGAAAAAGGTAAGATGAAAGAATGCATGACGTCTAATATGATTTACAAAAAGAAAATATTATAGTATACTATATTTAGTGTGTGGCACAGCAAGCACGGTGAAGTTTGAAGGTAAAAATGCAGCCGATTACCTGACGTTCTATTTTATTTTAGTTCATATTGTGCTGTTCGTTATAGTTTTTTTTTAGTTTTCATACGTTATTTTCATTTCAGCCGATGAAATTATTTTTTTCACCGCTGGTTTTAGTTTTAGTCTTTAGTTAGTTTTCTTTATCTATAATAATGCTGACGTGTTCTCAGTGTGGCCTCTTCTATCGCAAATATAGATCACAGCCACAAATCACAAAATATATCACATATCAGAGTAATATTACAGCCTTTAACCTGAGGACATACATTTCAAAATGTTTGCTTTTAACTCAAATTTTGTCTTAAACTTTAAGACCTGCAGCATTCCTAGATTTGTATCTTCAGACCCCCTGCCCCGCTGTAACCCTGTCTCCTCACACAACTGCTGACTTACTAACCATTCTCACTGAAATCTCTGTAATCTTAACCTTCCCATATGAATTTTATACCTACAGCTTTACCAGTCATACTTGACCAGTTGTATTATGTATGTGAGAAAATCAGTGGGCACATCGGCTCCTCTGTGGCCCCCGGGGCCAGATGCTGCTCAGGTCACCTTTCCTCTCATAGCTCTTAGCCTGTCTTCACGCTTCCTTCAGGAGCTACTTCTCAATACTTCCTGACATCAGATCAAAGTAGGATACACCAAACCTTCTCTTTTCTCTCGGAGTTTGGGCATGCTTGTTTTTGGAGCTGCACCATGACCCTCCTCCCCCGGCAGTGATCTAATCAGGCTAATGCTGACTCTGGGGTTGCAACGGTAGGTTTAAGTGCCAGCACGTACATTGTACAGTTCCCTGGTGAAATGTGCAACTCAACACTGGCTGTGACACACTCGCAAAGAAGATATGAGATTTCTGCACCCTGCAGTGATGTCTTTGAGGAAGAAAACAAAAGTATGTGTGTCTGAGTGCATGTTTGTCTGTGTGTGTGGAGGCGGCAGGCAGCGAGGAGCAGACTGGCAGAAATATACATAACTAAACATCCTCAGGTACACACAGAAATAAGGAAGATTCAAATACAGGCAGGGGCCTTCAAAGAGGGGTTCCAGGATGTCAGAGGGGGTGAAAGGAAAGAGGGAGGAGGACGAGGGGGTCTGGAGGGGTTTGTGAAAGCCTCCCTGGTTGCACATAACTTGAGATTGACCTGAAAAGAAGGAGCCTTGCCTTTCAAGGATGAAAGGGTGGCCGTGCTTAAAGTCAACTGAGTTCTCAAGGTATTCATGCTCAGCCTCAAGTCTAAGAAATGAGTCAGCATGATGTTTGCAGCATGATTCAAAGCGGAAGGTGGGGGAGGAGGGGGTTGGTGGTTTGCCTCAAGTCATGTATTTTAATTAAAAAAGCTGGGTGAGCATGCTTAAGGTCCTGCTACAGCCACGTCTTCCTTCGGGCTACAGTTTGGTGTAGAGCACTGAAAGAGTCTCAAAGTTAGCCTCAGTCTGTCTCCTATCCTCAAGCTCCTAACCCTTGTTGCTCTTTTCTGTCTCTCTCAACAACTCCGAGCATTACCCACAATACACTGCGTATTGTACAACTCAAGCACTGACTGAGAACAAAGAGAATCAGCAGACAAACAATATCAACTTTAATTTTTTCTTTCAAAAGCAGAAATCTGCAGGAGAGTGAAGGATTCCTGGAATGTGCCTTTCTGTTTTGATATCTCTCAATAAAACGGTAATGATATGCTCCCTCCATCTGGATCCAGTTGCCAGTCTGCGCCAGAGGTAGACGTGTCAGTTGTTATTATTATTTTTCCTCTGTGATGTTTAGGTCTGGTCGGAGATGAAGGAAGGTCACTTGGCATGCCTTGCGTGCTCTCTAGTAATTATGGAGTTACTTGTCAAAGGTCACCTAATATGGTTTCACAGAGCAACACATCTCAGTGCTGGGAAAAGAAATCTGTTCACTTTACCACCATATACCAAAAACAAGTACAGTTACAATGATATGCAATTTACGAGCATCTCAAAAACATCATACAAACAACATAGGAAAAAAAAACAACTTTGTCTTTTCTTTACAATTGTGCATTCATGCATTAACTGGAATGGAGCTTGCATTAGATTTTGGGTGTCAGCCATTTTCTTTTGTCAGAGTTCATCTTCCCTGGAAAAGACACACTCAGCTGGAGAGGCATATTCCAGTGACAAGGCTGTCTGCCAGCCTGCTAACTCCATGATTGTTTCCAGACAAGTGTAGTTGCCCTCTGGACAGCACGTCTCTCAGTTCTAGAGTAATGGCCAATTACCAGGAGGCAGTTTGTTGAAAGGATGCAGCCAGGAACTACATCTGCCTTCAAACAGCCCTCAGATCCAAACATATGCTCTGGAACAAACTACCTTCAGAGATGAAATGCATTCAAAAGAACCAAAACTGCCTTCAGAGCGTCATGTGACTGTTGAGAAATGCCTGAGCCATGACTGACATGAGAACTGGTATATTTTTACCAGATATTGTTTACTAAGATGGAATAGAGAAATGGTTGATGAAAGCTTGTGGATGGAAATGGCATGCGGAGACTATAAAATGCCATGTGCTCATTTTTTTTTGTAATCTTTGCCTCAGTTATGTCCAGGGGTCTGAAATCAAACAGGGTGTTTGTCTAGGAAACATAACAGTGTGGCTCCACACAAAGTGAAATTTGAAGTTGCATCCATAAATGACACATTCAGGAGTCAGAATCCACTCAGCCATCAGCCAGTGGCCAGTAAAACTTGTGTGTTTTGACATAATCTTACTTTTTTTTTTTTTTGCAACCATCATGGGGAGGCTGTTATGACAAGTCGCATTGCAGTACTTGCTCCAGCTGTCCTTTTTAACACACTTCTGGTAAGTCAAAAATAAATAATTTTTCAAACCAACAGGGGTTCCAACCATGTTCTTTTGTCACTATGTCAGCACCCACAGTTCGACATATCACCCAACACAGACCTGCTGCTTTTACAACCACCCTGGAAGCACTAGACAGAATCCAAAAAACTTTGAGCAAGATATCTGAAGAGGAAAAAAATCCTTCTCCAGCTCTTTACTCTGTGGTTAAGTGGTCACCGTAGGAGCACCAAGTGTCCACCAGATGTTTTCTGAACCTTTGATATATTTACAGATTTTCTGGAAGTTATCAAGAAACAGTACAGGAACTGTGACTGCAGAATATATATTTCCAGCGATCTCTCTCTCCACAAAAATGAAGAGAGAAAATAATGTTGGAATGCATGATGGAATCAAAATTCCATGATGCTTTTCTAAAAGTAACTGATTTGGTGCAAGTTCATGTTTCTTAGATAATAGTGGTCATTCACTACTGCAGTAGACAATACTTGTGCAAATATCCCTAATATTCCACTTCCACTTTTTGGATTGCAAACTCTAAACATCATCAAAGGTTTATTTTTTCTCATCAAAATTTTTTTGGTATTGGTGTTTTGTTTTTTTTTAGTCAGTGCTTACTTCATAAGTCTGATTTGTGTGTTTGTGTTTGTTGATTAGTGTGACGCTGTGTCAGACTAAAGAACAAGATCTTTGACCTATAACCTGGTCATTGTATCAACCTATGTGATATAGTTGTGAAGATGACTTGAAATTCTGTGTATCACGTGTCAGTTTGGCCCCATGCCGTCACCACAGCTGCTTCCTCTTATGGCTGATACAGACCAGGTGGAGACATTATAGTATACGAATCAGCTCTTAATTTCATTCCTTTGAATATGTAGCATACTGAATAGTTTTGGTTTTAACATTATGTAATTTCTATGTCTATTTTTGTTCTAATTTTATGTGGACTTAAGTTTTTTTACTATGCTAATAAACCACTATACGTAATCTGTGAACCTTTCTTTTATTGAATTCAAACAGGACCTTTCAGAAAATCTCATACAATAGCTCATCCAAACTGATGTAATTGATCTTACAACACTGAGGAAAGAATGTATTTTCTGCATTTTTTCTCTTTATTCTGAACTAAAGCCGCCTACTTTAAAATTCAATCGCCGTAACTGCGGTAAATGCTTGATCTGATTGCCACCAGTACTTTGTAAATCCATGCCATGTGAAACCATTACATTTATCTGCTGCGGCAAACCTCAAAATATTCTTCCATATTTTAAATGGAACCTTTTTATATTTGTATTAGCTGAAATTTCCTTCTCTAACAGCCCTGCCCGTGTGCTTCTTTTTACCACAAATTTGGACAAATTAGGCGTCTCCTTTAATCTTTTGATTAGGCGGTGTTGTGATAGTGGATATCCGTGGAAGATGAAGATAGATTGACTCTTCTGATGCAGTTGTGAAAATCCAAACATTCCCTTTTCCACTGGTGATGTCACGACGTTGAAACCAGGTGCAGAGGCCAGTGAGTGCATCAGAGAGGCCCACTGTAATTCAACGCACACTTTATAGCTAGTCAACATGGCTCAGAATGTCCTTTGAGTCCACCTATGATCCTTCAGTATTCCTTAACAGCATTAAGTTAAATTCCTTGAGATCATATTTTTCGAATTCAGACAGCTCCCATTTCAATCATCTAATTATGCCTGCACCTTTCATTGAGGATTTTGGTTCCTCTATTTTTGAAAATAATGGGCCGTCAAATGTTCAAAACTTTGAAACGGGATTTTGCAATGGGGCCTGGGGGCGAACCTAAACCTCCGCTTTCACAGGCACGTGTTGATGTGGTCCTTTGATGATTTTCCACAGCTATTGCTGCATCCCTACAGGAACTTAGAAAATAAAAACATCAACTAATACAGGCAGCATCCTGCTTTTTAGCCTCCATCGTATTAAGATCCTGTTTGCAAGATTCAGGTTTCTGTTTTTGAAACGCACTGAACAACCTGGAGGAGTCATGAGTGCAATGAAAAAGACATGATCCCTACATCCCTACTAAGTGAGTGTGGTTTCTTCTGTGTGTGTCAGGCTCTAACATTAACATATAGCGATGTCATTTTATACAAAAGGAAGCAGCTCCCTCAGTTTCAAAATGTTGTACTTTTGCATTCATATATGTAGCATAATGACCCTTAAATACTTCATATGTAATATATTCATTCATAAAAAATAATGTATAGACCCATACAATAGTAATCCCTCTTAATCATCGCTTATGACCCACTAGATGTCTCTGGTGATGTATTTACTCTGTGCATTTACTTTCACTCTGAACCTTCCCGTAGTATGGAGCAAAGGACTGGTTGCATTTATTTGTGAATTAAAACATAAATGCTGTGAAACAATCAGTAAATAACCATTTATTTCAGTTTTATGGCAGCACTCCCTCTCTTCCTAAACTCTATGAATGGAGAGGAGACAAAACAGCAATGACAAGTGTTACATATTATGCCTTTAACTTATAATTTATACAGTATTATCATTAGTATTTGCACATTATATCATGTATTATCATTATTTGAGATAGGACATACAGTACATCAGGATTGCGGACCGGAACAGAGCGGGTTACTCAAACATAAATCCATATTACAATATGCTAGCTTACACACATAAATGCCTTTGTCCCCATTGCTATCTATGATCATCAGGCAATTGTTTACCTTACGCCACAGGGTTGCAATGCCTGGACTCCATACGGTTGTTCAGCACTGAATTATAGATACAGGAGTGCTGGCCTGCAAGGCGGTGGTGTGTAACTGTATACTCCCCCCACTGCTTGGGTGCTATCAATCAAAACTCAGACTCACTGACCCTCTGATGGGATAAATGATTCCAAATCTGACTAAAGCCGCTGCTTTGGCACCGAGGTATAAATCTTGGCCTTTAATTTAATAATGCAAGCTTGGAGGGGTGAGGCTCATGGACTGTGATTGGTTGGGGAGTAGGGAGTCACAGAGGGGAGTCCTTGGTTACTATTTTCTCTTTAGCAGTGCCTGGTAGCCATCTTTAATTCAGCTCTGTCACTCCTGGTGATAGCCATGATAAACAGTGTTTCATTTTTCAAATCGCTTCCCTCTTGCTTTGCTTTCTTTATCACTACCTCTTACTCTGTCTGCTATTAAAGGTTCAAAGGGTTATTTCTCTGTTTTACAGACTCCTGATTCATCTCTTCTTTAATGTGCAGTGTTAGTGGGGGAGGCAAAGAGAAAACAGGAATGATGGGGTGAGCCGGGGCTTTTATTTGATTTAACTACCTTAATACTTCTTGCAGGCTCAGATCTGGTTTCTCCTTGGCTGGTTTCATTTCAGTGGCCAGTAATCACCATTCCTGAGGAGTTTCCACTTTATGTATGTCCCCCTGTCCTCTTCTCTTCAGCCAGAAACAGCAGGTAATCTCATGAAAAAAAAAACTCACAAAAAACCACTCACTGGTCTGGTTCATTCTGATTGTAGGTGAAACATGTTGATAGAGAAGAAGCAGAACAGGTTTTAACTTCCTTATGTAAAATTCCATGGGTTTAAAGGTTGGAAAATGTTCGACTTAAGTTTCTAATTGAAGCTCTAAGAATCTTGATAAAAGACTAAATTAAAAGTACACGACTGCAGATGTTGGTAGACGTCATGGGGAAGAGGGTCAGCTATTGTCTATTGATAGACCAACAGTAGTAATTAATGCTTGGAGCTAACTGTTCACATATGGCATGAGTTTGCATTGGAGTGAGGCACACATGCGGCTTCACAAATGACAGTCCTGGGAAGCTTTTCTGTAATGGAAACACATGTAATTTCCCTCTGATGGTCAGGTGTGGGGCAGCGCTCCTTTATTTAGAGATGTTTTACATGGAAAGGATTGTTACTTTCAAGGGACATCTCATCTTTGTAGTATGCCTTGGATATGTTCAATGCTTGCCACTAGTTATTACAAAATGAGAACTATGACAAAAAACAGTAAGTGGCGTCTGCATCTTTTCATCCTTTCTTTTTCTTTGCAAACAGAACAGTTTCTTCATCACTGATTTTTATGGTGTCTGTGAGATTGGGTTGGGTTGGAGTCAGTGGGTTGTAGAATTTAATGCACACGTCTTTCATTTATTTTTTCTGTATAAAAAAAAAAAAGAAGAAAAAGGAGCATATTGTAAAATCCCATGAGTTGAAAGGGGGTTTTTGGTCTTGGTCTTTGAGACCAGCCATGTCTAAAACTGGTGAGTGATGATAATTCCTCTCTGATCACTGGTCACTTGTTCGTCACTTAACGAGACTCTCAATCTTAGACCCTTTCATCACTCTTTAGGAAGTTAACCGACCATCACAGCACATACTGGCCTGTGTGAGCATATATGCATGTCCTCATGTGCATCACACACACTGGTGGGTGGTTAAGTGAGACCTAACGGATCATTGCTCTCTCAGCTGTTGTCCTGTGTTTTATTTGGAAATCATACAAGGGTGACCTCATCTCTGTTGACTTCTTCCAGGTCATCAGACTGTATGGAGCCCTTCTATCCCCCCCATTTGCTTCCCATACACACAGTTCCTACAATGTGCAAGCACTGGGATGCCTGCAGAGTGACCCCAGACTAGTGGCCAATTAACACGTTACACAACACTGATATTTTGACCGAACAAAATGATCACAGCGGACGCTAAAGTGACTCCCTGCAGTGCAAGTCACTCTAAAAGTCTAAAAGGAAATGGAAACAGAGACAGAAAGAACTAATGTAGTGACTGAACTGAAACCCAGCTGACCATAGGTAAAATGTTTCCTGTGGGCTGTGTGACTTCTCTGTGACTAGTACCACGGAGAATAATGCAGTGCTGTGTTTGTTTAGCACAAGAGTCAGCCACTAAATGAAAGAGAAGAGCATACTTTACTACCCTGAAGATATTTCTCACTTTGCTTTGTACCAACTGTACATCACACGCATAGCATGCATCACACCCACTCATGAAAAGCCACCATTGTATTATGGAGTCTAAATTGACCCGAGTGGCATCCAGTGGTTAACCCAACAGACTCTTGAGGAAACAGGCAAAAGTTGATACAAAACTGCAGTTTGGGTTGCAATGGATTTCAAATGGTTTTCTGAAATCTGCATCACATCCAGCGTTCCCCACAACTAAATGCTGAACAAATTTGACAAAAGCTTAATCAGACCCATGGCAACAACATTAAACACACAGTAACCAGGTTGACATTATATATCTTAATTATCTTTCAATATGTTACGAATGAAGCATCAGGAATAGCTATTAAATATTCTGCAGGGAGAAACAATAAAACATTCACTTAACGTCATGGGTTACTAAAAGTCTAAGGTTAGGTTTCTATAAAGTAGGTCGACAGTGGAACTTGAACTCAGGTTCACTATGAGCCTCAGGTTTACCCATAAAAGCTAAATGCAATCCTTCCAGGATCTTGCTCTTGCAAGAGCTTGAAAAACTCAGGAAGGCTTTAAATATGACAGCGTTGTTACTTACCAGAGCAACGGTTGAAAATCTAAACGAGGGCTGTAAAAATAACGAAAAGCTAGATGTCACCCTTTACAGTAGGCGTGCATATTTCACAATCACTGTTAGGGAATCACTGGATAGAAACCAGTTAAAATGTAAATGGCCAGAAAAGACTATCAGGCCCATTAGTGGCCCAGCTGAGGTTTCTAATGTCTCATGCATTCATGAAGATCTCTGTGGTTCTTTATGCAAGCTCTCTCACAGAAGACACAACTAAAGCATTCTTTTTCAAAGACCTTTTCCCTGGTGGACCTGGAGTTTCTTGAAGAAAATAAGCAGGTTCTACGGGAAGGAGGACATATGAATACTGTGCATACTTGAAACAGACTAGAGATTAGTTAAGTTCTTTGATGACTACAGGGGCTAGAGGCAAGAATAGAGTCTTTATGAGGTAGGAGTTCAAACAAAGGTGTCTAAACATGTGCAATGTGACAGTGATTAACTCATCTGATGCTAACATAAAACCCTTTATATGCTTTGTCAGAAGAAATGAGGCTGACATTTCTGAGAAATTAAGTGAAAGTTACAGCTTTTGTTTGTCAATGTTTCTTATGGTAGATCCTTAATATAAAGTATATATATATATATATATATATATAATAAAATAAGCAATATTTAATATCACTTGTGCTTAAGAGGGTCTTTTCGACAAAATTAGCTCTGGTTCGTAAACCAGTTTCATTCAGGATTTTGCGAACTTTCGTGCCATATATTGAAACTAGTCACACATTTCCTCTCACGTTGCACGTTTTGCATGTAACCATTGTAATCAGGACACATCATCAACAGAGGGCACTACACAACGCACAACAGATCATTAGGTTGTAACGTATTACCCCAACTAGCTCCAGCTTTTGACATCTCCATTTCTTGAGTCTCGCTAATCCTTCTTAAGGTTTTAGATTGACGCTGCATCTCTATAAGAAGATGTGTCTGTCTGTTGGTCGGTCGGTCCCCATTACATTTAAAACGCAATATCTCAGGAACGGTTTGACAGGATGCCGCTAAGATGATTTTGGTGGCCAAAGGTCAAGGTCACTGTGATCTCATGTCTGTCAGTATTATCTCAGGAACACCTTTAGGGAATTTCTTCAAATTTGGCACAAATGTTCACTTGGAGGCAAGGATGAACTGAAATAATTTTCGCCAAAGGTCAAGGTCAAGGTCCCTTCAACCTCATGTCTGTCCATTCTTGTGAGCCCAATATCTCAGGAACAGCTTGACGTAATTTCTTGCGTTCACTGTCGTTTCAAATTTGGCACAAACTTTCACTTGGACTCAAGGTCGTTGTGACCCCACAAAACACAGTGTTGGTCATAACTGCTAGTAAATGAGGGAACTGCATGAACAGATTATAATGCAAGGATAGTGGATGGGACGCATCTGGTTGAATTTATGGTTCTTGTTTAATTGTTTATTACTTGTTCTTGCATTTGGGTGAAACCAACCTTGGCCAACTCTTCAGTTAGTTTGGCATAGAGTTTACTCATTGTCATGCTATTTTCTAGATTTTCATGAAACTCTGGAGATGGACAAATCACCTCCAAGCACTGGGTTGTATTGGCAGGCATCTGCATATTCTTTTTTTCTGCCAATTTCTCAGACATCTGCATTGTTGTTGTCTTCTCCATCCTCTCTTTACAACCTGAAACATCCACTGATATTGTGTCATTTTAGGTTACGATAAAACCATTTGGCTCCAACTTTCCAGGTTCTGCACTAATTTATTTTTGGTTGAAATGTTCTGTTTGAACTGGTTGAATTAGGTGCACAAATTAGAAAGTCACCTGTTCCATGTTGGTGCAAAAAGGGAGTACTGTAAGAGTACAGTATTTATACACACTTTAGGACTGTTGTGTTCAATGCCCTGTAATTAAAGACTTGACAACTTGATGAATGAACTTCATGATGAATATAGCAGGCATCAGCCAACATTTGAACTGTCAAGATATCATTTAGGATGATGCGTAACTCCTACGTGTTCACTTCCTGATTTAACTATCACAGTGGAACTCAAAGCAGGAAAACCAGAAGCTGTAACATATAACTAATGCTGAAGTCTTTATTTGGTTTGGGTCTTGTTCAGCCTCCTAAAGAGACTTAGGGGTCCATCTAATCCCTGGGACACCTTTCTTCTGACACACTCATCCGCTCCAGTCCACGCCATGCCAATTCCTTCCCCTCTAACAGGATATTCAGTCAGTTAGTGGTCTGTGCACACAGTCTTAGCTGAAGCACAGATTAGTGAAAGAGAGACTTTATCCAACTTTTCTTTTTCCTTATCTAACCAAGAAGACATGCTAGAAATCACTTAGCTTATTCCTGTTGCAGGGGTTCTCAGTAGACTATATATATATATATATATAT
>JAPQRN010000019.1:10239783-10287600 GCA_037367275.1 Coranthus polyacanthus | reverse complement strand
ATGACCCAAAAGTAGACCAGAGGATCTCAAAAGTAGAACACAAGGGTTAAAAGGTTGCTATAATTTGCTTTGCAGGGAATGGTGTAACATTTTATCTTTAGCTTATAGAAAGGTACTAATTTTGTTTTGTTGGAATAATGGATCGTCACAATATAAGCATGAAAAACAGAAATGATGTTTTGCTGCAGTTGTGCCTGCAAGCATGAATTGATTTTCAAAGTTCCAAATGGTGGGAGATTTTAATGTGGTTTTAACAGTTTTGGCATGGGAGCCTAGCCTGTGGGATCACCAGATGACAATGTGTGGCGATCGCTGGTAAACCCCATCAGACAAAAAGCTGCTCTCTGACTGCTTCTCAGCCAAATTCAACTCAATTCATGTATTTCCTTTCTCTGGCCACAGCATGGCACTCTTCAAATTGAAATGTGACCCCATTCCTGACAGGTCTGCTCTTTGCTCTGACATTTTGAGTCATTTCTGGTACATCATATGAGACCCTCACTGTCTCGTATGCTACTCCTTCCTAGTATTTAGATTTCATGATGACTCCCATCCGTGACAAACCAATCGCACATGCCTATCAGTGAAGGACAGTGTTACAATTGGGCACAGCAGGGTTGGAGAAGGGCTTTCTTTGAAATCAGAACGCGGCTCGAGTGAAATTAATCTCTTTCCTCCCCACTACCTTTCTTTTTTTTCATTACGAGGCTCCTCTCCAGAAGATCCCCACTGGGTGGTTGGTCTTTCCAGTCAACACCAAGACTGACATCAGTGTAGCCATCTCATTACTCTCCAAGGGATCTGGGGAGGTCAGTGCTATCAAGTGGAGTGGTGCTATAAAATAAATTGAATGTTCCACTGAGGCAAATGTTGAAGGTGATAGACAGAGAGGGCCCCTGGTCACCACCACAACTCTCTCCAGCTCCCCTGGGTGCTGCCGACAGGGACATGGTGTGGGCAGCTGGATGACTGGCTGGGAAAAATGGTTGTAATCAGAATTAAACATGAGCTACCCGACCAGTGTGGTACGTTGGCCATCCGTCACTCTCTGCAGCCTGGAGAAGCTACCTGTGCACGTCCAATGGGCCTGTCAGGTATTGGAATAGACACACTTGGCTGCACAGAGGTGAAATCAGAATTGCAGATGGGAAAGGAAAGGGAAAAGGAGAATAAAGTCAATCGATGTGGAGTGAATGGCTGCAGTATAAAGCCGCAGAGAGATGGTCTGTATTTCTCTGGTTTTGGCCAAAGATAATGGTGGGTTTGTCATTTCAATATGATTTTTGAGATCTAACTCTAAAAATCATAGCGCATGACATAAAATGACTTTAATCCACCACTTGGCTAGAAAATCTTTTCATGCTTTCATTCATAGCAGAGCTCTGACTTTTTTTCGACCTGGATTGTGTTAGGGATATTCCAAAGTTTTTCAAAGTTTGGCTACTCAGTGGTTTGCAAGACTACGTCTGCTGAAATGTCTATATTAAGAGTTTTGGGGGATTTACTGTACACTTACGAAAAACATTATTCTGCTATTTTAATGATTAAACTATATTTCCAAGATGCAACTAGTTAATGCCAATAATACTGTGTGGTTGCTATGATGTAAGAGGTTAAGTAAACAATGTCAGATGGCATCTCAAAATGACTGGAAGAAAATCAGTAAGACTACTTTCCCATTAGCTTTACTATGTTGAAAAGGACAAGCTTTGGAGGCTTTCAAAATAGATATATTCTTGACCCATTAGGACTTAATTGGAAAATCATGCAGTCAGAAGAGCAAACGTAGCTCTACTGTAAAGAAAATGAGTGACTGGTAATTATCTTCAAAAAGGTCTACGATAATGGTAGGTAATGTTTCATATGTCTGTAGGCAACTTGGCATAGCACTGCAGCACTCTTCTTTGCCACTGAATGTTTTATAAAAGCGATTTATCCACACCTGCCACTTACACTAATAATTTGTTGGTGTGACTGGATAGAGCTAGGATTGAAAGGTAGCTTTTGATGAAAAACTAAAGCCGTCAACAGTCACTTTTCTCTATACACTGAGTACATCAACAAGAAAATGAGTATTTGCATTGTGCGCGTAATATGTGGTCCTGATTCCCTAAGCTTATAAACTATCCAATTTCACTGTCAAACCGGGTAGGTTTTACAATAAGCTACATATTGTGTGATATTGGTTGTATATTTTCCTCTATAAAGTAGCAAATAATTCATGTAAGGCTGTGCTGCAAAGTGAATAGTTGAAAGAATGCTTTTGGTGCAGTGTCGGATTTGCTCGTAACAGCCGGTAACACAGCAGTGTAGCAGGGGCTTCAAGGTTTGGCACGAGACATTTTGAAATGTGAGCTCAATTATATGTATTCATGCCCTCATAAATGACATATGTTGTTAGTTATAGAGAAAAGTGGATACGCATCGAAAAATAGTTAAGTAATTATTTGTCTGCAGTGACTATAATAAGGCATGGTATGCCAGACAAATTGTTTTAAAAAAGAAGGAAAAAGGTGGCTGATGCAGCTTTTTCTCACAGTGGCCATCATACTAAGTCTGAAATAAATAAGTTAAAAACTCTATTTAGTTTCCAACAGAAGTATCTGGACTCATTCCTTTTTTCACAGACACACCAGAGAGGAGTAAGCTTACAACTATTTACAATGTACTGTCCTCCAGCTCACTGTGGGAGAAGCAATTTGTTCGAAGAAGTAAATCCATTTAGCCCCAACAGAAAGGTGGCCAACAGATTTAATTGAGGTCTCTGGCTATATTTAAAAGGAGTAAATAATTTTTGGAAGCAGCTGGTTATTTTGAACCACAGGGTTAAATGGTTGAATACACGTTCCAGTAGTGGAAAGACTACAGTGCTTGACTTGAAGTTTGTTCTATAATCCGATGCTATACTCGTACCATCATTTTTCTATCTCTCTAGATGTTGCAGGCTGTCCCACTTCTGTGCTTGATACCAGAAAACTAATAGCTCTCTCCTTTATTGTCTGAAAATTTGAAAATCTTCTCTTTGGGCTGAGACGTCTGTTCTGCCAGAGTAAATACTGTTTTGAACTGCACAGCATGTTGCTGCTAAAAACTCAGCAAAAATGTGTGAAAATACAAATTGTTAAATAGCTGAACAATGAATAAATCATCCTTAATTCTCTCAGTCTTGGTGAGCTCACAAGTCCACACAAAGTCTCAAGGGTGCATGCATACTGTTGGATATCAGTACATGCGACAGAAAAGGCACATACGCTCACAAAAAACACACACCAACTCTATAAAACACCTGCCTGGAGGCTTAGATTGAGACAATCCAGAGCCAGACAAGTCTTTGGCTCACTTCCTCCAACACCACAACAGGAAAATCACAATAGAGCATTCCTGACCTATAAGCCCTGGGTCTTTTATGACAAGTGCTATATAATTGTACCGTCTGGCCCTAATTATTTACTGTCGCTAGAAAATTTGATAATGATTTGTCTGCAACCTGCCCTCCTGGCCTCCTTTCCCTTCTTATCTGCTTTTTTTTCAGATTTATATGTTGACTCAATGGCAAGCTGAATTAGCCCTGTGTTTTTGATTATGTTTTCATCAGTGTTTTTTTGTTGCGTCAAGTTGTAAACCAATTTCGCCGCTGGCGCCCTAAAACTATTCTGGCATGAAACAGCTATTGCAGCATTTAGCTGCCCCTCCTTAGCCCCCGTCTTTTTTTTTTTTTTTTTTTTTTTCTCCACTGCCAGTAAATGTTTAAATATGTTGCAGTGTGTTTGAAGGAGTTGTCACTGCACATGGCTTGTCAGCAGATGTCTGAGATGAGAGCACACCTTTTATTTTGCATTTATAGTGGTTAGAGGAGTTTGTAGTCGATGAATGGAGTCTTGTATCCCAAAGAAGAACAGTGCTTTTTTTTATATAAATATGTTCTTTAATTGTTTCTAAGATAGTTGGCTTTTATCCTCCAACAAAAAAAACCCCAAAACTGGATCTAATGATTAATTGGACAAGCGCAAGCTGTGGGAATGCATTCACAGTCGGACTGTCCAACTCACTATTCAACTTTCTGTTCACACTGGTAAAATGTACTGATCTTCCCTATTACAAGAAAACGGAAAATCACGAGAAACAAAGTTAAAGAGACTAAAACATACTGATTTCTTTTTTTTATGAACTCCCTTTAAGTGGCACTGTTCTCCTTTGAGAATTCGGTTTCTGATTTGCTTGCTGTTTCCTTAATAGCAACACGCACCATAAAATACTATAAAGAATCATCTATTGTCATACAGGTTTGATGCTTATTGTGTGGCTTTCTGCCCTGCTTGTCTACGTGACATGTATTATGCCAGAACCAGGAAATGACAAGTGGCGTCTTCCACTTAAAAGGCCACGTTCTAAACTGAAGTCAATCAATAAGGCGAGATGGATAACACTGCTGATCCAGACACTAAGGACTTCCCTTTGTTTGGATCCTTCCGTACTTGTAGACTTCAATGTGCTATACAAGTCGCAAATGTCACACACTTCATCACTGCCATCCTTTGATTACTTCTTCCTTATTAGTCCTTTATCCAGAAGGCCATAACTCTTCAGCTGAGTGTCATTATTTTGAGTGCGACATTAATAGAATCAATATTTTGACACCTAGCCTTCCCAATGCAGGTAATTGAAGTCACAGGTATAGTGGGTAATGGAGTTGTGGGGGTACATGATTGACGGGTAATAGGATAAGGACTGTGAGGCACTGACATTGTCTCAGAGTACTTTCTGTGCATCATGAAAAATGGATTTTACTTGGAACAGAGTTAAAAAGATTAGTTCATATTCTTGTTCTGACTTAGTGTCTTCATTTCTCACAGTATCTATACTATAGTTTTAACACTAACTTAACTCTGACTTGAGGTACTTTTTCTTTGTAATAGTGTTTTTTTTTTGCGATCAAAATTCTTTGGGGAAAGAATGTTAGTTGCAGCGGAAAAGGGAAATTAGAAAAAAAAAAAAGTAAAAGCCTTGTTTCTGAGAAATTAGACTTATTTTTTATTGAAAGGGAAATAAAATCTTGTCAAGCATGTATTTTCATTAGAAAAATTAAACAATTTTAAGAAAATACATCAACTGTATCTAAATGAAATCCCAGATAATACTGAGCAACATTTAACCACAAACCAGCTAAAGCAATGGTTTGCATAATATATTTGACATCTTGCAGCACAAGCTCGTTTTCCTTTTTTTAATAGTGAGACTAGTTGCACAAGTTCTCAATCTAAGCACATATTTCATTACTTGTAATAAGCACAACTTTCCTAAATATTTAGATTTTTTTCTTGATTGTTTTTTTAGTTGAATTATACCGTGGGTTTAGACTTTTATTAGTTTTAATCAGTCTAGACAAGCAAAATTTGTTTACCACATTGGCAAATTTGTTTACTTTACACAAGAAAATGTTGTTATATTCAACAACATTTGGTTTGGCATTTCGTTTAAATTCAAATATTAAGCCAAAATAATTAAATTAAATGGGTTTAAGGGATCTTAAACAGTTTGGACCTGCGGAGGTCTTCTAAAGTTAATGATGTGAGATTCACTTTTGTAACATCATAACATAAGCAACAGAAAACAAAAAAACAACGAAAAAACTTCTTAATATAAAAACTTAATAAAAGTTTGTATGCTGTGCAAAATGTGAATGAACTTGATTGAATAGAATTATTTCATAACTCCTTTCACCTAAAAACAAAACAAAGCAAAACTGAACTAGTTTAGTCGTTATACCGAAGCACTTTGCCCAAGATTCTGGTGTATGTTTGTTTGTTCCTGAGATGATGCCTCGTTGTTATCCATGGCTAGCACAGTGCTCCAGGCGAAGCCCCAACCAACAGACTGCTTTCCCAGTAATTACTAGTCTTACTGTCAAAACACACGACAGTGAGAGGGAGAGTAGCAGATAGAGAGCAAGAAAGCTAAAGAGAGAGAAAATGAGAGACGGCACGATTGAGGTTGAGTGCTTCAGTGTAAGCAGCGCCATGACTATGCAGTGTTTCAGTACACGCTGTGACGCACACACACAAAACCCCCCCCAAAACACCCAAAACTAATACTTTTCTGTCATCTGGCAGTTACAAGTTATACCTTGATCATGTGGAGGTAGGAACGTGAAGAGAGCTCATCATAACCTCCGTTATTACGCAGCGCAACCTGCTTCTCCAGACGCAACTTACAGAAGACACTATACATCATGTGTGGCACAGAGAAAAGCTCAGAATAAATGACTCATGGACGGACGGTGGTCGACTTCATTTAAAAACTGAGTAGGCTGGACCTGACATATTCATCATGTGTTCCATTTTACACTAGAAACTGTAATGATGAACCTTATTGGAATAAAATTTTAATAATGGATCTGCATAGTCAGCAGGGAAATTTTACTCTTACGCTCAGTAATAAGGATTGGATTGGATTACCTTTCTTTAGTCTTAACTACTGTTAAATACGTTTTTGACCATTTTTTTTTAAAATGCAAAATGATGCAATTAAAGACTTCATCCTATATGGACCTTACATTTTTTAACAGAAACATACTGTAGTCATAAAAACAGAAAATCCTAATAAATTCAGTCGGACCATCGCACATTTACTGATTTTGTTCTTTTTTATTTTCATAGTAAAGCAAAGGAAGTGAAGTACATGTAAATTCATTACCTCTGCTGTTGAGTATAGAAATCTTTCATTTAAAAAGTTAAAACTTACTTTTAATGTTGAAGGGAGCAATTTAATACATAGAAGTGCATCTTTAGCTGATCCTTTGTTCTTAGTTGGAGATGTGTAATATTTCCATTATGATCGGTCTTATTCTGCAAAGTGCTGAATTTGATTTCTTCCCTTTTCACTTTTCCCTTGGTGGATTAATCTTTTGGATTTCTTTTCAAATTGCTAAAAGACACTAGCCTGAACAAATCCTCTGGTCATTGTTGTGCCTTTGCGCTGGAATAATTTACAGTAGGGAACCTTTGATTTTATATAACAAATTGCTTAACATTCTTTTTTGGTTGGCAACACCAGGAAGCATTTTAAGGGTTTAAAAAGATGAAGCCTGGCTAGTTTCTGCTGTACTACTTGAGTTCAAAACTTTGTTAATCTCTTCTTTTTTTTTTTTTTTTTTTTTTTTAGCTGTGTGACTACAGCTGCTCTTATCTTGCTTTTCCAGTATTGAGCTTAGTGTTATCTAAGCTCATGGTTATACACTTACACATGGACAGTGCTTACAGGCTTCAGGGGGTTAGGTGGCAGGCGGTGTCTCATACCTATATGCCTGAGTAAAGCACTTTCTCATTACATGTGGGTAAGAGTCATTTCTCAACTTCAGTTTTTATGGAAATTCCCAGATCTGTGTTTTAAAGAGACGTCTCCCTCGGCCACACAGCAAATACATCAACTTGGACAAACGCTGTGATTTTTATTCTTACCTTTTCACTTTTGAGTTGAAAAGAGTCTGCACTGCCAGTGAAAAAATAAATGCTGTACTTCAAGTCTGAGTGTTGCTGCGGATCACTCGTGGAGGAGGTTAAGATCGTATGTTGTTGAAGGCTACAAATGGGAAACTCACCAAAGACCTCCTGATTTTGCTTGGCAGTCAAGCACTCAAGCAGCACACATTTCACCACAGCGGCTTCAGTTAGACTCGGGGATGGCCTTGACCAAGCTTAGTCCAAAGAGTACAAAAAATCTTTTATGTGGAAGGACTGAGTATCACCCCCAGTACTTTCCTCACACATATACACGCACAGAAATTGTTTATGACCCCATGATTTAGAGGTCGCATCCAGACTTTTATTCATTACTCCATCATGTCGAATGCCCCTATCAGCTTTCCCTGTCCTGCACATTTATGTGACTGAGGTGGTTTAACAAAAAATGCAGTGAGAGGTGCTGACCCTGACCTTTGACCCCATCGAAACATACATACAAACGTCAACCCAATAAGCGGCTTCCTTCTCAGTGCGACCGATTGCCTAAACAGGAGCAGTTGCTGACAAGTTTTTTAGTGGCCACATAAGACAAGCATAGACGGAGGGGAAGGAGGGCATACGAGGAACTGGTTGCTGATGTGGGTCAGAATGTAAATACTTTTAATGAAGCCACTGATTGAAATCCATTAGTGCGTAGCAAGGCATTATGGGCAGAGGGAGGTCTGTCTGATCTGCCATTTGAGAAAGGGCCAACAAAGTCATTATAATTTGAACAATTGCTTTTTGAAAGGATAAAAACAATTTTAATGACATAGGAGGAAAAAAGCAAATGTGGGTTAGTGGTGAAATCTGTGTATACAATTCAACAATTAACTGGTTTTAAGATTAAAGAACGTTACATAGCAACAGCATGTTGTATATATCTGTGGTGTTTCTGGTGTGAAGACTGAAAAAGTAATTGTGCATACAATAACAACTAATGTCAATATCATTTATAGACTGCAGATGAGGAAACGAGGAGGAAATATAGACTTTCAAGATTTCCCCTCTTCTCAGCTTTATTTTATGAACATGTTTCTTGCCAAATGATCACATTTCAAGTCTTTGAAAAGGAAACCCAGAGGACCCTGCTGCTTATTCCATCCACCCAGAATTGACTTATTAGTCAATGTGGGTATAGGTTCCGTAGGGCCAAGAAAAGGGGAGACGAGGGTGGGGGGTACTAACATTAGTGCCCTGCCCATGAGAAGTTCTTCTCCAGCTGGGGAGAATAGCTTTTGGCTTGCACAAGGCCTCATAATTGGCCCAATTCAAAGGGATTTATACATTTTGGAATTTAAATTTATATTGTCTGGTTTGCATTTGGAGGGTAAGTGGATAGATTTACCTATTAGGCTGAAGAAGTACTTCATTAAACCTCACAGAAAAAGTGTAGTGATTTAAGTGAAAGGAAACATTACTGCAGAGATAATACTGTGTTTGAATGTAATAAGAAGGGGAAAGTAAAAGGCAGCCAAATGAAAAAAAAAGTATATTTGAGAGTATTTTTTACCTAGATGTTTAAAAAATGCTAAAGTATTCTAATATATTGGCAATTACTGTTGTGGTTAGTGGTTTAGTTGTAACTAAACTGTACAGTCCCCTCATTCAGTAGTAGAAGAAGCGTGCATATTTAATATACAGTTTGCAATTATAGTTTTTATGCATCGCTGTATGAGTGAAAGTAACAGTAACAGTATACGTCCATGTTTTGTGTTTAAGCACATTGGTGTTGGTTTCTCCAATATTTCACACAGCATCGTAAATGAAAGCTAACTGTAAAACCCAGATGTTCACCTAATCAGCCATTCTTCCTCAGTGAACAGACTGTAGATGCTCATAGAACAGCGAAACTGCAGTGGTTTGGATTGATATGATCGAAGGCAACGCAGTGCTGTTGTTTGTTTTTACTCCTCAATTCAAATGACAGACAAATTATAACAACATATTTGCCATCTGTTACAGGCTGGTAAAACAGTTTAGTATTTTCCCAATGTATTCCTATACCAACATAGTGTTTGTCTGCGCCTACCAGCTGCCAATTCATCTACAATGTCAATTCTAAGTTATGAATAAACTCCAGTGGAGCCAGATTTACGGTCAGTTGCTTTAGTGAGAACCGCTGCAAAAAATGTTGAGGTTGTGAACAGTTTAGGCTGAGCATTACTGGCTTGTACAGCAATGTTTTTATAGTATTTTTGGTTGAGAACATTTGTTTTGTAAGTAATTAAAAACAAATAATTCTTGGCTAGTTAAATATGAATAACAGAAAACTGTGATGGATTGCTTTATAAAAACTGAAATGTAGCTCTCAAATTATAGAGCAGCCTGGTCTGGCTGTGGGCTTTTAGTCTGCTGTGAAACTGACGCGTAGGTCCTATAGTCCACTAAAACTCATCACCTCTACACGGCTGCTTTACTTATCCAAATGCTTTCCCCAAATGCTTTTAACCAAACTCTGTCTGCGCGTGAACATGTGTTCATGTGCATTCCTGTTCCAGCATTGTCTAGGAGGTCAGGAAGGAAAAGATTACATTTTTTTTTTTTTTTTTTTTTTTACAGAAAATAGAAATGTATATATGATTTAGAAGTTCTCTAGCACAAAGTAATAGGTTGTGGATGTGGTTCATGACTTTTCGTCTATTGCCCCATCTTTATTCTGCACCTGATAAAGGAGTGTGTGCCTCGAGGAAAGCAATGCTTGAAACTCTACCTCTACCAGTAATCCACATCTTCACATTTTGGCCTCTACTAATGTGTTCTGCAGTGTCCTCTCTTTATTCCTTTCGTTTTAAGAGTTGGTGATGTTGTGTGGCCTTGCAGTATTAAGTAACATCTTGTACTCTGCTAAGAACATGACCCCACTGGAGAGTGCAGTGGGTTGTCTCCGTGGGGGAAAATAGAGACACGGCAACCATTCAGCTTCTTTGCCTTCAGAAATGACCCTATCCTCGGTATGAGGCACAGTAAATGACTCTTGGCCTGTTTACCTACAGGTAAGTGCACCTATAAAACAATGGGTAGTTTCAGTAAGGTGAAACGCTAAGGTTTTATGAATGCACTCATCTTCCTTGTAAGCTCCCTTTGGATAAGAGCGTCTACCAAATGGCTTATGTTTGCTCTACAAAGAAAAATGAGGTGCTATCAAGCTACTGCATCTACAAGTCTAATTAAGTGTTTTACTCCAAGTAATTTGACTTGGAAATTGATAAATACCGCACAGGCACTTTTCTTTTAAACTTGTGGGTCTGAAGAGGAAAGAGAATTCTGTTATGAGATGATAAAATGTTTTGTAAATTTTCTTTTATCACCTAACGTATGAATAATTTCCTCTGTTCTGGATATGAGTGAATACTTCAAGCAGTTTGAATCTCACGTATCTTTCTGTACGTTTGTTCGTAAACAGATTAAGCCGATGCCTTGCCTCTATGGGTGAATGCAAATTTTACAGCACTTGAACTCTCACACCTCTCCTGAATTCACAGTGTAAAAAACAAAAAAACAAAAAAATCACAGTTCAAAAATAAATACACAGACACAGCTCCTATAACGAGCAGACAGAGAGACCTAGAGGGTATCGAGAGTTCAGCTTTACACTTCAATTCATCTCCCATCAACCATCTGGTGGCGTGTTCCTTTCTGTCACTTTCTCAAGCTCCATCTCCATGCTTGTCTTTACAATTTGAAGAATCCTCTTATTATCTGAGATGTATTTGAAAAACACCTCCTCCTGCTCAAACATCGTCTGATGTAATCAGCCTGTGACATTGTTTCATGAGTCAGAGTCTCAGTCTAAGCGCAAACACTGACAATGCATTCCATAAATAACTGAGCTGTAAGTCAGAATTGCAAACAAATAGTGTAGATGCTCGGCTTTTTGCTGTATATTACAAGATTTCAAAACATTCTTGACTCTGATACTGGGTAGATTGAACCAGATCTGTGACTCCAAAATCGAGTCGCTTGGTCATGACCCCTTGGAGTCAGCTTTCAACGCATCGGACACTCCTGCAGCATCATGTTTCAATGTGCAAGGTAGTCCAATGGAAACTCCTTAGATGTCTGAAATTGACAACATAGGCCAGGTGAAGTCGTTAATAGGCAAAAAAAACCCTAGAAGGAGGCAGTTGGCGATGGATATGGCAGGCCACCAAAGTTTGTGGACACACAGGAGACCAGGGTTCATGTCCAGCAGAAGGTAAAACTGCTGTGTTTATGCTTGGGTTTTCTCTCATTGTTTTTCTTATTTTAGCCTTTCCGCACACTTTTTTTTTCCCTAACCCTCACCCCAAACGTTTTTCTAACCCTACCCAAGTTGTTTTTATGCCTAAATCTACCCGTATCTTTTGGACTAGAAAAAATGACGCCTATGTCAACTAACACTCTGACCAAGCATCAGTACTACTTCAGAGTTGGGAGTGAGGATGTGTAGTAAAACTTTCAAGACACAAGTGTTTAATTAAAAGAGACGAGGAAAAATGGACCCATGGTATTAACATTGTGGGTCATTTTTAGGCACATCTTGGGTTTTGCTTCTACGTCCAGATTCTTCTTCCATCGCCCGCAAGCATTGGCACTGCAGTCACAGCCATATTGTGTAAGCCTCAAGAGCATTCTTGCTCCAAACAACACTTGTGGTTTTATATTAAATGAACAGAAGAGAGACTATCAGAAGCTTCAAAGGCCTGAGCTTGGCCCTCTGTAGTTGGATAAGTCATTATCATATGCTTTTGTTTAGAATTACATGCTCAAGGGTTGGGCTTAACTTTGTGTATTGTCTCAGCATCAGTGAATGCTTGCAGTGCTTGCTAATGAACAGTAATTCCCCACACCCTTCTTACTACTCTATAATTGCTTAATTTACTGGTGGCGTGATAGCCAACCTAACTGAGTGTTAGGAAAAATCTGTGGCCTAATGAAGGCTTTAAGTCTCTCTCAGTTCCAAACTGTGCCTCACGTTTATATTTAAATGTTTTTTAACACAAACTCAGGGTTCAAAGCTCAGCTCCTCTATTCCATTTCATGACACTACTGAAAGTAATTTCCACTGGCCCAGCTGTGTGCCATTGAAGATTTATCTCTAGGCTGCTGTGCTCTGTTCTTCTGACCAAAGGGAATAGAAAAGGGCTTGTGGGTTATAAAGTTGAGCTACCTTTTTAATTGCTCAAGAAAAAGGCATGGACGTTTTGCACTTCTACTGTGTTAGCCTGTGCAGCATCACTAAAAGATAATTCACAAACTCATATGGAGTTTTAACTCAATGAATGCATTATATTGATTGTGAACATTTTCATGAAAACAACTTCATGAGATTATGATGGAGGTAGGAATTATGATGATGAAGGTAAGAATAACCAATACTGTCCAATAAAACAGGCTTCTGAAAGATGAAATGTATTACAATGTGGTTTTCTTAATTTAATTTTCCAGTCCTCTGTAAAGACACTGTTTCCTCAGTTTAGTTTTGTGGTGCATTCAGCAGTTACATGACGACCAGGAGGCAAAGTTTAATGACTACTGACTCTTTTATAGTAATGAAGACAACGGTAGAGAAAGAGGAGTTGGTTGAGAAACATATTGTGATGAAGTGTTTCTCTTGTTTAACTTTTTAGATGAAACATCAAACTTTAAAATGTACTTCAAGTGTTTTTTTTCCGCCGCATCGCTTGTAGGTGGAACAGGTAGGGGGTTAATTGACGAAAACAAAAATAAACAAAAACATTTGGCTTCTGTGGAGTGCCCTTTTCAGTCTTCTTTTGACAATTTTGACCTGGCAACAGTCACATTTTTTGATCTTTGCACATCTTAGCACAAGATTCTTTCTGTCTGAGTCTCCATTTGTTTCCTTCTTTCTCTCTAGAATTCTTATAATTAGCTCTCATTGGTGTTGGAAGCTCATTAATACCTTGTCACTATCCAGAGAGAAAGCATATCATTGATTAGATTCTCACCCTGCGTAACCATGGAGACCCGCAGACTCACTGTTTGTTTCCATCTCCCTGGCTCGGTGTTAATGAGACGGCAGAAGGCGGCAGGATTTGCTGACTCCATCGTTGCTCAGAAGATGTGAACCAGCCTTATAATTGCTAATTTACCCTTCCACACTCCCAGACAGCTTCCGAGGTGCTGTTGAGATGCACCAAAATTACCATGCCTTTCAATTTTCTGCCTAAATGTAACCAAAGTAGATAATGACACATCTTGCCAAATGATCAATGTTATTTAAACAACAGTTTTTTAAAGTGTATTGAGATTACAGAAATTACCTTATAATTGGATGGTCAAACCTTTTTGACCCAAAACTGAATGTTAAAACCATTCTTATCAATACCAATTAATTATTCAAAGGATACTTATGAGTATAACTAAACTTATAGAGGAACTGTGTCCTTGGTTCTGAGTGAGCAGTGGAGCATCCTATATTTCCTAAAATCTGCAGTCTCTTTGCATCCTAAGTCCAGCTAAGACCCAAGCAAACTCCACTAAATGTCAGCAAGGAATGAATCATTATCAGGTCAGACCCCCCCCTGTCTGGATGATATACCATACATTTGACCTAGTGTGCACTGGGATGTGCCCTTTAAAAGTCCATCAACTTAAATCTTCAACAACTCACATTTTCAAATTGCTAAAATCTGCCAAAATAGCAGTAATAGAAACAGATTTTGTGGCAGACACTACAAATGAATAGCATGAAATATCACAAAGAAAGATTTCAGCTCACACCGAAACTAGACGACGTTCCCTTTCTAACACATCTTCAGTTAAAAACTTAACCATAACCTTAAGCAAAAGTTAATAGAACTTTTGCTTAAGGTTCCCTGAAAAGAGTGTAGTACTTAAACTGACATTAAAAGAAATCCCTCTGTCTTCTCCATATACAGTATGTAGTCCAGTGGAAATCAAAGCTTTCTGTTCCTAACTCACTCTGATCCACACTTTGCCCTGCAGCCATATTGTTTCCTCTTGCCCTTCCTTACCCCTTCCCTGGCAGGAAAGGATCATCATTTTCCCTCTTTCCTCATCCCTTTCTTCCTCTTCATCTCCTTAACACCACCTCGATCTGCATTTCCACGCCTATGTCTTATTTATCCATTCCTCTCAGATACGGTCTCAGGAGATGAGAGACATCTGCTGCGCGTACTTTGAAGATGCATAGAGTTGCTCAATTACGTGCAGGGCCAAGGTCTCGTTTGCATTCAGTGGCATGCAGAGTGCATGGCTAACAGGTGGTGGGAGAAAACATGCATGGCAGGCCGTTTGATAAATAAAATATATTATGGTAATGCTGCTGAGGAGAGGGCGAGATGTAACTATTGCTAAATTGGCTTGCATCACATTTGCAACCAGAGAGAAGACAGGGTTTTGAAGAGGTGGACACATAAAAAAAAAAAAAATCACATAAATACTGCGAAAGATACCCCTGTGTAATTACATTTGCATACATGTCTGAGTGCATATTCAAATTTGCTTATTTGTGAAAATGAATGCTAATAAACTGAAATGTTTATGAAGTGGCAGCAGATCAATGCAAACTGATTGATTGGTGTTGGCAGATGGACTATAGCTTCTTCTCTGGCTGTATCTTATTACCTTTCTCAAATCCTGATATTTGTACTGGCTAAAAGTTGGACAGGCATTGAACCATCAAGCCAAATGAAGAATGCGCATTTAATGAGGAAAGACGGGGGTGTTAGTGGGGGGTAGATTAAACCAACTTCTTCAGATCTGTTACACATGCAGGCATGCGGACACACGTGTAAGAATACAAACAAGAACATTCGGCGTAGAAGCACACATAAAGCTCCGTCTAAAACACACACACACATATGGAAAAGCACAAAAACAGAGAGGCGACCCGGGGTCAAAGGCCGTTCGACCAGAGGGTATCTCATCTGAAAAATGAGTGTTGCAGTTCATCATGTGTTTGATCTCCTGTCAGACATGATCGAATGTGTGTGCTGTAGCTTGTGGACATTGATCTGTTAATCAAATACATTTATTTTTGATTATGTCTCATATTAGTCCAGATCAGGGTTTCTGTTGGCTGAGAAATCATTTTTGCATAGTAAAAATTGTAAAAAAATAAATAAAAATAGGAGCAGATATGGGGGAAAGTCTTTAAGGATTAAAACTTACCCACAAAGCTAACTCTCCTGCTCTCTGCTATATACGTCTTAAAAAAATATTCCTACTTGTTTTGCTGTTAATAACTCTTTTTCACAATGTCTTTCCCTCTGTTGTACATTACGAGTGAAAGTTTTGATCTGTCAATCAGCTCATATGCTGTGTCTGTTGTATGTAATGTAATGCATGTAATAGGCTCCTTGGCTTTTTTTTTTTGACTAAGCTCTACCTGCTGTTTTAGTGTTTTCAGTATTTTGTTTATATTTTGCAAATGCTAGTTACCTGTAGTGTCACACAGGGTTGTGTGACCGATGAAGTTGAGGACTGTCTCGATTACGCTAATGTTCTTTGCGATCAATTATTTAAATTTCAATGAAGCCAAAATCCCTGCACAGCTGCTGTCTATTCTGACAGATGATGTAGTGATTATAAAATACAGATATTTATCACTACAGTTCAGCAGCTTGAATGGCTTCGAAGTGACAACTGGATGCGCCCCTTCTTTAATCCTAGCCAATCAGAATTGTTTTTATATTCTTGTCCTTGTGTGATTGGATCATTTTTGCTGGGTTGCCAAGTCACCTTGAATGAGATATGGACGCTTTCAGGACTGCAGAATGAACATAAAGCAGATGATAAACCTGCTCCAAATGTCACAGGTATCAAAGCTGTGTCTTATTCAGCCCTTTATACCTCCGTTTAGTCCCCTCCACGTCTATGTTTTACACAGGGACTGTAGTTTAATCGAGTATGAGGCAAATCGCTACTTGGTAATGTAAGAATTGAAACAACTATTCCATGGTTGAGTGATAGGTTGTGGGGTTGTTACCTGTGAGATTGGGGTTTGATTCCCATGAGTAGCGTGGACTGTTTGGTTCATGTTCCCTTGTATTCTAGACTGTTATTAAAATGTTAAAACCTCAGATATACCATGACATGATGAGTAATACTGCCCAAACTTGTAATACAGCACCAGCAATTTCAGCAACTCATTTCAGCAATTAGATCCTTCTAAATCTCCCTAAATCTCGACATATAATTCACCCAATAAAGACTTGTATGCATTACTTAAAGTATTCAGTCATTATAATGCTTCATTAAAGCTGCTGTATGATCTCTGAAAATACAGCTTTGCTAATATTTGGTGCAGGATCTCAGGTTGAAGCTGGCATTTTGAGTTGTCAATCACAGCTCTAATGAGAAGGGCACAGTGAGGTTGGGGTGAGGTTAATAAATGACAAACAAACAACGGAGAAGAAGGCTCTCTGTTCTGCCATGATACCTGCCTGCTAGAAGGGAATCAGGTCCAGATGTGTTATGGGTAACTCCTGGTGGAAGTGGTGACTTTGAGGGTCAAAGTGGGGCAGTTTTGTACGATCCTCATTGCAGACAGCTGTGCTTGCCATCCAGAAACCCCTCACCTCTGACCTTGCGACCCGCTCGTACACCTTCTAGTAGGAATGTTGGGTGATTGGCTACTTCACTCTCCTTTTCATTTCCTGCCGCTTCAGCTTTCACTTACCGCTTCATGGGTCTCCTGACGCCTCCCTGCTTGTACCTTAAAGGGATTTTCTCAGCTATCAAAGAAGAGCCTGCAGCTTAAATATGAATTATGGATGGATTTGAGACTAACAGTAAATCAATAATGTCTGCTCAGGAATGCATTATACTTGCGCAACTCATTATTCAATAAGCAATAGATGCACCCTAATCCCCTATATCAACGTGTTAGAACATAGTTAAGAATTCTGACCCAGTTTGATTTTGAAACAAAAGGTCACGTACGGTTCAATATTGTACCACCAGGGATAGAATAATTACATTGCAAGAATTTCCAGTGTGGCAATCTCAGTCATAATCTCATAACCACAGAGCTGTACCATGGAACAAGTGTTGTTCATAACTTGGCCAAATTATAGCATATTGTATCCCTTGGCACACTTGGATTCATTAGTCATCACTGTTGTCGTTTTGGCAATTTTACAACACACACTTTAACTTCAGTGAACTTAGCACCAAACCAAAGGATTGCGAAGAGTCAAGATGGAGGCGCATTTTTAAGAACAAAGAGGGGTTTTAGTCACGTGCATTTTATAAACTGTTATTTCAGCTTTCCTTAACAACATGTTCCTGTTTTTATGAGCTAAAATGTAAAAGAAAGAAAAAAAAAAGAGCACAGAAATTCTAGCAGGGCATCTGGTTTCCGACAAGACAGCTCCCCTGAAGTGCCAATCTGATGTCTTTAATCATGAAGCTCAACTGTAATTGAAGCGGAGTGCGCTCAAGAGTTCAATTTGTGTCTGCGTTTATTGACTTGAGTTCACTTAGTGCGTTTTTTTGGATTGATATTACTTAGAAATAAAAAGGCGTGCTTTAAGGGTGAGTTTGTGAGCTCCCCTCGCTCCACATTTATTCTCCAACTTCTTATGAAGTGACCGAGGGCCTTCTCGCTGTCGTGAAGCTGACACTTGAGTTAGAATGTCGGCCGTCGTGTTTTTATAAATCCCGGCACTGAGCCGGATTTGTACTTGAAACAACAGTTGGGTTCATATGAGTGAAGGGGAACACATGGCTACGTGTCATAAAGTACGTTTTCGTAGAAAATCCCCCAAAAATTATGTTATTCAAATGGAATGTAGCGAGCTTCCTTAAAGCTTTTCCCTTGAAGACGAAATATCTTATTTTCTTTAACAAACCCCTTCTCATTTACAAACTCTCCTCCTTTGAGAGAATGAAAGACTAGGGATTTAGACTGCCACAGATGATGGATGGAAGCTGTGGTGTAGATGAGGTGAGATGTGAGACATTGTTCGCTCGCTCTCTTTTTCGTCTCTTTTGAGGCCAAATGAAGATGAAGGAGTGAAGTGTTTAAACTCTTTGCCTTTGTGTTTCATCTCCTCCGAGGCTGGGCTGTGTTGTCTCTCACATACTTGGGACAAATCCATTAGCTCTGCCGTATCTCGGCTACTGCAGGCGTCACCTTAGCCTGTGTCACCCCAGAGGCAAGTGAGAGACAGAGACAGATAAACAGGGAGACACAGAAACAGAAAGGTGACGACAGCAAGTAAAACATCACGGCGCTGCTGAGCCGACCACTGAAACTAGAACGTACGTATACCATCATTAATAACACGGTGTCGGCGCAATGACTCACCAAATGAACACAGAAAACGCAAAACTGAAGATGTGTTTAGTTTAATATGTTATTTTTAGACTGAAGTCTGTTGAATATCTTACATTGTATTGTAAAATTGTCAGTTCAGTGACTTTTGGCTTGAGAATTCCCAGCAATGACATTTACACTTCTGAGCTATTTCACATTCTCCTCTGAAGCCGTAACAAATCTAATGGCGTTATTACTATCTCTTTTGTTATTATTATGTAGAATAACACGCGGTTATGCATTATTTATCTTTAGAAACAGAAGCATTCACTGTTAATTTCCAGAGTTTTTTTAAAATGTACTTTTTAGTTAGCTAAATAATTAATGCAGGCTAAATATTGTTAATTGTTTCATAAACTCCTTGTACATGAAGTTTAATAAATGACGTTACTTTGATCTTAATGTCACTTATATATGATTTATAAAAGTTTATTGAATTAAAGTTCAATACAAGTATAATTTATAGCAAGCTGTTGTGATATTTTTACCCTACACGTAAAGTGATTGCTCAAAGTGTATAACCTAATACAGCTCATTTTTCCAATACACTGACTGTTTAAATGTAGCTTAAATTCAGAGCGATTTCACTAGTTAGTGAGCTGACATATAAAGCAGACTAGGGGATTGTGAATGAATTCCAAGGTGCTACATTATGCTATTATGGAGTTAATGTAGCCTGTACTTTTCTTGTAAATCCACAGCTGAATAAATGGAAGAGCGTTGTAAGACCATAACAATGCTTTCCACTTAGAATGGAAATTTACCAGGTCAGCGGTTAACTCGTTGTTGTACAATGCGACGTGAATGTGAACTGCACCCTGCAAGTAAAACAACACAATTTCCATCGGGTTTAAATAAACATTACCTTTTTTTTTGTCCTTGTATCACCTCGCAGGACATTGAAATAGGTCACTTCGGCTTCTTATGGAAGTCTGGCGGTATTAGGGTAATGGATGAAACGTGTCATAAAAAGGAAATATTGTAGACGTCAACAGGAAATTCTCACTGTTGCAGTTCATCTTTGCTCCATTTACAGTGTGACAGAAATAGGAAGTTGGTGATAGTGAAGTGTTGAAAGGTTTGGAAGGAAGGCAAGACCAGAAGAGAAGAGATTAAAATAGAAGATTGGGGTGAGACTCGGAAAGATTGAGGCTTGGTGGATACCAGTGAATACTGAACACTGAGATTTACATATTATACATTCTTTAAAAGGTTTACCTGGACTATAATTCATGATCAATATTTACTTGTGCTCAGTGACACATCAAAACATTTCTCTTAGAAATGATGTTCTTTACTGCTGCAGTGATGGAGAATATCGTAGTCAATTTATAAAACATCAGCTTTCCATAATGCAGCCTTTATGTTACTGGCATTTTGTCAAGGTTTGTGAGTAGCCGCACATACACATGAACATGCATGCAACATTATAAAACACTTTCACTTGATCAGTCATACGAAAGCAGAAAGACTACATATTTTACCTGAAGTTTGTATTGAATTTGCACAAATTGAAATACCACTTGACTCTGGTCTGAAGGCAGAGCTTGAATAGAAATATTGTTAGAAGTTTGCACTGCACTATCCAAACTCAGTTGTATGGATGTAAGAAGAAAAAAAAGAAAATAAAAAGAAATGCAAAATATTAGCAGCACATTGTGGTTAGTTCCGTGGCAGCTTCAGACAGATACAGAGATAATATTAAACTGCATAATAGCTTTTGAGTTGGCAGTTGGGATGTTGTCTTTGTGCGCCATGAAACCGCTGCTTTTCATTGAGGGAATTCCACATATCAAACATGTCATGTCAGCTAGTCATTTAAGATGAATATTAACAATGGTTTGAGACACCTTCAATTATACATGAGTAAAAGCAAATGGATTTACAGGGTCCTAATGGAATCCACATGATGGAAACGCACAGTAAGAGAATCATTCTTGGTGATCATTTAATGTGTTATATCTACGTCCCAAAGGCACTGAAGACCTATCTGATTTTGATAAAAAAGGTATGTATGAATTCACAAGCTTATATTTTATTTCACAGTTAATATAGTGAGTTCAGTGTGTTTTTGCAAATTCCGATATTTAGTTAGATATAATCAAGAAATGGATACCATTTATTTCACGGTCTTTGAAACCGGTCCCTTTCTAAAGACTCATTATCAGGTTTCTCACATCTGTAGGCATGAGCTACAACAATATACAAACAAGAATAAGTTTATCTGTCATCTATTTTTGCAGTCCTTTGATCTGAGGGTCACATGTCAGACTTGGACTCGGGACACAATAACAGCATTTTAACACAGATAGATTTAAAGAGATGTGTTTTTATTTTCTCTCCCTGAAATCGTATCTGGCTGACCTGAAAAAGACCCCCCTGTTTAGTCTTAATAAATCTACCGCTTAAACGACTGAAACAGACAAAAGTAATACGTTAAGAAGTTTAACCACCAGTAATAGAGAGTTTGCGGCATCCCACGATGGCTATAATGATGACATACTTTTGTGCAGTTTATTTTAATTCCTGGACAGACCAGCCTGTAAAATCAAGAGAGTTAATTTCTGTCATCGGTTCAATGGACACGGTCCGATGGAGTTACCAGTTACCATAATCAGGTAGAAATTAAACTATCTAACATCTGTCATCAAAATGTTCTTCTTGAGCGCTTAAGCAGACTGTACTCTTAACATGAAATTATAAGTATCATTTGCAAAGGGATCTTTTTTTGTCTTTCCAAGAAGCAGCATTGAAAATGGTTTAAGAAAATGGTGATTACTGTGAATATTTGCATAATTTTTCCAGTGTTTCCTTACCATTAATCACAAAACATTATTGAGAATAAAAGAAAGAGGTCAGTGAGGGAAGAAACACCAACGGTTGTGTCTGAAATTATTTTTTTAATTATCGCAAGTTGATGATTTCATTATCTTGAGATGATAAAGCTTGCTCATCCTGATCACTTTGGTTGTTTTTTTTTTTTATTATTTTGAGATGCCAAAGCTCGTTTTCTCAAGATGACGAGATGATTTAACCCAGTCAAAAGAAAACGAGCTTTGTTATCTTAAGATAAAATAATGAACCCATCATCTCGATACTCTATATTAACACTGAAAAACATTTACAAGCGCAGCCGTTCTCTGCTTCCTTAGAAACATTGAGTCAGCATGAACAATAAGTTTCCTTTCTCAAAGCCAACTCATTCTCCCACACTAGCTGATTCATACTCTGACAATTTTCATGGTGTGTTTCCTCAAACAAAATGGCTCATGTTTCATTTAAAGGAACTGTATCTACCGTCATGGTCCTCCACATTACCCTCGCTCGTCTGTCCACAACCGTGTACTTGTTATATCGGATGTATTGTAGCTGCACAGATATGTATGCTCTCTATCCTGTTAAAGATAAGGTTTCTACTTCAAACCTTGCAACATCACTTGTTATCTCTGATGCCATAACTCTGGTGTCCAGTGTTTTGTTTTTAGAGAGCAGGTCTGATACGGTGTGTTGAGGTAATCACAATACGGCCATTCTAGTGATTGATACTTCCCGCCAAGCCTTCTGGGATGCCATGTTTTTACAGAAGGAAAAGGGTGAACAGTTTTGTTTCTCCAAATGAAAAACAAATGGAGCTGGATGGAAAATTGTAGAGGGATGGAAAGGGATCACTACTTTTGTGGTTCCATGTCAACCACAAGGTCGCATACCAGAAATCAGGATCTCCCACAGTGGAACGAGCATTTTGTTTCTACGGCAGCACATTTTCGTGCTGTCAGTGTTGCCATGATCATGGAAATTGGCCAGTTAAAAATGCTTCAGTGGCTCCCACTGGCAAATCCTGCCTAGACATTCACAGTGCCATGAACTCATTTTTTTTTCATTTTTTTTTTTTTTAGATAAAGTTAAGAGAAAAGTACGAAAAGCCAAGAAGCTTGCATTATGTAGCACAGTATGGCAAACCCCAAACATCACAACATCCACAGTTCCTTTTAGCGTAGTGAGACTTCGGGTTGAAACTTAACCACAATAGCATGCCTTATTGTGGCATTTTTCATTGTACCCCAGAGACACTAGACCAATTACCTCGTTAAACAATGTGTCTCCTTAACTGATTGGTCTGGTGAGAGAGAGACAGGCAGAAAGAGAGAGGGAGAGGGTAAGAGACAGCCAGAAAGAGAGGGGGAGCAGAGGGCAAGAGCGAGGGAATGTGAGTGTTGTGTTGTATAATGAGTAAGCTATGGGCTCTCTCAAAGTATCCAAAACAGTGTTCAATAACTACCAGATGGCGGGGGGAAAATACCGTTACTGATCTTGATTACGACTAAGCATTTTCTTCTAATTTTACAGAAGTCGTGATGTCCTCAATACCACAAAAAAACTCCGTTCCTAGCATAAGAGCAGTGGAGAGCTGAACGAGGCGCTTCATTTGAGCAGTGATTTTTTTGAAAGAAAAATTATAATATGGCACAAGTGGTATAGAGGTCTTTTAAAATCGGAGCAATAATGTGCTTTGAATAATAATCATGCTTTCTTCAGTGAGTTGTAGTGCAGCTAAATGTGCGAAAATGTTCATACATGCATAATTTCAAAAGTCACCCAGCGGATTAGGTTAAACCTCCTCAATCTCCATTATAACACCTTTGTCTGCTTTCTATGTGGAGTAATAGATGTAAGTGTCTTTTCGTTATGGTGATTTGTGTTGCAAGTGTTGAAACACTGACGGTATTAAGAGGTAGTTTCCACTTCCTCTTAGTGTATGCCCATGCGCTCGGGCAGCTGGGGTCAGGGCTGGTGTAAGCCAATGGCAGGACTCAGAGGGAGAGGTCATAATTCGGATGCAGTATTCTGGAAAGATCTCTTGGGTGTCACATACATGTCATCGGGGTCCTGTAAACCTCCCTCTGTGCTGATAGATGGCCACTCCAGCGAAGAAATTATTTTAAAGGAAGTGCTGAGTTGTTGATGGAGATCCCGCCACATAGTTGACATATTGTCTCAACGACAGCATCCACGGCTGAACAACACAGGAAAGTAGTGCGTTTTTTTAACAGTCTCGGGTGTGCTTTATGCCTAGTTCTTCATGTCTAGGTTATACACACAACTCAACACTGCCACAAGTGATTTGATTGTATGTGTGGACTAAACCTAAACCATGTTAAATTACCCAGAGTGCTTGCCTCGTTGTCTCGTCACAGCAGCTGCTATGTGGCGCTCCAATTGCTCCTGGCTGCCACGCTGGCGGTGTCAAGGAGTCTGCCTTCTACCTTGTGTTGCAAACACAAGTCAATTACACCAATTAATCTGGCGGGAGAGTGGAATGGAGATGGAGATTGTTTTGCATGAGTCAAAATAAACACAGAACCTTTCCCTGTAGCATTTAGACACATTACTGTTAATGAATACAGGCTGGAGCATTTTTGACCATTTTAGCGGGATAAATGGGCACATTTAGTAGATGGAGATCACGTTGTGCATTACATGCTGGCAAGATATGAACAAAGCATGTTTAGACTTTGCGTCCCAAGCTTTCTTCTGGCATTATCAACTGCAGACAAAGTGAAGGGATGAAGACAGACTTTCAGACAGACTTAGTTACAGATGGAAAGGATCATATCTTCAAAGGAGCAAAAATACAGTTTGGTTTGATGCAGCACTTTTACGAGAACTGTGTGTTTCAAATCATCTTCCACATAAGAGGACGAAAAGATCCGAGTGCTGTAAAAATGGACGTAAAAATGGATGGGAGATGAATGAAGGAGATGTTGCTGCAGAGAAACATTACATGGGTCGCGCTGCTCAGGTGGTGTGGCAGCCCTAAATTTTTCATTGGCTGCATTTCCACTGTGCTGTATACTGTCCCAATGAAACCCAGGCCATTTGGACTTTGTCTCTGTCAGCTATCATAAGGTGACCAGCTGGTGGTTTATTAGCCAGGGCACTCTGTTGACTGCTCTCGTTAAACTCCTGAACCTTTCTTGTAGAGCCATACTAGGCCTAGCAAAAATCTACAGTTGACATTGAAACTGGATTTTCTGATGGACTGATGTGTAGAGCACAGAGCATGTGGCAACTGTGATAAATCAGCCTCCAGACATCAGAGTTATTTTTAATATGTGGCATTCAGCATACATATATGGGGCCTGTGGATAATCACAAAAGCAGAGCTGAGCTTTGACTTTCATGAAAATGTATTTTTATAGTATTGCCTTTTAGAGGGGTTGCTCTTGTTATAAGCTATTACTCTTGTATTATTGAACTGAGTGAAGACATTTGTCAGCAAGTTGAAATGTGATATTGTGGTCCCGCTGTTTATTTACTCACATGCAACAGAACCGTGACACCATTATATATATATATATATAAAAGTGCTAACCTCCTTTGTTTCATGTACTTCTCCAAAGTATTAGATAACCATTAAACTCTTTTGAAATACATTTACATATTACAATAGGTGTCCTTGAAAAAGCCTGTGCTGATTAATGTTAATGTGGCAGGTACAACACATTTTCAGAGCACATCCCTGTGTTCTAAAATTATTCTAATCCGTTGACACCCTCCTGACTTCTCTGGCTTGGCTTGAAAAATGTAAAATATTCCTGATAAAGAGATCTGTGAAATAGAACTCCAACTCATGACCTTTGCTCTCTGTCTTTGCACTGAACTCTCCTGACTTTTGAAAAAAAGTCCCGCTAGTTCCCTCAGCTGTTCCTAGGTTTCTGGCTATCTGATAAGCTGATCCGGCAGGCTCAATCTTGCCTTCCCTGACCTCTCTGCTCTCAGTGTAATTGCCTTAGAGTTTGATGGACCAGTGTCTCTGAAGCAGATGATGTCTCGCTGCAGTTTGTGATAACAGCTAGAGGTTCTCCTCCCTGGCCACCACAGAACTCTTTTCAGAAGTTGGTGGCAAAGGAAGTAACCATCTGCTAAGGAAATAAAGTCTCAGTTGCTCAGCCCTGGTTTTCATTTCCACTAGGGGAATAACTTTAAGCTTTCCATCACGCACCTTTTAGCAGCACTTATGGTGCATGGTTACTGTATGTGGGCTTTTATATGCGGATTTCAGCATAATACAGATGTCAAAATCCTTGTCGTTCTTGCAATGATCAAAAACACAAGAAATCCTGCCATCCATTTTTAGAGCATGTTTTTGTTTTTCGTTTCTGATGGAACCTCTGCCAAGCCGAAGGATCCCTCCAAGCCTTCTGTACCAAATGTATTTCCATCTGAAACATACCGTGATGTCCATAATTGCATTTAAGTGACAAGATTGAGGTAATTAGCAAACCAGATAATGGGACAAAATACAGGCTTATGAATTGGATCACATACGTGCTGATACAAAGCATATGCTGGCAAAGTAGCAAAAAGCCCAAAAATGTCTACAAAGAAGGAAACACATGTTTACAAGGGCCTGAATGCAAACCATCTTAGAACCAGTTCACCTTTACTTTTGCCTTGTTTATTGTTTTGGAAAATAAATAAAACCTATAATTCCAAACATCCAAGGTTTCATCAACAAAAGTTACATCTACAGCGTTTGTCAGAGTCCGTAAAGTCATGTTCAGAAGGACACTGAACAGAAAGAAAGACAAGTTGATTGATGCACAGATGCTGAGTCTTGAGATGCACGTGCATAAGTAGTTTACCCTGTCTGGCTCCTGGGCTGCCCCCGAGCCATGGTGGTGACGGACACGAGGATGCATGATAGATGAAGATGTATGACTGCAGATAGACCATCAGATTAGTGGTTTGGTATATCTGATGTTTCGGTGTAATCAATCCCATTCATCCTCTCTCTGTCCGCCACTTGACTGTTGGATCTGCTATCTCTGAATGTCCAGACCAAATGACGGCCAGACAACACACTAAAGGACTCAGCAATTATAGAGCAGCACCATTATATTCCCTCTTTTCATCTGAGTCTTAACTCTGTTCCTCCAGTGCAGTAATAGAAGACAGCCTTTAAGGTTTTGCTGGTTTGTCACACATCTTTTGATGATTATTTCCTTCTTTTTTTCTATTAAATGGAATGCAATACATTTAAGAGCTTCACATATCAGCAGGGTGCTTTAATGTCTTGCCAGTTCTATTTTTCCCTTGTGGAGATGAGCTAATTGCTAATGGTAAAGTTATAGTGTGCAGGACACAACAGCATTTGGATTTAGTAACCAAAATGTGTGAGGCACATGTTGAGAGAAATGTTGAGCCAGGCGTGATTGGAAAACAGGCCCAGCCACCTAC
Source organism: Coranthus polyacanthus (assembly GCA_037367275.1). Classification (NCBI taxonomy): domain Eukaryota; kingdom Metazoa; phylum Chordata; class Actinopteri; order Kurtiformes; family Apogonidae; genus Coranthus; species Coranthus polyacanthus. The sequence continues at coordinate 10,260,570 of JAPQRN010000019.1, read as the reverse complement.
ATGAATACATCCACAAGATTTAGCATGACAGCAGTGACTCAACACTTGTGTAGGCATCCTGATAAACACAAAATTAATTAAAATCTAAGAGGGAAGCTTAACTGTCTGGTGTAAATACGTCTCTGTCACTTCAGAAGTTTCCAGTGAGAGAAACAAACAATAAAAACAACCTCAAACTGCCTGTGAGAAGGTTTTTCTGTTTAAGTCATTCCTTAAATCCCCCTGTGGCTAACCACTTTGAGTATACAGATTCTTTATCTTCTGTAATTAATGTGTATGTTCATTTATATTTATGTTGTTTGCATTATTTATTCAAACACAGCGTGTTTCAGTGACATAACATGAAGTGACGTAGGAGTTTGCACACCATAAACAGCTTCAGGGATTTCTAATGCCATCAAAAAAATTCACCCTGTCAGCATTTCATATATACAAAGGCTATCAAAGTCATGTTTTTCATGAGATAAGTCGCTTCTGCCTTCCCAAAGACATGAGAAATCCACCCAAAAACATGCGTGTGAGCTCCGCCAATTAGTGGCTGTTTTCCAGACTCGGGGCTATGCCTTTGACTCTGTTGTCAAAGTTGTAGTTGCAGAGTGCTACAGACCTACATCTGGCAGCATTGACAGGTAAAAGAAGAATAAAGCACTATTCCACCATCAGCACTAATGGGAATAAATGGCTTACCTGAGCCAGCTAAGAGTAAACCACATCCTGCTAAGAGCACCCAAAGGTTCCCCGTCAATCTTAGGCCCTAAACGGGCCTTTCAGTGAAGAAAAGAATGTCTCAAAGCGAAGTAAAATGTTTACGTTATGAAAATAACTTTCTTTGCTAGCTTTGCAAAAATCGAGAGAAGAAAAGAGAGAAGCACCTTGTACGTGAGTATACTCAGCTGGGGGTGGGGGGTAGCAATAAGAAGAAATAGTTGACAGTGTGAGAGCAGCTTTGCATAACTGTGGATGTGAGCCAGTCTTTCCTGGCATGACTTCTCGTGCATTTGGTCAAAGTGGGCAACATCTTTGGTTGAAATCATTCCTATTACCCGAAGTGAGATTAGCATGAGTACCAGTGCTAATTACTATCATGTGTATGAGAAACTCAGTCATTTGGATCTGGCGGTGCCATCCTAAGGTGATGACAATGTAGAACATCTTGCAGTGTTTTGTGGTGTGGGAAAACTCCCTGCAAACAATTCTACTCATGACCCAAACTAAATGATTAGTTTCTCTCCCCTTCAGAAACATTCCACCAAAGAACAAAAGCTCAAAAAGGAAGGGGTTGAAGTGTAATAAGCGAATCAGAAAAGAGAACTGTTTCTACGGTCCACGCTCAATTTGCTGCTCCTTATCTGCTGCAGCAAATGTTTCACCTCTGATCAACTTTCATTCCGCTGTCTTTATTTTTTTTTCTTTTTTATCTAACTCTGATGGGATAATGGCCTGAATCTGTAAAAAAACGCTTACAAAACGAGAATTCCTCTAGTAGTAACATAGCTGAATGAAAGCATGTTTTAAGCATCTAATGATACGATGAAGCAATGAAGCCATGCTTTCAATAAATAAATAAATTGCAATTATAGTGAAGTGGAGGAAATGTCACTTGAAATTTTAACTTCAAACCTAATTGAATTCTGAGTGTTGTGCTCAAACACACGTGGTTGTGAATCCCAACTCCCTTTAGATTGGACCCCTGGCGTCTCCTCTCTTTTAACAGAGTGAAGCATCCCTCGTTATTATAACATTTTCCCAAAAATGGTTTACTCCTAAATGGCAGTTTAGTTTTTTGCCTCAGTAGCCGGCATAATTTGTTGAAGAATACTAGATATGCTTGGTTTTGCTTTTAAAAAATCGATATCCATAATTGAATCATAAAATTTGATGAGGGTAGATTATGGCTGAGTTCGGAATCCGATACAGGACTGGACACTCCATACTGCATCCTACATACATATATATACTGTATACTGTATACTACATGCTACTTCCTATATTAGTACACGGTGCAGAACGTGAACATTGTGAACATTATTACAGCGTACTACATGATCACAAGACTTATTGAAATGGAATCTGGCAGCTGTTAACAAATATTTACAGAATTTTACATTACATTTCTACATGGAAATCTCTGTGAAGTTATTTGATACAAGTTGGATTGTTCATATCAGTCGCTGGTGTAAGTTCTTACCTGACATTAACTCTGCTATGCTTCAGGCTGCAAGAAATAAAAATGATCATTCATATGAAAATATATCATAGTAAATAGTACCATAGAAGTTTTATGAAGTTGTTCATCTCCCCCGCGGCACACATTCACCGTTGACTACATTTACTGAGCTGTTTATCCATATTGAATGTAAGTATAGTAAGTGGTCCACACTCCATAGTAGGTGGCAGCTAATGCACCTTAAATGCAAGTTGCCACCGAGGGGCAACAACAGCTGGAAAGTGAAGCCAATGCATGAAGTAAAGAAAATGTCCAAAAAGCAATAGGTGACGTCACAGTACCTCATTTTATGTAGTTTACACCACCATTAAAAAAAGAAGACGATGATGACCAGAAGACATGGTGGCATGCACTATATCAAGCAGATAACTCAAGTGGCTGTGAAATGCGGCCAGTGTAATATACACCCAGGTATCTTTGGCATACTGCATATTTTCAGGTTTGTCACATACTGTGTACTACTTACTACTTTTGCTCAGGATGCCAGTAATAGATAGCGTGTCTTTTTGAACACAGCCTATGGTTAATCAGACCTGTCCCTTATGCACACGTACATTTTATATCATATAAATGTATCACTATTGCATATGTCAGAGACTGATTCTACATTGCAGTAAAGACATATAGACAGTTGTCCAATTGATTAAGACAACTACGCTTCGCATACACTTCACTTAGATGTACCCATTTTTCATACACTAAATATTTTAATCCTCTCTCAATCAAGTCGACAAACTATGTCATCGAATTTACCAAGTAACATTCTTAAAGACAAAAAACACCAAACTATTGCAGGAGAAAAACCAAGCTAGTAGCATGGTGGGCCTTATTTACCAAATCATGATGAGAAAATGAGTTGGCGTATACGGATTTATATCAAACACGCTCCACACCCTGTCCTCCAGCATTTAAGTTGCATGTTCTGCATTAGCTTCAATAATCAAATCCACATGCGAGAAAAGTGAAAGATCTCCAGAGAGGACAGACTGGGAGAAAAACACAGGATAGAGAACAATGAGTGAATGATAAGAGATAGTGGGAGACTGGTGTTAGAGAGATACTGCTATGTGAGTGTGTCTCATTATAGAGGTGGGTGTGAAAGGTGAACATTTTTTGGGAGAGGATGAGGAAAGTGTCGGGGTAAGAGGGAGAAGAATGGGCGTCTAAGAGGGCACGTCTGACTGAAATGGGAGAGTAGAAAAAAAGGGAGGGGGGGGGGGATGCTTGGCAGGAGAGGGAGAGCTGGAGGACTGTGACTGAGGTGAAATTCACACTGCAGTACAAAGCGCCCTACTTTTGATCCTTCTTCTTTCACCCATGAGACAGATCTGATGTGTCTTATAAATTTAAAATAATGGGAAGAGAGAAACCAAACCAAATCAAAAAAGAGGCTTTATCAACTTTCGCGCGCACTTGGTGTCTTTACATGCTGCAGTTTCAGTCTATACACCAGTGAAACTTGAAGGTCAGACAAAATAAATGCAGCATGAATATATGCATAATATGCTAATAACGACATTGACGTAAACCCAGTGACTTATTTGGTTTGAATTTATATGTCAAAACATTTTAAAAAGGGAACTATATGCTTACACTTTGCCACTCTTTGCCAACAACAAAATTAGAAATTGTCTAAGCACATTCAACTGTGAAAATCATGCCTTGAATCCACAGGTTGAGAAGGAAAAACGATACAAGCTTTCAGACTGAGCATACTGTAAAAAAGCACTGGCTAAAGGGATGTTTGCAGTGAGAAAAGCAGTGGTTTGAATTAGCCTGTTTCCAAGATAGACCAACATAATATTCTGATAGGAAATAATGTTTTTTATTAATATCCCATATAGCTGTAAAATGCTTTCAAGTAAAACCCATTTAATTTAATTAGTGAGGTGAGCACTAGTGAAAAGCTCAAAGCTACGGAAACTTTTTTCAACCCAAAACACATGGATTTTGGTTAACAATAGGCACACATTCAGTTTAAACATGACTTTCATTAGATCATGTAAGACATAATTATGGAGAAAATCTAATTATCTGGTATTGGGCTCACGGCTCACTGAAAATGCACATTCTTTATGAAATTCACATATTACTCATACAGTTGAACAAAGTGTTCAGAGTGTTATTTTTTCATTCTGATAGTAGATATTCAAATCATGCTTTACACTCTGAGGGAGTTTTATCCACCTTGAATGAAATCCAACTCTGCATCTGGAAGTTTAGCCTCTGCTTGGTAATTTTTGAAAGATACAAATGAGTACAGTGTTTGGTTTTTGATAAGCAGTCTCTCTCTTATCATGTCCTTTTCCTGGAAGACTGAGATACACTTTAGATGATGGATCACAGTTAATTTAAGTTTAAGAGTGTTAAGCCACCCGACTCCATTTTCACATGTACCCAAGATTAATGATAACTCGCCCACCTCTGTGTAAGGATTCACAATTTGTCAAAGAGTTTACGCTCCACTAATTTACTGATAATGTTATCTGGGCCGGTATGAATGAATTGCATGCAATATTTATAGCACAACTACAATACTGACTCTACTTCTTTGTGTATGATAATATAAACCGATAGTTACCAACAATGAAAAATAAAGTATGTAACTTGAGAAACAGTATCTTTTTGTCCTATGATTTTTTTCACAACTGTCTGGTGGTAGAAATTGCTGATCTTCTGCGTCTCATGAAAACGACCTTCTAGGTGTTGAGATTGTACGGTAGAGTCTGGTTCACTTAGAGCTAATCCATCTGAGAGTCATCTGTACTTTTCTCTCACTCACCTTTGACCTTTCTCAAGCTCCCTGGTCCCAAAACTGTAAAGAGCTGAGGAGTAGAGGGGGGGGGGGGGGACATTTTCCTCTGGATGTTTCCTGAATGTTCGCAAATGTTTCCAAGCCTCAAGGTCTCGCAGGGTTTTTCGGCAAACACTGGAGGACAAGCACATTATTTGTTTCTCGCTGACCACTAAAAGAGAAAAAAGCAATCCTTAACCAAACTAATAGCTACCAGAGGGGCTGTCAAATACTGTGAGAAACATTGTGCCTAACCCCTGTAGTCTAACATCACAGGGAACGGGGACACTGTTTAATTTGTCACATGGAGTATCTTCATTCTAAAATGATTTCAAATATGTGTCTCTTGTCACAGAATTTTAATATGTTTGAATTTGGTCTTGGAGGACTGGGCACTAGGAAACTGAAACCCTGGTTGACCTACCACAAAGAGCTTTTAAATGTTTTTAGAGGGGGCTTTAGTGGGGGAAAAAAAGGGACAGGAACATAATTGAGTGGTAAGCATAGCTGAATAGTTAGCAATGGGCCCATGGGCTTTTAAATTAAGACCCGCTTTGACACTTTAGAGCGAGCCCGGACCAGTTGTGTGAGATGAAATCCTGTCTAGGGCCACACCAGGCAGGAAAGGGGAGTGGGGAGTTTGGTATGTGGGGGTTAGGGAGAGTGGCTGATGATGGCTTCAGTTGAGACGGCCGACTACCACCACCACCCCACCCACTTGACCCTTCCTCTGTGCTCTCTATGCGGAGGGAAAGCGAAGTCGATTTGGGGAAGTATTGGTAGGGGGGGTTGATAATCCAAACCTCAGAGGTATAGGACAAGGTCTCCATTTAGTGCAGCCCCGAAAACAGCTGCTTCTAAATGTTCCCCCTACAGTAAGCCCTGGGGACGATGCCCCATGTGCCCCCGACAAGCCCTGCTGCTTTCACTACCACACCATCCCCCCTCGCACACATGCAAAAAACCTAGTTTCCACTGTTATATTTTTAAGATATTTCTCCTTAAACATATCATTCACACCCTATGGGCACACCACGATCTCACTCTGTAGCCCTCACAAAGTAAACTTCCTTACGCTCATCTCTATTTACTTGCAGACTTTCTCTATTCACTTTCTGCAAACCTGTCCATCGCCGCGCAAAACGTAAATTCCAGCTAATCGGGCTTTAGCAAACACTGACTGTGGACCACCCCTGTACTACTCAGCTCTCCTCCTGAGCCCCAGTGTCTTACGCAAATAAACCAACACCGATTTAATGACGACTGGCTTCGGGATCTTTTTCCTTTATCAATGGATCAAACACTTATGGACGTCTTACAGATGTGTGGTTGTATGAGAACATGCGTGTGCCTTAACAAAAAAGTAAGACCAATGTGGGACGATAATCAATTTCAGTAAAAGTTTTGCAAACTAAACTTTTGAATCATTCATTGCATATCGAGTTCAGGCAGACTTATCACCCTCAAGAACTGTTCACATTTGTTTTTTTTTCAGTATACAGTGTATAGATCATTATGACCATTTTAGTGCATGCACTGTGTGAGAGAGAGATAAAAAGTTACAATGATTAATTTCCGACTCTTTTTATTCTTCTCCAGCAGCTGTTTATTTTCAGGAACAGTTTACAATTGAAGGAGGATTGAGGTCCTCTAACATAAACTAGGTACTTTAATAAAGATGGATGCTTGCTTTTATATCCGTCAACGCTGATGATTTTTCTTGTTGATCTTCTCTTGTCCCCCATGAATACGTACAATGTACATTTGACCACATCTTTGAGACAAGCACTGCAGAGTAAAGCGGAATCACTGACCCACTCCAAACTGTTTACGTAACTTAATCATCACCCTGGTTGATGTGACACGTAAAGTTTGTGTTGCTAGGACTGACTTGTACTACTTCCTCGCCAGTATTAAGAGTGGACCCATTAGAAAGAGACTCCATTCACGAGCAGTTGTAATCCCACCGCTGTAGACTCTGTTTTTTGAGTTTCCCGTCAACGTCGTAGTAGTCTTCAGGGATCATACTCCAAACAATAAATGTATTATTCACTGTGGACTACATTTGCAATTCTATTTCATTTTGAATCTAAAATGTAATCAGTATCTCTAAATACTGAATGTAGCAGCCAATTTCCTAAGGTTAAAGTTGACATTTCAAATTTCAAATAAGCTCAAGGTGTGTTTTGCACAATGGTAAACAGATGTTGGTTGCATGAACTTTTGGAATGCTGTTCATTTATGCAAATATGACTTGAAAATCTACATATTAATAATACGAGCACTGCTACATTTCCACAGTGGTGTTGACCTAATTCTTACGGATCACAGATAACATGATAATTATGCCAAAGCAGATGTGAGCTAATGTTCCTAGCACACATACAAAAGTACTTAAGGTATTTCCCCTTCCTAGTCCCACCAGCTAAACCTCCTCTTCTCAGGTTCAAGTGCAGCTTTAAACGATGCTTGTGCATAATTTAACTCCCCAAACCACATATCAATACGGTAACTGCATGTTTATGTCGGAAGCAATTAGCCTTGAAATAGTTTGGGACGGCTGGTGACGGAAGCAGAGAATGTAATTGAAGCAGCGGGAAAGGTGATTTACGCTGGTCAAGACCGCCTCAGCCCATATAGGAAGTGAATACTGTTTTAAGGTCAGCAAGCCACGCGGCGACTACTAGATTTACCTTATGAAATGTGAGTGGCTGGTGTGTGTGTGTGAATGTTTGTAACGGAGTGCCAATTAAATCCAATGGCGACACCTCTATTGGTAGCGGTTAACGATGGTGTGAAGTCAGATGCTTTACAGAGCTAAGCTGGAGGTCTTTGCAAGTAAGCAAATAAAATTGTGCATTTTCGTCAGCTACAGTACAGCACTACATGTGGGATACGAGTATATAAAAGAAGGTTTTAATGTGTGAACACTCATAGGGGCTTTCATAAACATTTTAGATTGCTACAAAGCCAGTCGCAAAATCATGACTCTAGTTTCTGAAATGTTTTGAAATGTGTTTTATAAGTATTACTGTAACAATACTTTAAAGTTAAAATACTTTAAAACAAAATAAACGCCATTTTTTGCTAGAAAAATAATATTTTAGCAAGAGTCGGTTTAAGTTGACTGTATAATAAAGCTCATGCGGTGAAGCAATCAAGCCACACACAATTATAATGTCTGAACATATCATTTTTCTTCAGTTTTAACCTCATTACGAGCATATTCTCTGCTGTCTGAGACCATTTTGGGGCAGACCTGGTGCTGTAGGCACACATCGTCAACGGTGGTGGTGAGTAGTGATGCTTTCCAGATTCTGACTGACTGCTGACACACACTCACACATGCACGCCTCCACACGCACTTAATCACACAACCACAACATCAGACCTTTCTCTGTCACACATGTACACTAATTTTTACACACATTCCCCGGCCCACACAGGCACACACCCAGACACCCATATCACACTGTGCCAACAGCGGTGGAAATATGGAGCACATTTTCAAGGCACTTACCATGTCCTCAAGGAGAAATCCATTTCAAATGTTCCCAAGCTCATTGATTTTGAAAGATGAGCCAAACTAACAGTTGTGTTTTGTTCATCAGTGAGTGATAAAATCACTCCAACTTTGAGTCAATTCACATCGCATGCAGCAAGGCCAAAGGATTGGTTGAAAGAGCAGTGTGCCAAAGGCAGGTTGGGGGTGGAGCTGTGTGTGAATACAATTATTTAGTTATTATTGCAGAGGCAAGATAGCACTAGCCTTTCACTTTGGTAATTGAATCCAAGAGAGAAGCTAATTGGTTTTCAAATGAAGCATTAAGAAACAAAACCAAGGACTTGCGGTGACAAAAGAAAGTGTGTCCAGTCTCTCTGAGTGCAGGGTGGAGAAGAAGTGATTAAAAAAGACAAGATTGAAAGAAAATTGCCACAATGAAAAGGCACTTTGTAATGAAAATTAAATGTCTAATAATCAACTGTGCTACATAATACTGATGGTGCTGATAAAATAAATTAGCCGCTTGGAAAACAGAAAAACATACTCATGACCTAAACCAGTTTCTTAGCTCATTTTACAAGACTACAGATAATATGCCAAATAAAACACTTTGAACCCTTGCAATATAGAGAGATTTAAGAAAGAAAAACACGTCCATCTGTCCGGCAGTCTTCGTTGTTGCAGCCATTGTGAGCTGCCCTTCACTAATCAACTATGTCTGTGGAGAGCCAGGCGTTTGATCCTGACACAGGCGTTTACAAAGACAGCAGCGTGTGTGGGCCACAGCTTGGCTATACATGGACACACACACACTCGCACACACATCAACAAGAGCCAGAGTCTGCAGCCACCAGGGCACCTTCCCACAGTAACTGCGCAGCACATGCTCTTAAACTACATGACTGGTAGCTCAATCAAGGAGCCGCTGGATTTTTTAAAAGCTATGTCAAGTTTCCAAGCGAGCGTGTCTGGTGTATGAGGTGCGTTTGCTGTATTTATCATTTTACTTCCAGTTGGTCGGTGTGAATCACTCTAAACGCCATGTTCACTTGCAATGCCTTTTTATTCCAGAGATATTATTACACTCGGTGCAAGAAATGTTATCAATACTTGAAATAACAAAATAAATAAATAAACACATTCTGGGTAATGTTTTGCTCTGCAAAAGTGCTAAAATATGTTCACACCTTTAAAATGAATCTTTTCAAAATCCAAACTTATGATGTCACTGAAAAAAAACAGAAACATGACAAACAACTTTCCAGCGTTATCTGATGTTCAGCAAGTTCAAAAGGGACTTTATGAAGCCACTTACATTTACTTAGTCCAGATCCATCAGATATTTTAGGGGTTATCTGGGACAGAGATGATTTTCAAAAGGGGGCATGCAAGAAACATGTGGTGGTAGTAACTGTGCTGTTTTAATTCTTTTATGTGGTGTTACTCATGGAGGATCAGCGAGATCAGACAGGACTCACATCCACATGCAGAAACGATAGCAAGGGAAGCACTCTATCAAAGTGCTGGAGTTCATGGTTTATTGAAATGTCACAAAGCAAACTTGGTTGTTTTTATGTTAAGTCCTGAACCAGGTCAGACAAACAATTTCAGTAGAAGCACTATTTATATATTAAAATGCATGTCCTTATAGAGGCATTATTTGTTTTCTCAGGTCATCATGTCACAGTTAACGTGCTATGTGGTATTTCAAGTATCCAAACACAGCGTTGTCAGGGACATGTTTCCTTGTCAGCAACCATTTCACATCACCTCTTCAATTCATTTTTTTTCAGAGAAACACACCAGGCTGATGAAAGCCTGCGGCACCTGTTGCTAGCTCTCGATTGCAGCGAGGCCTGGTGGAGGAGCTGTCAACTGACTCCTCTGGGACTCTGAGGGATAGGGTGGGAGAGCAACGGTTCAGCAAGTGTGACTGGCTGGAGACGAGGGGTTGACTAGGGGCTGCACCTGTAGCCATCACCAGTGCTCTGCGCTCATGCCCATCCTTCATCCGAAAAGAAAAAAACATTTCTTGCTTGACTCAACAGCCCATTCTCCCATGCTGCCTGAGCCTTCATTTTACCTTTTGACAGTTGTCATGGCCCAGCACCATGCTGTCGTTTTCCTGCACCTGTGACTGACCACATTAAGCAGCTCCCTCTGGTTTCAATAAAACATGGGCTATACCTGACCACAAGGATGTAGTCTGTGAGTGCTAGTTGAATTGTTGGGTGATATACTGTCTATTATCTCTATCTAATTTCAGATCAACACATTTTTTGACCTTTGGCCTTGCAGTGTTGGCTCCAGACAATTCAGTGAAGCTAATAAAGATTTGAGTCAGTTACATGCCACTTGTGCCCTTTCCTGATTACAGATGAAACTACTGTCGAATATCCAGCACCGATAGCCGTTCTCTTCCAACAACGTGGTCACCTGCCTTGGTGTGGTCGACTCGTCACAGTCAGACGAGGCACACTCCTTCATACAGCATATGTTGAGGTTTCAGTACATATTGATTTAAATGACTGGTGACTACATTGTAGAAAAGATACAAGATGCAATGCAACAGAATCAATATTATATTCTATATAAGCTTTATAATTCTATATTCTACATTATACATATAACTCCTTTATAACAAAAACATTTTAGTAAGTAAGTGTAATTTAATTACATCGGTTTTTTTTTCTCAGTAACTGGAATGGATTCCATTTATTTTATAATTTAATTACTTAACACATTGCAACTAGTTACTCCCCAAGACTGATTGCCATGAATGTTACATAAACTGATAGATAATCTCATTTTCTTATACTTCTGTACCTCTGTTTCTTCTCAGCTCGTATCCCTACTGTGAGGCCTTAATCATATATATCCCGAATTACTTTTTTATGAGAGCTCTAGCATAGCAGGCATGAAATATTTATTTCTTGCTACCTTTCTGTTACAACAGTGACAACATTTCCATTATGTAATGTTTGACCTGATTAATTTACCAGAGTGTCATCATACCAGGCTTCTTAACATTGTTTGCTTGACTGTTTTACAGTACATCATCATTATGTATTCCCTGGAGCATGCCAATAATGTCTCTAGGTTCATTTTACTTTCCTCTTTCACATTCCAGCTGTGCCTATTTGTCTCCCCTTGAGTGGAGGACCCCAAAACCATATAGAAAGCCTGAGAAAGGCCCGGGAAAAATCATGGAAACTGACATGAGAATCTGCAGCAAGCAGAACATCCAACACTCAGGAGAATGTGTGCACCACATTTTTATGGATAATCATTCTGAAGCGCAGTGGATGGCTGACAATGAGCATGGCGAATTATGCACATTATACCAGTAAGCTTCTGTAGAATGCAGCCGAGCGATCTGGCAGCTTTTCCACAGGAATATCAATCAGAGTCTGTACGATATGATGACAAGTCCAGCAAGAGCAACACAGTGCAGATGATTCAGGGGCTGAGTGATTTTACAGCCTATAGACAGTTGGAATGTTTCTCTGCTGACTGAATTTGGTTACATAGGGTATCAGCTTCATAAGCAGATATGTTAGCCGATTAGTTAAATATGCAGTCTGTGAAAAATAGCATCAGTGCTTTTACACAAAAAGCCGCCAGCAGTCTGCCCTCTCAAGGAATCCATATCTAAACAAAACAACACAGGTACGTAGAGACAAGGGTAGCCCTGCACAGCAGTGCCTTGCATGCAAATAATCCAAAGCACCTGTCCATGCGCTGTGTTCCTTCGCCAGGCTCACTTGACAGGCGGCATCAAGAGGACGTTTACTCCTGCAGTGTCTTGAAGGCGCAGTCAATATCTCATTGACATCCCACTCCCATTAGCACTGTCAAACGTGTAGGCTTTTGAGGAAATTTCTCTCTTCATTTTCAGTTCCAGCCAGATGAACGCAATAGAGTGCAACATTCACTTGCCTATGCACAGACATAGACACCGTAAATACAGTTTCCTTTCATTTTGCTACCCATTTATTTCTCCTTTCTTTGCTTTATTTATGTGTTTTCTACTCCATCTGAACTCCCCCAGCTACCCAACCCCTTTTCCAGCCACATCAAGCGGAAGCAGAGAGGGAACAAAAGGGGAGCGGATAAGAGAGGAAAACCGAGGGAAACGGACAGCAATTATGATCAGAATGGGGGAAAAACAACGACATAAACAAAAACAGCAGAAAGCATGAAAAGTTGTTAACAGTCCCTTTTAGAAAATAATATACTATTGTTTGGATGTGGGTAAAGTAGGATTTCTCTGTGTCAACACCACACGGAAAATTATAGCATCAGGCAAACCCAAAAGGAAATGAGAAAAGACAAGGGAACAAACACAGATTAGCATGTTTATCTGTCATGCAAAGAAAAACTGCACATTTGGCATGCTGTACAGGCTTTCTGCCCACTTTTCTGCAAACCTGCAGCACTACAAGTCACTATCAGCCGAGAGTTTATGTCAGTGTACAATAATATACAATTCTGTCTGAAAAATGACAAATGCCTGACCTTCTTTTCTGTGAAAAGCCAACGTTACTTTAAAGGTTTTGAAATACTATAAACCATACCATGTTTTACCCCACCTGGGAAAAAAATTATCCCAACAATTTTACAATTGTCATAGGATTTTTTTTCTTTAAATTATGTACTTAACAATGCAATTACTGTACCCATTTTACCAATTGTGGCCTTAAGAGCTCTGTGAAAGATAATGAGGTGAGCTGCTCTTAAGTCAAAGTGCTACCATACCCAGTCATTGCAGCCGAGAGAACAGTATCCTATTTCTCTCAGCCCAGCCTGCTGCCAGTCTCTATAATTCAGAGGTTGTCATAGTCAGGATTACTCCCTGGGTGTCTCAAACAACACCTGCTCGACTAGACATACTTTGCAACAATGAATGAATATAGCCCACATGTACTTTGTGACCCAAAAGTACTTGCTAAGTAAATCATAAGGCTGCCCTAACACACCTCGCAGACATGGCACAAGTCTCATCCAGCAGCTTGTTTGGCAGTAAAACATCTTTGTGGATAGGTCTGGAAAGCCAGTGAGGCTTCTTGTTAGGCTGATACCATTTACAGACCGACTCAGGCGTTGAGTTGAGTCCTGGTGGGACTGGGTTCCAAAATGAGATTCAGCAGTCTTTAATAATATACCCCTGCTTGAATTCTTGATTTTCAAACGGAGAAGCAATTGAAAATCTGGATGAATTAAAAACTCAGGTCGCCTCATGTCTGGGTGGATGTTTCGAGCGAAAGCAAAGGCAAGGTTTTGCCAAGCACATTTGGTGAAGTAAGCAACCTCTCAGGTTTCAGCTGTCGGCCGACAGCCCTCAGCTCTCTCTGGAGTGAACGTGAGGGGAAGGCCAAATCGGAGCCACCCTCACACACACAGTGCACATGAAAGCCGGGGGGTTAATCCTGTTTCAAAGAAGCTAGGTTTAACCCTCACCAACCCTACTGTGCCACGAGTGCTGCTAACACTTACCACCCAAACTGGTATATTAGGATGTCTCACAATAAATGCACCATTAATTTGAGTTTTACACAAATATATTTGCTCTGCGTATGGTGTTAAAGGATTATAAGTGGCGATTGTTTGGTGTTAGCCACATTTAGCAGCTGTGGCTGTGGTCAGGCAACAATGTCACGACAGCTGAAGACCTGTTGTGGCCATACCTCAACTCGTTTACAGTTTAATGATACCTATAACTAATATGCTTTAAAATACACACACAAACACTCAAACAGCAGGTGACTTGCAGACACACAAAAGATCTCTGCAATAGTTTCTTTCATGCATTGATGCAACACGAGCATTCTTCTACACATACATACATGACCAGGCAGGTCATCTGGCCTTTCTCATAGCCAACACTGGGTGAGTGTTAGCCCACTCCTCCCCACTTTAATTCCGTATGCTCATAACTTCTTAATGGTGGGGCTGGCTTCTCAAAAATAAAAAGATGCTTTGTTGAGCCATGATGATGGGGGACCTATAACTCTCCACATTTCATTTTAATACCATTTTCTGGTAAATTTCATGCACGTCACGAGGTCTTCTTTTGTAACATTGTGGAATATTGAGTTTCACGATTCCACTTGTCCCGCTGAATCAAACACGCTGAAAGCCACAGATCGGTGAATGAAAAGTGACCTTGAATTTGCTGAACTTGCATAATTCTCACCAAATGTTATAGCAAAAGCTCTATCTCAAAGTGAGATTCTGTCAAACAAAGCTCTTTCTGTGTTTTCAACATAGATTTTTCTCTCAGTGGGCTGTGCCTGTCCATTAAATACATAAAATCTTTCTCACTTGACCTCGTCAGAATTTCAATTGAATCACCAATGGCAAAGCTGAATGGAAATACGAAACAAAAGCTAGTTGTAAGCATGGGTTACCTGAACTTAAAAGACAATATTTAGTTTTAAAACCTGTCTCATGTTCAGATGTATATATACACACTAGCGTTCACACATATGTGTACTGTATCTCCTTTCAGTTGGTCGGTTTGCCTTAATGTGGTGCATATTTATAGTATTAGTTTTACACCTTAGGAAAATGATGGAGGAATGTCTTTTTCTGTGTGATGTCCACAGACATCTGGCTTGTGCATTGTGTCACAGTCTCTCACACCCTTGATGAAACTACTTTCAAATAGTTCCCCATACAGTATTAGTGTGCTGAAGATTTCCTTAATTGGAGACGACGTTTTATACGGATTTTCGAAAGATCAACCAAAAATTTGCCCACATCAAAGTCACCGTCATTCAAAAAAGGATACCATTAATATGCTCTTTTATTCGAAGCTGTAAGTTTAAGATGATGTAAAACATATTATAGAGAACAAATTAGTTAATAGCTTCTTTATGGCACATCCTAACTGCTTCAATTAAAAAGCTTTCAACTCAAGCAGTCCTCCCATGTGACCTGACTGCATACACAGATAATTAACAGACACTCTGCCATATTAGCTTGAACTGGAATTAACAGTAATTCTTCTTATTGTTTTTAAACAGTGCAGCAACGTTATTTTCTCTTTCCCCTTTGTGTGCCTCAGATTGCAGTGATGGAATGTACTTTATATGCAAAGATGCTAAATGGTGACAACGTCCAATAATAATATACTTAGTAGTTTATGACATTATCAAAATACATTGCCTATAAGATACAGGCGATAAAACATTTCTCATAAATCAATTCTTGCTTCTACCAGTGTAATGGCAGACGTGCTGCTGAAGTATACAGTCACCTGTCATGTAAAATGTGAAATATGAAAAGAATAAGCTTCAAGGAAAGGGAGAAATAGACACATTTTGGAGCGATAGAAGGATAGTCTTCTCCCGGGCTTTTATTTATTTAAACGATATTGTTCAGATGTGACAATTCAGGGTAAGGTAAGAGTGGAGAGATATGTATCTGAGACAAGGTTTGTGTCCATGCGTGTCTACTTGAGAGACAGTTTGCAGCATTGCAGGAGAAAAGTAGACGAAAACAAAACTTTTTGGGGGGGAAAACAAGGAAAGGTAAGAGAGCAGTGGGTGGACTGTAATTAACCTATACTCATCCACACAAACAGTGTTGGACAGGGGATTGGGTAGACGAGATCTCTCAACTGAAGCCAGTTGTTTCCAGGCTAATTAGGACTGTGTTGTGGTACAGTGTGAAGGGGTTCCCATGTGTGCTCTCGATTTGTTGGCTGTGCGCACATCCACACTGCTCATTTGTGGTGAGGTATGACAGCGTGAGACCCGAAGAGTTGACGAGAGGACACACTGTGAGAGAGAGAAGTAAGCACTTTGGGATGAGAGCCGAAAAGGAAATGTAAAAAAAAAAAGAGTCAAAGAAATTAGACTGTGGAAATCCAAGCAAAGGAAGAAGAAGGCAGAGAAGGGAAGTGACTTGAAGAAGAGACAGAAAGAGGACGTTGGACTGGGGGGTCTGTGAAGGTTAATCTACTTCTCTTCACAGTTGTGTCTGTCAAGTGGTACAGCTTCTACAAATAAACACCTCCTTTGAGATTCTGCTGCAAGGAAACAATATCTCTCCTACTGCAGATGTGTAATTCCTCTACCTGCAACTAGGCTGTAAACCACCACACAGCAGCATCAGGATGACTTTTTGACATGTATGCTGTCTTTGAGTATGTAAAGCAGAATTGCACGTATGCTATGTATTGTAACATCAAGTGATCAGTGCAATGGATTCTACTGTAGCATATACGGTAACTGTATCTGTCACAGTTTCATATTCAGTCCAGTGTCATTAAGTTTCATGAATTGAGCAAGCTGTCTTACAATATCAAAACATATACAAAAACATACTCCTAATAGTACTGAACTTTTCAAAGATGCTGAGACAGTGCGGATTCATGGCGCACCATGAGTGTCCACACTGAGCTGGTAACAATGCAAAGCAGCCCGGGTTCACATCCTCTTCTGGACTTTGATCCCTTTTACAACCTTAAAGCAATCTCACGCACAGTTCATTGAAATCTAAAAGTACTGTCAGCGGAGGATGGAAGCACAGCGTATGGTGAATCATGCAGGACTCGAAAAACCCGTCAAATTCACCGCTAAGGCAGCAAGGTTGACATGTAGGAGCTGAATGCGAGCAGGAGAGTAACACATATTTCTGTTTTATGTCTGTTCATGTCACAGCAACTGTTCTCTGAAGTGCTCTTTTGCCATCTGAACAGCCAAGATATTTAACATCTTTAGTTGTGTTCAAACCTCATCATCATGACTCCAGAGTACAGCAGAGATTGGCTTTAAAAGCTCTTCAGCCAAACACTGAAATGGGGAAGATAATGCATCTCAATACTGGAATGAACTGCAACACAGTTTGAACTTAGAGACACTCACTAAGCCTTAAAGCTCTGCTGCCTTGGACTCTCACTAACACTTGTAACTGTTTTAACTAGAGATGTAATTTGTGCGCGTGTGAAGAAAGAAGTGATGTGGCTTCTTTGCATAAAGGAAACATATTTTAGCAAAAAAAAGCTGTCCTGTGTAGCGTCTAAAATGTACTGTTTTTCTGAAAGTCACCACGGGGTGAAATCATCTCAGAAATGATGATGTCATGAGGATGTTGTGCTCAGAGCTTTCCATTTATGTTGTACAGTCCTGCTAAATTTGAATTGCAGTGAAAACATGGCAACGCTTGCTTTGGGAATTTAATCAGCACTAAGAGCCTGAACCTTGTATTTGTTAAATTAATGGAAATGTAATCCTAACATTTTATCTCAACCAGGATATGTAGTCATCACTGTAAAGAGTCACTGTTGTGTAGATGCCCTGTCAGTCATTTTAAATAGGTTAAGTTTTACCGCAGCAACACTTAAAGCCCTTATATTTTATGCAGTATTAGAGGCTGTGGGTCAGGATGTTGGCTGTGTTATGTTCAGCTTTCATTATGGAATGCCAGGTGGAAGGAAGTTACAAGTAAGTTTCCTTTAGTTTAGTGTTTTCATTTCCATTTAGTTTATGTATAGGCTGTCACTGTGCCTGTGTGACTGATTTTGGCTTTGCCATCATAAAGTGGTGAACCTTTTCATTCTAGTTACTGTGTTATTCTTTTTCCTTTTTGCCTTTGGATTGTTTTCCTTTTCTAGCATAAAATAAATGTGTAATTTCCTGCCTTGTCCCATTGCAAATTCAGCAAAACTGCTGTTTTCAAATATTAAGGCAGATAAGGGGAACTGTAAAAACTGAAGTTCTAAATGAATGTGGAAATTGAACATAAAGAACAACACATCTGAAATATGCTATACTGTGCATACGTTATACACTGTGTGGCATCATCAACCTTGATGCCACAAATCCTTCCCTCTGGTCAAACTATTTGTGTCAAAATAAGAGTCATGGGTAAAAGTATTCATGCATAATATTTTTAAAGATAGATAACGGTAATATAATGCATTAAACCAATTCTACTATTTGACTCTAGCTCACTGTTTTTAAGTGGTCCTCAAAGCTCTTTTCATCGGTACAGCAGCTTTCATAAAACTTCACTGAAAATATCCTTGGTCACTGAAAAAAACCTCTCCATTTGGTCTAACTGTGAAAACACAGTGTGTTTCTCTCTCTCTAGTGTCAAAGCCTGATCTTAGCTAGAGCTCATTACATCACTGTACCATCAACCCGCTGGCCACACTCTGATTGCATAGCCAAGAGTAGCAATTTCAGGATTTCAGGGCAATTGATTGAGTGGTCTTAAGCCAGAGCACATGTTTGGTGTATGTCCCCTTATTTCCTGAAAGAAACCTCTTGAAAAGAGTTCAAAATCCACACTTGTAGGTCATACTGCAGGAGAGCTGTGACAGTGTATTAGCATTTTGAGAGTATGCTATAGCCCAGAGCAGTCTCCACCATGTCTTACTTTGGTTTTGCAGGGTGAGTTAACACACAAGGGGGACGATGGAGTATTCAGGAGTCTCAGATGGCTTTATGCCGTCGCATACATAGGAACATCTGTTATTGTCAATAACAGGCTCCCTCTACGGTGGACGATCTGGGTGTTAGTAATAGCATATTTACTTATCTGAAATTTAAAAAAAATGCTGGCATAGACTGCATTGTATGATTACTGCAGCCAAGATTTAGATGTGGTGTAGCAGAGTAAAGTGCGTACTGTAATGTTCCCCCCGATACAAAGGTCCTTTTGTTCAATGGGCTGGGGGGTCTGCGCACCCCCGAAACCCCTTTCCAGCCTCCACTTCCCCAAAACAGCCCCCCTCCCGTGTCTATTAAGCACACTGATTCCCAGTTCAAATTGGCCCCCTGTTATTAATCCCAATCACCCGGAACACATCGACCACAGAGCACCACGAAAACACATGTGCCCACCGCCCCCACCACCCAGCTCGGCGCACTGATTCTAATTAATTAATTACATCCCAGGTGATTTTACTTTGAGATGGAGAGAAGGAAAATAGAAGAGGGGAAAAAAAAGTGCATCCCACAGGCACCACCAAATTGGCAACAAAAGCTCCTCGGCAAAAAAAAAAAAAAACCCAGTTACTTGAGAGAGAGTTGGCTTCTTGTAACTGCTTCCCAACTACTGCTCGGCTGTCCAAGACCAAAATACTCTGCTTTTTCCCTCTTTTTTTTTTTTTTTTTTGCTCTAACTTGTCTGTCTGCCACCCACAAAAGCCCATGCCAAAATCATACACTGAAACTAACCCGCAACAAATTGATAGCATATTTAAGTATTCAGGATTATATTTTTTGAAGAGAATGAGTAGAGAAATGGGGTTTTGAGCAAATCATATTTCTGGCCAGAGATTTACTGGATAGCAGGGGAACTATTTAGCGTAGAACTGGCACTGTCTTAAATAAAACACAGCTACATATTTGATATCTCATTTGCAAATTCTTTCATGTCCTTCCAGTTTGTTCATCTCCCGCTTCTGGATGCTCTGCTCTTCTCACACAGAAAAACTTTCTTTTTGCCTCTCTGACGTTATCAAAGAAATCTCCATATGTGAAAATGGTTGACTCTGCACTTTTGTTATACACCATGTTTAAATAATGATATCTATCAATTATCCTCGACTTCATCTTTCAAACTGGATTTGAGTTGAAAATGATATTTTGCGGAGCATTGCAAAATAGGCAAGAAAAACAGAAAACTACAGTACTCAAAAAAATAGTTTCTAAAATAAAGATTGCTCTCCATGACATGCTATTAAAAATCAGTAATTGATATGATTCTAACTTGGTCATCTGTTATAAAGGTTGCCATTAAGTCACATTTTATTTACACAGGATGAACTCTTTTGAAGAAAGATAAAAAGAAACACTATACTTTATTATACTTTAATAGCAAAATTAATATTTGATAAACAAGCAATATCTAATCATGCAGGATTAATTAAAAGAAACTGATATACAGTATTTTAAGCCCTTGGCTGAGAGAACCGAGTTTTGGATGTATTATTTTATTGCTTCGACTTTATCTTTATAAGATATTTAAACATACATTTAGTCTTTGGGAGGCAGATTGAACAGTCATAAAAAGAGGTTTCAAGACTCATTTACAAAATACTGACCTACAGTATGAACATCCTCCTCCATTTCAATTCCACTCTATCGTCCAGTGGACTCAATCATCCAATCCCAATCCTAATGCTATTAGAAATATGTATTTTCAAAAACACTACATACAAACTACAAACACTAAATATGTTGAATGTAGTGTTTGTTTCTGTCAGAGGTCACCTGACTGCCACGAAAGGTTGAATTCTCTCTG
>JAPQRN010000019.1:10212749-10239683 GCA_037367275.1 Coranthus polyacanthus | reverse complement strand
AACACTAAATATGTTGAATGTAGTGTTTGTTTCTGTCAGAGGTCACCTGACTGCCACGAAAGGTTGAATTCTCTCTGTTTCACTTCACGTGGAAAGATGCCACCCACTTTCTCACCTCTGTAGGAGTCTGCAAAGTGCTTCAGATTAAGTGATAATCTCTTGGCAGGTTCTTATGCCCAATCCTCCTTAGGCACTTTCTCAGATACATCGGCACACGGGGGGACTCTGGCAGGCTTTTACTAAATGATCAGGTGCCAGGTTACGATGGGCTGGACATTAACCAGGCAGGGGGGGAATCTTCCTTTTGCCTTTTCCAGCAAGTCGTAAATCAAGGACTTCGTACAAACAAATTAACAAAACGGCTGGCAGTGGCCCCTTGATTTACCTGTCCTTAAGACCTCCCAATTTCTTACTGTGGATGGTGTTGTTATGGTGGAATATTACATTCCTCCATTTGATACCTGGCACAAAACGAAGAGCTTAGTCCATCCAGGCATATTTAATGCTATGGGGACTGGTAATTGATGGGAGCTGCCAGCTCTCCGTCTTGGCAGTGAAGCTACATTTGAAGCCAATGTCATAACTGATGCAACACCATATGGAAATACTGTAGATGTGTGTGTTGGTTACCGTTTTTTTTAATAATACTATAGTGATTCAGCCATAATGGAAAGGTTAGCTTTCCGTATGACCTGCGTGAAGGTTTCAGGTCAAGGACAACGTCAGAACGGCTTCCCTGGAGCTTGACAGGATTCACTGAGATCCCAAAGGCCTCCTTAGCGGGTGTTTGTCTTCATGACAACTCTAACCCGCGCCTTATGTTTCAAAGAGGGTTTCTATCAGGCTGTCACTCATTTTCTATGATTGTTAGTAAAGAAGTTTTCACAATAAAAAATGTATGGTACCGTGGATTGTGGGGATAAAAATGAAGTCAAGTAAATTATGTAAATCCTTTTGCTTTTTGAGTTGGATAATGAAACCTGTTTCACAGTGAAATCACTGTACAAAGCTATCCTCTATTAAATGTTTGTGTTTTCTGTTTATTGTGCATATGAAATGTTCTGTATTCTTTGGACGATTTCTTTTTGCTCTACAACTACACAGTTCAGGCTCCCTGTCATAGCATGACATTGCAATGCATAAAACACATTTTCATATAAAATATCATTTTTATTGTACCTTCAGCTACACTTTGAGTCAGAATAAAGAAAAATGATTCCTGTGTAGCAATGTGTGTGCATAAGATAACAATGCATTGTAAATAAACAGAAGGTGACTGTGTTTTCAATAGAGGGCGCCAATCTCCCAAAGTTTTCTCGGCCACAGGTTTGATCTGACAACAGGTGGAATTTGAGAGGTTGTACAGAGCAGAAACATATCATGACAGATGAGCTGCTGTACAACAGTGTCCATGTTGAAATAGGCCACAAATAACCAGTAGCTACTGTAAGTGTACACTGAAACTCAGACTGCATTCAAGATGTCGAATCCGAATCCTGTGAGACACATGAGATGAGCATCAGGAGGCGGAGGAGCTCGTTGTGGGGAGCACAGGGCCGTACTCAGTCACAGTGCAGAACAGCATGCTAACAGCTTTTTAATATGTGTGAAATACAAAGCATGGAATTACAGCCGAGCATGTCATGTATTTTCTTCGCCTAAATTTTTATGGAATGGCTCCAGGTACAGGGTAAACCTTTGCCAAAGTCCTATGTTATGCTAGAGAACCCAGCAGAAAGCATGATCTCTAATAAGGGAATGTGAAAGGAATGCTGGTCTCTGAGGCCCAGATCCCGGACACATATTTATTTGCTCATTCATCACTCCTGGATGACCTCTGACCTACTACCGTGTGTTTTTGCTCTAACTCACTCCCAGGTTGTCGTTTTTTTTTTTTTTGTTTTTTTTTTTCATTTTTGAAGCTGGAGAAAAATAAGTCCAATTCTTTGCTTATAGGAGAAACACTGGCATGCGGCGGGAGTCTGCAATTTAGCGAAGTCGGAGACGGTGCAGATGGGGCAGAGCCAGAGATGCTGAATTTCTTCCAGGTGCTCGAGCTGAAGTTTTTAAAAGTAAATGGGCACCGAGATTAACGGCTCACTGCGTGTACGGAAAAGAGTGTTTGAGACGTGTTCTAGGTGGTGGGTACTGTACACTGAGCGTCTGGTGGGACACTGTGGTAAAGAGAGGAAACAGATGTTGCTAGCACCCAGTGGGAACAAATATGAAAGACTAAGGTATATAGAAGCTTAGTGAAGGATAAATGTAAAACTTTAATAATGAGATTTGAATTCTCTGGTGAGAAAAAGACTATTTTTGAGTACTGCGTGCAAACTGGAGAAATAAGGTAAGCTATGCACCAGAGGAGGTGCAGCAGACACTCTTGGTTAGAGGAGCAGGCCATGACCAAACTATTGCAGGTACAAATTGTATTGTCAAATGTGAACATCTGGAAAAAGTTAATAGCAATATTACACGGTGCTCACCAATTTCCTGGAAGATTAGAAATAGCGGACTGATGTTCAGATCAAAATGGATAAATCTTAAACAGAGTTGCAAAACATATGAAATATCAAATAGGAATAAAATGTTCGCACATGAAAGATCAAAAATAAATTTATTTGATTTATTAATTGATTTACTTGTGTTTTTAAGTGCATATACTCACGCAGTGATTCACACCACTACGCAATTTCTGGTTTATTTTGTCACCTCTCAAATGGCCTGTGAATAGTTGGGGTAAAATATGGTTATGTGCTGTAGTCAATAGCTGCACAGAGGAGCCATGAAACATCAACTGTTCTAAACATCTGCCATGGGACAGGCAGGGAGATTTGTGAGTCAATCTGCTCTTAAGGACTAAAATGCAAGCATCTGCCTTTGAATATTCAAAGCATCGTACATCTGAACATACTAACTGCGTAAAATGAATATTCGGAAACCTCCTTTTATGTTAACTATCAACCAAACATATTAATGTTTCATCAAAGATGGCATAACAATTGCCAAAATTAAAAACTGCAATATGGCAGAAAAAATCAAAGATGGTTGTATCTGAAATGTTTCCCTAGTTCTGTATCTAAATGTACTATTTTGGTACATTGCACATCATGTAAAGCAATATTTAGGTTTTAAGCTTATTATACATTGATTCTGGACATATTTTCTAAGAAACCATTTCTAAAACACAATAAAAACACAAGAAAAGGCATGTAGGCAACGTTATTTTAACAATTTATATTATAGATGATCCTTATTGGTTATCTCAAAATAATGTTGTCCAGATGTGTTGAACTACTTTGAGCCAGATCAGCACTTCGAGCATCAACAGAAGACAGATAGCCGAGGCTATCAGAGACAAAGAGGCTTCTTCACGGACGTAAATGAATAACCTCCGCTCGACATCAGCTCCTGGGGTTAAGTCTATGTTGTCAACATGCGTGGGCATTCAAGAGACAAATGACACCGAAGAGGCCACACACTGTCTCCTTGCCTTACACAATGTATAGAGTCAAACTCTGTTAAAGCCCTTCACGGACAGAAGGAGACCCCCTAAGCCCTGTGTGTTTAATGTTTTAAGACAAAGAGTGGATCAGATCATTTTTAGAAAGGACAGAAAAATGTTGCATGTTTAAACAGTTGATCTTGATAAGGAATAAAAAGGGAAGGAAGAAAAGACTTAAATTGTAGAAAATGAACCTCTGTCATGCAGCAGCAAAGGACACCTTCATGTTGCCCTTGTTCCAAACAACCAACCAAAAGGAACTAAAATTCAGTTCATGTCCTTTTGATCATTCCCAAGTTTTCCTTTGAAGAACAAGTACCAACAATCTAAACTCAAGTGGCTGTCACTGTGGGTAGAAGCAGAAAAGTTTTTTTTTTTTTTTCTTTTGAAAGGCTGATTAAAAGTAGTGCTTAGTCTTTGGGTAGTGTCAGTATCAGTGTGATGTTGCAAAATCTATTATCTGCTATTTTTAAACAACACTTTATGAGCAACCCTGTTAATTATCACATTACAGCAGATATGTGAGCTACAACAATTAAAATTCAGCTTCACTGATTTTCCCTTATCTGCCGTCAGCCAAAGACGATATCTCTTTGTGCTTCTATTTGTTTTCCACATTCAATTCAAAATTACTGCGCAATAAATATTCTATTGCAACACTTTTGGATCATCACTACAAAGGCATGTTGAAAGAGTTCAGTGTTCAGATCCACAGAATACCAGTCCAGCTCATTACATCTCCAAATACTTCATGCTAAAATAACAAAAAAAAATAAATTCTGCATAAAACATTAATGTCCTAAATGGTGTGCTTATACGGAATCATAACTAGAGTTAAAATATTTACAGGAAAGGAACATAGGAATATGTGGGTGATTAATTAAGATGACAAGAAAAAAAAAAAAAAAAAAGTAAAATGGCCTCTCCCACGTAGACCTTATTCCACACACCCCTGGGCCAGAGTTAATGATTTCTGACAGAAAATGCTGTTTCGCAGCTGACATTCTGTGTAATTTACAGTTACAGTATCCCCTTTGTTTAACTGCACTGACTTTAATGAAAAAAAGCCTAATGGTAAATTTGAAATACAGAACAACAATACGAAGAGACATTTGAAAGAAACAGATCTGAACGACTAGAAATAGATTTTGAAAAGCAACAGAGTAACTTGCTCTTGGGAAGTATTTGCCATCGTGAGTTTGCATTGCTTAAAGCATTCATTTAAAACATTTAATGCCGTTTCAGATTATGAAACAACATTGAGGATTATTTTATTGTTGTTTTAATATTATCTTTTCATCTATAAAATAATACACCTTGTTGTAATTGTTGTTTGCATATCTTCCAGTGTTATACTATGTTTTTTTCCACGGATTACCAAGACCTCAAGTGCTAAAAAGGAATCTTAACACATCTGTTTAACATTTCCGTAACTTCCTTAACTTCAAGATTTATTGTTCTCTACATTTTTTCTCTGTACATTTTTTTTTTTTCTTCTTCTTTCCTTTTTTTTTTTCCAGAACTTGCCTTCACAGAATGTTTCAAGTTTGGGCAAATCACCAGAAGAGCAAACATTTGGCTTGTAAAACATAAAACATATTGCCTGTATTGTGAAACGATGAAGAGGTTATTAATAGTGTGTTATTCTCAAAGGATTGGGAAAAAAATGCTACCTCCCCCTCCAGATTCTCACATTTGATAGTTATTTAAAAGCAGGAGTAGCAGCCTGATCTGACAGTGATGGACTCACAGCCTTAAAGTAGGTTGGAGAACAGGTGCCTGCTGGTAATGTGGAGCTAGTCCCTGTGTCCCAGGGTCCTAGGGAATCTCTCTTTAAAAGGAAAGGGCCATTGGCAGGGTACAGGATGTGCTCAATCGCTGAATCTGACCTGGTAAAAATGGGAGCTACATTGCTGTCACTCCAGGGTCCTTCCCGAGGGATGGAGTGTAATTATAAGTGTGTGCGGGCCCTGGGGCCCCTTCGCTCTAAGATCCACCCACTAATCACAAATCACACAACCCTGGAGCAGGAGGTGGCTTCCCTCAGAAACTGAACCAAAAACCTTTTAATGCATAAAGGTCAGACTCAAAGGTAACTTGGGAGTCAGGTTGTGTTTGTGTGTCTGAGATGTCACTGTTTGAGAGACAGAGACAGGCAAAGAAAAAGACAGCTCTAGCATTAGTCTAAGTCATGTCCACTCAGAAACATTTTAATTTACTTAAACTTAGTCAACATATGTTACCTTCTATCTCTTCCTGGATAGCTGAAGCCTGAATCCTTACCCACCAGCATCTAAATATGATAACAGTGTTTCCCAAGTAACATAAGTTAAGTTTAAGTGACTCACGCTCATTTTGCCAATTAATATTTGACCAAACATTAGGAAGAGACGTGTCATTGTTAATAACTTCAAGATACTACGACTTAATTTCATGCTTTGCATTGATTGAGATTGAGACATGTCCAATTAATTAATTATGAACAGCATGGCAGAAAAAGGCTTCATTTGATCTGACAGGTTAAGTGTTAATGTCCTGCTTCTAAAATGGGGGCGAAAAAAAAAAAAAAAATGTAATTAGATTGCTACTTTTGTGCAATGCGATCTTATCCCAGGCCACTTGGAGTTCAGGTACTTAAGTTCTATTATCTGTTATTTTGTTCCTTTGCCTACTCTCATGGCGTAACACCATTCGATCTTCCCTATTATCTCTTTGTCATCCCTCCTATCTGTTGCTGTCTTCCTCAAGTCTTACGATCCCCTTTCCCCTCAAACCAGAAAGACTTTCAAGGTCTACACAGATAACGTCACTGCAGCTGTGCATCTGTTTCCAATCCCATGCAATTAACCAGGCCAGCTTGGGAATGTTTCTTTCTATTTTATTCTCCTCCATTTTTCTCCCTCTCCTTTGCTTTCTCCTTTTTGGTGAGTCTTGCTTCTTTTCGGTCCACAGTTCATTGGAGGACGGTAATTCTTTATGTGTCACTCAAATCAAAACAAAATAGAATCTCATGATATGTTTGTTTTCTTTCGTGGGTGGGCCACTTCATAAAAAGGGGTCCTGTCTTACTTGTCCAGAGAAGAATTTAAGCAACATCGCTATGGTCCTGTCTGCAAGATGAAATGGCACGAGAAAAGACACCTCGAAGTAAAATGAAAAAGAAATTGCAACAATAATTTGCTTAACCAAAATAACACATGCCAGAACTGCAAATATTACTTGAATGATGTGTACACAGCCGATGTATTTATGCAGTCTGGTCTGTGGCTCTGTAAAAGTTGTCTTGTGTTTTTCTTGGTTACCGTACAATATCCATCTGAAAAGTGCTTTTATTCCTTGCTGAAATGAGTGCTTTGCTGGTTTCTCTAGTAGGCCATAAATCCCGGCCCCGCGTAGAGTCCTTCAAACGCGGATGCCGATAACTGAAGAAGAAGAAGGCTGGGAAAGAGGCGGAAGTTTCTTGTGTTTTCAGGGGTTTTTACTAAGCCATGGTGCAAGGCTCCAGCAAAGCCTTTAGTTACTTTCTCAAGAAGGTCAACTGGTACAGCTGGGGCAAAACCACCGGCCACTGGAGGCTTACGCCAACAAAAACAATGAGAACGACCAGTAACAGCCTCATAAGCCTGTGGCTTTTAGACAGCATATTTTAGTCGAACTGCCCTTAATTTTCTTGTTGTCTGGTAAACACTTTTTTCAGCTGCACTGCAAAAGACTTAATATTAATTAAAAAAAAAAACCCTTCAAACTCAACTTTTATTTATGACTCACGTCTTTTAGTTATTTATTTTTACACCAGTTATCTTTATAATCAAGGCCAGACATATTTTCAAACTACTGTACAGATGCAGCCTGCATTTTGGCAGGACACAAGATCAGAGGCTTTCTGTTGTGTTGTTATTGATTAAGGCTGTGGAAGCTCCCTATCAGAGGAAGCGATAAATATGTGTAAATGTGTAAAATATAATTACAGTTACACACTTTAACTTTTAGGAACACAGAGCTCTTCAACTTTGTCACGCTGCTGCTTCTTAATGAACTCATTCTGTGGATCTTGGGTCAGGGCGCGAAGACTATTTATACATCTGGTACTATGTGAGGATTCGGTGTCCTCAGATGTGGAACAAGTTCATAGAATATCTGCCTGTACTCGTATTGAAAGTGTGACAGCGGATCACCTTTGTTTTTGACGAGATACATGCAATTCACATCTCTAAGTTTGCACTTGCTCACTGAGGAATCACACTACAGTGGGACTTTTAATGCTAGTTTTACAACTCAAATTCAACTGTGTTGTTTGGTTTGGATGGCTGTAACCCAAAAAAATGCAAGGGTTGACTTTGATACTTCGCCAAGGGCTTGCATTCTTCCTCTCAGCTCAAGTGGCTGGTAATTCAGTATGGAGTTTGTGTATTTGTCCAACACCAGTAGCTCTGGGCTTTAAGCATAAATTATGCATAACCAATGTATTTTATTTAAAATTAATTAGCCCGACTCATAGTCATGGATTGTTTGCCAACGGAAACAGTGGAATAGGGGGAACAGGGTGTAAGAAAAAAAAATGAAGCGGTGTGATGGCAGCTGTGACTCCACAGTTCCCCCATTGCTCTCCGGGAGAAGATTAATAGTTAATGGAAGGCCTTTAGGCTGTGGAAATACCCCTAGTGGCCCTTTCCCTTGCTCTGGGAAAAGCAGGGATTATTGTCAAGGTACCAGAGTCTGTTGCAAAGCAAGCCCTCCCCTTCCATTTCCAAACCCTGTGAATCCTACTTCCATTAGCCAAATAAGAAAAACACTGGCTGCTTTTGGCACACATGCTTAGTAAAATCTGGTGTGTATTTTACACCTTGTTTATGGCATATTTATGTAACTTCACACCGCCAGAAGCCTTTTTTTTCTCCCTCCATTATTGCCATAGGCTTATGTGATCTTTAAATAGTAAGAGAGTGAGGTCAATTTTTCAAACGCGGCACAGCATATTATCTCTGGCAAGGCAAGTCAAATCAGCCTAGCAATTAACTTATAGGCTCAGTGCCGCAACGCAAATCATCAGGCTCATTCAGGGTCGGGCGGATCCTCTCTCTAGGCAATTAGCCTCCTTCATTAATTAAAAATTCTAATCAGGATGTTGGATCAATAGTGTAAGTCACATGTGCTGCAGCTCACTGAGGGAAGTTGCATCTTACTTCCAAGGCCTGCATCGACAAAGTAATCAGCCAAACTGATGTGAAGGATTAATAGAACAAGAGCAGAAACGATTGACATTCTAATAAATATTCCAAGATATTTGTTACCGTATTGACCATTTATGCTGAGAAATGTACTGAGTGCGTCATATGGACTGAAAATTTAAAAAAAAATACACTGTGCATTCTATGATTCTATTTAAAATACAATGTGTAATCCATAAAAAATCCCTATATACTGCATACATTCAAAAATGACTGGGTGAAAGAGATAAATGTACACTTTAAAGAGGACATGAATGAAGCCATAATTAGCTATATATATATATATATATATATATATGTATTAATTAGGAAAAAGATTGTAGTGGTCTTCCAGTTATACATTTATGTTGGGTGTGTACTGTAGCTGCACAGAACCTGCCAAAAGTGTAAAATAATCCAATGTTTTTGTTTTTTGTTTTTTTTCTTACTGTAGGTATATCATCAATAATAGAGGCACTTAGTGTTTGCTAGTGTTGGTCAGTCCCGACTCTTAGCTCACATGGGCGAGCCAATCATAATGGCTCTGGGGGCCAATTATTCTCTAGACTGAAAGAAACTCCTTTTTTTCAATTTTTCCAGTATGTGTATGTGACATATACACACACTCAAATGCTCACACAGACAACCATGTCCAAACACTTACACATGCATGAATTGAGGGACACAAGAGACATAGTCTAGTTTGTCTGCAGTGCGTTCCAATAACTCTTAGTTTTGTTTGTGGTCTTGCAGTTGTGGTTTGACTGAGAAAATATCTCCAGAAAATGTTAGTGTTGTTTTAAGGTCAAATTGGAAGGAAAATGAAGTCATTTTGGAACCCACAAGAAATCAACATAAACCCAAAATTTCACTCTCATTAGCAAGAAAACAAGGAGGAGGAGATGGCGAGAGAGCTGCATTTTGTGGCTGATTCATTTCAACAAGAGGTGATTTACAACTGTTGTTGTATAGTCTTTCCCTTAAACAGTGTGAGCATATCAATATAATCTAACTCATGCCGAACTATAATATTATGAGGCTTTCTGTGATCCTGTGTACATGTTTGGCCACAGGAAATAATGTAAGATAAACTGCAGGTGTTGTTCTTACTGAAGGACACCGAAGCATCTCCAGAATTACCTCCCCATGGTCTGTCATTGATTGACAGACAGGGGAGCTTCCTGCAGAAAGGTCATCAGTAGCTTTGCTCTCCCCATCTCTTGTTAATCCTTCCTTGTATCCATTCACTATCAGCAGTCAGAGCCCGTTACTTGGCTTAGTCTGTTGATAGCTTAAGCAAAGTCAACTAGCTAAGAGATCTGCTGCTACATGTCAGCAAAGAGGAACATAGCTCCAGTTGGGTGTTTCAAAGCACTTGTCCTCCAATTTGATATAAAACCCAAACAATTTTTAACATTAAACATTCCTAATTACCTCATGAGAGATAGGATACGTTTAGGATTATCATATTATCCTCAAACCTCTTACCTAAACAACAGCATAGGCCAATTTCCAGTCCTTAACAAAACAACGCACGAAATCTGCAGAGACAAAATACCATGGCTAGCATTAAAAATTATAACAAAACTGTTGCATTTAAGCTGTGGCAATACCACGACTAAGGTTTGATCAGGTTTAAGCACAAAACATCTTCAGTGTTAGGAAAACTAAGAAAAAGAAGCAAAAATGAACACAGCATTTACCTTCAGGACACAAGCAGTGGTCTCCAGTCTTTAAGTTTATTCATACGAATACAAGAGATGCATAAACATGGGTCACTTTAATACCCCTCACTTATCAACCCATATTGTCATTTCTGTGCTGAGGTCAGGCTGCCTCAGACAGAATTTACTTCTAATTATCGTTAGCTGATTTTCATTTCATTTAATTAATTTTCAAACCAGAGGAAGAAAGTCTTGGCAGAAAGGCTTAAAGTCACTGTCATGTCTTTAAAAGCACATTATTTCAGAGTTTAACTAGTTCACGTCCTTTCTATAGCTGAGTCTGGCTGTATTTATTTATTTACTTTTTACATCTAATCGAATCTAATGTATTGTGAAAGCTGTTGCTTTACCAAATAATAGAGGGTTCATACAAATGAGGCTCTCAGAAAACAACTGATCTGGTGTTTTTCAAATTGAAGAAGACATGGCCATGGAACACCCAAAGCTCTTCTCGTTTGTTTCCCAGATCAGGAAATGAGGACAGATTGTCTGAATTTGTGTGGCACGTCCCCCATTTTTTTTCTTGTAGGATCCTGCTGAAATACATCAACTGTACATATAGAGATTAATTGCACTAGCCCAAAGCTCTTGCAAATCCTTTTAGTTTTCCAGAAATATGTGTGCATCCCATTAGTTGAATTGGGGGAAATCTGGGAGTTATTTTATTGTAATATGTTTTGTTCTTCCAGTTAATCAGCCCCTTTGGAGTGGTGTTTTCCATCATATTTTTGGCTGTTTACTGTTGTGTGTTCCTGCTTCACTAATACAAAGTTGAGCAGGAGCACAAAATATTCACATTACTCTTCCCACTTAAGACTTTTGGTTTTATTGATTCTTTTGAGAGAAACGAATGCCACACAAGCAGCCATCCATAAATTCTTTTTTTTTTTGTCAGTATCAGCAGCAGGGAGTTTCACAGGAATTAAACCTGTGTCCACCTAGTTGATTTTGAGTTGAATTTATGGCATTGCTGATAGCATGTCGGCCATGGCTGCGGTGCTGTATATCACATTACCAAGCCTATTGACAAAAAACAGAGCCGTGGAGCTGGAAGGCAGGAACAGTTGAGACAGAGTTAGTGGGGTCTGAGTCATATACCTTGAGATTGTTCAAATTAATCTAGTATGGTTCAATGCTGAAAAATCCAGCTGAAATTATTTGTTTTTACCCCATAAAACACTCAGCTGCTTCAAACCACTTGTCAGTTTGATCTATGACCCGCATGATGAAGTCCTCCTTGACTGCACTGTAGGCCAGATTTTCAGTGGTTTTCATCCATAATGCACATCCCAATTTTCTACTGCATTGCATGAGCAGTTGCACATTAAGCCAAGATCACCCTTATGCTTGAAACAGTAGAAACATTCTTCATGCACCTAAAGATAGCTTATGGTGTAATTTTTAAAAGGACATGACAAGTTCAAGCATTATAGAATGCTCTTAGTCATGAAAAAGTAAAGTATATATTCTCAGAGTACACACTTAGTCAGAGCTTAACATAGATGTATTCTGGTCCAAAGCAGACACATGATTGTGCTGAAAATGGCACTTCATTTTTGAGAGTGGGAGACTTGACCTTTCATTTTAACCTGTCTTACTTTTAATTGCTCACAGTTTGGACAATGTGACTGTGACAGAGCACAGACTGCTGCCTTCCAGTCTGTAAAGCTCTTCAACGGGACTTAACAAATTGTAACAAAGGTGAATGAAAAAAGAACAATCAGTCTGCCCCCTATAGACTGCTACAGCAGCTGTTTCCAATTCTTACATGAAATCTGAAGTGAGTGATGTTTACATAACTAGCAGCACATATCGGTGACACACATAAAAAACAAAACAAGAAAAAAAAAAAAATCTGCTCTGAGAAAGAGAGAAAGAAAAAAAAAAATTCCACTCTGGCATTTTTAGGAGTGGCTTGAGACATTGCCAAAGAAATTCCCTCAGACATAACAAGGTTTTATGACAGGGAACTGCCCTATGAAACTGTCCATGCTTGATGTTGTCAAGTGTAGGGTTTGCAGTGGAGCTGCAGTTTTGTTCATATTTGTGTCATATCGAAGTTCACTGACACACTGATTGTTATCTATGAGGGAAGAACCATTTCGGCTCAGCATCTAACAAGGTTACCATACTGTGGCTGTCAGCTAAATGGTGATGGGTGAGGTCACAGGCAACAGTGTGACCCCAAGTCCTGAGAAAAACAAAGTGATGATTTCAAATGGGCCAACCTTCTACTGAGGACACAGGCCAATTGTTCTGCAAGGCTTTCAGTCTGACTTTTGCCTGACTTTCACAGACCCCCATCACCGAGTAATGTGAGGAAAATGTTGCCTGTGATAACAACATGACACTTTCTCTACAGTCACAAGTGCTGTTCTCAACACTGCCCACTCGAACAAGCCAATATTTTAATAATATAACACAGAGAAATACATATCTTTTCTTAACCTTTTAACATTTGCCCTTTACACTTCTGGTAATAAGAGAAGCAGTGTAAGGCCAACGTGGATACATTAGACTTCATTTTAAAGGGAATACCTCCTAGTTCCTGTGTTTAAAATGTGGCTGAAACACAACCCAAACTACATCAGTTTAAACATGGCTCAAATGTAACCCTAACCCTACCTCTAAAAATGAACAAATAGCATGTCTCCACTGTCATCTTTAACTATATTTAATGCTCAAGGTGTTAAATACCCAGAAGCAGACATGACTTCTGTTTCTGTCAAGGCTGCTTTGTTTAAGTACAGGTTGCTGTTCACTTGTAGCATGCCTTTTGTGTGTTTGTTGATTCACACTGTGCCTTTAAGCCGCGCACACGCAGGGATGGGATAAAACGTATTAAAATTACATATTTAAATGTTGCCCTTTTATTTATATTAAAGTGTGCAAATAAGTGGAATTTGGTTACATCGTAGACACGGAATAAAATTAAAAATTCATTTCAGACTTTAAGTTGTTTTCCATCATCATTCTTGCTAATGCACTGCTGGCCTCCTCTGGATTTTAACAGCTTTTCTCACTTCATACACAGCAAGACCTGCCAAGTGAACACTCTCAGAGGTGACAACTTGGCAGTTGCAAATAGCAACCTGTGACACCACTCCAACAGAGATTCATAACACTAATAAATCAAAGCAAACAACATTAGAGGAGAAGGGAAAATGTAGAATGGAGAGCATTAGTGTAATGAATAATATTTAACAAAACTGTAGAGTTAATTGGTTGTGGTACAATGGATATACATTCCAGCATATTTCAGGAGGTCTAGTGAGCTATTGTTATTATTATGTTAATTTATTTTATTCATATTTCCT
Organism: Coranthus polyacanthus; assembly: GCA_037367275.1. Taxonomy (NCBI): domain Eukaryota; kingdom Metazoa; phylum Chordata; class Actinopteri; order Kurtiformes; family Apogonidae; genus Coranthus; species Coranthus polyacanthus. The sequence goes on along the minus strand of JAPQRN010000019.1, from coordinate 10,225,930 downwards.
TTCGTGGCTTAATCTTGACGTGATTTATACATCCAAAATCTACAGAATTATATTATGTTCACTGTCCAACACAGTTCAACTCAGTACAGAGGCACTTGTCATTACTATTGCACCAGATCGTGCTGAATATGCTTCCTTAGTAATTACATTTCAAGTCTAACTCATAATTTATTTCACTGGTTAAGCCTTTGTCTCACTTTCCTGTCCCTTGACTCTCAGCTAATACTTAAATTGCAACTGGAAAAACTGAAACTACTCCCTCTCTGTCTCTCTCTCTCTGTCATTGTCTATTTTAAATCCCTGCAGCTTAGCTCCTTGTGAACAGCATTAATGGTATGTTTACTCGTCATAAATTTTATGCAGTGGTTTACCTCCATGCAACTTCAGATATTTTTCTTCTGCAGCCGTGAGAAACTGTATTTGTGAGTCAGTCTGTGGTAAGGTCTGCTGCCAGTCACCTGCTGTAACATCTCAGAGTATTCTAGGTTCTTTGCAATTGTTAGGGTGCCTTTTAAGATTCATTTTGTTTGTTTTTCTTCAACATTCCTCTTTCCCTTTGCCTTGGGTTTCTAAAATCTCCGTTACTTACAAGTGCTTTCAAGGAGGACACGCTTAAACACTCAAAGAATTTGTCCCTCTTTCCTCTTAAGTGGTTGATTGAGATTGTGTTTACAAAAACAGTCACCTAGTAACAAATACATCCACCCTCTTCTTGCCTGTAAACACACATCCTACACCAGCTTTTCCCCTTTCTAAACCGCACAGATGTACAACTCAACAGTCGCCAAACACTACAAGGGAATGAAGAGAATGAAGAATAACACTGACTTCTTCAGTGAGCGTTATCTCTGCCTCACAGTACTGCAGTTCGTCCTTTAATAATTCTGGTTTATTCTCATTGGGGAACACCTTTTGTTGAAATGGGCTGTGCTGAAAATAAAGGCATCACAGCAGAGTTTACAAAACACAGACATTTTATTCCCTTAGACTGAATTGAATTGACTTACAGCAGCTGATACTGTTTCATATGTTGCAGTAAACTCCATGACAGTTTCCTAGTTTTGTCACGAGGTTAGATTCACAGGAAATTTTGCAAATGGATATGTGCCTGTGTGTTTTTTGTGCGGTTAGAGCTGAATACACTGAAGGCACTCTAGCACTAAGCCATTGATGCTTGTCAGTGTATCTCTACTTTGTGCTACTGGGTTGATAGAGCAGAATGACCACTCCACACCAGCAAGAGACCATGGACAGTACCATCACCGTGATTAACTGTAATGATTGGGGGTGGAAATGGGTGTTTAGAGGACTGTGGAAAGGATGAGGGCCACGTCTGCACAATCTGGAGGGGCGACGTGCTGCACGCAGGCCTCTGCCGACTAGGGTAATAGTCCCCATGTGTAGTACGCTGGGCCGTTTCCCATGGGGTACTGCAGGAGGCCACTTGAAAGCCTATCTGGATGTAGCAGCAATCATAGTCAGAACAAGCACACAGGGGAGTAATCTGTTCCAGCTTTTGGAGCGTGCCAGGGGTTGGGGGAACAGAGATGAAACCATGTATGTTGGGGGAGTAGCTTATGGCTTCATTTGGACAAGGTCATGGTTAGTCAGATGGCAAAAACATGTCTACCCCCAGTGTGCACCCACATACACATTCATGCTTCTCCTATTCCAGTACACGTCTTAGACACAACCCATAAGATGTGTAAGCAGCGCCGGCAGCCTGTGGCATAGCCGCATCATTAAAATCCCTTCAGCAACTGAGTTATAGGTGGTTTGTTGACTTCCAAGGACATGTCATGGGCAGTAGGTAATGCTTAAGATCCAATAAGGTTTTTGCGTCAAGCAACAAATATGCAGAGACAGCTCTAACCATCCGAAGAAGTAGCCGACATGGCAGGGTTCAATTTTTCTTTTTTCCCTCACAGTATTTCATAGCATACTATAGTTTTACAACTGCAACTGCACAAGGTAAACAGTTTTAGTTTATGGCATACACTGTTCTTCCCCTGACAATCCTGTAACCTCCATTCCAAGCCTTCCAAGCCTACTACCAACCCTCTATTAACAATAAAAACAAAGTATAAAGATAGCACTCACAAGTGTATTTATAGTAATTTAAAAGCACTGCAATATGGTGACCTCTCAAACCTTCAGGCAGGATTGGTTTTTATATCCATCAGGATACATCCCGTCAGTGTCATGCCATCCTTCCTTCAAGAAGTTGATGAAGAAGAGGAAGAAGAAGAAGAAGAAAAAAGAAAGGGTATAATCAGCCGTCAGTGACCCAGAGGAGGTCACGCTGAGCCTTGGGGAGTTGACTAATGAAAAGTCCAATCAGCACAGCAGAGGACGATTAGAAGGAGCCCCAGGCTGCAATGGAAAGATGGAGGTAAAAGAGAATGGAAGAAAAAATGAGAGGGAGATGAGCTGAAAAGAAGACCCAACAGATGCCACCCCAAAGCACACACCCATACACAGTCTCGACCTCTCTCTCTCTCCCCTTCTCCATGACGCTTCTACCGTCCAGTTGCTGGTGGTCAAGTAGAAGGAGCTACAGAGGCTGTCAACAACATGTGTTAGTACTTTGTCCTAGCATTGGTTAATGATGGGGTGACATGTTAATAATTAGTGTTTATTTGTGCTCTTGAATTTATTACTTTTCTGTAACTGTGCCTCTAATGTAAAACTTTAAAAATACTAAACTAACAAATGAGTAATTGACTAGGCTAATTTACTAGCAATTTTAAGTTACAACTCATCACTGTTACCAAACTTCAGGTCACTGCAGCTTTGTTTTCTCTCAGGCAAAACTAAAAAAAAAAAAAAAAAAGGTAATAAATTATAAATTTAACAGATGATATAGTTTTATAGTCATGCACTGCTACAGCATTTGGCTTTAATTATTATAACATTTGGAGTAAACATCATGAGACAATGTGGGAAGCACATTCATGATTCCAACCACATTTCTAAACCATTTTCTTTTAACTTTTTTTTTTAACTCATCGAAACTACACTGTGCGTGATTGTTTCAGTTTGTTTGTTACACTGATGCCTACTCTACGTTTGCATCTCAGTTGCTCAGTACCATTCACTCAGACACTCACACAACGATGAATTGTGACCACAACAAAGCACCTCGATTGTAACAGTGTGCAGAAGGTGGCAAGCCAACTATTTGTCAAGTTTCATTTATCAATCCCCAGAGTACACCAGCACAAGTAAACGATAAGAACTGTTATGTGTGTGTAAGCCAGTCCGGAGAGAGACTGTAGATACAACTTATTGGAACTCAATAGTGAAACACACCCATCCCTTCTGTGCTCCTCCAAAAGCTCTGTCCCCTAATTCATGGATATGTGTTGTGGTTGAAAATAGTTGCAACTATCAGTGCACGAGCAGTGTGTTGTGCGAACTTTCATTTCTTCCCATTTACAGAAACGGGGCTGTAGTGGGCCACAAGGAGACATGTGCTGAATTTGACATAAACTGTATGAACTATCAGATGAGGGCTCGGAGTCACTAAACAAGTTACCAGCCACGCTAAAGTGGTTTTCTTTTAATACAGTTTTTAAAAAAATGTTGTTTGTGTCTAGATATTTTTTCACATTATTGCACCTTAGTTTTTCTGATGTTATTCTTTCAAAGTCTCAAATAATATTCCCTTTTTCTACATTGTGAAAAGATGGAGGTGGAAATTCCGTGTAAAACTTATGACCCACACGTTCAAGGACACAGAGCCAGAAAATAAATCTAGTGTTGCAGTGAATAGCACTTACGTATATTTTGGAACCTCCATGTTAACAAGTAACAGATAGTGCCAAATGCTGCATTAGTGAAAAACAGCCATTTTCTCAGGGAAAACATATTCATTCATTTTCGTCACATATTGCTTCTTTGCCCAGTCAGGAGATTCAAACCAGTGTTGTTCTGGTCACAAAACTGCTTTACCTTTAGGGTACTGGTGCTCCATTAATCTGTCCCAGATCACTTAAGCTGCTAAGAAAGTAATGTTAAAGAAGAATATTATTCCCTCCCGCAACAATTGCTGTTGACATGTCCTGGAACAAGGTACTTATTCCCAATTACATCTGTGCAGCTGCTCCATGGCCAATAGAAACAGTACGTGTAATTCTCATTTAAAAATTTAACTGCTTCCAGTGTTGCCTTATTGAGTTTTTGAAGTTTATCATGTAGGTGTATAGAGGTTTTGACAATCAAATGCTGTTTAATTAAAATACATAAGCAGGACAATGTAATGGTCCAGTTCTACTAAGAATTGTACAGAATTGGTTATAAGGATGCAAAGATGACAATGACAATCTGCAGATGAGGAATGAACTTGAATTATCTTCAAATTGGTCATGGCTGGTAATGCCGGCAGACACTGTCTTATCCAGGCACTGTTACCCTCTAGGTTGCCTTCATGAGTGCCGCTGTTCTGCGCTCACCAGAGGTTAGTGACATCCTTCACCGTGGTTTTACTAGTTCTCCTTGTGCCTTTGCTCTACTGTCATCTTTTTAGAGTCTTCAGTTTTCTGAGGCCATTTGTGCTCAAGGCAAAAGTAGCTCATGTGAGGCTTCCTCTTGCTATGTCTCAGTGTATCTATCAGTCCCTGTGCTCCTCAGCCAAGACCTAGTGTTGGTATTGATTAAAGTATAGTGTCTTTTTGTCTCCTGCCAACATTTTCCACAGCTTGCTGTGAGCTACGGCAAGAGGACACAGCAATGCAGAGAAAAGAAGGAAGAGGAGGTGACTGAATCCAAAGGATGGAGAAAGCGAGATCTGGGTTATGCTGTCAACCAGCCAGACAGAGAAACATGCAAATGCCCTCCTAAGGCCAAATGCCTGGAACACAGTCATTTAAGAGCCCAGTATGGTGACTCCTTCCCATGCAATATTTTCTTCCACTACACCCACCTTGCTAGTCCTACTTGATACTAATGCTCCCTCCTCCCTGCTGTGGTGCTTGGTTTGAAGGGGTCCTGGGAGGGGAGGCCGGTCTGCTTGGTGCCTGGGTGTAAATCAGGGGCACAGCCAATAACGCCACATCTGTAACAATAAAGTCAGGTTAATGTGGAGGCATCTTGGAGGAGCAGAGTTCTGCATCCAGGAACATCTGGAGAGACATTTGGAACTGCCGCCAGTCAGTCACATAGTCGTTTTTCTTCCTTAGTATCTCTTGTTTTCTGCTGTTTTTTTGTTGTTTTTTTTTGCTTTTTGCTTTGAGCTTTTGTACCTGCATATTTTGTTCTTCATTTTTGACTCTGCTACTCCTTATTTTTTTGTCGCCATGTCCCGCCTCTTTGTTTCCTCTTCTTCCTTTTTTTTTGGTCATTTCCTTCTGCTGGTTTCTGTCTAACTAATATTCTCACAACATCTGTTCCTTCCCCCTGAATTTCTGTTATTCCCACCCCCATTACAACATATCTCATTCTCTCACCCCAACTTTGACAAACACTGTCCACAGTCGTTGAGAAACTTTCATGGGGATTGTAAACAAGAGTCTCTAACACTGTGCAGACATGACTTGGTGCTGATGGCACAGCTGTGAAAAAAGCACAGACTGCATTTTTTCCACTATAACAAAGCAATCAGCAAGCCTTGAATCCCAGCACAATCAAGAATTAAATATTTTTCATTTGATGCTTCTGTTCTATTAATGGAAATGGGAAACGTAATGCATAGTTAAACAAGTAACTTATACCCAATTCGCCTGAAGAATCTCTTAAGAAAGCTGTACAATGCACATCTCCAGATGGAAATTATAAAACCCTAATAGAGGAAAACTACACATAAACACAACCAGACTGAGAGTTTGCTCTGAATTGGTCATGTATGATCCAGTGTGGTAAAAGCAGACTCATCATAGACCATAAGGGAAGAGGAACCTGGTCAATTATCCTTAACATTGACTCTATCAGCACCTCTAACATATTCACTGTTAGACCAAGGGCCTGAGGCATTGCTGCTTAGACTGGAGAGAAGCTTAGACATATGTGTCCATGCACAGGAGGCCAGATGCTGACTGTTTTTAATGTTGATACCATTAGCCAGCTCCCATGGCATTTTTGGATGCTGTGCTGCCTTTTGCCTAAGGGTGAAAGTCGTTGCATTTAATATGGTGGGATAGGGAGTGAATACAAGATTTAGAGCAGTGAAACATGTTGTTTCCACATATAGACCAATAATGATATTAATCCAATCAAAGCACAATATGTCTACGCATAAAATCAAGATAGTAATTACTAGGTACGGTAATACCATAATCACTACTGCTATTGGCATATATTGAGGTGCTGTAATTAAGTTTAAGATTTCCACTTCCTTACCAACTCAGTATGCTTTTAGCAATTTCAAGAACACTGCTTACTTATCAACAAGAACGGCATATAAGGAACATCTTCTTTAAGCAGAATATATAGAAAGAACAACAACAAAGTGTATCAGATTGCTTTCCCACAAATCACAAACAGGAAGCACTAATGGCTGTGGCTCACAAGGCTGAGAGGGTCATCCACTAACTGCAGCGTTGGCATTTCTTATGTTGAAGTGTCCTTGGGCAAGACACTGAACCCCAGGATGCTCCCAGTGGGCAGGCTAGCGCCTTGAATCGACAGCTTTGTTGAGTGTGGAGTGTGAGTGTGTGTGAATGGATGAATGAGAGGCATATTGTAAAGCTCTTCAGTTACTGGTAAAGCAGAAAAGTGCTATAGAAATGCAGTTCATTTACCACTTTGCATATATGCCCTGCATGAAGGGTACACTGACCCACAGGACGGATGGGCAAAAGAGCTCAAGAAGTTAAATATATTGTGTCTGTGTCAATAGAGTAGAAATGGGTCGCTGATAATATGGAAAATGTCTGCAAAAAATATCTGTCAGTCAGCATAAATACCAGGAAGAGAAGCCATAGAGCAAAAATAGTAATGTTAGACTCGGGGAAGGATTCTGTCTGTACATGGTTTAGGGTTATGGTTAGTGCTGAAAAACATCCCCTGCACTGCTCCACAGCAACCAAGTCTTCGATGACAGACTCTAAATGCCCATAGTATATTCTGCTTTTGAGAGAATTGCCTGAAGCAAAGTTTAGTCTTTCTGCTCACAATTTGAGATCAAACCACACACAGAGTGGACAGTATTTAACCCAGTCTGCAGTTTGCAGTAAGTAGCAACTTAAAACACTTGTTGAAAGGCAGTGTTGTGTTATGTTACTGAAGAATCTGCTCAGGTGGAGGCTGTAACCTGAAAAGGGAAAGAAGTAAAGGCATAGGGCAATGGGTTCTTTGGAGACTGTGCAAAAACCTAGTGCAAGGAAATGTGAAGAAGAAGTAGAAGAAAAAGAGGAAGAAATAACCTTAAAAAAGTTCAACTGAAGTTAGTAAAATAAACCTGATTGACCGTAAAGGGGAATATGATACGTTTTCATTCATTTTATGGACATTCTTTATGCACAAAAAGCTTTTTTAGGTGAGATAATTATTGGAAGTGCATTTAAAGGTCCCATATCTTAATACTTAAAGTTCTATCTATACCATTTGTATGTGTATATTAAAGATGACTGTAATGGTGTCCTTATTTTTGTGAGTACTGCTCTGTGTCTCTGCCACAAACGGCTCATATTACACTTGAAGGCAAATGTCACCGCCCACTTTTCATCGGCAAATGTTGTGATTGGATACCCTCAGATCCTTTAGCAACAACGGAAATCTCAACAGGCGTGAACGGTTATCAGTTATTGATGTGCTGTACACATCCAAAAAAAAAAAAAGATAAGTCAAAATAAGTCTCCAACAGCAAAAACCATCCACTTGTCCGTAACATTTCTCTCCTTTGGAGGTTCTGCAGTAGCTTTGATTCACTGATGCAGGAATAATACACTTTTCATAGCTAGTTTTCTCGTTATGGTCACTGCTCTATTGCTAGTAAGTGATGGGGGAGGGGCTAACACAGTTAATAAAAAAACCTTGAATATGATTGGTTATGGATATGTTTTTTACTTATTACATCACAGGCAAAAGGATTTTCTAAATGGCTTGTTTTGTCAGGAGACCAGCTTGTGGTGGGGGCACCAGAGGACTGACAGTACTGAGCAAGTTCATATTTTCACAACTTTTATTTTACACCACAGAATTTATATAAACCTACAAACCCAATAAAAGTGCATTTTCACTGTACGGGACCTTTAAGGTAAAAGATGCCAAACAATCGCCAACAATTACAGTAACTATATATATATATATATATTTATATATATATATATCTTTCAGACACTTTCACATAGACATCAAGTATAGATAGAAGACTTTACATCCCATAAAGTACTGTAGTGTAATTCTCACTCTATGCTACCAATCTAACTATGTAGAGTGACTCAGAGGTGGGAATTCTGTCAAGCTACTCTTTAGTGTGGGCGGCTCCATGACAAACCCAAGGCTTTAAAGTTTTGCTGTCTATTAATTAGAGAAGCAATAACACCTCGGTTTGTGTGTGCCCCTGTGAGCTTTATGCATAATACCAAGTGCTCTGAACTGAGGGACCCATAAGTAAATTAGCCATAGCTGTTACCACATGGGCCTGTGTCACTAAAGCTAATGTGGGCCAATCAGTACAGATTCAAGTGTCAACAAATAGAAACACCCTGAAAGCAGTTGCTTTCAAGACTGTTTTAATTTGCCTTTGTTTGCCTCAGCACAAGTTTCTTGGTCGTATTGATAAACATATTAACGTGAAACAAGTGGGAGATTTGTTCATATCAAGAAGAAATAGGTAAGTGCGAAGGAGAGCCTAATACTGTCAATATGACTTAATTGAGTTATTTGGGGCTTACTAATTAGCATCAGAGATCTCATTTCAAAGGACTCGACTTTAATTAGTCCATTCAATTAAAGGCACTCATGATACACATTTTGCAGCTCCAAATGACTTATTCTAATGACAGTTCATACAGAAACAGAGGATCAGATTAATTGACTACTTTTATACATCAATTAAAATCAATCGGATTCCGTACTGCCTTAGCATTAATTATTTCTGAATCTTGTTTCTGAACTCATGAACGACTTGAGTATTTTTTAACAACTTATGCTTCAGTAAGTACAGTATTTTTTATGAGTCTTTTGCCGCCAGGGCTTATTTAGCAATCAGTCATTCTATTAAACACCTAAATAAGTCATTATTTTCATCAATACATAAATATCTGGAGAAATGTACAGGAAGACAGCTCATAAAGTTGAAATGGATTGACTTCAAACAGTGTATCTACCAATAGTACCCAGGTGCACATATGGGGGTCACAGGCCAATGGTAGCACCAAGCGCCTGAAATGTAACAAAGTGTGTATCAGGGAATGAAAAACTGCCACGTTTCTGACGGGAGCCATTACTCGCCAGTAGTATTTCTAAATGCTAGCCTGCTAAGAACCACTTCCTAAGAAAGGTACCAGTGTCCAATAAATCCTGGGTGAGCCAGCAAAGGAGGAATTTCCGACTTCTGCTTCTGGGAAGAGAGCAAAAAGGGGGGCAAGCAAGAGAAAGGGAGACAGAAGGTGAGAATTGTAACTGAACTGACAAACGAGAGAGCCGACCAAAATGACTTCTCTTCCTGAATGCAGACACATAATGATATATAATCCTATTTATTTGCATTAACATAAGTACTAAAACTACCTTATCCATTTTCATCTCCATTTGCAAAGCGATATTATTGAAATATAAACACTGCAAATGGATCACAAACTATACTGTGTGTTTTACTTGCTTATGACATGATCACACCGTGTAAAGACCTTGCTCATTTAAAAACACTTCCAAAGCAGTGTATGTGCAGTAAGGTGATCCCATCAACAACAGCGGTAATTAACCGTGTAAGGATACAGACAGAATGAAAAACAGCCGCTTCTGCGACCCTGTGACCTTCTCCAAACCTCAACATGGCATCATACTTCATTTACCCTGAAGGCACGTCAGATAAACTTGCTTCTCTCTCCACAGGCTAACAGGCGTAAGTCAAAATCTGATACCTGGCATGTGCTTGGATAGGCGTTTGTAGCAATAAGAAGTGATCTGAGACAAAGTTGTTTGACATAATAAAGGAAACAGGGAGGAAGCGAGCTGGATCAGTATAGGGAGGAGGTCCCGGACAACAGAAACCTCACCCACCTACTGTTTTATCAAGTGCAAGTGTTTCATATATGGATTATTGTTTTCCTTTGTTGGTTGTTTGTGTGTACATGGAAGGGTGTGAGAGAGTTTTGCTGCCATCTGTGAATGGCAGAGAAGGGCATTTGTAGTGGTGGGTTGTGTGTGTGCGAAGTGAGCTGAGATCGCTGTAGGAGGTATTTTGTCAAAACAACAGGAGCAGTTTGGGAAGTGATTTTGGTATGGGAGTTGTGGTGGATGGAAACACTGAGCTTTGAGGTCATGACCCTTGGGGACACACACTCAGGAGTGAGTAATGAGCCCAGAGAGTGGAGTTGTAATGACACAGAGGACTAAGCTGAGGCTAGTGTGTATCAGCTGAGCTGAACATGGTCAGTATGATCCCGTGGAATATTGCGTGGGCAACTGATTTATAATAAATGTGCTGCACTGATTGCAAAAGAAAGTTGCATTTTTAATAATTGATCAGTCTCGACGTGCATTAGATTTCATTTTGACCACATAGGGTGATGCTAAGCCTTTGTCTGTGAAACTTCCAACCAAAGAAGCCTTTTACTTAAATTTAAAATACCAAGGAATTAATACGCATCCTGCAGGTTCAACAGACACTGCATTATGAGAAGCATCTCCTTAATCTGGTTGTAAATAAATATTACAAAAATATGCATAAATAAATCATACATTTTACCACATTTCTGGGATGAAGAATGTACTCTACCTGAACTCAGAAACATGATTCTGAAGCTTAATAACTGAATTTTCACACACACTCCCTCCTCTGGTGAAAATGTACGTGTTGTTTGTTTCACTTGTACAGCAGCATAAGGCGATGGGAGGGTTGGTAGAAGATCAGAGACTCTAGTCTAGTAGTTCGATCAGTGTTGCTGCACTTTTTCAAGCTGTGCATTTCTTTCAAATCACCATCTTGATGAAGCAAAGAAAAATGAGCAAGTAGTACCTAATATCGATTAAGATTACTACCATGTAAGAAAACTGATACTAGTACAGTTAATGGACTTTTCAATTAGAGTATTTTTGGAAGCCAAGAAATCTCATGAGAAGGCTGTTGTATCGCTGTTGTATTGCTAGTCTTTTTTACAGTTAAGAACGTCTATATTGATTTTGCGTCACAGATGGCTGCTCTTTCCTCCCACATGTAGCCTGTTTTCATGGTCAATCAAATTACACTGTTTCTCCCAGGACAAAAAACAGTCAAGCCATTACAGAAAATCAAATCCTCATGTCTCAATTTCCATATTTTACTTTAAAAATACTGCTTTGTGTTTGTGGGACTGTACCTCAGCACTGCTGCTGAAAGACATAGCACCCAAATATTTTCACACATTAACAAAAACAAAAAAGTACTTTCCTTAACAGTCACAAGGTCAGTTTATCTGGATGATATGTCTGTGTTAGTTTTTGGTTGCCACACAGTGATCCTGTCAATGTCCTTGAGGCCATCCTGAGAATGGTTAGAGTGTGTCCAGCTTTTGGTGCCAGAGGCCCAAGCTATTTTAATAGGTGTTACCGCAGGGTAGACAGGCCATTGGCTTTGGGATTATGTTTCGCTTGTGCCAACAGAAGTGGTTTAATTGTGTATACCTGAGCTTTAATCAATGCCAAAAAATGTTGAAAGTAACATCAGGAATGTTGGCCATCAGCCAGAGGACCTTGATGAAATTGCTGGAAATATCCAAGAAAAGAATTCCTACAGCCTGCCTGGCTGACTACACGGTTAGGTTACACTTTAATGCAAAAACAGAGAGAAAGAATTCAGATATATATTTTATGGTGGTCAAGGATGAAGCTTTTTTTGACAGTATAAATATTACAATAATTACTTTAAGACAGTAAGAAATTGACTTATAATAAAATCCTCTCCCTGGTTTAGCAGTGTCTTGAATGATTTTATTTTCCATGGCCTTATTTGCCTCTGAGCATGGAAGCCTTCAAGCAACACAAACTAAGCATTATAAGAACACACTGTTTATTGTATAATAACAAGGGTAGCATTCTGTCATCCTGTTGTTTGACATTACATCCATCAGTTAAAGTTGGCTTCCAAGTAAAATGTAGGTATGGTATGATCTAAAATGGGTATACATCAGTCATTTTGATGGTCTTTTCCAATATGGGATCCACTTATTAATTTCCATATTTTAATAACACTGTATACATGTATAATTCAAAACTCCATTTCATGATCTAGCAAAACACAAACGTGTTTTAAATATATAATTTTAAGAACATCACCTTCAGGCTTATATTGATAATGACAAGTGGCCTCCAAGAGGGGCAATTGGGTATGCATGCCACATACTGTATATATTTCATTAGGCACATATGCATATGTATGACTAAATGATCTGTAGGCTATTCAGTACAAATACAGACATTCATCAATATCACTCTGAATGAGGTATGGTGTTTGAAGAACTTTGTTACCCAACAGTTTATTATTCAGGATCACAGGCTTACCATGGTGAATGAGAATACGTAAAAGGAGTGTTTTTGTGTGAGTGCACGAGTCTATGTACAGATGTGCAGTTATATGGTGAAGCTGGGGGTGGATATGCTATTTATAGGCAGGTGAAATCTACTTGCCAAGTAAGATTTACCTCCTCTTGCTCTCTGAAATCCTATTTGTTATTCATATGACTGTTTTCTAAACCTTTGCATATTTGTTAAAAAAAAAAAAGAGAGTGCGAGGGAAGCAGACAATATGGTTATTTGTCTATGGACATGTGTAAGAAATCATTTTGGAGAGAGACTCAGCATGTGTGTATTATAGTGGGTGTGAGGAAAAACAGCACCCAGATGGATAATACTGTGAATGAAACAAAACATGCAGTCTGTGCCAATATTTTAGATCATCCTTCCCGAAATTCTTCTTCCATCTTTCCCAAATACCTACTTGCTTAAGGTTAGGAAAAGATTGTGGTTTCAGCTTTGCAAATTATAATTTCATTTATTACAGTACGGAAAGTGTATGGCACTGCTTAAACTGAACTGAAAAC
>JAPQRN010000019.1:10193664-10212649 GCA_037367275.1 Coranthus polyacanthus | reverse complement strand
GTTTCAGCTTTGCAAATTATAATTTCATTTATTACAGTACGGAAAGTGTATGGCACTGCTTAAACTGAACTGAAAACAAGACTTGTATTTATTTCTCCCGCAACTGAAAACCCACTCAAAGTATTATGTGACAAACATTAAAGACAATTTGAGATTACTCAGCAATGATCAACTTAACCTCATTGACTCAGCTCTCTCAGTTATTCCCCTTTTAGGATGTCTGAGAGCCATTGGAGTTCCCTTTACTGACTGTTGCCTGATTTACAGTGTGAAATGTACAAAAGAAAGAAAAAAAATCCTCAAGAGCTTTTCCATAAAACAAATAAGATGAGCTGGCAAAGATCACAGACGCCTGGAATGTTTGCAGTGTGTTTCTCTTAGCATGGATGGGAAAAAAAACACTGGGGTGGGATAAGTTGGGAAGCATTATGTTTCATTTTGTGTTGTAAGTCCCCCAAACTCTTGGCACATTCCTTCTGGAGTCTCCCTGCATCATCTCCGTCTCCTCCGTCTCTGTCGCCACCAGTGTCAATGTGTTATGAGAAAATGCAGTCTCTGGAAAGTGTCACATCTGCATGGGAGAGACAGAGTGCAGGGGGGAGGTGGGGGGGTTCTGGGTAGCGTGAAGATCTGTAATTTAATCTGAAACTCTGGAGAGGACTGTTAGGGTTCACTCTGCGGGACAGGACAGGACTGACTCAGAATTCTGATCTAATTCAAGGCAAAGGAAGAAGGAAAAAAAATAGCACAAGGGAAATGATAGTGCTGCCACCCCTCATTTGATTTAACATGATCACAGGGACTGATATTCAATCTACAGAGAGAGGGGGTACGGAAAAGACAAGGTCCTTTTTCTAGGTTCTGATGTTTTTGTAGGTCAGTCCACCTCCCTGTGTTTTTTCAAAACTTGAATCTATTGCTTGTTTCATGTGTCAGTAGCTGGACTGTACAACGCAATAAAGAGTCAATTCATAAACTATTCACACATAGGTGCAGAAACGGTGTATTTAACAGCCTAATAAGTAATTATAGCAAAAAATGACCTCTATTTTAATATTAAACAACCTTTGTATTAATGCTGCAGAAATTATGTTAAGCCCTTTACTGTATTATAAAAAACATTTTACACTCACTGAAAACAAGCAACTTGTATGAAAAAACCAAAAAGCCGTTTTAGATGAAAAACATATTTCGATCCTGCCGTCACCTGTTGAAAGAAAAAATGCTGAATCCAACAGATGGATGGTACATGATTTCAAAAAGACATGTATAGGCTTATATTACAATATTCTCCATTTTACCTTTAAGCAAATATGTAAAATGTAGGTTACTAAAAGCAAAGAGGAAAATGTACTCAGATATCTGCAGCCTCCCATTTAATCCCACCAGGGAGGTGAGATGCGTTAGTCTTGATCTTATTATTCTCTCGATGATCTCAGCCATATGCTTCACATAAGCTTTGCTGTCTTGGCGTGGGCACTGTTTAAAGATTATCTTCTGGAGTCATGGTCACATAGGAAACTCAAGCAGCCTCTCATCATCTGGCTTGTTGCCATATGTAGTAAAACCTGTTAAGATGAGGTCCTAATATTTGTTCCTTAAGGTTTTACTTTTTGTGAGACTGTCATGTCACCACACAGGTTTAAGGTTTTTTTTCCCCTCTAAAATACACATACATTAACTGAGAAGCAGGACAAACACATGCATACATTTGATAATTAACATTACGACAACTTCCTGTATAATTTACTCTGCAAATCTTCTTGTAGGAGGAGGAGTATCACAGCAGCTTCTACCCCACTTGCCAAACGTGCCCTTTATATTCTGCACTGGTGCTTTGGTCTACAACACCGTCACATAATCGTAACCTGAGGCTGTCAGATCTTCATTTTTTAAGGAAGAATGCCTGCGCTAGCAAATCACAAAATAATGTCTTCTGGCTGTGTACGCGGCAATTAAACCTGGTTCCACTTCAATGTACTTGTGCAAAACACATTTTCCTGAACAGCAAGGCAGGAGGATGAAAGGAAAAATTGGTAAAAATGCAAAAAAAGAGAGAAAAAAACTATACATCATACAGTAGCTCTGTTTCATCAACTCTGAGCACTATTTAAAAAATATTACAGGGAAACAGAAAGCCAACCTTTTTCTAAGTTACTGAATAGATCCCAGAGCTGTAAAATGCTTAAGTGAGTGTTTGTAAAGGACTGTATATTTTAATAGAAATAGTGTTCAGCCCACTTGACTTTCATTTTAAAGTGCAGGGTACTGTTAGCAAAAACCTAGCTTTATTTACTTTCTACAAAATGTTTTTTTTGATTCCACTCAAAACAAAATGACCATAGAAATGGTCATGTCAAGAAATACAGTCGGATGTTTTATGGATGACGTGTCCCTTTCAAGAATCCTCTATATAAAGCAATGGTTTATACAGTGTATATATCATTTCCTCCCAGTGCGGTTGTCTTACTCTGTCAGCAGCACAGTCATGCATAAAGTCACTTAGGTACAAAACCACAGAGACAGATGTAAAATCATTGCATTGCAATGTGCGAATTTCCATCTTGGATTAAGGGCATAAATCAAAAGGCTTTGTAGCTTTGTATTTGACCTATTTTTACCTGTAGAATTTGGTTGAACTTGCAAAAAGAATGTATTTGCGCAAAACAAAACTGAAAGGGATGATAAACATATACGGCCAAGATCATCGCAGCAAACCAAGCCTGTAGCTTAAGGACATAAGAAGATGACAGAGGATGGTGGTAAAATCACAGAACAAATCAATTCTCTCCCATTCGATTTTTCCAGACAAAGTGGCCAGCTGGGGAAGTAAAGAATGTGTACTTGTTTGTCTGCATGTGTGTGATAAGTAAGATATTTTGTGGAAATGTTGAAAGAGTTATGCGGGTGAGAGAGAGATGATAAAGAATGGAAGAGGAAGCGAAAGAGAGGTCACCCATTGTTCATTTTTATCTGTCTTTAATACAGAAACACTTTCCATTTCACAACGGTGTGTGTGTATGTGTAAGCATTTTCATGTGTGTGCGATTGTGGTTGTATAATGGATAAACAACCACAACTGCTCCATTCAGATTCTTCCCTCCTCTATCATCTACCCCTTTTATTCCCCGCTCTCTCCCCTGTTCTCTTCTGCTGCTCGCTCTTGCTCCAGGGCTTTGCTAATGTGCTGGAAAACTGAAGGCACCCCCAAAAAGAGAGCCTTTCCTGTGCGTATTGGTCTTGTTGGAAGTGATTAAAAAGGGATTTGTGCTGGGAGGGTTGGGATTGTTATCACTGCATTTGATTTATCACCCTGAGCTTGTGCAGTGGGGGCCCTGTTGCTGCCGTAAGAAAACCATAAATTCCAGGTGCACGCAATACCCGCAAGTACCTCTATTGGGGTGAAAACTGAAGAACATCCAGCAGCAGCTCTTTTGACTATCTCAACGCAATCAAACACACGCTCGCTCATACATTCTCCTGCTCTGGAGAACAAAAACGTGGGTTTAATTCATAATGCAATTCTATTTTGAAAGTATGTTTTTTTTTTATAAGGACACTATTAATTCATTAAAACACTTACAGTGCATGCTCATGTTTTTATGTGTGACCAGTTGTTTTTCATTGACCTAGTCTTAGCTGCCATTTATTTATTCTTGTATTCCTTTTTTAACTGACACTGTAGCAAATATAAAAATGTACATTTTATTTTTTCAGTGTAATTGCTGGTTTGATACTGTTCACAGGTGACATTTTTATTGAGTACAGAAACCACAGCATTTTTGCACCACATAAAAAGGTCTGGTGAGTTGCATTATTGGAGGGCTTTGATACTAGAAACCTTTGTATGTATCCTAAGTCCCATGTGTGCTCAAGATGAGGTAATTGGTTAGGCAACAAAAGTAATTTGGTTAAGGTTATAGAAAGATTGCCGCTGTGGTTAAATCCCAAAAAACTTTCTCTGGATTCAACCCAGAAAACCAGACCTCAGGTTTTTGTTAATGTTAACCAAGTGCTGTGTGGGCTTGAGGTTTTTTTTTTGTTTAAAACTACTTTAATAGGTGGTACTGTGAGAAAATGAATCAAACCGTTCTTGCTAAAGATTTTCTATTTATTATGCTGAATATCATCATTTTCGAGACATGCCAAATATTAATTAATTGAGTGCCTCGATCATTTTGATTGAAATGCATTACATTTCTTTGTAAACATTTTGTCGTTGTAAATTAGTATATACACGTCATGTTGGAGAAGGTTTGAACTGGTCATGTGACCTTATTGACTGACCCTTTAAGGATCTTTCATACCTAAAGTGTTTTGAGTAGGTGGAAAGGCGTCAGTGATGATGTCTCACACACTACAAACACCAACAACATATCAGTGTTTGAGTCTTCTTCTTCTTCTTAATATTTCCTGTGGTACCTGTACAACCTCGCTGCATATGTAGATGATCACGTTTCAGTCTTCTTCGCTGCTTTCTTTTACATTAGTTGCATATCTGTTTTTAAAAATCCCAAATCCATGATTTAGCATCACACACGAAGCCTCTACAAAACCTACAGCACAGGTGCAGCACTGTTAGTAAGCCATAGATGGCAAATCATTTTAGACACTGGAGAGAATATTCACCTTTTTAAAATTCTTTTTTAATAAGAAGAGGATATATTACATGGAAATTGTGTAATGTTTCATGAAAAGTAAAACGGCAGTCATTGCAATCAAAGACTTTTCACATCAGCATAAAAATATCTTCCTTGAGAATCCTTTACTTGCTCATTCATGTGTGGCTAATGGCGCAGGGTAACTTGGGCCATCTCCTTGTCTTCCACTGCCACAGCTATGAGAAATAATGAGCATGCAGTTTTGTCAGGAAAATCTTTTTTTTTTTTTTTGGAAGGGAGGTAAAGATATGCAGAGAGAGAGAGGTGATATATCATGTTTTCCCTGCATAAGCCTCTTTTGATTAGAGTCCAACCATAACACAGCTTGTGGATGACGTTGACTCTACACACAGGGGCTGGAGCTGACTAACAGGTCAATTAATGGGTTTGTGTAGTTCTGATGATACTACCAGACCAGTGGGGGGGGGGGGGTTGTGGTTAAGGAGGCAATCAAAGATTAGACAAAGAACAACAACTTTGTCCTTGTTGAGGACAAAATGTCTTGATAAACCCTTGGTTTGGAATTAAATCTTACGATGCAACCAGGTCTAGCAGTGTGGTTTTGACCCATGGCGACCCTGAATAATGTAGCGGATGATGTTACAAATACATGCATGTTTTTACAAGTGGCTCAGACTGGAAATTCAATGCTGTTTTATCTGCTGTTTCCCCAAACACTCACTAAACTTATTTCAAAATGTTACAGATTAAATCCAAATGTGTTTATTCTTTAAAATGTATCACCTTCATTTATTTTATATTTTGACACAATGAAAATCCCTCACTGTTTCTCTGATGTGAGGCATTAGCCTCTGATTACTAGATTGTTCTTTTTAAAAAAAGGGGTGGGAAAGCAGATTTTAACCTCTGTATTTAAAACCTGGGTCCGCTTTATGGGAGGAGACAGGGTCAAATGGGGAGATTTGGTTACATTAGCAAAGAGCGTGCTCCCTGAGTGGTGCTGGTGTGGGTCAGCCCAGAATATTAACGTACATTAGTCAGAACAAAGGGTTGCACCAACAGTGGTAATAGCACGGGGGTGGAGAAGGTCAAATCCTCCTTCGGGGCCAGATGGAAACCATAACAGCTGGTATTTTAGGTAAAAAGAGGGATAACATCGTGATGTCTTAGATCAGGGAGAGAAAACCAAATGAGGATGGATGGGTGTTCTGCAGTGAGACTGTGTCAGTGTCCTTCACGAGAAACCTTTTTTAAAATTTTTTCTCATTCAGTCACCTTGAATGATTTCATGCAGTCACGGCCGCTGTCACTGATCAGATATTGTTACAAAGCTAATAACCTCATGAATATGACAAGTAATATGACAAGAAAATAAAGTTGGCTTTGCTGGCACAGCTGTTTAATGAGGGTAAACTCAATTATTAAAATTGAATTGACCATAAATGCAGCAGCGAGGAATTATGTGGCAATACCAACGTTATTTATTGAGGTGTTTGGGGTCATTTACTGCCATCTATCTAATATGAAGGAGAAAAACTCTGTCCATATGGTTGTTTAATTCCATGCACGGCCTATTACATGTTCAGGAAATTAAAACAAAGCTTATGGAGCCAAAGGCCGTCAGCTAATTTTTTGTGGAAAACAGCTCATTTTTCATGTCTGCCCCTTTCATGTTGGTTTGAGACTTTCAGTGAGTGTAGTGAACTGGAACATTGTGTCTGAACATTTTTCTTTTCTACGTACGTGAGGATTTGTGTGTGTGTGTGTGCATGTGCTGAGAGTTTGTAGACAAGCATCTGGGCCAGCTTGCATTCTGCAACCACATGATGACAGCACCCGATGAAGTCACAGTAAACAGTGAGCCAGTCCTCATTATCACTTGTGTGTACTTTTGGATTTATTTTGCTTAGTCACAAAGCCCCCTGCAGTTCCCCAAGTCAATAATCTTGTGACATGTCTCAGTATGGACATTCACAGCCCACCAGTGTGGCCTTAAACCCAGAGTCTCTGAACACTAAGTGACAGCTCTTGACAGCTTAAAAACTGGCCTAGATCTACTCTCTAATTGTTAAAGTAAAATGTTTGAAGTTTGTTGAGCTGCTGTAGTATAATGGTGGTTGACAGAAGTCCTGCAGAACAGAGGCAGCTTTGCAAAATGCTACAATCAAGCAGACTTAAATATCAATCCATGTTTTCCAAGAAATCCATATTTGCCCAGAGGCAGTATTTTTTGAAAATATGAAGCCAAGGCACAAATTGCCTTTCTTTACTGTAATAACTTGTTTGAGTAAGATATTTCAGATGGGTTAGTAGGTTCATAAACGATGAACTGTGCAGGTTATTTTGCAGGTTTTATAGACTTTGACCCTTGACGGTGTTCTTATCAGAGATAGTCGATACTGACTGTCCATATTCTAGTTTTTATTGAAGGTCAGTGTCAGCTTGATATTGGTCTGATCCCACATCTCACGAAACACATACGCATACGCTGCATACACGACCGATCCTTTTTTTCCCCTCTTTTCCTCTTCTTTTACAGCATGTGTAACACAACCACAAACTCTTTTTATCGCCACCTCCAGCGGCTCTAGCTTTAGTCTCCATCCCTCTCATTAGCAAGCACTGGGAAATGAGGATTCAGTAAAAATACAGAGCATCATTAAACACTGTAAACTGTATACTTGGAATGGCAAAAGAGCCCTGTAAAACGGCTGGAAGAGTGCCAGGGAACCTATTTAATTCCTCCAGCTGCCGGTGTGAGCATCTGCAACAAATCACCCTTGCTACAGGTCTAATTTGTAAAAGACAACAACGTAAAACATATACAGAGCATAAATTGTCCTCTGACCAAAGGCGGACACCCTATACTGAGAATTATGAGACTTGTGGAAAAATAATGCAATTAGTGATTATATCCCTTTCATGTTATCAACATCCAACACCACGAGGATATAAAATGTAGATAAAAATGGTATGTTAAAGTAAACGAGCAAATAAATGGAAAGATGATTAAACGGGAACCTAAGTCAATCAGCCAACAAACAAATAAAGATCAGTGGAAAATGCTGCACACATGATTAAAGTTAAATATTTGTATAGTGATTTAAAGTTAGACCTTTCTAGTACCAAGCCATGAATGTTAAATAGATTTCACACAAAAGCCACGAATAAAAGAAGAAACTCTGAGCTTGTGGTTGTAGGATTTTAAGAGGCCCCTCTTTTCTTTACCTTCCAAAAAAGGAAATGAGTTCAAACTATTCAAATCAGTGGATACTTCTATGCTTTAAAAATGGAAGGAAGTAGAAAAATGTTTGATAATTTTCAAAATTGCATACTACAGTAAACATATGCATGTGTCTGAACGGATAAATGAACAAGCACAGCATGGAAAAAAAACGCTACATTAAGTGTACAAAAATAGTCTCTTTGTGTGCGCTTTTAGCTGATGTGATTGGACCACAGACAGATCTGTGCACTCAGGAAACTCGACCAGAGTATTTAACTTGGAAGGTTGAGGTGCTGCGAGACCGCCAGAGTGCTCAGAGAACCAGCTCACCTCACCCAGCCTCCCATAAATTCTCACCCTTTTCAGTCCCTCACATGCTGCGACGCCTTATCCATTTTCCACATTTCACTGGAGATGAGATTCTTGCTACAGAACCGTGGCTTAATTGGAAAGTTATGCGAGTGTGATGTCAAAGTGCAGCATGAGACACCAGCAAACAGACCAAGGGACCGAAAATAGGGCCGTGGACAGCAACCCCCTCTGTGCTCTTACAATAAAGTCTGCTCCTGAGAGTATATTTTCAAGTCTGCCATTCATCTATTTCACGTTATTTTTATTTTCATTTAAATGAGGCCACAGTAAAACTTGAGTTGCCTCTTGCCCTTCAGAACTCTTTATTTCAGGCGTATTACCTAAATCACTGGAGGTACGTTGGAAAAACAGGACACCCCATAAAACCCTGAAAAAGGCCTCCTGTTTTAACATACTCAGGGGGAACTGAATCAGTCACTTTGTGAAAAGAGTATTTGTGTAGGGCCGAAAAAGACAATGAAAAGGGACGAGGGGTTATTAAAGCTCTGAAACTTTGTATCTCAGTGTCCAATTTTGTTGATTGTCAGATGGGTCAACCGATGGCCTTTTGATCTTATTATCCATGAGCAGAGAAAGAAAGACGTGAGGAGGAGAAAAATCAAAATAAAAGTACATTAGGGTGACCAATATGACATCATGCAGGTTGAAGGACACTTCACTGGTAACACAATCTTGTAAAGTGCTTTACAGATTTACCAGATTACTTTATCATTGCATATTTACAGGATTTGACAAAATGCATGTGTGATCTTCACTTACTGTGGGATGGTTGAAAGATCGGAGTAAAGAGCACCTCCTTTAACTGTTCTGAAATTTGTATTCCTTGGCATAAACTCCTTCTATCCTTCCAAAATAAAAACTATTGTTATCTGTTTATTGCACGAGGCTTGCAGTCAGTACCTTTCAAGCCTGTGTTTTCCTCCTAGTAACACACTGGCTAATGCTTTGTGCTAGTATTGAAGCAAATCAGGGTACATTACTCAAAAATAATGTTTTGCACGCTTTCATCTGACGCCGTCTCAAATGTTTATCTAGTAAACTGCAGTCATATATTACAGTAAACAGGATTTATCTTTGTGGTCACGCTGGATGGTAGTTTTGCTTTGTTTCAGTATACTGTCACAATGTCAATTATGGCGCTCTGGGCAGGTGACTGTATATTACAGATTTATGACTCATGTATGACATGACTGTATGATAACCACAGGCCTAAACAAGTGTTTGTTGCACTTTTGATTTTGATCCAGTGCCTTATATATTAGTAACACTGGGACACTGGGATTTTTCAATGGAAGAGAGAAATTTCATGCAGACAACTTTGCACATTTGTTTTCAAATTGACATCCCAAACCATACCATTCCTTTGGTCACACCAGGCCTTTGTTCAACACTGAGAGTCAGCATCAGATCCACCCTCGGAGTCCCAGTGCATCATGCGAGTGGGGACTCTCCCGTTTCATGCGGTAACTATAAAACATGTCCCATGTACTTAAAACAATTCTTCTTAAAGCCACAGCCACAGTGTTCCCCCTGAAACACTTAAGGGACGATTACAAACTTGTTGCAAATTATGGCCGTGTGCATTTGGGAAATGTCGGATGAATCAAGTGGTTTTAAACACTTTTTAAAGCTAAAAGGGTTGTGAAATATTACTATTTGTTTAGGCAGTAGTGGTAAGGAATGCTTACTCAGGAATGTAAAGATCACTGTCAGAGACTGTTATATGGTTAATACAATAGAAAGCTCACTGGCATGAAAATATAAATGAATAAATTCTCTATACTGTCTTGAAACAGTTCTGTCGTAACTTTGGCTTTGATGTAAATTGTGGATTGCGCAAAGTCACAGGGATAATCAAATCAGCCAACCTTTCACTCACTTATCACACTTTTTGGTCAGCACTCCAGGCGCAGATAATGGATTCCAGCATGAAAAGCGCAAGATCAATATTTTTTATTGCCCATTGAGATGTTTCTAACCACATTAAAGAAACCTTCTGGTGTCACAACTTAACCCCTCACAGGGTTGATGTGATTTGTTCCCCTTGCATGCACTTGCAGTCTGTAAGTGATCATATTTGCTCATCTGCTCAGTGCATGCCAGGTAAGGAATGTAACGCTGATAAATTATTCTTATATGAAGATGGATAGTGGTTTCTGTGATCTGACATGAAATCTTCTCCACAGAATTTCGAAAAAAAAAATTACTTTTGCATTTTATCCTGACACATCTGTATTTTTTTTCAATCTGCACACATCACTCACTCTCTCTCTCTCTCTCTCTCTCTCTCTCTTTTTCTCTCTCTCTTCTACACACACACACACACACACACACACACGTATGCACACAGTCAGGCTATAGCTAACATACAGCAGATGCCCAGGTTTTGGGAGAGTGCAGAGCCAGCGAGCTGCATAGGGAGGAAGTCAAGTGTAGTGTTTTTTACTCTCCTGCCATGCCACTTTTCTTTATTTTTTTTCCATCTTGGCCAGTCCTGTTGTGGCCCGTGATGCAGGGTCCCAAGGGCCCAGTGGTGAAATAGTAATATGGACCATCTGACACCTGTCAAAACAGCCCTGTTAGTTGAGCGTCAAACCCTGTCAGCTTGCAGGGGAAAGTGCTACGCCTCTCAATTTCCCCCCTCCTTTCCTTTAAGTCTCCTTTTCTCTTCCTCTCCCTAGTCTCTGTCTCTCTCTCCAGCACCGACTCACTCTTCCTCTGCATCTCTCTCCCTTTCACCCTTCAGTCTCTCTCGAGCACTTTTTAAACAGAGTTGCTTCTATATTGCCGTTAAGAGGACCCCTCATTATACTGGGCTTTGCCTGTTTACACCGAACCGAGTAAAAATGGTGCCCCAGTATGTGATTTTAGATAGCATGCCAACGTTATGGAATCAGAGGCACGACTTAACAGTGTGTGTCTAGTGTGATGCATAACATACACGTCAGACATATGAGCATACCAGAGTCGCTTTCAAAACAATAATGGTATCCTGCTGGAAGAAGAAGAAGGAGCTCTCATACCTCACTGTCTTCCCAATCCACAGACATCTCAGTTCTTGTAGTTCAGCTGCTAACTGTTTCTTCAGATATTTTTACAGTAAATCCCCCCCGGACATACACATAACTCATCATCAAAACGTCACACCCTTCGCCCACAAGGCTGGTTCTCCATTTTACAGAGGCGTTGATTCGGTCTGTGAGTACGTATTCTGCCGGCTTAAAGATGGAACAGTGTGTTCATACCATTATACAGAATGGCGAGACATGAACAGGCTGTATAAAAGCAGCTTCTAATTGACTTTCTCCTTCCTATTTACATTATTAATTTATTATGATATCTCCCTCTCATGTTCTCACATCTTCCCTCTCGCTCTCTGGATGTGTTCACTTTTGAATTCCTTCATCTCAACTCCAAATCTCTGCTTGCATCAACATCTCAGATCATAGGACTCCTGCCTCATCTGATGTCAGCATGAGCTGCCAGTGATGCAGTCATGTTTGTTTCTCCACTTTTATCATCATTTAATTGAAATGTATTCTGGTTTAAATAGGACATACGAGCATACGCTTAGTCAAGCTGTACAGGATGGTTAAATTATAAGTAATATGTTGTTATAACTTAGGTGAATGCGGTAACATTTACTTATTATAGCAACACTGTCAAATTCCTGTTTGACAGTTTTGCCATGTCTGTCAATTTCTATTAGAAGTGACATGTGCATGTATCAAATTCTCAGTAATTCTCAGACTAGGACGATAATAATAAATCTGTGGAATATTTTAAGGGAAAACAGACTTTTGGTTTCTTTTAGTAAATGCATATCAATATGCTAATTTTTTTTCTTTGTTAGTTTTTTTTTATCCTAGGAGGAAAATAATGAATCTGTGGAATATTTAAAGGAAAAAAAAAATTGGTTTCTTTTAGCTATTAATTTAACCTAAAAAATATTTTCTCCCTCATTAGCTCTTTTGTTCATTCCCTGCTTCACCCGTAACTTTTCGTCCTTTGTCTTTCTTCTCCACATTTCTCATTTTTTACTGAACTTCCACCATTCCTCCTTCCTCTTGGGTGCTTTGTAAATCTGAACCCCCACCCTTTGCAGAGTTTCAAAGGTTTTCTGCTGTGCTTAGCCTCTGCTACAGTCACCTCACACCCGCCCCTTACTGAAATGCCAGTAGATCCAAAGATGCAGCGATGGATATGAAGAGAGAACATCAGGTTCAGCGTCACCACTATGAAACCCATCTTGTCACGGTCTGTGTCAGTTCAGCTCAATTAAATTACTATCAGCCCTATCTGTTTACACTGGATCTTTGCAAATGCCTTCCTCAGTGTTGAACAGGAACCAGACTGGAGGGAGGTATTTTGTGTGGTCTGGTTTCTTGTGTACCCTTGGCCATTTTTATCTAATATGAATGAAACAATAGCACAAAGGTTGTGAAAATCCATATTGCAGACTTGGAAGACGTTTAGGAAAAAGCCAACACAAATATTTTGAAGAAACAACACAAGAGCTCTAACTATCATTAAGTGGATGTTTGAAGAGGTAGAATTAAGCTTTAGTTTATTTCCATGGTCAGATATGATGATAAAATGCTAAACTGGAAAATTGCCTTGCTATGTTTGTCTCTCTGAAAGTTATTGTTGGACTCCGGTCTGATGTTATTTTATCAGTCTATTCATTAGGAAAATAAATATACAGTTTTTAAGATATATTGTCCTTTTTTTTGTACTATGAGAGCCAAAAGTGAGATCATCTCAAGTACTACTGTGGACACTTGCAGGAAGGAAATGGTGAAAAAAGGAATGAGAAACAAAACCAGCAAGTTCTTCCTCTGCTTTTCCTGTTTTATTGAAAACATACCCTTGGATAATCTCTCATATCCTGCCTATTAAAGCGGGGTGCTGGAACTGCCACCAGAGAAACTAAGGGCAATTGTTTCCAGTATAAAGTCATTACAACTCATAATGAGTCTCAGACAAATGATTCTAATGTCCTTCTTCTCTTTTGAAGTTGTCCTTCCCAGTCATCAGTGACTGATGTCAAATTTATACATGATACCCAATATACTCAAATCCAAATAGAACAGCATGATTTACCCTCCTGGATAGAAAATTCAATATCTGGAGTCAAACCATTTCACATTGCAAAAATGACAATAATATTGACAGTATATTCTCTGACCTAGGTTGACTTTGAGCAAAACCCTGCACTTGATTGGATTTCTCTGTGGCATTGATCATGATTCACATGAGGCATGCCATGGAGGTTTTCTGCTTCTAATCCAAGCTTTGCCTGAAGCGCCAGCTGCTGATGCTCATGTGTTTATGTTGTCTTGCCATTTTACTTTTGTATCGGCTCCACAGACAATCAGCATTATAATACTTGTGGCAGCAAATGGTTTGCATGCCAGACATGTGCCGTCAGTTTGATCATAAAGTGATCTAATAAACTCTTTGTAACGGAAAGGACAACTGTGCTCAATGTGATGTATTTTATAATATCAACAACCCTGCTTACTCTCTGTCTTTCTTTTACTCTCTCACATACAAAAAAGGTATGCAAGGCCTGTGAAATATCCCCCATTAATTAAGGCAAAATGGATTGCGGGAGAACTGCCGCCTGTTCGTAAGCACCAGCAAAGGGGAAACAGTCTGCGTTAGATTGAATGTAATTGCCTTGGTTAGACACACCAAGAACCATATGAGGGGTTTTACTTCCCCTGCTCCCCGCTCCTCTTCTCCACACCAATAATGCCACTTTTCTGCTCTGTGAGAAGATATTACGTACCGTTCTATACCCTAGTTACATTTAAGTACCTGAATTTCTGTGCCAGGATAATGGACTTTGGCATTGAGATGTATGAGGTGTATCCGATCCAAGTGGCTGAGCTGGTGTGGTGATGGCTGATGGAGCGTGGGATGGGAATGGGCCCTGGCTAGCTTTGTTAACGACATTATAGCAGAGATAAAAATAAACAGTACCTCCCCCCCACCCCCACCCCCACAAGTATGTGGTAATAATAAGCATAACCCCAATCAAAGTTAATGATGTTGTATAAAACAGCATTTATGGAGAGAGAGGGAGACAACAGCTGTGACAACAACAGTATTTAGAGAAGAGATGGTAAATAAGATGTGGCACTTGGTGGCATTTATAGCCTGGCAAGCAGATGATGGTGAGAGCGGGTGTGATGCTGAAGGGTCAATAAGACTTCAGAGGATGCTGGGGAGAGATTGTAAAAGATTTTCACTCCATAACGTTATTGCACACACTAAGTTACTTTTCATCAACTGAAAGCCTGCAGGTGAAGGTGCAGTAAGTGTTTCCCATTGAACACCAATGGACAAGGGCGGCTAAATTAACAGAATATCATTCATATTAACGCTGAACATTTACAGCTCATTACAATCAAGCAGTAAAGCTCATTGCTTCATTTCCAACTATGTACACAGTGTATGTAGTGTAATATTTGTCCACCTTCATTGATATCATGCGGCAAAATTACAGAGAAGCCTATTCCACAGCAGGGAATTAAAACTACGAACTCTGGTTATATTATTACATATTTTAGAGTATCCGTATTTTTACACCTAGAGTTCGTTCGCTCGGCTCTGAATCAGTTGATAAGTGTGCAAACTTGTAGCATTCCCCCCTTGGTTCGGTTTCCTTTCACACAGTAAAAAGTCCAGAGGAATCAAAATGATCAGACGTGTCTCGAGCGGGAGCAAGAACATACCAGAAGAAAACTAGGTGTTCTGAACTAGAGAACATAGTTGTGAGAGAAACATTCTCTGCCCAGCTGCTGCTACTACTTGGGCAACTAGAACAGTTTGCGCGCTCTGTTGGAGATCATTATGAAAAGCGTGACTAGCTACAGAGGTTGTTTAGGTCAAAGTTGCACAGTTCACCTGGTTGTTGGGTCAGATCGAGGTCAGATCCGTTCCCACCACAAAGAACCGCTTTAGAGTTCATCTGGAACATACCTCTTCTAGCAGTCTAGATGTGTAACAAGAAGGTCTACACATTGCTACAACAACTGCGGCCTCTCTGCCAGACTGATATTGTGTGGGTCGCCGTGACCTGATAGTTAAGAGGGGAAGGCCTGAGGACGGGGAGGAGCATGGGAGTTGATTTTGGCCAGAGATCAAGTCAGAGATTTCTGAGAGGAACTGGACCGTTCTGTTTCTCAGCTACACCTGGTCCAGAACACAGGAGATGAAGCCCCAGGCCAGCATTCTTGGCCCATGCAGTCCAAAACAAACAAGTGGCGCTTAATATTTACCGCTTGTTGGGCTGTCTCTTGCCATTGGGCAGATGTGAGCGTCTATTAAGGTTACTCATAAACAGCCACTCATAAACAACTATTAGTAAGGGATTTTCTCCAGCTCAGATTCAGCTCGGGGTTTAGCAAGCTGTGGGACCAAATGATGATGTGGCAAGAAGACAACTTTCCACCTATTACATCATTGTCGAGGCGCTCTGCGATGACCCCTCTGACAGGATAGTCAGAAATAACGACGTCAAAAATAATATGCCTTCACAGCACTAAACTCAACTTCTCTCAACTTTGTGTCCCTGTGTCTAAGTTAGTCCCCCAGATCGTATGTGGGGGTCCAATCCGAGGGTCAGCCACAAAAATGCATGGCCAAAAGGAGAACAATTCAGCATTTTAATGTCAGCAGTTCACTTTTCCTCTTACTCTTCAACCTCTGTGTCCGAGAAAAATAGTGGAATTTTCTACATTATATCTTAAGTATTGAGTTTTCTTCCGACAGGTTGAATTGATTACACTTCTTAAATACTGTACCTCTCTACCATATCCCATTACCTGTCAGTTTCAATTTTGATTTTTGGACAAGAAGGCATATTATTTTCCACTTTAATAGCATGATTTCTTGACAGTGACTGTCAGCAGCTTGGTACATGATTTTCACTTCTACAGATTTGTCCTTGCTTCAGTGAACAGAAAAGTAACAGGCTCCATTGAAAATATGTTTACAAAGTGGGTACAACGTTGCAGTGACACCAAGCTTTCATTGTGAATGCTGATTCATAAATAGGTTTCTATAGGCTAACTTTCCACTGTTTATTTAAGTAACATTTAATCAAGCAACACTGTGATGATATCATGACAGGTTTTTATCTATTTTACAGATAAGAAAAATGTAAAGGGAACCTTTACACTTTACAGGTGTACAGGTGTTTTTTCAGTAAGTAGCTTTCTTGCTACAGCTACTGCTTCTACGACTACTGTGATTTTACACCTTGTCCATGATTTTAACCTTTATTTATTCATTATCCAACGACTAGTCTCATATCTAAAGTAAAATATTCACATTTGAGCCGTCAGAGCTGCTGCAGTCTTGCCTGAGTGTATAATGAGCAAAATCATTAACGCTAATACAAGTTCTGAGCTTAAAGACACAACAACAGACACCGTTGAGGTAGTGAGCAGAACGACTACCACCGCATAAACCTTGTGAGACAAGTTTTCGATTAATCCCCGTGTCATATCAGCGTTCTGGACATGTTTTTTTTTAATTTTTTTTAAATTATTTTATTTTATTTTATTATTGGGAGGAAGATTCAGAGCTTTGTGTGAATATACATAGAATAAAGTTTGTAACTGGTTTGCTGACCCCAGAAAGAGTTCTCCCTCATTACAAGTACTCCAAGCAGAACCCACCACAGGGTGAGGATTTCTGCTCTGGAGATCTTCTCCAACTTTGAGTTCCCCAACTAACATTGTTAATTAACAGCCCCAAAACCTTTTTCTTAGGCCCAGTGCTAGTGTTACTCTACTCTAACACAGGCCAAAGGTTCAACGGGTATTGGGGGTGGTGGGGTGGGGTAGGGTCTTTCCATGGGGGCACTAAAATACTGTGTGGGTCAATGGAGCATACTGACCATGTCAAATAGTGGATGACTGTTTTTACCCAACTGAGCTTTGCCTCTTTATCGGCCCCCAACATCAGGGTCTACTGGTCACACAAATTAAGGGGCAATTAAAGCACTGAAACAGCAGAAAGATCAAAGTACACTTCTGCAGGAGAAGCCACTCTAAAGAGTTAAGCAGTTATATAAAGCAGCGATACTCTAGCTTAATAGGAACCTCACCAGTGAGAAGACATTGCATTGTTCTCTATTATTTCCGAGTGATACAAAGAGAGGATTGTTTTAAAACGGGTAACTGTTTAAGCTAGCTGTTCATATTAGTTGTTATTCTTTCACAGAATATACACATAAACAATGCATTTTATTGATGCAAAGTATAGTTCAGTTCAACAGGGGATATCTCAATCCTGCAGCTTGTCAAAGATGAGAGATTAAAGAGAGAAAAGGTTGGATGGAATCAAGTCTGCAGAGAATTTCAACAGCTCAGAGCCATCATTGAGATTCCTGTATCCCTGCTAATTTCCATCAGCATGACAGAGAAAAGGGAAAAAAAAGGAACAACAAACAACAGCTTTCATCATCTGTGACTTTTGTTTCAGTGCTTTGTGCATGGCAGTAACTCAGTGCCAATCTCAGACCAGTCAAACAATTTCTCCAATGAAATGGGCTTCATGGATTAAAATGTAATTTGCTACAGTTAATGAAAATGCGTTTTGTATAAACACAGGAGTGCTTATTGAGTTGGGGTTTGGGAGGTGGGGGGCTGGTTTTAAACAATGAGAACCAACAGGTCTTTTGTAGAGAGGCTGCCTGATGTTTGCAGATTGGCCCTGCTGCTCTTGGGAGAAATGAGATAGCGCTGGCTAATTTAATTTCGATATGCGTGTAACAGTATCTGCCTGAGTGCATGCAGCCTTGTTTACTGTGGTTGCAAAGATGCATTTTGAAGACTCAGGAGTGTGTGCCTTTGTGCTCCAACATGTGTGAACTCTTGAACATGTGTGTATGCTAATATTATTGTTTCTGTCAATGCAGTTAATCAGGGTCCATTATAAACTTTACTAAGCTTTAAATCTAAATCTTCTTTTCTGTAAGAAGGAAATATCTATGTGCGGTGCTTTGTGAGGCACAGCAATTTGTTACACAGCCACAACTGTCTTGTTAAGGCTCTACATAAGTGCATTTTTCAGCATAATATGTTGCTCAGAAATATGCCAAAATTGTCCTGTGACTTGTGTCTGTGATATCCAGAGAGCATATGCTGATATGTTTCTATCTCACTCAGCAGATTCACCCCAGGAGAAAGTGTATCCCTTGAGAATGTGTGTATATATAGGAATGTGTACTTTGTGGGTACATTTGTCTGCCCATGAGTGGGTGAATATGTTCTTGTTAGAGTGTTTTAAAATGTTTGGGGTGGATATGTGTGTATTCAAAGGCCCATGCTTTACAAAAAAACAAGAAGCATGTAAACATTAATTTGTAGACAGTGTACACTCATTAGGCTTGCACAGATATATGGGAGCAATGTAACAGGTTAGGGGTTAGGTTAGATCCACTGAGAGGCTGTGTGAGTGTGTCCGCTTGTGTCTCGGGGTTTGCTGAGAATGTTGTTGGCGCTGTGTGAGCAAATCTGTCTGTCTGAAACATTTGCCTGTCTGAATATCTCCTTGCGTGTGCAAATGTGCTTGTGCGAGTTAAGAAGAAACTTGTGGCATGTCTTGTCTTCCTGGTGTGGAGACGACTTTGCCCCACTGTAGGGTGGAATGCACTCTCAAAGTCCTCAGAATAATTTGTTTTATGGAAAAAATGACTGGGCAAAATCCTTTAACAATTCTTCCATTCCAAATCTTTCGACCACAG
>JAPQRN010000019.1:10150703-10193564 GCA_037367275.1 Coranthus polyacanthus | reverse complement strand
CGCTCAGGCCCTTTTAATGCCAACTGACACGCTAGATGGCTAGAATAAGTACTAGTAGAAGTAGTAGAAGAAGTATCTTACAGCACATTGCTCAACATATAATATAGTACTTTTATTAAGATGTCACCTTCATATACAAACCTTGATTTAAAAATCTCAGCAGACCATTAGATCAATTAATTCCAAATTTAAAATATAATGAACTAATTCAAATGCTGTTTGTGTGAAGAGGCACAGGAGGGAGCTGTGTTTAGAGGTCAGTGTAAAATCCTCTTAGCAAGTTATGAAAATATATAAGGAAATGATAAGGAAATTGGTTAGTAGAACAGCTCAGTCCTTTAACCTCCTGGTGATACTTTATTGATTGGAATTAAACAGCGACTCTGTGCCTTGAACATAAATTAACACTTGCTGACGTGCAAACTCAATCCTGCATTAGGAAGGACTTGGCACGTGCTAAGTAATGACAGGCCCTCCGAAGCCATCTTGAAAGTCGTAATACCAGACACCAACAAATTAAATATTCAAGTGGCAGAGGGGGGATGAAAGGTTTCTAAGTGTTACCACTTTGGTCTTATTGCTGTATTGACTTATTGCCTGCTTAATGCTCAAACCTGCTCAGTGTTTGACAACGTCAGTGCGGAGGGAAAATCTGATAAGCTGGCCACTCAGAACAAGAAATATAATCTCCCCTCTACATTTGGCTCCCATTAAAATTTGAGCAGGGCAATCAATAAGAAAAACAGATGTGTGAATTAAGTTATAAACAGCATTGGCATAGTCACTGCACAAAGTCATGCCATCGTAACACTCAGACCTCTTTTGATCTGAACCCAGTGTAGTGTCTGACCACCGGGGAACGGGCAGGGAGGCGGGGGTTCACCACCGGTGGTAAGTCTGACAAACAGCACTGTCTGGGTACAGAGCTTAAAATAAAGTGGTTAATAAAGACTTCTGAGGTGAGGGATCATAAGGTTGAGTTGGAAGAAAGGTGCTGGGGAAGTGTGCTGCCCCCGGGGACAGGGGTGTGATTTTGGTTTACATGGCAAGACCAAATAGCTGCTTGTTAAAGGGAAGCAAGGGCGTCACAGAGAGCAACAGGATCCACACATATGCACCTCACCCCCACCCTAACATTACATTGGCATCACAGGCCAATCCATCTCCCTGACAGGTCAGTGGCGTCAAGTGCCAAGGGGTGTGACACTGCTGACACTGGAGTGTGCCCTACGCACACACACACACACGCATTACTGGAGCCTCGAGATGCCTCCCCAACCCCAAGTCACATCTGGAGGGGGGAGGAACCTGATCTGTGTCCGCAGCTTGGGGGGTCATAGCAGGAAGGACGAGTGGGGGCCCTTTCACTTAAGCTGATCCCTTCCATGCAACCCTGTGGCACTTACATATGAGGTCAAGATCGTAAAATGTCAGAATGTACAGTTGCTGGGGTTGCAGGGGAGCTGTGGGCCCCCTGATTGCATGGCTGGGGGTGGGGTGTGTGGGAGTCCAGACCTATTTGTATCATTGGTGTGCTGACATGTTTGGGTGTTTGTGTGCATGCTTTTACTGAATGTGTCACAGCTTGTCCTATAATGTGGCAGTAGGTTTACAGGAAAGGTGACCCAGGTTTTCTGATGTGACACGGAACGAATACAACATGTCTCCTCTCTGTGCACTTTGGAAAAAAAATACTTGCAATTGTTCATTCTGAGAATTTGTGTAAATGTTTATGTGCGTGGGTGGTGGTGAAAGCAAGAGGTTCTGGGGCAGCTGAGACATTGCCCAGCCTCAGCTGACCATATCTCCCTCATTCATCCTTGTCATGTGGATGGTGTTGCATGCATGTGTGACTGTTTGACTTTTCTCTGTAATGAAAATTCCACATGTGGCACATCAAACATGGTTGACATTAGCTGTCTTCACTGCTCACTGCTCATCCTGGACTGAAAGGCCACTCAGATCGCACACTCACAAACACACACACAGACACAAACAAAGACCCTAGAGGAAAAAAAACGACAAATGTTTCTCCACTCGCCTCTCTCGGGGGAGATATAGTGACAGGCTGAACTGTTTAAGCCAGCACTTTCAAACCTCTCTGAAACAATGGCAACTTTTCATAGCACTTCTGTCTCTAAGCCATTAAAGCCCACCAGAAAACGTTTCCAAACTTGTTTAAAGTAATTGTCCCACAGATGTAAAATGAACTCACTCTAAACAAACGTTCTTTTATTCCCAAAAAGTTGACTTTTAAAGACACAAGGCACAGCTTGTGTGTTTGTAAAAAATGTCACCCAAACACCTATTCAGAGAAGATTTCAGAGACGTCAAAATGTGTTTGTCGATATTCCTTCGTTAATGGGTAATCAATGTGGCGGCAAGAGGATCACTTCTCTGACAGACACATTCCATTGAGCTGCAAATCGACCACAGCAAATAACCAAGAAGTGCATGTTAAAAAATGTCTTGTCATTGAATGGTGAGTGAACGTTTTTTGACACAATACAAACCACTATTCTGCAGAGCGGCACTGAAAATTGTCTTGTGTTTTGGTATTCATCCCCTCTTGCGTCCCCCTTTTCCTTTTCACTCACTCTCTTTCTCTTTGTATGCCATTGGCAGTGGATGGTGACGATGGAAAGGGATGGATCTTTAATAGATTTGTCTCGGGCAGCACAAAGGGAGGAGGAATCGTTGTTAACATTATAACGTATCGATTGCTTCGACTCCATTTCCCAAGGCCCTGTCAGACAGGAGCCATTACTCACAGCAGTCAACCCACCACCACATCTACCCACACACATCCCCCTTTCTGTCTGTGACAATGCCTGTCTGCACTGTTTCACTATGTTCATGTCTTATGACCCCTTTAACCCTGCTTGTACCCTGTTTCTTTATATTTTAGTCTTTCCTTAACATCATTTGCTTCAATAGACACTTTGCATGTGGACATGATTCCTGCTCGAACTGATGTAGTGCATTCATCTGGACAAAAACAGTTATTACATCGTTAATGTACATCTATCCTTATATACTCATAAGCGTCTGCTATTTATTTTTGTCCTGTTATTTTGCTTTGTTTGGGATATACACCCAAGCCAATAAATCACTCAAGAGGCTATGAGGGCAGGACTCTACTAAAGTGTAGCAACTTACATACTGTCTAAGTCTCTCTACACTGCTCTTGGTCTGTTGCAGATCTACGTCTGACCAAGGGCATGGATGAGCGACACAGACACACAGAGCAGAGGCAGTATACTGCATTCACCCAAAACCTTAGGGATGTGAGAAGGTGTGGGCTTGTTTATTTGTGTGCTTCTGATTCACTGCTCACCACTCTCTCTCTTCATTCAGTCTCTACTTTGCTCGACTACCACTGCTCTTTCCCTCGTTTGTTGAGTCAGGAGATCCATGGATGTGTCCTGAGATATTCAAACACAAGTGGCCAGCTGTAAGTGCGTCTGTTCAGACCTGGCATTAGAATGCATGGCCAGATGTGTTGAGCAATCACTTCTGATCAGATCTGACTTCCCTGCTCAATATGCAAATAAACAAGCTCATCTATAGCCTAAAACATAGCTTGTGCATTAATTTCAAGTTGAACAGACAGGCTTTGTAATGTGTCTTTGAAAATTTAATTCACTGTGCTGCTCAAAGGCTACCGGTGGCAGCTTTTAAGGTAGAGTGTTTTCTGCTTTCTTATTGCATGAGCTGACGCCATGAATCAATCAATACACTTTTAATATTGACATAACAACTTTGACTATTCTTTTTGTTTTTATTGGCTCTCTTGCATGCAGAGAAACAAAAGCACAGGCAGCAACATGCATATTAAGCAGTCATAATACATCTTTTTAGGCTTTTTGAAAATTCTTTAAAACACCATTGGTGCTAGCTGAGTAGGCGGCCCTTCAGTGTGTCCCGGGACACATCCAGACCGCTTACAGAATGTGGACATATGTGTCCCAGGACACCTCCGAATGCACCCTGAGTGTGTTCAGACCTTGCATTAGAGCTGTCCACGTGTGATTGGAATTGTCAAGACAGATGTTAATGCCAGATCTGAACAGAGCAAAGGAAGGGCCAACTATGAATGGTGTGGTTACAAACAGGAACTGACAAATCCTGCCTTTAACTTCTTTCCAGAATCCCAGAAATTACTTGTATATAATACCAATTTGTATTGTAATATGTTATGTAGGAAAACATAATTGTTGCCTGGTGCTGAATTATGTTCCATGGTAATATTTTGTGACAAAAGTGCTCACAGACCACACAGAATTTGTAGGGAGGTGGTCAGGTTATATGGTGCATGTACAAATTGTTCCAGGGTTCTTATTCTGCATGTGGTTAGGTTTGAGCAAGTAAAGTACTAAGTAAACTCAGGTCTCCTGTTTTTCCGTTGCTGCTGAATATTTAATATTAAACAAAGACCAAAGTCTTTGTTAGTAGTTCAAATAGTTCACATTTGGGTGTGCATCTCTCCCTTGTAAGATGATTTATAATACATCTACATGGGGCAACAATACAATTCAGGGATACATACATACAAATACATTTTAATACAGACCAGTTTGGTGCAATTCAATTCAGGGTGCTGCAGTTCTTATGTTCTTACTAATATTTGCTTCATGTAGACATTTTTCATTATACATTAAAATAAGCCAATTCTATGAAAAGTAGCATTCCTTACCTTCAAACAGATGTAGTGCGCTTGTCATGCAAGAATTAGTTGCATATGATGTCCAGGCTTCACTTGTTATTGCCACTTGCTCTGCATTTTCAATTCTTTCTTCTTCTGCTGTCTACTTTGTATCATGTACTTTGAATCTAAAATATTTACCATGTCATTAAAGTCCTCACTTTCAACTACACTGTAAGGTCTCATGGTTATAAAAGAGGCAACAGATGCTGTGATCACACTGAACCTCGCCAAGTTGTGATTAAGTTTTGCCTGGAAACTAGTCTTTGATATCCCGTCTTTGTCTAATGTGTACTTGCTTGTGCTAGCTGTAGCATCCACAGTGTCTTGTTTCCGTTGTAACTTTAACCTAACTGTTCTACAGAATAGGAAGCATGTTGTCCAACTTTTCTTCCTTCTTATAAAATCAAAAAACTCAAAAAACAAAATTGATGGTGCACTGTACCCATATAAATCCATGTGTACACTCTTGGTGTTGTCAGACATTATGTTTGCTTATGTTGCTCATAAAAGGTGAAAGGTTCACGGGAATTGATGTGAGACTAACCCAAGAGTGCAGATGTTGTGCAGAATTAGCGGCAAAGTCTCAGTTAACTGATTCATAACTTAACCATTACCATTATAGGCAATACAAGATACATTTACATGCACGTACAGTGTTTAATTCTGTATGTAATGCAAGTCTCCATGACCTTAATGGATACACTGTTGGACTCCTAAAAGTGTATCGGGAGACTTGAGCTTAATTCCCTTGAGTGGTGTATGTTTTTTTGTTCCAGTTTGCAGTCAGTTTTTTTGAAGTTTAAGCACCAAAACTACTTTGTGTGTGTTTTTTGTTGTTTTTTGAGGGAGGGCACCAAAAAGCAAATATGCTTAGGACTCCTACATGGCCAGCAGTGGACCAGGTTTAGCACTTTGTGCATTTAGATCAATTCAGGGGTCTGTAATGTTGTATCTCTGAAGTTACAATTGGTTTCCCATTTGTATCAGTGAATCTTTAAATCCCAATTTAAAAGTCAGTCAATATCAACATTTTGTGACTATTGTAAAAAAAAACAAAAAAACATTTGAAGCCTTTTCATTACTCATTACTTCTCCTTACAAAGTTAATGCAAGAAATTTCAATATACTGTAACGTTATATGGTACAAAAAAAAAAAAAAAAAAAGTCTGAGCAAAGCATAAAATACTTGCCACCATGGGCACCTACAGCAGCTATAGTATATTCAGGCTTTCTTCTGAGTGGAATCCAACAGATAGACATCATAGTAGTAGAAAAAGACAGACTTGTCTTTCAGGATTGCAGATGGCTCTCAGCTGTAGGGGCTGTATGGGATGGAACTGACAGGCTTGAAACGTCCAAAGACAATCGGCTTCAGAGGGACTGTCCAAACCAATATCCAGTGCAATGGATCTTCTCAGATGTTAATGAGTTGCGACTGTTACTGGGCTACAGGCTTGACCTTGTTTAAGAGCCAAGTTGCATGCATGTGTGCGGAAATGTAAGTTTGTGTGTGTGTGTTAGTCATGTATAGCACAAAAGAGAGAAAACAAACTTAACGTAAAAAAAAAAGTCTTTGTTGTACTTCTTTTTAAGACACTACAATTGTGTCTGCTTTTATGTCACAGACTCAAACATGTAAGATAGCAGATTTCTGTCCCATGATTGCTATTGCCTTCCAAAAAAAGAAAGCAACACCCAGCAGCCAGTAGTGGATCCATCACTACTGGTGAATCCAATTGCCTTGGCCTTCTCTGTTCCTTCCCATTTGATGACCTGCTCAAGATTGATGAATAGAGCATTCATGGGTCAGGGAAGATACCTTATTTGCCACACCACCACGGTGGTGAAAACTTGTCTATGATCTTCAGGCTGAAATCTGTCTTCTTTTCCCGTCGATACCCCTTGTTGAATGATGGTATGGAAAATGGAGAGTGAGGCCTGATACTTAAATATCAATTTCCCGGACGGTCACGCATCACCTACAGGTTATCTGTCTCCTGTGTTATTCTTCTGAGGTTGGATTTACTCCAGACACTTTAATATCACAGGCCTGCTGTTTGGAAAATTTTTGTTTTAAATGTCTTTGCGGGTTACTGAGTTGCTGTTACTTGTTTATCTAAAACCTGACTCTACTTGGAAGTCTTCATTATTTTCCTAGTAACACACTTGCTGTTAATTGACTCATTAGTCACATGTTTTACGATGAAAAGAAATTGCTAGCTGGACATCTGATGTCAGTCACTATATAGCTCACTTTTCCAATTCTGTTCTTCCAGCTTAATAAGTAAATCCCTGTCAAAGTTTCGGCCCTTTGTCATCGTGTTCTGGATCATAGAGTACCCATACTTTTATCTGCTTGACTGCTCCTTGCACACATTGTGTTTCAGTTGGCCTCCATTCAAGCCTTTTGTTGGCTGGTCAGGCTTAATGTATATTTCATGTATATTGGCAGTAGCCATACAGTCTTTATATAATGTAAGTTGTGTAACATCAAATGTATACATCTTGCATATGAAACATGTCTGCATCTCACCAAGAGATAACTGAGGCAAGAGATGATGGTTTAGTATGCCTTACCCGAATCCTGATTTGGAGATAATTAGAGGCAATGAAAAAGGAGCCACTTTGCCTGCTGCTGTGAAAACATCCATTCTCTCTGGACATTCAAGTGCACCTCTTAAATAGACTGTGAGGTCCACAAATGATGGTTACAATAGGCTGAATGAGTGACTGCACAGCAGGGTGTGAAACTGACTTCAGGATGGCCTACTGAACAAATCACTGAACACACATAAAAACGGATGCTGCAGATAGCACACAATAAATGGGAACTAATAAAATCACTCTGGAGTCATGGCAACAAGAAACAACTGATTTAAACAAGCACGAGTCTTCTGTGATTATATCTATTGGCTTAACAATTCGATAAATAATGGTGTTTAAATATTTAATAGCGATTAGGATGTATAACCACTGTTTCTTTTGGTGCTCATACCAGTAACTTTTACTGTGTGTTCAGACCAAGAACAAAGACAATTTCCCCCACTCTGCACAAAGTCAATGCAAAGATGTGAAAACCAACTGATCTGACATAACAGTAAATACAACACAGCATTTGAAACTGAACTGTAAACAAAATGGGACAAAACACAGATCAACTCTGTGCTACTGTATGACAGGAAATGTGGAAGTAGCATCCTGACATTTTCCCCATGAGCGCATCCCTTCGGGGCTTGGTATTGTTGTCAGAGCAGAGAACTGGAGAAAAAAGCTGTAGGACTACCTGGTAAGTTGTGTAAATGTGTTACTTGATTCCAGCTAACTGTTGTACTTTACTATGAACCAAGTAAGCACTAGTGTTAGATTCTGTAGCAATCCCGTTTGTTTTCAAGGGTGAATATTCGCGTCTTACGAAATATTCCAAATACTCCTGCAGCACTTGCGTTGGCATTGTGTCTGAACACAGCAACAGTAGTACGACACAGTATTATCCACAACCATCTTCATGACATAATCCCTACATTCATTACATGGCCTTTAAAATGACTGAGACGGGGTTCCACCTTGACCCTCCTAAAGAAGGAAGCAGTGGCGTAGTCGCAGATGAGACGGTGAAAAAATGTATTGTACTCTTCCTTTGTGGCAAAAGTCAGGAAAAATATTTACAAGTCAATCAGTCAATCAAAAAATAACAAACAAGAGTATGTAGAAGACACAACAGTACTGCTATTACTGCATTGTCACACTGGCTGTTACCTCCACTGTAACTCAGCCCAGACTGACCCTGAAGGAGGCCTCCTTTTAAACCCTCGAGGCTCCTCCCAACTGACAATAAAAACCAAATCACACATTTTACAATTATACACTTATTCATACATTAAATTAGGTGTGGATGATGTGTTTTTCCTCTGCAAGACCCGTGTTGCATCTTTAATGTTGTGTAAAAATTATTTAAATGAAAAAAATGTGATGGTCACACTTAGGTCACATCCAGGCATCCTGCTAATTATGCTTTTTAAGTGCTGCCATGACACTGCTACGGTTTGGAACCGGACCCAATGAAAGATGGATAAGTAATTGAGTGTGAGTAGCAGAGAAGAGATTATGGACTGAAATGTGGTAGAGCAGAGTCACCAAGTGACCAAGTGATCTGCCGTGACTATCGTCTAACAGAGTGTGACGAAAGGTGAGTAGTTGGTGCTAGCGCTTGGTTATAGTGTGTGTGTGTGTGTGTGTGTGTGTGTGTGTGTGCATGCATTGGCATACGCTTCCACAAACTGGATGGAGCTACACCGTCACAATGACAAGCATCACTTTATTTTTGAGAAAGTTGGTCAAACAAAACAAGTTCTTTTTCAGCAGGTTTAGTTGAGGATCACAGATATGACGAAATGCTCCTATTAGATATATAATAGATATATAGATATATATTTTTTAAATCATCGTGATAAATCACTAGCTGAGTAAATTGCA
This sequence comes from Coranthus polyacanthus, assembly GCA_037367275.1. Classification (NCBI taxonomy): domain Eukaryota; kingdom Metazoa; phylum Chordata; class Actinopteri; order Kurtiformes; family Apogonidae; genus Coranthus; species Coranthus polyacanthus. The sequence continues at coordinate 10,184,383 of JAPQRN010000019.1, read as the reverse complement.
GGCCTAAAGTCAAATTAAAAATCAAGCCATATACCGGATGGTATGAATTTCTTCTCTGTCAATGTTTGATTTTGTGTTATCTTCCTGCATTTCAATTTGACATTCAGCATATAATTTTCACCTGTTTCAAGGTGATTCATCCCACTTTCTTGTATTCACATGTTTAATTATGCTAACAATGTGCCCTCTTCGTTTAGGGGCATCAGGCAAGCAGAACCAGTCACAGGCATATACTGACCAACCAATTTTCTCACATTACTTTATGTCCCATATCTTTCTCCTGCCTAGTTTGTGTCTATGACCAAAAACTGCATTCTGCAGCTGCCCCTCTTAGTCTGTCTATTTCTTTATGCTGCTCTGCCTAGTTCATTTCCATCTCTTATTTTTTTATGCTCCCATTTTTCTATATGACCAACGTCTTCCTTTGACCTCCCACCTTTTCTTGTCACCCCACATTCTGTCTACTCACCTACGTCAAGTTCCCTCCATCACTGTCCCTGCTTTTCTAAAGGAAGCTACTGCTGTCCTTGAAATGGAGGGGGGGGGTCAAGAAACTAATTTGTTGTTTGATTTCGAAGGTAGCCCAGCCCAGTCAGTGGCCCCGACACTGTGCAAGCTGTGGTGAATTTTAATGTCGGTTGCAGTTGGAGTTAGGTAATAGCGGGGTTTGGGTTGACTGTGAGGACTTGCAATGTGCATGCCAGAGCCGTCCATACCTGAAGGACAGTCGGTGACAGCCCTCACTTGCTGCACTGCCAGCCATGGCTACATTGCAAGGAATATAATTTAGATATATGTGTGTGGGAAGGTGTTGAATTGAATTTGGGCACATGTTGTGGTGTCACAGGGACAGAAAAAATATGGACAGCATATAGTGATTCTCAGTGCATAATGAGATATCATGCAACGAGACCTCCCATATGGTCCAAACTGACACTTATGATTGAGTATACATGTCACTCTACATGTGCTAAAAAAACAGAGTGACAGTGAAAGAGATGAGGAGATTTCCAGATTAGTGGGTGTTAGTGTGTGATAGCCTTCAAGGTGGGGAGGGAGATGAATAGACGAAACCTGCATTATTATGATGTTTGCAGTAGCACACAGGTTTATGGATATTAAAGAAGCAGGTGTTTCTGAATCAAAGAGCTTATTTAAGCCAAGCAGATCTTCCCTTGAACAGAAAGATAAGAATTTATATCACTCTCTTACAAAATAGTGTCAGAGAAGAACCTTGTGTGCTTGTGTTTGCAATAAGTGTTTATGAAATTGTAGGAAAGAAACAAAAGACATTGATTCTTATTAGTAAAGATACATTTCAATTAATTTTCAGCTTTGTGACAAAACACGTGGTTCGCTCTCTGTGTAAAGATGCACGCTGTGGATTTATTATAGCGCCCAGTAGCACGACACATTCCCAAACCAACTTTATCACTGTGGTAATTGAAAACGCTCCCTTTCAGCCCACTATTTATGTTTTAAAACAACATGTTCATATTTGAGTTTTGAATTAGCAATGAGCTAGGGAGGGACTACCAATATTTTGGTAGAACCACTGGGCACTACAACAATAAGAAAAAAATGGTTTGATATCATTAGCCTGTCCCAAAGACACAATTAGTGCCCCTTTTATGAAAACAATGTTTTTCAAAATTTAGCATATGTTTCTGCGACTGGAGGAGGGACACGTGTCAGTGGAAGTATATTCAGAGGACTTTTGAGTTACATAACAAGGACCATAATTTCAATAAGGCCAGTTTTCTTCTATCACAATCTGTTTATGCAGTTTCTTCATGTTTGTCAGGTCATAGCCACCTTGACCTTTGGCCATCAAACTCAAACTAGTTCTTTGATTCCAAGTGAACGTTTGACAAAAATCCCTCATGACATTCCTGAGATACTGAATTCATAAGACTGGACAGACTCAGGTCACAGCAACCCTGACTTTTGGTCACCAAAATCTTTGCAGTTCATCCTTGAGTCCAAGTGAACGTTTGTGCCAAATTTCAAGAAATTCTGTCAAGCCATTCCTGAGATATTGCAATTTTAAAAGTAATTGTCACGCCCTGCCTGCTCCCAGTAATCAGGCTCACCTCCCTCACCTGGCCACTCTCCACTCCCAGTGATCACACTCATTCCACTCACCTGTGCTCCCAGCTGCTCAGATCACCGGCCCACTACTTAAGCTCCTCTGCCACACTCGCTTTTTGCCAGATTATTCATTGACCACTCATGAGTCTCCAGCAGTGCCCTTCTGACGGACCTCGAGCCTGTCTTCAGCCCCTGGATCTCAGACATGCTCTCCTGTCCCCAACCGCCGAGTCCTGCCTGCCTCCCGGTACCCTGGCCCTGCCTTCTACCTCTGGTCACCAAGCTCTGTCTGCCTCCCGGTACCCCGACCCGCCTTCCGTCCCCACTTATGTCCCCACTATGCACTTGGGTTCCCATCTGATCCTTGACAGTAATGGGGACTGACTGACCAACAGATGGACTGATGAACAGACTTTCTTATAGAGATGAATGTGCAACCTAGGTTATTTTTTGCGTGGTGTAAGTTACAGATGTTTATAAAATGTATCATGAGCATCTAACACTATATTTTCCTACATTACAGACGGTCCATGAAGGCTTCACAAATAAACTGTGGGAGAAACTCCAAGTAGAAACTCCCTGAACTACTAACAGCATAAAAGCCATGAGATAGCATTCCTTAGAACAGAATGTTCCACCTAGCAGTGTTGAGACTGAAACCTAAGTTTTTAAGAGTTGTTTGATAAAATCTTAAACTTTTTAAAGTGAGTAAGTCTTTGACTGTTGCTTCTAAAATAGTGACATATGCTTTTATTGAGTTTTAGAGTTGCATTTATTAAAATGTGACATGGCAGGATACAAAAGCATGAAAACAGTGCCTGAAATGGGTCAAGCATAACAACTATGAAACATCAAAATTACAAGAATACAACTGAGACGAAGAAGTTATTTCTAAAAGTTCTTGGTTCTCCTCCTGGGCGCAACAAGTTCCCTGTGTGAGTCAAAAGTGGGTACGTGGATGTTGAGACAGGAGGCAGGAAACTGTGCAGGGGGGGATGAATTTAAGTGTGGTGGTGAGAGCGCAAAATTGTTGTTCGATGTTATCAGAATGTGTGGATTTCTGGATGCCATTCTGTTCCATGGAGGGTGGAAGGGATAAAGGAAACTACTATTAAAGGATCCCACAGTATCTCTATTTGTACTTTTTTTTTATTTTGAGGAACTTTTTTTTTTTGTTATTTAGGCCCTTACCTAAAAAAAAGACAATACTGATACTGCAACTATGGAATCTGTTACTGAAACTGAAATTTCTTCTTTAACTCTGTGTATGTGTGTTTTTTGTGAATTGGAGGCCTTATTATGCTTATTGCCACTGCCAATTTTCTCATGAAGATTGCGATTTCAAAAATACAGACTACACATACACAAGATATTTTCCCCCCAGATCCCTCCATTCGGAAAACTTCAGGTCTCAGATCCATATCAGATAGTAGAGATGAGTTACATACGGACACTTCTAAAAAGGACCGTCATATCCATCTACAAAAAAGCCAGTTACACTGCCAGGGTCAGTCTCAACTTCTTGTTTCTACTTTTGATGTCACAGTTTCTCATTGTGATATAATCTTAAAAAAAAAAAACAGTCCTGGATCCTGGGAAATAACAGAGACAGTTCAATTTCAGAAGAAAAGACAAATCAATTTCTGAAATGTGATTAGAATGTAGTAGCACAGTGTTTAAAGCGAATAAGACTTTTGTAAACATATTGTAAACAGTCTTTCTGTCATATGTGTATGCTCAATGAAAATATGGCATCTTGACAATAAATGCACCATAAAGACTGAACAATCACATGTTCAAAAACGAGTCTTTTATTAGAATTTGTTTTTAAAGTTTGGTTACGAATTTTAACTTTTATTTATACGAATTTTTAATTTATCTGCATTTATTGTAGCCTCCCTACATTTTTGTTTAATTTATAGTAAAGAGCCTTTAGCTTTAATATCTGGCTCCTTAATCAGCCATATGAAACAAAATACTTTGTAAATTCAAAGTAATAGTTTTCATTCTTCTCCCCTGTGACAAGTTGCTACTGATAAGCTGAATGATCTTGTATAATCTGTTCCTGTGGTCTCACAAACCTCTCCACACTTTTTTCCCTTCTGTCCATCCGGTCCTACCCCCAAACACTCAGCATAGGAGTTGTGCTTGAGTGAAGCATTATAATAGCTCAAGGAAATGGCCCTTCTTGAGAAACTTTCAGGGAGCTGTCAAAGGGAGAAGATTAATGCCTGGCCAGGCTCTCCAGGGGACGGGGACCCCCCCTATTTCTCTCTTCCTTGCCCATTTCTTTCAACCCCTCCTCCTCCCCTCTCATCATCCACAAACGGCCAACAATGGCGTGTCCCATGCAAAAGTAAGACTCAGTAACAGAACCACTCTAAATGCCAAACACACATTCGTTTAATTTAGTGTCACTTTACTGAGACATTGTTGGTATTTTTCTTTCTTTCTCAGGGGACAGCAAAGTGTTTTAAGGACATCGCAGCAGTTAATGTGCTCATTATCCTTTTCTAGATGTCATTATGTCTCACAGGTTGACATGATGAAGCACGTAAACATTCAATGAGCTGTCATTTTAAAATCAGAATCAGTTTAATTGTATAAAGGACTGAAATTTGTCTTGCAGGCAGGGGCCTCGATGTCTGCAGCGAAAATCAATCTACTTCTCACTCACTTTCTCCACTTATCGAAAACACAAAGTTGAAACATATAATGAGAAAGTTAGGTGACATGCGTCTACTCACATTGTTGACCACCACTTTCTCTGTCTGTTATCTAAACCTCACTTCTTGTTGTTTAACCTCTCAATATGGACGTCTTCTCTGTAGGACTTTCTTCCTCTTCTTTTTACCTACTCTTCCTCTTTGTCTCTCCCTCTCCTTTCTCTGTTGTATATCTGTTACCCGTCCGTCTTTCTCTTTTCATTTCTCCACATCCTGTAACTAATGTATTTAACACAGAGGTCTGCCTTTTGTCTTTCTCTTTGTCCCTTATCATATTTACATCTTTTGAAATTGATGCACTTGACTTGTAGGTCCAGTGTGTTTGCGGTGCGACTTGAGTATGTTATCAAAACTCAGGTAAGCCGTGCTCATCAAAGAATGAAGTGAATTCCACTGTGATTTTTGTTTTGATTTTCCTTGTGTCTGACTTTTTCTTACTTTGTTTCACTCCTTTGAGCATTTTCCACTTCAAATTTAGCTCAGGATAGCTTTACCTTTGTTGGAATGCGAGGGTTATTAAGGAGACGTACAACAATCCACATTTCTCAGAACTACTCCCTGTATATGACAGGAGATGACTGACAGATGCATCCAAAGCATGAGCTCAGGCCCATCTTGCTGCACAGCTGTTGAGAAGATGGGAGGTTGATCAGCTACTCAAATATTCCTTGCTTCTCCCTCTCTAGTCCCCCTTTTTACACTCCTCTTCCAGAGTTTTCAGAAAAGCAGGGGAAGTCTCAGTGGGGCGTCCTCTCTATCTGCTCTGTTGTGGAATCAGCCGTCCTCCTTGGGGAATGCTTGTTTGAACTTTCAGAATCAGAATTTGTAACGATGCAGAGCAAAGCAGTGCAGATGCGGCCATAACAGAGCAGCGCACAGCACACCAAGGCGAGGAGGGGCCAGATCAAACACACCCCTTAGGGAGTGATGATGAACCTCGGAGCAAAATCTCCAATCTCATTCACAAACCATGACTGCATGTGCGACCCCTTTTGTCTCACAACTCTCCAAGTTTGTGACCTCAGTCTGTCATTTGCATCCAAGCAGCATAAACAAGCATGTTATTTGTGCAGCATTCCCCGGGCCACCCACCCATCTCTTTCACTGACAGCACAGTGAGAGAATTAAACCCTTGGGGCAATCCACGTTTTTGTGCAGCATACACTTTGAACAAAGAAAGCAGAATGAAACCCCTCCTAGCATGATTTTTATGAGCCAAGATAGTTCTTTTTTTACCAACTTCCAATTTGCTGCTGTGCATTTTTGTTGGCTCGGCTGCAGTGGCTGTACGATAGAGATGACAGGGCTAATTATATAGCTCAAAAAACGTACAGAGAGAAATGAAAACAGTCATGTTTTTCTGAACACAGGACTGAAGTAGACAGCCGATGGCACTGACCCCAATATCACAGCATATTTATTCCTCTGAAAGAAACCAGCAACATGGTGCTGATTTTGTGCCACTGAGGCTCGTCGACAGTCTTACTGTATTTAAGCTCTGCCAAGGCAAACTATTCAGTTGAAACAAACAGGTTTCTCCCCTTAAAAGAATAGCCTGTCCTTACAATTGCATACAGGTGAAACTAGGTCATTTCAGCTCTTAAAAAAAACTCCATATAAAGAGAGAAATAAAATCCTTATAAAATAGTCTAAAGTCCTGGCCGGACCTAATCTGAGCGTAAAGTGAACTTCCCCTGTGGGAAAATACTATGAAGACTCTTTAACATCAGGTCTATCATGGATTATGGGGAATAAGTAAGGATTTTCTATAAGTGCTCTGTGAAATCCTTTTCTGCTGTATCTAGTAACTGTGGTAATATGTAACAATTTGTACAGAGTAGAACTGCGGTGAAGCATGTCACTTAGTGTGTTGATGTGTGTGTGTTGTAGTGGAGGGATGTCTGTGGTAAACTGAATCCCCCTCTAACAACTCAAATCTTGTCGAGGAGGCCGAAAGAAGGTTAAAGAGGTTTGTCTCATGTTTCACTATTTTTATTTCAATTTGATTCAATAAATGTCAGGTTCACTTCGTAAAACACTCTGGATTTGTTTGGGTTCCTTCCTCCATGCAGAGTGCAGAAGTTGGCAGACCTGAAGTGCATTTATAAGTTTGCGTGTGTCTGAGTATGTCTGTCCAGACAAAGCCAATTTACTAAAAAAATGCTGTAGGTGCTTTGTGTGAAAATGGGCTCACATGTACTGCTTAATGACACTGTGAACCGTGTGGTCTCACATGGCAGCCAAGATATTGCTTGTTAGACTGTTACTGTCTTATTGATTTACAATATAGGAATGGGAACCACAAACGTTGCAGGATAAAGCTTCAGTAGGCAATATTTATTGATATCACTGGGCAAAAATTCTGCCTTTCAGCAAATTATAACTAGGGAGCCTGACTCCACCTCCTCTTGGCTCTGTTGTTGAACATTTAGATTTTGGCCAATCACTAGAGGGAGAGGGAGGGATATAAAAATGGGTGATTGGTAGCTAACCAATATCTGACTTTGACTTCACTTTTCCATTGTGGTATGAAACATCGTTGCGTTGTCTATCTTTATATTTACTTTAAGCTTAGGACAGACAGGAAAGAGCTGCAGAAAGGCGGCGTACTTTCAAATTTTGGCATTTTCCCCTTGATTTCTGCTGCCTACTAAAGCTTTATGCTATAAAGTTTCATGCAAAGAACGAGAACTCTGGAAAAACTCGGCCACCCAGGATGAGCACCTGGTGGCATAAAATAAAACATTGACAAAGAAGAAAGAAATAAGGTAAGATACCAAGAGCAAAGTAAACACATCTATGGTAATAAAGAGGAATTGAGACCTTATATTAAAAGATAAGTCTGAAAGACTGCCTCCTTAAACAAAGAATATTTCTTCATGGGAATATAGTCTGGCATTGTCTTCAGTTATTTGTGGTGGGTCTATCCACACCCAGAGTGATTAAGCATGCTCTGCTTCACCCAGCAGCTCCCAGTGTTAAAGGTGTGTAAAATGTTATTGGCAGTAGCTCTGAGCGACCTCGCCTACACAGCTGTCACCCCTTTAACCAACGAGGTCGCAAGAGGTCAGAGCTTAGTTAACCATGTGACCAGGAGAGGTCAGAGGGGGGAGGTTTAAAGATCAAGTCCACTTCCAGAAAAGCTGGAGTTTAGAGGCCCATGAATTCAGCCCCAGTGGTCAAGCTGTTGCACCATAAACAATTATTAGTTTGTGTATCACGGTGTGCTTTATAAAATAAATAAATAAATAAAAACTGTCCCTGTCTCTGCCCCAAAGAGCACAGCCATAGTTCATTATGAATATGTTGAGGCCTGTGAATTTCTGTGTCCTGCTGAATAAAGCATAAACACGGAAATACACATCTCTCTTCCTTTGACTTCAAAGACAATCACTGGCAGACACACACACAAAATCACTCTAGGATTTAATATGCATACATTAATTTTGCTTTCTTCTTTTGATCATCTTTTCAGTCTCTTGTTTTTGTATAGCAGCTCTTTCTTTCTGGTTTAATATAGTCACAGGCACGCACATCCAATGACACATGCCTGCATGCAGGCCTGCAGGAGCTCACAAATACGCAGACTTAAATGTGCACACAAGCAGATCTCCACTTACGAAGACACACACACACAGTCACTCATACTTTCTCTTTTCAGTTGCACAACCTGCCACATGGTTTTATTTCCTGATGTCTCCTATTGAAATAATAATATCTTTCCTCCTCATTTACTCCGCCTTCACAAACACTTTGCAGACACTGACAAACATATGGAATTAAGTGAGTGTGCAGTTCTGAATTTAGTTTTTTAGTTTTTTTCCATTCATTTCAAGCAAACCTAAATGCTCTGGTCACCAGATTGCAGGTGGCAGTATTGTGGTGCGGTATGTCAGCAGGCCAATGGAAAGCATAAGAAAGGTTTCTTTTTCAGGATATTTATTCTTTTTTTGTGATTTTTTTTTTTTTCCTGAGATTATTCAAAAGTCTGGATAACCGCACTCTAAACCTTACACTTGCACATACTACAGCATCTTAGCTCAACAACAACTAATGAGGAGCAGAGATGTAAAAAAAAAAAAACATCAGACGCATCAGACATAAAGAGAGTGGGAAGATTTTTAACTATTGTTCAAACCTTCAACTTCGCACTAAACCCACAGTACTTTTTTCTTATCACTGAGTAATTTTTAATTGCTTTCATGTTGCATCACAGGTGTTAATTCCTGTCCTGTGAGATGATCATAATTAAACTGGATTTAGTGGATGCTGCAAATGACTTTCAACAGAAGAAGCCTGTATTTATTCAATTAATTTTTATATGTGGTTCCATAGTGAGCGTAATTTTATTACAGGAAGAAGTAATCCTCTTTAATGAGTACGAGCTAGAATTTATCTGAATACATTGTGACGTAAGTTACTTTTTCCACCCTAAAATAATCTTGAATTTTTAAAAAAAAATGTTAATATCCATCTGTATAGGTTATGAGTTTTGGCAAATGTCTCACCAATATGTCCTCTTACTGCATCTCACTTATCAGTAGTTACAGTACATTTATTATGCTTTTGATAAATGTTCTAACTTTGGGGACTGCTGGAGAAGAAAGTGATGGATTGGTAATAATGAGGTTATATGAAAAATGCATTGAGGTTGTGTATAGTGTGATCTGACTTATTGGTTGTAACTGTCACCTTTAACTTAAGACAAAACCATGAGGCGTAAAGCACCCCTCTCACCTCTCTCCTTCACCTCCTGCTTCCAACAGTCTGATGTTTTACTTTATTTCCCATGTAAGCCCACCCAAACGCCCACCCGCTAATCTCCTGGCTTCATTGATGGCAGTCACTCGGTGTGAGTTCTGGCAGATAAACTAGCCCTCAGATCCCCTGCCCTCCCCGTCCTTCTTCCCATCTCATCCTGCTGATTTCATCACTTCCCTACAGTTCAACCATTGGACACTTAAGAGTCTGCTCACAAAGGAGGCCCGTGTGCTTCATCCGTGTCAGGATTAAACTGTTAACTAGGGTGTGACAATTTGGTGAGGCCATGCCTTTGAAATGCAAAGTGAACATAAATGGGATGTAATAACCATGGTGTTTTTTTCTCCCCCCCCCCTCCCCCCTTTTCCATGTTAATGTTACTCTGAATTTTGTCAAGGATTAAATTCATGACTCGGTATGTATCAACTCAATTCTGGATCCTGTTTGTTCTTAGTCTCGATAGCCCTCGGGCCTGGTGTGACTTTGAAGTGGTTTTGTTCCAAGAAAAAATTGAGCAGCATTTCTTTAACCCCAAAGAAATAATAAAATGGCCATAGTTTGAGAATGAAATTACTGAGCTGTTGCATTTCCATTCATCATATTAAAGGAATGTAGTCACCCAGAAGAAAAGAGTGAATAAAAGAACACAGGGGAATCCAGTGGAATTATTCTGTACCTCACTCAAGCTTGAGCCATTTTTTTTTCTCTTTAATTACATGTGAACCAGGTCACTTCTGTCACTGTAGTTAAAAGACGTCACCTCTTGTCTCTTCCATAGACGGTGACCATATACAAAATATGCCTTCTAACAACCAGGCACAAATGGTGAGGAGTTAGAGGTTTTACAATAGCAGACAGCTTTGTACTCTGAACCAGACTGGTGTAATAGACCGTGGGCCGTAAAAGCCCAAGGTGACAGATGAAGCAGGAAGTGGGAGCCACTTGGCCACCAGGATGTCCTGTGTGACTCAAAGGGACTGTGGCCAAACTGGTTTTGGATGGCTGGTCTTCCCAGCTGACGGAATGCAGGTGTCCATTAGACAGTCATTACATCCAAAGCGGGTAAATTTCAAGGAGTTAATCTGAAAGCCTTCAAAAAGCCCCATGCCAAAGCAAGACCTGACTCTGAATAAAGCAATTATGAGGTGCACACGTATAAACATGAATAATGAATGAGTGCAAGCAGAATAAATGCATCTCCAATCCTGGCATGTTGGCTGGAAATGCGCAGGTTTTATGAGTTGAAAATCAAAATTTATGTAAATTTTCATCCTTTAGTATACAGCACTGCAAGCAAAACGGTTTGCATTTCAATGACAAATCCACACTGAGCCTCCACTCAGACATTTAAATCCAAGTTGGAATTTCAATTGGAGAATTTTCAATTCAGGTGCCTTCATCTCCCCCACCCCGTTACCATCTTACGCTCCATCTGATTGACACTCAGTCTTATTGTCTGCGGTCTATTTAATGGGATGGTTGTGCATTTTACTGACAACCACATAATGCTGTTTATTTTCAATATGGTAGGCAGAAGTAAGGTTCCAGAGCCAATAGAAAGCCAGGATCATATGATTTGCTGGGATACTGACAAGCCCACAACACAGGACTGCGAAGCTGCTGCAGCTGAGCCTGCGTGAGTGAGATGGGGTCCTGGGCCAAAGGATGGTTACAATAAAAACATATTAGAGAGAGATGAAACCAAGTGATAACATGTCATTTTTCATGTCATACTTAAATTATTGTGTAAAGGAAATGTGGAGGAGTACGTTATGACATACTACTTTTTCCAGGATGACTCCATCAACATGTTGTGAGCCTCAGCTCACTAATGCACACACCATAATGAGCCAAGTCCAAACTTCCAATAGCAGATGATTGCCAACTTCTTCATAACCCCTGAGAACACTTCTTTACATAATGAAATGAACCGTCTTTTTAATTCTTTGCCAGCAAGTTACTTTCGCATTTACATCAGTGCATTTACAATGGAAATTGTAATTTAATCATGCAATGCATTATTTATTTGCATTTTTCTAGGGCAACATATTGTAGAGTCAATGGAAGCAGAGGAGAGAGAAAGGAAGACAGAAAGATGGAGTGAGGCTAATATGAAGGAGTTCAGAGGAAGAAATGGGATCAAGGATTGCTGATGTCTGCCATAAGGTTTTGGCATACAATTGACTCTCCTTGTTTGCATGGTAGCCATTGGCAAACGCACATGCTGGATTTGGCACAGATAGATGACACTGTAATCCAGTTACAGTCAAACCATATTCTCTTCAGACCTTTTTTCTGACCTGACAAAATTAAAACATTGTAAAAATACATTTCACTATGTGAGCTTGAAAGCTTGAATGATTTAAGAGGTTTTTGTTTTTTTTAATATTTTAATTTAAAAGGTATAGTTTGTTGTGCTGGTCACTCTGCAGGCGTGTTGGAGTGGGTTGAGTAACGTCTTTAGGATTGCATATGATGTGTACTGACTATTTAGCAGCATTTTTGCAGTAACACTACTACAATACATAGGAGAGAATATCACGTTATCTAATATCTAATCCCATAGTAACATTGACAAAAAAGTCAACCTGCCTTCCAACAGTATATCACAACCAAACACTGCTTTGCAACAGTTCTATTTTTTTCTCATTCATTATCTACCTCCTTCAATGAACACTCATCCATTAAGGACCTCACAATTAAGTCTGTGGATTCAATTTGCCATTCAAGTCCTTCATTTTACTGTCAATGAGGCAGCAGACTAAATTCTGTATGCCTAATTCTTACAACAAGCGGATAACTGTAACTAATTTGACAATGGCCACAGGCAAAGATGAGGCGGCCTCTGTTTTTCAAAGCTGTCAGATTTGGCAGAGCAGACACTTCTCCGGGGAAATAGTGATTTTATCTCACAGTTGTCCAATCAGAAAAAAGAGCTGATTTGGTCTTTAAACAAGAAATCACATGTCGTCTTAATAGGTGAGAGTTTGAGCATATTGAGCAAGAAGATTAAAGTATAGTACAATAAAGATGCACACTCAGGTTTTATGTTTGTTTGAACATCTGCATCAAACGGACAAGAAAAGGGCTTTAATGATGGCACTCACTGTAATTGCGACGATCAATAATAACTGATATGCTGTTACACCTCTGGTAGCAATTCAGTCATAATCTGAGATCAATCACACCTTACAAAGAGATTGTGCTCAAGTAAACACTAGAAATCATGTATTTACATTAGAACATAATCGACTGTGTACTTGAATGACTGTCAAAATAAAAAGCCAGGGTTACATTTTTAATTTTTAATTCTAATTTTGGAGCAACAAGAATTCATCCCACTGAACCACATATTTTTGCATGTGGCGAAGCCTATTTTACATTTGATCAGCAATGCTAAACTCAGAGCTCATGTCATGTAAATACAAAAGAACAAGGCATGTATAATGCACCTTACAAATTGACAGACAGAGTTTTACCTCCACAGCTCCCTCTCCATCGAAAAATTACACCCAGGCTTGTGTGCGAGGCACAAATTCAATCAAGGAAACAAGTGTAGGGTAGAAGGGGGACTATTCTGAGGCTACAAAGATTTAATTTGTTTTTCTCATTCCAGGGATGGGAGCCCAAGTGCCACTCCTGTACTCACACCCCTCCCTGTGAGCACCTTTCAATTTGCCAGATTAGCACCCCTATTGTACCTCTGGCATGTTTCAGACACAAGCAGTGGCACAGAAACACCCAGCAAAATGCCAGAACAACCCCCGCTCCTCACCTCCTTTGCTCCGACCACTCCCTGTCTCCCAAATCTTATTAAAGCTAATTAACTCTTTCCCCCTTCACCAATTTCATTTCATCTCATTTAGTTGCTTCTGCCATCCCAGACCCCATCTTTAATCACGTTTAAGGTAAACCTAATGCACCTCTACCAAAACCCTTGCTCTCGGGCATCGTGCGAGTGGTGAGCGGCAGAGATGGATTTGCCATTATGAGTGTGTTCGTTCAAACTCTCTCTCTTAAAAAGAACTCTATGAGACCAAAAAATATTCTGTTTCCATGGCAATATGGTCTTAGTCAAGCTTCAAGTAGCATACCATATGAGTGTTTTAAATTTGACTTTTTCTCAAGCAAAGGAAAAAGCCGAAGATACTACTGGCTGAACACATTTTAATCCAAGATCCCTTTTTAAACCAATAGGTACATACACATTCACTGTTTCATGTTTAAATTGTGTTCATGATACTATGTAATAATGATGAACCTTTGGTAAGTTTGCTTTGTCTGTTTTAAAACTGAAATAATCCTCCCTTTTCTAAATGTCATGCTATAGAATCTTTACCTATACGGTTATCAGAGATGCAGAAATGAAATGTTCAGCTATATTTCTTCTCTAGAATCACATTATGAATCAAACGTGACAGTGAAGAGTTGCTTCAGTGGTGGGAAATTTTCATACAAACAGTTTTATGCAAGCAGCATAATTTTGTACCCTGAAGGAATCCTGTATTGGCATTGCCAACCGAGCTAGGGTTGAGGACAAATATATGCAGTATACCTTCAATCCATTCTTGGCTAAACACACAAAGAGAAGGTATGACACTTCCGAGCTGAACATGTTACAGGAAAGGATGTGACCTTTCTCTTTCAGGAAGGAACACTTCTGTGTGATGAGAGACATTATTGCAGTCTTAGAAAAACGAATCCATAAAATCCTCCCTAAGAATAACAATCAAATCGTTAGATTATTCTGGTATGGCATGTTTTAAGTCCCATTAAGAGTCCAAGTCCATATACCATTTGCCCAAATTAGAGATGCAGCTCCATACTGCATTAAAAATGTGATGTTTCCATTCTTATCTAAATTGACTGTGTTAAAATCCAAATTCTAAATATTACTTTTTTATGCTGAATTATTAGCTGCACCACATTTTACCAATGCTTTCTATGCTTTCTAAAACCCAAAGAACACGTCCACTTGTGTGGAGGTGAAAGACAGCAGGGTTTGTTGCACCTGCGTGTAATCCTGACCAGTATTATTAGATATTATTATCTCTAGTCCAAACGCTTGTGGAAAATCCCGGAAAACTTAGCTAAAAGTATTTATTAACCTCCTCTTGAGGAAAATTGTCACCTTATCGTCACACTCTAGCCATTTCTCAGAGCGCTTACACGATGGCAAAGAGGAAGGCAAAACTGAACAGTTTTCACCTTGATGAGAATAGAGGATAACTGTTAGATGTGAAAAATCTAGTGCATAAATTATACCCTGAAGCTGGGTTGGAAAGTCAGTGTTAAGATTGTAACCCTTTTCACGAGTGACCGATAAACAACCTGCCCAAATGTTCTTCATGACATTAGTCACACGTCAAGAATCACAAAGCCCACAACTGACAACTGCAATTTGTTTCCTCGCTGTGCTTGATTGTTTTGGTCACATGCCCCTAACCAACCATCGATCTCTTCGTCTTCTACTCTGGATCCTGGTTTTTCTTTTAACGACTTAAAAGATAGAATCCCCTTGAAGGATTAAAATAAAACAGCGAGAGACAGAGTAGGAAGCGGGGAAGGGACGGAAGGAAGGATGAGCCCCTGTTAATGGGTGCTGGAGCGGCAGCTGACAGAAGCCACATTGTCAATAGGGTGTGAAATTCCTGCTTGGATGGGACCTCCTTCTGGTAAATAGCTGAAGGGACAGTGAGGGGGAGAAAACGCGTCAGCCTGTCTGCCCACACTGGTCCCGTGAGTCTTTCCACCATGCTCAGGAAGAGAAGAGGGTTTATCTGTGGTCACCGGTGCCCAACCAACCTCCCCACTGACCTCTGTTGGCAACCGGCAGGCAATAAATGCCAACACAACCCTAGGTGAAGAGATCCTGTGGTATACGGAAATAGCTTAGGATATGTCATATAACATCCTCAGATCTTATACGACAACACACGAACGAAATGCAACACATAAATAAAGCTGAGAACTCGCCAAGAATCCTAATATACTTATTTTGTATAATATCACTGTTATTTCTAAGTTGATGTAATGTGAGGAAATACGTCCTTTGATGAAAAAAGAAAAGGCGTAATAGACTCAGCTGTCAACTCAAATGCACAGCTGTCACCACAATATGGCTTCAAAGCAGCCTGAATACTTTACATATTGCCACCATAAAACAAAAAAATTACAGTGTAAGCCTTTTGACAAGACAGACCACACGGAATTAGAAATGTCTGAATCTGAGTCTGAATTAGTCTTCACTTTCTGTGATGTGACTGAGGTAGATTTTACACCAACTTAACATGGAGCAACAAGGACAATGCTATTTGCCAACATTGGAAACTTTCAAATTGCCCTGAAATGACCTGGTTCAAACCTATTAGCAAAGACCTCGACCTTTGTCGGACTGAGGTCACATCGTTCTACATCACCTCACCTCAAACTCTGAGACACATTTCTTCCATAACAGCCCATTAATTAGTTTAGCGCACACTGTTCGGAGGTGGGCCAGTTCTTTGCCTGGAGCTGGCCACCTCGTCTCAGGCGAATAGGCACATGCAAATCTGTTTGTTTCATCAAGTGTGAATTCAATTTGCGAGGTTCTTTTTAATCTAGAGCACCTTTGCCCCCAGCGCATAGGAGGAGACCACAGAGCTCCCGTTTTGCTAAAGTTTTGATGAAAAAGAGGGCAAAAGGAGAATACAAAGAGGAGAGGCAAGGAAAGGAAAGGGAAAGGTGGGCTGCTGATAGGGGAAGGAGAAAAATTCAAGGTCTTGCACCCTTGGAGACTCCATGTGAAATGCTGCCAGGATCTTTTTTCCCATCAGCACCAATGGGAAACTTCTAAGCATTCACAGCGAACAGCAGAAATGCCCAGGACAAGATGAGAAACAATGACAGATAATACTGAACAGAGACAGGGGAAACAAGATGAAAATAAAAAAGACTGACGTTATCAGCATTTCTGTACCCATGCTTGCTGTTTGTAGTCTGTTTTGTCTGGGTGTTTCTCATTCTTGTCTGTAGAATGTGTTCTGTTTCCCCAGTGGAAACCAGTTGAGAAAACAGGGATTTGCTACAAAGGCACAACACTACTTTTGTACTGGAATGGGTAGGAGAAGGGTATCACAGTCCCTCATGAAACATTTCCTTAAAGTATGAGAGGAAATGAGTGTCTGATATGTTCACTGTGTAGGAATACTCACATACATCGACACCCACATGCAAGAATGTACACACAAACTCACTTAAAAGCACACTTTCATCTGCACTTTCACACGCTAAGCTCTTGTCCCACATAACAGATCTTTACAAAACAGAAACTCAAGCCAAATTTTTCTACTGTTTGTACAGTCCCCAAATGTGCATACACACATAAATAATACATATAACTCAGGTTCTCCTCTTCCAAACGAGTGATTCGGGTGATTAATTGCCATGGAATGTGTCTGAGTGGCCAAAAAAGACACCTTTAGTTGATGCTTCATTCAAGTCTGGCTGGGTGTAGGCCAGAATGTGTCAGCAATGACAGACAGCCAATGTTGGCCCTGCGCTGTCAGAGTTGAGGCATGCAGTGACATGACAGTCTTTTATCACATGGACGTGAATCAGACCCAACAGCCAAACCAACAAGACAGCATTTTCCATGTTAGGAAGAGGTTAGGGGTGTGAGTAAAAGGCTCCCCAGGTCAAACGGGGATTTTGTCTGAACTGTTTTTTGGTGCGTCAGGCATCAGTTTTCTTGTGAGGTACTGCGGGTGCGAAAAATGACATCATCGCTTTTAACTTGTTTTCACATACCAGACTGTGACTGTTTACACTTACTCTCTTTTCAGACTGTTTTGACAATAAGAACACGAATAATAATTGTTCAGACTTGCCTTCTATTTCAAAATAAAATCTGGGCAAGAGTCCTCCACAAACAGAACAATGAGCGTTACACTACAGAGCTCTGCATCTTCTTTCACAATATTTACCCCTTGAAATGACACAGCCTATACAGTTTTTGACCTCTCCTCACATGCTTCTACCATTTGTGAAAAAGGCAAGTACTAATTAATTTTTGTAAAAGATGTTGAATAAATTCTATACCAAGTGAGCTCTTATATCAAGTTTTTCAATAAGGAGCAATTTTCTCTTCGTTTCACTGTCCACTTTTTGGTAACCGTTGATTTACCACAGAACAAGGCTTCTGTGCTTAAATGAATTGCTACAGTATCTTGTGAACAATTTAGTTTCACACTGTACCATAAAGCAGCCGCTATATTTAAAGTCTGTTTTAGAGTTTATATTCATAGAATCACTGTGGCCATATACCCACTTTACTTTTTCTGAATGATTGGCTCCCTCATCCTCCAGTGAGTAGTTATCTCCTTTTGAAGATGAAGTTTTCTAAGTGTGTGGGGGGGGGGGGGCTCAAATAGGATGAAAAATGTCTCCTCTTAATGGCCATTTAACAGAAAGCGTTTTAAGCTGTAAAGATGAAAGAGAGTGAAACCCTTGAGTTTTCTTATTACAATGGATATTCCAGGGGATGACCCTAATTTTTTGTCAGATTAACAGTTTGATGGTTTGGGTTCTGGTTTAGCTCTGTGTGGGTAACTGTTCTGATGACAAGTTGCAGCAGTCCTCAGGGACGAGGACAGACAGTCTTGACACACACCACACCGCTGTACTGCAGCACCTCAGAGGGTCGCAGTAATCCTACCGTATACCATTACACTGCATATAGACTAAACACAAGGCCAGGTGAGAGAATGACAGAGTATGTGGTGTATGTGTGAGTCTGAGCGCAGTGTGCATGTACCTAATCATGCATTTTTTTTTTTTGCACTTGTGTGTGTGTGTGGGCCGACCGGTCTGTCTCACCCTATGTCTCCACTCCCACTATACGTTTGTGAATAACAGCAAGTGTGCGTGCAAGCATGCTTGTGTGTAGGTCTACATAATGCAGAACAGCCTTGCCTCCCACCCTAACATGAAAAAGTCACAGCCAGGAGGCCACTTTGAAATACCAGGTGCTCATTTGGCAAATCCAGGCAACTGGGGTGTTTACATTTCAGTGACTGAGAGGGGAAAAAGACCAGATGCCCCCTTGAGCTGCTCAGCAGCGTCCGTACAGAGATCACTCACATCGCCATGGGTGACAGAACTGTGTGTGTGTTGTGCAAGTAGAAAAAGGATATAGAGAGCACTGGGCAAAGTCACTAAACACCCTATGATGACTTGCAGCAGGGAGACATGAAATAATGCATCAGTGCTGAAAATTAGCCACCCTGGTGAAGTTTGTTTGTTTGAACAGCACCCATTCACTGTCCCCACAAACCGCATGCATACACCCACCTCCAAAACACAACACTTTTGCTCTTCTTGTGGTTATTCTTTCTCTCTTATTACCCCACTCCTCTCCGGCTTTTGAATACCTCTATTGTCCTCTTCCATTGTCGACACACTATTTGCAAACAAGTACTTCCTTATCAGTTAAAAAAACAATTGGCTATGAATGAGAGTGCATTATGTGGGGGTTTGGTGAATTGCAAAGCAATGAATCTCAGACACATGCCGCACACACACATGTTCAACCACATTGTACTGGCAGGTCCTGGAGACATTTTTATTGTTTCATTATGACTACTATCAATTTCCCCGCAGTAAATTCACTGTGTCTTGATAAAACATTGCCTGTCAATTTTCTCCATAGCACCTGCTCATAACAAATCACTGAGATACTCTTTCTGACTGATTGCTTCTTGGCAAAGTGTTTTGTAGTCTGTTTGTATCAATGGCGGGCATAAGGCGTCTGACTAGTGGTTGTGGGTTAGTATGTGTGGGCGGGTGTTGGCAGTGCGTCTGTATGCTTGAGTGTATATATCGTCATCATAAAAAGGGGTGGAGTTGCTTAAGAGGAAAAGGAGGGTGCGCATTCATAAAATGTCTGTTAATGGGGTATACAAGTAAGCATACTTTGTGAGCAATCTAACAATGGATATATTTTTACATCAGTGACTGCCCCAAAATTAAAATAGAGCAGTAAGGTTATAATATGTTAATACTGTTTCCATTGCTTTCAGCTCCAAACATTTCCCAAATATGTTTTGATGTTTTGTCAGAGAGTCATACTATTAAAATGTGAAAAAAGTGAGTGCTTGTTTGGGTTAATGTCAGCCTGCGCGTGGTGTGAATGTCATTAGGAATTAGAAAGTGGTTGAACTTGGCCACCTTCTGCGTGTTGCTGTCTGTCAAATGCTTTCTGGGCACAGTCATATGTTTGTGTGTATGTGTGTGTCGCCACAAGTGCACGCATTCATTCCTACTGCCATGTGCGTACTGTGCAGGCTTGTCTGTGCATGGGTATACGATCTTAAATTACATATCCGCTTTACCAAATTACCTTCTCCACCAGGGATCTTGTTTTTTTTCTTGGATCGCTAGAAGTCAGTTAAGACAGTAAGAGAGTTATGCGTTATGGCGTGATTGCAAACCTCACCAGCTGTAGTATTCATTTAGATTTTTAGCTTTGACATTGTGTGTCATTTACATAGAACATGATACTATAAAATGTAATCTGGCAGTGACAGTGAGGCAGTTCAGAGGCAAGTTTAGACACAATTATTAATTTGTGTGGATGTGGTAAGACAAAACTCTAAGGGACTTAAAATAAATTTACACAACTAAATATATATTAATGTGCAAAAACATTCCTCAGAGTTTTCTCAAGGAGCAACATTGTCATTTTATCTGACCCTAAAATAAATGTCATTAAAACTGTAGGAACAGTTAAGGTTTGCTGAAATTAAGCCACATACATTCCATGATTATTAGTTGCTGCTTCCTCTGATAGCAAACAAAATACGATAGTGATTATATACGAAGCCATTCACCCGTATCTAATAGCAGTATTACTTGCTGTGACTCACACAGTAGTGAAACAGAGTTGGGGCAGGTTTAGTTTCACTTGTTGCCCTAAATATTGATGATGTAATCATGTGTAAATGCACGGACATGTCAGAACCCTAAGGCAAAACAATAATATTGTCTTGCTAGGTCTGCCTCCAGTCTAGCGGAGGCTGAGACAACTGTGAAACTGCAGGGTGAATGTTAGTGAGTGTTTCATCAATGGCTAGACTTTTATGTGTTATACACATAGTAAGACGGTATTTACACAAAAAATGCATCATGTCATGTGAACATGTGAGTTTACTGCATTTCCACAGACAGGTTGGAAGTTGGAATTTTTGCTGCCTAAATGAAATATACTGTTGTCTTCCAAAGTGGCTTAAGTCTTTCTGGCATATTTGTCAACTTCTTTTATTCTTTGATTTGGGAAAACTACTCAAATCAGTACGGGGATTGGAAGTGACAGTGGTTGACAAACATTTATTAAAAGACAAGTTGATGATGTTAAATAAAAAGATACATTCCAAAGACCACAATAGTATGACATTCTCATGTGTGAAAAGTATTACTGTTTAGGGTCAACATTACAGTGACAAATCAGATTTATCATATTTATACATTAAAACATGAATAAATAATCTCTTGAGCCATGACAGTTATTAATGTTGTAGATAGATTGATAATACTTGCCCTTGCTCTTAATGTTGAGGCATTCCTGAAAGGATGCATTTTGTTGCTAAACCTGCTAACCAGGGCTTTGGGTGTTTCATCTGCTAAGGAGAAACAAGCTAACAGACAAACACGTGCACAATGCCGTGCAAAGATAATAACTACTTTGGTTACATTACGCATACGCTAAGGTAATAGGGGCTTTGCATGCAGAAACACAGACCACCTCACACCCACACACACTGAGGTAATAAGGGCTTGGCTTATACATAAACACACACAGAATGACTAAGACTTGTACCATCTTACCAGGTGTTTGTCCTGTGTCGCCCACAGCCACTCGGCTGAGCCAACGACCAGTTAACCATTTGTCCAGCTGACTTCAAATACCATAACCAGTGCTGTAAAAAATAATCTAATTTAGATGCTTCTCTTCAGCTTTCAGATCATTCAGCATAGCCCTCTAACTCATGAAGGCAGAGTCATTAGAAATATTACATGCATTTATCAGGGGCTGCGGCTGATGTTCCCGGTGGCCAGATTTAGGGGTGGTGGTTAAATCTCTCTGCTTTCCATTATTCAGTTCTTGGGTCATGGTCCGTTGTACAGGAGCGGTATGATCATGCAGAGAGCGAGCAACCGGATGGGAACCATGCTGAATGGTAGCGAGGGCTAAAATGAAACCATGTGCTTTTGTGGTAAGAAACTTTGTCATGACTAACTACCTCAGGAAGTGCTCAAGTAGAGCTGGACACTGAAAGGGTAGAAAAACCCTTGTCATCTGACTGACAGTAACTAGACAGGGACAATTCAGTCATTTGATGCTATTAACCTCTGCTACTACTCAGCAGCCACAGTATCACAGATTCTGGGGTTCATTCAAAAAGCATGAAAATGTTCAATAAGTCAGTTTTCAGGAATGTAGAAACGAACCACCAATGAAATACATTAGGGAGCATTTGCCACTGTGTGCCACTGTTGTGAACCTTCAGGGTCACACACTTCATGGAAGGCTGAGTTTTGCAGCTGGACATGCTGAAAGGTCAGGGGTCAACATAGGATTTCTGAGTATGGAGGAAGAACGAAGCCCACAGGGGAGACACTGTGTTGACATTGTGTTTGGTCACTTTGAACAATGTTATCTCAGACAGTGTGAGGCTCTGGGCCAATCAATCATTCTGTTATTGGAACAGCTCCGGTAATTTTTCATCCTGATCCTTTGATATTGCCCGATGTCAAATGGATCTTGCATTTGCCCCCTTTCTCCCTCTCTACCTGGACTCTGTCCTTGGGAATTTGTCACAGATGTATTTTCTTCAAAACGTTTAGTTATTAGAGTAAATTACCCAATGTGATAGCCATATACCGCTGCAATTGAAACGCCCTGAATATTTATGAATCCAAAGCGATTGTGTTGGCACAAGTTAAGATACAGATATGTCAAGCTCAGCCATAGAGAAAGCAGGAAGGAGTTGCCTCCATGTTGAGGAAGCTGTGCATTTGCAATAGCAATGATATTAGTGACACAAAGAACACTGTTTTCTTTCTAAGCTCTCAGTCCTACAGTTGTCTGCTAGTGTGCCAGTCTTGACATTCCACCACCCATTCCAGACCAAATACAGGAGGTACGTAGACCTAATGTTTTCATTTGTGTAAGACATTCAGAAAATGTCTTAGATTTCAGACTATGCCCTTTCGCCAACCATTACTCCACCATGATCACAGCATAATACAAACTGGACATGCACACTTCAGAATACATGAATTGTTCGTTTTTGAAGTTTACTAAACAAGTAAGGACATGTGTCTTTGCCTGAAAATATATTTTTATTGTATTTATAGTGTAAATTTCTTATAAAGTAGCAACTAAGCCTCAGTTGCCGCAGCAAATGTGATCACATATATAGCACCTCAACCTCACTACCCTTATTTCCCACAATGTAGCATAAACTGTTAAACTACTGCCTGTTTGTTGTCATGTTCTCTACATCATACTGTCATAGCGGTGAAAGGTCATTTCCTTGCATTTTTGTCCACACAGTGTATTGTTGCGCGCATCTTTCTCAGCTACATACACCATGACACCATGGTCCTCGTACTTGTATGACTGTTTCTATGAGTGCTTGTGTGACTAAATGCCTGCCTGTCTGTCTGTCTGTCGGCACAAAGACAGTGAGGTCAGGTTGATGCGAGGTTGAGTCATAAATCTGCAGTCAGCAGAGACAGTGAAATATATGTTTTCTCTGTTAGGTAGAGACGGTGCTGAAAGGTGATAGATCCTCGCAAGAGGCAGACAGTAGCTGGTTGTTAGAGACAGCAGGGTGGTGGTGTTGGTGGTGGTAAGGAAAGAGAGAGTAGGGGGTTGGAGAGTAGGTGCTGATTTACAGCAGCAGGACTGTAGCTGGAGGCAAGACATAGAAAGTAGATGTGGTGTTTGGTGTACGTGTTTGGGCTCATGTGCGCAGAGAGAGGTGGATGATGGTGGTCTTGAGGCAGTTCAGTTAGGGTTGCATTCGCAATCCTGTGTTAAGTGCTGGGTCAGTGGTGAAGGCCTGGAGGATTAGGTCCCCACCACCACCACCACCACCACCAAAACTCTTGAAAGCAGCACCCCCTTCTCCCACATATCCACACACCTCCTCCCTGCCTCCATTCCAACTTTGAGCATATGTGAGATTCTCAAGAACCACACACCACCAGCTCCTCCTCCACCGGTACAACACTTCACTTTGCCTGTTCACTTACACACACTATTGTTCATAAACACACGTCAAAGGACACTGACATAACCAGCAGCTCAGCATTCCCCTAATATCGGGCGAGTAAAGCGATCCTCTCACACTCATACCATATTAGTCCTGTTATTAGACCAGGCCCAGACGTAAGAGCTACATGGTGTGTATGTGTCATCTCTGAAGTTCATGCTTATGGAAGTTACTGTGTATGTGTGTTTGTGTTCGCATCTGGGCATGGGATTTGCGAGGGAGGTAGAAAAAGAAAAGTTTTATGTCTGTCAGGAAAAGTCTTAGATCTGTCTGTGTGTCCATACTTTGCGTTAGGAGGAGAAATGTAAGACACCAGTGTCCTGGCATTAGATGAGTGGGAGGAAGGATGGATGGATGAGGTTAGCAAGGATCTGGTGAGGGTGCAGTAGGTGTAAGCTTGAGAAATTTCCATATGGCAGTAAAATGTCTGCCACTTTACTTATTGAGTTTCTAATGTGTGCCAGGTGCTGTTGGGACATTCTCATGAACACTTAGCGGGACAATTCTTTTTGTCTGTGTATGTGTGTTTGTTTTAGGTTGAATTTGGACCAAAATGTGAAACCTAAACCAGAAACTGCTTCAAAATCTACAGAGCCGTTGCAAGAATCAAAATGTCTATTCATATATTATAACGTACTGGTTACTGGTTATTGTCAGGCAGTTTTGGTTAGAGTTGATGGTTAGGGTAAGAAAAAATATCAATGCAACATCTCCAGTGTTGGTGAGTGTTTTGAGCACTAATCTTAACCCGCGACAGTCATTACAACAGGCTGTATACAGTTTTACTGCTGCCATTCATAGACGGGAAAACTCTCAACCGTCAAACTGGACCCAAATGACTCACACTATAAAACGCAGGATAGAAAAATAAACCTGCTCAATAGGTTTTGTAAAAACCCAACCATGGCTGTAAAGTACAGGGCTGTCGATTTATTAATGTTGACGTTCCAGTCATAGGAAAAGTTTCCCCCGCACTGTGTTGGTTTATACCAAGCCCGTATTTATGGTTTGACACACTTATTTTTTACATTGGCAAACAGTTGGGGTTCAGGAATTCTCCGAGACTTACCCCTGGTAAATCTTTTGTTTATCATGGACTAAGCTTGATACTCTCTGATCTTCTGAAAGACGCCTTCAAAGGTAGAGCAGCCTCCCAGCAAAAATCTGGATAACTCAAAATACAAGCTAGAGTTTTTAAAGTTATCATTATTTTCATGTTATTTTATTGTTTTTTAGCAAAGTTGCTCTAAAGTCTTTCAACCTCATTTCCTTTTATGAGCAGTCAGAATATAGAAGTACCAGTGGTAGCAGTTGTGAACTTTCTGTTTCTGGTTGCCCTTTAGTGGCGGGGAGGCAGGAGAGCCGGGGCTTCAGTGGTTTTGGCAACAAATGAGACAGTCTACTTTGAAGCCACCACAGATCCTTTTACCCAAGCTTATAAAGTGGTTTTCTATTCAAAGAGGGCTACATTGTTGTAAGGTGTGTAGCAACTCATACGGGGTATCTCACGTATTTGTGTTTTGTGTGACCCGCCTGTCACGGTTACGCAGGGGCAGCTGTTCTTACTGGACCTTCAACACGTCAAAAAATACAAATCCTATTGTATTGATAAAATAGAATATGATGTGGACGATTTGAAAAATAGAATTTGATATAGAATTTTCACCAACAATATTATATTGTGGAAACCTTGGAATATGAATCGTTGAATTTCTGAAAGACAAAATCTGATCGTTGCTGACGTAAAATCCATTTTTATTTCCAAAGACACAAAATGTCCTTAAGAACGACCTTTTTGTGCTTTTCATATTTTATCACACATAATAATCACTGATGGTTTTTTTTTTTGTACAGCATTGTTTATACTAGCCGCAGAGGATCATTTTTCATTTTAATTATTTTTATTTTATTCTTCAGTTGATTTTGGTCTCTTGACTGATCACTATACGCGGTAAGAAAAGTGCTGATTAATATTGCACCTCGTATAATTTCCATTTCATGAGACAGAGTCAAAAGACACTCATCAATTCGTGCAAATGGAAAAGAAATTTGAGACGCAAAGAAACACAAACTGACATCTCTTTCAGAAATCGGGCTGCACTTCGTGGGAGAACACTGAGCTTCTCGTTTTGAGCTGCTGCCAGTATTCTTCATGTTACTCTTTGAAATCAGACAAACAGACACAACTGTACACGTTTTGGAACAGTTTAGGTGATGGATCAAAACACTGAGATGTCTCCAACAAGATTTTTTTAAAAGCAAACATGTTCAACTTCAAAGATCATTTAGACAGCACAAACCACATTGCACTGTTGCTCAATTGTTTCAATTTGCTAAATAAAGTTAAATTATTTGCAGCAGGCTATGTCAACACATCTGCATTGACAGTTTACGAGGGGGAGAAAAGTCTACTACTTGTGAAAATGGGATTCAGGAGATGGAAGTGTTTGTGTCGTGATGACAATGGCAACGCTGAACATCGTAGTAATACACATGAAATCAAGTTACAGCAGTTAGCCAAAAGGCAACCACGTAAACCTTTTATTAGCAGCTTAAAGTCAGACAGTGGCAACAACAACAACACATTCTACAGATCGATGTACACAGTGGTTCACATGGTCACGTTTGTCCGCTTGCACCTGTTGTAGGAAATGACTGAAATCTCCTTTTACACAAACAGCAGAGACACAGTGGTTTGGTTTCATTTCACAGGCTACTTCATAACCCACCGAAAATATTTAAATTCAATCGTTTAAATTCTTTGGGTGAAGTCAAGGAGAAGAAAGGGGTCTGGCAATAGCGCGCATTCCTCAAATTAACTTGGATAATAATAACTTTATCGACGGAGCACGGGCCGTCTCTGTCGTTCGTTCCTATATCCAGAACACGTCGATATTTAACGTTTAAACTTTCCATGATGTCCACTTCTATTATTTATAGCCAAGTAACCCATAACGCTGACGCTCGGTCTTTCATGTAGAACAGCGACTGTGATCCCTGACTCCAAATGAAATGTTTAAAGTGGCTGATACAGATGGACAACATATTACACCGAATGAAGACTGTATGTAAATACAGTAAAATGTCCCTCATATATCAGGACGTGAAAAGAGTGCTGCGTTTTTGTTTTGTCAGCAGTAGTTTCTAATTCAACCGTTAATTGCAGGAGTTTATCTGAAGGAGCAAATGCTTCAAATATTGTACTTCTTCATTAAACCTAAAAAATAAAACTACTTATGAGAATAATAATTTAAAAAAAAAACAATATTGTTAGCTCAGTCAATCAATTAATCATCGCGTCTGTTCAGAATAAACTGAAAAAACAGTGATAAAAAAAAAAAAAAAAAAAAACTAAAGGAAGGAGATGCTTTAAACACGTCGGTCGTGACAAATGATCCGTTCTTATCCGAGGGAAGGGGAAATGCAAATTACAGGTCAACAGTCCTAAAAGCCTGGACAAAAAAAAAAGAGGATATGCCGTTTGCATTTTGTGCGTTGGAGTGAAATAAGTAACTCTATATGCTGTTATATGAATGAGCGTCTTTAACAATTGTGCAGTGTTCCGCTCAAGTCCAAAACAAACCGCTTCTCGGCGCTGATATTACTCTAACTTAACTTCGATTCCACTGATTTTTAAGAAAAAAAGTTGTCCCCCCCCCCCCCAGAAGTGAATCCGGAAGCTGCCCGTGCGCCTTTCGTTGTAATCGTCAATGAAATCATTAAATGGTACATTTCACATATTTATTTGTAATCTAGGAAAACGCGTCGCGCACGGTGTCCCTTTCATACTCACATGTAATCTCTAAACAGGACAAACCTTGAAAGGAGAAAAAAAAACACACACTCAAAAAAACACCCAAAAACACCCAGAACGTCCACATACTTGAATAAACCAAAAGTTTTTCATTCACTCGGATAAATACGAGCTTGATTCATCAAAGCAAAAAAGCTCAGCACAAACTTTCCGGTCTCCCTTGCACCGGGGAGAGGAAGCGATCCGCAGGGGGGCGCTGTACGTCCATGCCTGCACATGGTCCCAAGACAGGAAAGACAGAGTGAGACGCTGCAAACATAAAATAAATAAATATATTCAGTCGCATTTTAAAAAGCGCGTTTAACTATCGCGTCGTGCGTGATTGTTACGCCTCGGTAAGACTTGAACACAACAAATGCACCACGAGTAATTTTGAAAAGTATTATCCTGTTTTGTTTTTTTTTTGTTTTGTTTTTTTGTCACACAAAATGAATGGAATGAATAAAGTGTCTGGTGCAGTGGATCCTCCTATATTTTCGCATTCGGGGAAGAAATTCCACAGACAAAGCCTTGTATGGGAAAAACTGAAATTGAAAAAAAAAAAAAGATCAATGTTTTTATTTCAATAATAAATGTGAGAATGAATGATTGTCAAGGTGGACACTTTTTTGGATTGCAGCTGCTTCAACTGTAACCCCTCCTCTTGGTGCCCCTTGCTCTCTCTCTCTCTCTCTCTCTCTCTCTCTCTCTGCCTCTCTCTCTCTCTCTCTCTCTCTTTCTGTCTCTGTCTCTCTGTCTCTCTCTCTCTCTCTCTCTCTCTGCTTCCACCCTCTCCTTATTCCTACACCGCCGTGCTTCATTCCAATGCACACGCCGAGCGAAGCGGACGGTCCCCCACAGCAGCCACAGACGATAAATTCGCTCAGGGAATAAATATCTGTAAACCGCGCGGCTGTTTCTTTACAGGAATAAACACTTGATCGTAGCTGCGTGTGAGCGTGCACATGTCTAGCTTGGACTACACTACGGTTCTCTCACAAATGCGGCTGCCTCTGCTCTGACCACAGAGAAAGTCTTTGGATCTCTTCTAGACGGCTGTTATTTCTTGTGTTTTTTTTTTTGTTTGTTTGTTTGTTTTTTTTTACATTTTTGTTTCACTGACTATCAGAGAGATACTGCTGGAAATATTCTCCGGATGATAACCACAGACTGGACTATGGTACCTGTTTACAGCTGATTCGCCCAGCGCTAGTAAACGGGACTGGAAGACTTGCGCTTGTTGCCTTTTCTCGGTTCTAATAAGACACGTTGGAGATCACCGACGAGGGAGAAGGGCTGCTATATTCACGCATTTTATACTGAGGGTGTTATTTCCTCCCAACACTCACATTTACGTGTTTTTGGTGAATGGGGGTAACTCTGGTCTTGGAGGCTTGACACAGCTGGGACTGGGACAGGGACTTGGACGGGACTGGGTGCTTGGAGCGTCGGATCACCCAGGATTGTAATTCCCTACGCTCTCTCTGTCGTGGGTCTATTTACATGTCCGACCTGAACGCTTTATGACAATGGATTACTTTCTGCTTTTATGCAGCCTCATGCTGCCTGCAGTGACCGCCGTTGAAGGTAAGAATGTTTCTCTTTAAATGGTTTGGGGCTGCAAGACGTAAAGCTTATTTTCCTCCACACAAAGTGAGACGGCACCCAGTCCCTCGAAGGCTGGGCACTGCAGCGGCTGAGGCTCTTCTACCCAAATTCTGTTATCTTTTCCCATTCCCCCCAAAATCACAATAATGTTTCATTTTCAAAGTAACCATCTGGTCCTCTTTGGGGGATCGCTAATGGCATTATTGGCTTTACGCAACGAGGCACCGTGGCTGGTAAAGGTTTCAATACGCAATTGTTATGCGCGTCAACGAAAGCTCATACATTTCAATCGCATGTGTATTCTTCTTTTTGTTAACATCAGCTATTGCCTCCCACTAAACGCTTTCTTCGACACTTTGAGGAAATAAGCTGCACACTGTAACTCATCGGGGGAGTCGCGGCTCTAAAGCCCCCTCCAAAGCACTTTGCCCATCAGGTCTGCTGCGTGTATTTTAGTAACCTACTGAACGACTGCGTGGCCTTTCGACGAGTGGACTTGACAGTTTAAGTCCATATCAAACAATCAAGAATAAAAAGCAATTCAAGCCCAGTTTAGATAATCCCATCATTTGGAAAAGTTGCAATGTGATTTTCTTGTTTGCTCAAATCATTTAAAAATGTATTCAATAAATATCGTAGGCCTAATTTATCCCCCCCTCCCTCGTAGTAATTTCAGGTAACATTTTATTTCGTTTCTTTTCGGCTCTCGCAGTGCGCAGATTTTTACGCATATCTGTTCTGTAAAGTTACCCCTAATAACAAAGCCATCTGCCGTTGTTGAGAGTTGTTGTTTGCCGTGTGTAAAATCGATGGGAAACTCTGGTCTTCTTTTTTTTTTCTTCTTCTTTTTTTTTTTTTTTTTTTAGCGAGACGGTGTCCCATTTATTGCCATTTCTTTCCTTACATTTGTAATGTCTTAATCTGCTGACGGAGAAGTGGAAACAAGGATGAAAAGGCCCCTAAAGCTTTAACTGTGAATGCTGGAGTCCAGGAGGAGGCTCCCGGTTGGCGTGTGATGCCAGTCAGAAAGTAGGACAATGTGCCACTGGCTCGTAACTGTCTTTCCTCTCGGAGCTTTTTTTTTTTTTCACGACCTGTCCGTAAACGCCTCAGAGCATTTTCGTTAGAATTGTGAACCATGTCTATCACTGGGAGGAAAATGACCTTTTCTTTCTTTTTTTTTGTTTTTGTTTCCCCACTTTTAATTTGACAGTTTTCTACTATTTGAAATAAAAGTGGAGCATAGGCCATTTGTACTGTATCCCGTAGTTAAAAACAACTACAGTAGAAACATTTACACTGAGGGAAAAGTTGATTTATTTCACACTAGATGAAGGTCGTTTTACTCAGTAACCACACCTTTTTGATGTATTGCCGGGCGAAAAAAAAAAAAGGAGTTTATTTTGTAACGTGGTGCCTTGTGCGTGATAATGCTTCGAGTTCTATCTCTTTTACTCACTTCCCAGTGTCTTGACCCCAATTCAAGAAAACATCCGCTGGTCTGTTTCTGTCGGTGCTGAAAGAAGATCACACTGCTTCGTGAACTCCTAAAATCAACATTTTGGTCGAAGTGTTTTTCACACAGCCGCCCCCTCTGTCCAGACTAAGCGTAAAAACACACACGGGCAATGCAGGTTCAAACAATCCGTATCTTATCTGATCATGTTTGCGGTTTTTATTGGTATCTTTCGATAACGCAACTCCTGTTAAGATGCGACTCTCAGAAATACCCATTCGATCTTGGCAGTAGAACACTCATCCAGCCTACTTTTGATATTGTTCTAGAAAGTATTAAATTAATTACCGTCCTGTACTTTAGAGTTTCCAGCAATAGAATTCCCCGTACCAGCCGTCTACTGGACTACATTATTATGAAACTTTAGTTCTTTATTTTTGCTAAAGACCCCACTGGACTCCTCTCATTGACCCCGAAAGGTCACAGGACCCCAGTTGGAAACCGGTGACTTAAAACACATGGCTTGAACGGACGAGTGGAGTGTTGTTGTGCAGAACGTGGGAGCTCCAGACTTACGTAGAAAAGAAATAAAAGATACATTTTGAGAAAGAGAGGGGGTACAGAAAACTCGGTGTTTTCTTGACAAGAGTTGTGACTTGGGTGAGCGCAGGCTTGTAGTTGTTGTATTTCGTTGGAACAATCTAGTCCCGACAAGTGAAATCATAAATCCTGCCTGTCTGACCCGGCTGGGGGTTTACACAAGTTTCTGATACAAACGGCTGATTTACGGTCGCTGTTGGGACTTCTCTCTGGGGTTTTTTTTTTTTGGTGGTTATGGAGAAAAAAACGGCCCTGGCGGGGGACGTTTCTGCGGCCGCACTGTGCGTCTCACCGGTACTCGGGGTCAAACAGCACGGGAAAGGCTTCTTAACGAATTCAAGTTTTCTTTTCTGCCTTTTCTCTTTCTTTCTTTTGTTTTTTGTTTTTTTTTTGCCCGTTAGACAGTGGCTGCAACATGAATTGTAAACAGCAGTTTTAATTTGTTCATTAATGTAACTGAGCGGGTGCTTTTATGGGGTTTAAAATGTGAATCCTAAGTTGAGTTTTTTTCCCCCAAACTTTTGCGCTTTATCGTGGCTGATGCGCAAACACTTAGGCTCAGCCACGACTCATTCAATTTGAACTTTTTAGAGTTTCCAATGTTAAGTTTCTATAAAGTGGGGTAAATACATGCGTGATGGAGGCCCGTTGTTCCTGACTTATAATTACACCTCCCCTATTTTCTGTTGTAACGTGTTTTTCTGTTTTTGACAAAACAAGAATTTAATCTGCGGGGTGAAAAAACAAAACCTACTTGGGGACCTCACTGGACTCCCACAGTGAGAGAAAGGCCTTGGCTCTTGAACTTCCAGCTGGTATCAGTGTGCTGAGGAGACAAATTGCGTCGATGACAGTCCTCTGTAGCGCACAGGCGGTATGGTTACTCTTCGGTGTAAATTACTTGTGATGGAGAGAGGAAGCAAAGAAAAAAAGGTTAGAGAACAGGCACCGTAATGATATTCTGCCTAGACCAACGAGTTGTATTAAAAGGAGTCACTTTTGTGTAAGATTATTTCCCTAATGAATCCCTGCTGTACATTATGACATTTAAGTGTGCTTAAAGAAGACATTCTCGTTTCCTATCTAGACCTTGCCATATTGTAGTCGTTATACGGTCATTAGAGTTTAGGTCTGAGAATTGAGTAGGTTTCTACATGGACAGTGAAAAAAAACTTTCGTATGTATTTATTATGTCCGTAAATGTCAATCCCATTATGTTTGCGCTTTAGCCAAATCTCAGAACCTCTTATGACCGTTTCAGACTGAATAACCCTCACCTGAAACAACTTTCTCTTCTAAACGAAGACAAATGGGCTTTTATTGTTGCAGCTCAGGATTTCCCACTGACTCTCGCTGCTTTTTTTCCTATTTATGGCGGTGAATGTCGTGGTGATTACGCACTACCTGGGCTTTTGAAGCGCACATGTTTGTTTTTATGTGGGTGAGATCACACCTCCATAGGAGTTTTCCTGTGCTTGTTTTGCAGTTGGCATCCCTCTCTCTGGATTTATTCTGTCATATTCTTTCTTTAGAAGAGGAGGTTTCCTCGTCATCGTCACTATCACATTATCAGTATTGTCATACATAAGGAAAAAAGCGGGAAAGGAATGAGATTTGTACCTAAATTAAGTTTTAGGTTTTATATATATATATGTATATGTATATTTATATATTTAAATATTTTACTACTTTTGCTATTAGAACTTAGGCTACGACTTAGAAGCAGTTTTCAGCCATTGGTGTTTAATTCAATTGAAAATCGTACATTTTTTTAGATTTAACAAAATAGCCTATACGTTAATAGATTTAGTTATACATATTTTTTTCATTTCTTTATTCGTGAAATTGCTTTTTTGGGGGGGGATGATTGTTGCTGAATCTTATTATTCGTGATTAGGCGAGTAATGGGGCCATTTTGTCCGGGACAGCAGGCCTTCATATGCCAGGCTTTATTTATGAGCGCCGCAGCAGTCTGTGTGGCCTGAGCAGGACGCACACTGAAGCTCCTGTGTTAAACTTAACTCCAGGAGCTCTTCTGCATATATTCAAAGGCAAATTACTGAACAAATGTATTTAGGGTCACAATTGAAGTGACAAAGGCAACTATTAGTGATCCTATTGTGGCAGTAGTACGAGCCATTCAAGGGCCGAGAGGAAACGTACTGAAGAGGCGTGGATGTGAATTTACAATATAAAGGAAAAGTCATCCTGGCAATTGTAATAAACAAAGCATTGCCGAGTTCAGTAAAATGGTATCTATCTATCTATCTATCTATCTATCTATCTATCTATCTATCTATCTATCTATCTATCTATCTATCTATCTA
>JAPQRN010000019.1:10140022-10150603 GCA_037367275.1 Coranthus polyacanthus | reverse complement strand
TATCTATCTATCTATCTATCTATCTATCTATCTATCTATCTATCTATCTATCTATCTATCTATCTATCTATCTGATGTAGTTATGAGAATTTATTATTTATACGTAATTGTAAGAATCAAATAGTCAACTACGTGTTGTTTTTAAATACGAAAATAGCATAATTCAGTTAGAGATTACATGAGAGGAGGAACACCGAAACTTTAATAAGTGTCATTGATGCAGTAGAGTGTTGATCCGGCGAATCAGGCTTGATACGGGACACATATATAACAAAATATTTATCAGCACTTAAATGGCTGAATGGTGACTGTGCAATAAGGCGACATCAAAAACAACAATAATAATAACAATAATAATAATAATAACATGCACGAATAATTTATTAATAGCGTTTATTATTATTATTATTATTATTACTATTATTAATAGTATTATTATTATTATTGAATTCAATAAGTTCTGTTACACGTCTTATTGCTTACTTGCTTTGAATTACTATTGAATTATATTGCTATAGTAATATCATTCAAATACACATGCATTTCAAAGTAACTGTCACAGCAGTACAGTCTGATTTTGACATTCATGAAACACACTTGTTAAATAAATAAGAAAACTATACAGACATTATACAAAATAAATGTACAGTCCATCACACAGTGTCTCGGTGGACTGACCTCACCAGGGATCCAAGCTAGTGGGTAGGTCATATGCTAGGCAGCCATGTTGAACAGATGTACGGTGACTTATGTTCAGATTGCCGTAAAGTGGTCAAAAGGAAGGGGGAGAGAATGACGCCATGTCGAGAGCCGGGGTGGGATGGTATGGGGGGAACGGTGTAGTGGATATGGGTCAGGCTTGGATCAGAAACTGAGAGAACAGCATAGCTGACAGACTTTACAGATGCAACAGGCTCGCAGGAGCGCTCATGTGCACCAACTGATGGTTTATGGCTCAAATGGCGGCATGGAAAGATTCACAGAGCTGGAATTTCACATGAAGGCAAGCAACAGCCGTGTCAGGCCTGACCGAAGCAGGATGACCAATGAAATTATGGCAGCGTGGGTGGCAATAAGAGTTTATTGAAAATAAGAACAAGAGGAGATCATCAAGTCATCGATTTGTTTAAGTTTTTAAAACCTAAACAGCAATCAGAATCAACAGAGACAGAATTATAACACAAGGTGTAAAAATACACTATTAAAGATATTAGATAAAACAGCAGAGTAGAACGGCGTATTTCCGAAGGTAGTGGACGTTGCCAGTAACCTCCACATGTCATTAAATCCTCCTAAACCCCAGACATTGGCAGCTGACACGAAAATGAAGATTTACTATATGGCAATTGCTGTCTAACTTCTCGCAACTACTGCTAATTGTAAAACTGTTTAATTCAGTCATTTGTATTACACGCACATGCAAGTTATTGCATGTCTAATGTTAATCCAAGTAATACCGATATATTACACATACTGAAATTTCGTGGGGCTTACTCTGACAAGCAAAACCCTAATATAACCGTATTGTGTTTAAATAAGTCCAGGCATATCTGAAGAAATCCCAGAGCTGCGCGTTTAGGTGTTTGCAGCATGTGTGCGTGGATGCTTTTGTATATGGCATTTGTGCGTGCACGTCATCCTGGCATCCAACAGAGGGGCCTTGTGGGATGGCAGGTCTTTGACACACACTGTGGAGAGCAAGCAGGGGAGGGCGAATGTGTCTGGGCCTGCCCACTGCACAGACACACTACTGCTGTCTGTAGTCAGCCAGGCAGAACAAGGGAGCGAGAGAGAAACATATACAAGGAGGGAAAAGAGTGAGGGAGAGATGTTTCGCTCACAGGGAGAGCAAGATGGGTGGTACGTCTAGGAGTGTGTGTATGTGTTGGGGCGGGGGATGTTTGTGTGTGTGTTTCTGGGTGAACGCCCGGGTATTCCCTATCTAACTAAGGTGCACTAAAAGACGTAAAAATAGAGAATACAGCATAAAGGGACAGAGGATGCCATGCTATTTCATATTAGTCCCTGTCATTATTAGGAACTGACATTTTGCTTAAGCCCACATGATACACATGATATTTTTTTTTTTTTACTGCTACAGATACTAAAACCGAACTAAATTATGACATAGGCAAAAGACTCACACTCAGATGTCAGTCTAAAATTACTCCACACCTGTCCAAATGTTATCATATATCTGAATATTAAAGTTTTATACCATATGTGTGGATGGACGACAGGTATTCCTCCCACTCCTTGGTCTGTGCTGAACTATATTAATAGCTTTAAAAATACTGATGAAATATTTTTACATAATATTAATGGCCTTCAGAGCTGATATTTTATAGGCACTGTCTGCACCGGATGTCCATAAAGAGCAACTGGAATTACCATGTGTCAAAATGTCCAGATCATAAGTGAGTTAGGACCTGCTGCGCTTTCCGCCCACTCTCAACCCACATAATGTGACCCCGATCCAGGGGTTATGAGAGGAGGAGTCTGTACGTATGACATCAGTGGCGGATTCCCCCAAGGCAAGTCTTTTTCCTTTTCAACAATAGCTGTTCTAACACAATCAAGCTCCAGGGGTTATCCTATTCCAGTGGCAAATAAAAATACACCTAAAGAGGATGTGTGTATTTAGAGGGACTAACTGCACAGCTCTCCATGACTCACTGACACTCAAACATACAAAACACAAACAGTTTAGGTCAAAATCCTAGTCAGAGATGTTCAGATTGGTGTATTTCGTGTCTTTTTGTCGCCATGGCCAGTCTGCAGATCAGAGCATCTACATGTTGGACCTGTACTGTAGAACTTATAAGGGAGAACTTTTATGGACCTGCGATGGTCATTATGCTTCTCAAGCACAAAAGGTTTGACCTGTGGAGTTCAGGAAGGGGTAGAATTCTCCCAGCAGCAGTTTGATCCACCTCAGGGCCTCCCCCCACCATTTCTTTACAAGCTACAGATTCCTGATTTTGCTGATGGAGCAGAAACAGGTCTTTGATATCTGCCTTTAAGAAATAGCCAGTTACATCTGTCTGGAGATTGGACGTTGCTGTAAAACACTGTGCCTTGAGGGGGAAGAAAGGCCACATCACCTGGTTTCAGCCTTTGCTAGCCTTGTTAAATAGAAGAAAAGAGAGGTGGGGAGGGAAATTTCTTTGTTGAGTTGAACCATAGCTGGGTCGTTGATGTGATTTTTCAAGGCCTTGCTCCAGGCCTTTTCCCCTTAAAGAGCAGGAAAACAGCTTTTGCTCATTTCCAAACAGCCTTCCTGAGTAAGCAAATGTGTGATTAAAGGAATAGCGTAAAAGAAAAAGGTTGAAGTTTTACAGAATGTCATGAGCTTAAATGCTTACCATAATTAACAATAATGCATGCGTTAGAACAAACGTGTTTTAACAGCATATATTTCACTTGGTAAGAGGGCTGAGTGTAGTGTTGCAGGTCACTATTACACCCTACTTTACTTCACTTCTCATCATCTGTGTCAGAAACACTCACCACCTGCAGTTCTTCTACACTTCAAAAGGTACATATGCAAGAGA
Organism: Coranthus polyacanthus; assembly: GCA_037367275.1. Classification (NCBI taxonomy): domain Eukaryota; kingdom Metazoa; phylum Chordata; class Actinopteri; order Kurtiformes; family Apogonidae; genus Coranthus; species Coranthus polyacanthus. The sequence goes on along the minus strand of JAPQRN010000019.1, from coordinate 10,147,049 downwards.
AGGACTCCATATGTTTATTAAATATCTCTCCCTTTTACTTCTTGTCTTCTGGAAAACCACAACAGGTTTAACTAGAACCCCTCTCTCTTATCAACCGTGCCTGAGATTCACTTTGCACATCTTTAACATACTGTCATCTCCGCAGCTTACATGCAGCGAATCCACTACATTTCAGTGGCAGCAGTAGCAATCACACATGACCTTTTGTCAAGCTATTTACATAATCCCCATGGTTCCATGCTGCAGCCTCCTGGAGGTACTACCAGCTGTGTGGAGCATTTATTTAACCTCAGCACAACTTGAAATGGAGACACAGTGACACGGTGACTTTAATATTTAAGTGAGTGCAATATTTAGAGGACAATTAGAAGAAGCTGAGAGAGGACAATGAGACGGAATGGCTATGTTCAGGCAAACATTTGTTGGGGGCAAACGTGTAGGTGTAGGCTTTAGTCTTTATTACTTAAACACCTGCCCATTTGGTAAAACTGTAGAGACTGAAGAGAGCAGTAAAGTTGTGCTTTTGTGTGTGTTTTCATAAGGTGTTTTCAGCAGACAGCGGAAGGGAAGGGAAGCCACCCTGTGGATTTGCCATCAGCTTTAGTTAGTTCAAGAAGCTGCTGTTCCAAAAGTCTCTTCTCTCTTCTGTTTGTTCCTTTTGATAAAATGCAATCAGCTGCAACTGTTTCAGTGCATTCATTTGCTATGACTTCTATTAGATGCCTGTTTTTAATCTTTAATGTAGGCTTTGTATTAATTTTTTAAAGTATAAAAATAAACTTATTTTAATTTTATATGTCTGTGCCAGTGACATGACGATTGTTAGCTATGATTTAACTGGGATTTGACAACAAGTGCTGTGAAAGACTAATTGAATTGAGCCAGATGAAAGCACCGGACAATACAGGCCGACCCCCTCCCTCTGTGCCAAGTCAGGCCATAAACAGCTTCCCTTTCCCCTCTCACACCCTATGGAAATTCTGTCTGACCTCTCAGCTTGCACACACACACTCTTAACACACACGAATGGTGACAGTTGCTCAATTACACAGGCATACACATGCATGCACGCATTACTTATGCCATACTCACACAACCCCCCACAAAATCCTCACCCTTACAATCACCCCCACTTCAAATGGTCAGAGCCCACATCCACATCCACTCACTCCTCTGCTAATGAGTCAATCAGCTGGTTCCATTCATTTAATTGCTGTCAGGCCCCATCGATCAGACTCTTTCTCCCTGTCCCAACTTAGCAGCAGGGGAGCTCAGAGATCGAGAGGAGAAGAAGGGGCTTGAAACATCCAGACAGTTCAAAGACTCCTCATTTCTTATCCACTTTGGTTCCCTAGAAATATGGCGTTTTGATGCTGCGTAGCAGCGTGTATGCATGTGTGTGAAATGAAAGAGAGAAAAGGGATTAAAAAAAGATGAAGAAGCCAAGACGTCTTCTGCTGGAGTTTATACATGGTATCTGACCTTCCTTTTACCTTTGCAAGACTAGTGTGGTAGCAGTGTGGATTCCGACATCATGGGATGACTAGAGATAGCAGATGTTGGATTTTAGCCAGGTGCAGGCTCATTCACTTCCAGGGATGCCCCATCTTTGCCATGATGCATAAACTGCCCCTGCCCAACTCTGCTGTTTGAGCCTCTACCTTGGCTAGCTGAGTGATGTGAGTGGTGGGTCCAACTCTCGCCATGCTCCATTCCGACACCTACCAAGTCAAAGTCAGAGAGGTTATCAGTTATTAAAGCACCTCAAAGTTGGTTGTGTGTATGCATGAGGCCATGCAGAGTGAGAAAAAGGGGGAGGCAAAAATAGTGGGTTTTCATTTTCAAAAAGCCACTTAGTTCTGTGTATTTTCCAGCCAGTTCATTTGAAAAGGTGTTGAGAGAAGCAACTATGCAGAATGGAGGTTGCTGAGAGGTTGCAGGGAGCTCATGTCAATTGAGTTGATCTTAGGGGAGCAAGGGTGGAGGAGGACAGGTAGTGGGCAGAAGAGGAGGAAGAAGTACGAAGGGCTTAGGAACAGAACAGCGGTGGCCTCTGGAATTGTGAGGTCCATTTGAGCTGAGAAACTAATCTTCCGACTTGGACATTTGCCATCAGTCTGTCACCCAGATCTCCTCTTCCACAACATGTGGTTCCTCCCTGCTTGAAGATTGTGCATGGGAAGGGAGACCGATTGCCTTTCACAAGTATCTTCCATGATTTTTTGCCCTCAGTCTCTGTTTTTTGCTCACACATTGGCCTTAGATGACAGCGAAGTTTTTAATGAATCTGACAAGTAAGTCAGTGCCAATCAGCGGTGAGTCATTGGCACATGGAAATAATTAGAGTTGTACAAAGGGGAAGGGAGTGAGTAAATAAATACAAATTTCATAATGTGTGACTACTTACTGAAGCTGAGCGTCAAGGTTGTATTATCTGGGGTACATTTCCATGCTGTATACTTGGAAAGCAGATTATAAATTTGTGATTTCGGGCTATATACTCTGAATAAAAATTACTTGACATTGTTGCTGATTATCAAAGGAAGCAAAGCCTGGTGTGATTTTTCAATATATTGTCCACTTTTACAGAGTGGCAAACTTCACTTTTGGTTCAGATGATCACGGAATTAAACAGAGAGAATACATTTTTGTTGTCCTTTGATTAGAGGAAGTCTGGGGTTGTATATCTGCAGAGGTAGTTTAGCTCAACTTAATCAGACACCGCTAACATCAAGGTCTTCTAAAGTATTGTGCCAGCCAGACAGCCTGGCACTTTGGCTTGCCATACAAGAAGTACCGAAAGGTTCTGCTTAAAGCACAAACCCTGGGCAGACAAAGACTTCTTTTATATGCTGTTTACCTTCCCTTTTTTCACCACCCTGCCACTCTCCTTGGCCTTGTCTCTTTCCCAGCTTCAGTCTGAGTCTATGATCTCTCCGCCCTCTCTCTTTAACTGTCATTCTTACCTTTTGTTCTCTCATCCCATCCGTTTTGTCCATCGTTCTGTGCTCTGCCCCTCTTCAGTTCCCTCTTCTGTGACCCCAGCTTATCACGGTTACAGTAGGGCTTAATTGCAGTATTATTTTCCTTTCCCTGTTATCTCACACCCTTCTGATATCAAAACCCCAACAGCAACAGTAAAAAGCCAGGAGACAGATGCTATTTACTGCTGAGACCCTTTGTTGTTGCCTAACATGTGATAAGGTCTTGACAGTCAAGATGACTTCCCCTATTGTATATGGAGAGAAGACCGTCTGCAGTTAAAAAGCACGTCTTCGTCCCTAATTCCACTGTCTGAAATTGTTTCCTGTATCTCACAAAGGCCAAATGGTGTTCTGTATACAAAAAGGGGCAACAAAAAAAAAAAATCAGGTGCAAAAACTGACACTTACAACTAACAGGTCAGATATACACTTTTCTTTCAACATGTCACTGTCCGCCTCAACTTTATAGAACATATACTTTTCTGTCAGCTTGGACAATAAAAAAAATGCTGGTGCAAAGGAAATGGCTTCAGAAAAGACAGAGAAGAGTGAACCAGGAGGCTGCAACCCAATATGTTGCTATAGGTGGCAGAGGGTGTCTAAGTGTGAGATGCATGAGGTGTCAGGGTTTTAAATACCTTAGCCGAACAGCTCAGAGTGTGAAAACAATCGGCAGAGACATGAAAGTGTGAGCAGGAACACACAGAGGGGTCAGATAACCCCTGGCCAGATGGTATGGCAACGTGAACAGGGGAGAAAGGTTGCAGGGGGTTGCAATGTTTATGCCGCTAATGTCAGGAAAGGGAGACTAAAGCAATACCTCCTGTGCCACTTTTGGCCTCTGTAAATCTCCAGGGATGCAGGAACTAAAAGGATGGTGATGATTAGAGATTCAATTTGGCTTGCCATCAATCAATGCCATCGAGATAGACAGGATTGCTGCTGATAGCCCATCCTTGGAACCAGATTGGGTTTGGGCCTCTTGGGATTTACACCCTTTTTTCACGCTTTGTTAATTAAGCGACCAAGCTGCCCTTGCACTTACTTATTTATGAATCTTGGCTTCAACCGATACTGGAGACCACTTGGTCTACCCTAATTAGTCCGTCACTAATGGCCTTGCTTCTAGACAATCTATACAAATTCTGCTCAGACCACCGACCCCTATTCTGTTTATGCACACACAGAACTGTAACACCCATATGACCTTGACGTTACACAACCCACATTGTCTGGTGTTGTGTTTCTGTGGTACTGGATAAAGTGCCCCACATGGGATAATGAGGCAACACTTAAAAAAATCAATTTCCATCTCCGTCTGTCTAAGTAATTCCTCACCTGTTCATTAACCCAAGAATAGAGCAGCTCGGATGTGTTGAGTCTCAACACTTATTAGATATGGAAGAGAACCTGAAGGAACAGAACAGAATCTTTGTAAAATATTAACACTTTCCAGGAGCAGCGAGGGCTGTGCAGACTTAACTCTGCCTTTTTTTCTTTTTAACATGGGCTTGTTGTAAGTATGGAAAAGTAACATATGTGTACTGTTGACCTCATAACACCTTTCTGAATGAAAAATTACATCATTCCTATAACCCTGATCATATAATTACTATAACTACCAATCAGTCCTGCAAACACCCTGCCCAAAAGCCTTTTTCCCTTCCTTTCAATGATGAAGTCACTGTTCAGGGTCGGTGAGCCCGTCCGCTGTGGCCTTGTGTGGTGTGGTTTGAATCCTATAAACACTGGTCCCAAGTCAGATTTACTGCGCAAAGGCCCTGGGGATTCATTTGTATTCTACCCACTTTGGCTGGTTCAGGGTCAGGGCCGATGACTAATCAGGTCAGAACTAATCCACACCCTGCGGTTGGAGCACTACCAACCCCACCTTGCTCACTTGGACCACCAAGAGGTCTGGCTTTTGTATTAAAGTTAGATGGAACACACACAAACTGTATGGATGTATGGAAACGTGCAGATATTTTCTGTACATCTCATTCCCATGTCTGCAGTTGAGGAGCAAAAAAATGCACTTCATTGTTGTTTATTCCCTTCAGAATTTATAGCCACAGGCCACAACAGAACTGAACCCAGCTGAACACTTGTGCTAATGGTTGAGCTTAGGCATAAACATTGGGATTGTTATTTTTTAACTAGCTCGGTTTGCTTCAGGCTGTGTTATAAGGATCACAATAAGGCAGGTGGGTAGGTGGGGAAACTTCTTAGTAAGCTATGAAGAAGTTAAACATTGCTTCTTTTCAGACAATGGATTCACTTGTACATCTGGATGGCCACATGTAACAGTCGGTGGGAAAAGGGAGAGAAAGAGATAAGTAAAAGGAAAGATCTTAAAACCTTTTTGTAGCTCCTATCTTATAAGTAGCTTCACCTACAAACACTTAAGTCCCTTCTCTTTTTTACTGTGTACAATTAATGCCACATGATATTAATTCAAACTGAACTGGGCAGTTGAAACAGCAGATGTTAATTTATATAGATCAGCTATTGACTATTCCTATCATTTGACCTTTCTAACCAATGACCCCGGTAAAACCCTGCATAAACAAAACGTTTGTCCTTTTGATCTACTTCCAATCATCCTGTCTTGTTTGCATACTTAATATTTATCTTCAAATGTATTTCCCTTTTTCTCCCAGCCACTATATAGCATGTGTTTGGTTTGTTGGTGGTGCGCACACACACACACAACTACTGGTGATAACGTGGCACCTCGATAATACTTCTGTGGTCCTGTTGAAATTCCCAGGTGATGTTTTGTGTCCCTGCACAAACACACACACACACAAATAGATACACAACGAGTCAAGATGGAAATCGGTGCTTTAGATACATGAAAATATGTGTGTGTCTGTGCGCAAACGTGCACTGTGTGTCAGCACATAAATCAATGGATGGCTGGCGGCATTGCGGCTAAAGCTTCTGTGTGTGTGTGTGTGTGTAGGTAGTTGTGGTGTGGGGTAATTGGTGACACCCTGCTCCCCCTAACTGCCAGCTTTAGTTACACATCAATGAAGGGTGAATAATACATTAGCCAGGGTAGCCCATATTTCTCCTACATATCCCAGGAGAATAGCAGAGGGATGGAGAAGTAGAGAGATGACAATATGAAAACATATTTATACTATATATCTTCTATATAGAAGAAAGCTTAAAGAGAAATGATATTCAATCCAGATCTCCACATTCCGTCCCTAATCTCATTTCATCCTCACTCCATCACTCAACCATGAAACTCCAGCCTACCTCACTTCCTGTTTAGATAGTGTCCCTCTACACTTCCCTTGTCCTGATGTACAACCAGTTTCTTTCTCTTAGATTTATGTTGCTGTTAAGGGACTTTAAGGACAACAGGGCACTTTCAAATGAAAGAGGAGTCCAGGCATAAACTCTAGGACAGGTAGCTGGCTTTGGTTTTAGTGGAGCTGCTGAAGTGTGCAAAGGTCCTTGAGCCTAGATCGGTGAGGCAAGTGGTTCTGTAATCATGGTGGAATTACTTAGACATCCATCTTACTAAGACAAAAACAGGATGAGTTTATGTTTGTGTGTATGTTAGAAAAATATATAAAACCCATTTAATTTTTTGTCAGTACCAGCATTGTGTGTATATAAAGCTGGCGTATAGGTTTTGTGACTCATGTCTTTGCCAGTTTATCTGTTTCTGTGTATGTGTATGTGTATATAGGTGTGTCAATGTGTGTGTACGTGTGTGTTGCTAACCACTGTATGATTTATTCCTTCTGTCTCTGCTGTTGCTGTCTGGGGCCCTGTGTGTGTTATGCCAATGCACAGAGGTCTTTATGTAATTGAAGTGGGCCTCTGAAAGCCCCCCTGCCATATGGACCCTAGCAGCTTTGGATGTCTGTCTGTCCATCCGTCAATTTCTTTTAATTGCCCAGAGCCTGGATTCTGTGCCATGACTATGTATCGGGTGGTTTCTCCATAGGTTAAATACATTAATATTTAATAAGGTCTGGGAAAACACCAATCCCTGGCCATGAGATTGACCAGATAATGCTGAG
>JAPQRN010000019.1:10107803-10129279 GCA_037367275.1 Coranthus polyacanthus | reverse complement strand
CTCCTGCTGTTGCAACCATTGAGTCAGACTGCACAGGTGCGTGTGATTATCTGTGTGTGTTTTGGACACTGTTCTCCACATCTCGTTTTTTCTCTACCCTCGCTATCTCCCTCTCCTCTCCCCTCTTTGATGCTCACCGTGTGTCATTGTGTTTCGCCATGTTGCCGTTGTCAGCAAGGTCAGATCTAATGACAAGCCAGTGTACCGTACACACAACCCAGTCATAATAATAAACACCACGCATTGGAGGTGTATCATTTCCACCACACCGGCTCACCTATCTGCGTGTCTGACAGTAACAGGTCCCAAATCACACTCTGTCACTGTATGAGTCAGGGGAAGTCCCGCAGCTAATATGCACTGACACAGTTTCTAGGATGAAAACACTAGTAGGCTCTTATTTGCTCAAGTGTCAAATGTGGTTCATTGGAAGTGGCTGCAAAGGAAATTCTTAGCACAAGCAGGCTGCATTCATGATTTATATTAAAGCATTTCCACTATCAGTACGGCTTACTAGAGGCTGACAGAGACAGAGACTGTGAAAAAGGCTTCAAGCTGACTTTGACCCAGTGCTGCTCCAACACGGTATTCACTTAAGCTCCTAGGGCCACTCCCAGAAAGACAGTTTTCATTGTGTGAACTGGCTCACTGAAGTTTCCAGACCATTTTGCCTGAGGCGGACAAGCCAAAGTTACATTTGAAATCTGGTTGTTGCAGGAAGATGTCTCTTTGAATGTACTGACTTGCAAGTCTGTATTTTCTCCAGTGTAATACATATACATATGTCAAAGTCCCTGTCACTCAAGCCACACGGGGGTAAAATTCAATGGCAATTCCCAGGTGTAGGTGCCTTTCGTCTCTGCAGACCTAGACAGAATTCACCAGGGACCTTTGAGTCTGAGTGTGTTTGCATTAGTCACCAGTGGTTCTTCTGAATGCAACAGTTGTGGCAGCAGGTATTTGGAGAAAGAGATTGCGAAATCCTGTGGTCATACTCTTGTTTTGCTACCATGTTCCATATCCTGTCAACTTTACAAAGATGAAAGAAGCAGAGACAGGCAAAGGAAAAACATGAGAGATGGCAACTGAGCAGAAAAGTGGTCTTAGAGCCTTACTTGCGCTAATCTCCTCCAACCAAATACAGTAAAATGAAACAGGAGAGGCATGAGAAATGGAATATTTCACACTTTCGTCCATGTCCACAGACAGTTCGAGCTCACTTTCTCGCAGTACTGTTTCATCATCTTTTACTATCTTGTAGAACAGCACAGCGGTTGAGATAATAACGGTGGCTGCATACTGTGCCTTGAGCGCCAGGTAGTAAAAGACTCAACATTTATAGTCTTCCTTTCTTTGCTCTCACAAAGCCAGCATCTCTGCCGTGGAAACAAGAGAGTGGAAAGTGGAGAGAGGAGAGGGGATTTGCAGGAAAAGAGCTCTGTTCACAATTTTGTTTGTGTGAAATGTGTGAGTGCATTTCTGTGTGTGTCAACAGACCAGAGAAGAAGCAGAAGTTAAACCCGAGGTATTCTTGTATTGGTAGAAAGTGAAGCCAATTGAAGTGTATCGACCTCTGTTACGGTCAAGAGCTCCTCTTTTGTGACACCTAACTTTATTACCCCCCTCTCCATTCAAGCCTTCTGTTGGGTTATATATCTTGTTGAGTTTTACAGCCTGTAACTCACTATATGTGTGTGCATGTTATCAAATGTGCGTATGTGTGTGTGTTGCCGTACCCTGTGGGAAGCGGAACCTTTTCTGCGTGACTCGCCATGGTTTCCTTTTCCCTGTATAAAAGATAAAGTCTAATTGAGACTAATTAACCAGACAAGACGCCGCAATAAAATGTCACACAATACCTCACAGATCACCCACCTAGATCTCTGTCTCACTTTTTGGTCTTCCTGTCACACATACACACATTCAGTGCTCCTTTGTGTAATTACATCTAATATTGCGCTAAACCACGAATCTATTCTTCCAGTTATGTGAAAACAAAAAGATCAAAGGCAAGATTCCCTTATGCGGATCACTTTACAGTTTTATGACATTGTTGTAAAACTATTGAAAATTGTATCGATCTCCTCTGCCATTCTGTCTGACCTGGTTGTTTTCTTTTGGTTTCCTTACAGAGACGCTGATGGACACAAAGTGGGCCACGACAGAATTAGCTTGGACTGCACACCCTGAAACCGGGGTGAGTTTACTGTGCAGTTTGTGTGTTTGTCGAGGGCTTAGAACCAGAGGGGTGTAAGTGACATTTCACCAATTTTACAGGAGGAGCAAAACAAAAACCAACTGATCACTGTTTTCAGTGTAGTTTTCAGAAGTCTTTTGGTTTTTGATCAATAACTCTAAATTGATTTAGAATTACATTTTGTCCTTTTGGCAGTGGAAAGAGCTCACCCAGAGCTTTCATTTGATGTATACATCTCAATGTCACAAAAATACCCCTCTGGTTGTGTTGATGATGTGCATACAATGCTGGTGCAAATATAATGTGATAAATACTTGTATTAAGATGTGGACAATAAATGTGAGTCTATATACATATATATATATATATATATATGTATGCATATATACTTTTTTAACTTGTGTACATGTATTCTGTTTGTGTACACTGTTGTGTCATAACACACAATACTGTACGTCTGCATACCTTTTTACACTTTAACAAACCTGTACATTTTCATTAGTAGATCACTCAATAAGACATGTTTTAGTATTCAACAGGATGCGGTTTTTAACAAGCTGAAAAAAGATAGACTGCAATCCAATTTCACTGTCCCGCCCAGTCACAGATGTTTCTTTCCTCTCACTCTGGACTTAAAACATGAGCAAAAAGTCAGCTTTCTCATGAACTAACCTTTTAAGCACTAAAATATTTCTTGGCATTAACCCTTTGCACATACAGGCATCCAAATCTACCACACACAAAGTGCTCGTGACAGTCTCATCTTGCTTTCCCATGTGGTCCCACAATGGGCTAAAGAGGCACATAAAGAGCCTTGACCCCTTCTCAGCTATACTTCAAACACCGCAAGCACGCCTCCCCTTACTTTTGTGTGGCCCTCTGACTTGGCCCTTGTGTTTTGAAAAATGGGCCCCCATTTTTTATGTTTTGTTTTTACCCCAACACACTTGCAGTCATTCCAACCCAGCTGTTCGAAGTCAACCAACCTCCTTATTCTCCACTTCTTTTTAATTCCAACTAAACAGTAGTGAATCGAGACACACAAGCCATCTCAGCTGCAACAATCAGTGGGACAGACCCCCTCTCAGCAGCCTTTCATCCCCTCCTTCCCCTTCCTCTTTCCCTCCTCCTATCTGTCTATCTTCTTGTGCTTTCCCTCTGACCCCCTCTCTCTTGTGAAGCTACAATTCAGCGATGATCCCACCGGTCCCATGCAGAATGACAGAGGAACTAAAACCGCCTCCCTGCCTCTGTCAACGAAACTGGCAACAGATGCTCCTTTTCAAGAGATATACATACAGTGGAGAGCATCGTGCACTCCAGATTTCCCACATTGCTAACCGAAAGACATGCCGTTCTCCCCTGCCTTCTTTGTTTTTTTGTTTTGCAGCAGAATGTGCCACAGACGGTGCTTCTCCCTGAGTTAACCCCCCCCCCCCCTTTTATGTTTTCATTCACCCAAAAAACCTAGCTTCCTGTTGTCTTGTTTTTGTCTTTTTGTAAAATGTATTTTACATGTTTATTTGTATTCTTTTGCAGTCTTGCAATGAGAACACCGCCGCTTGTTGTGCAATGCACGCCGATACAGTTGTTGAGAGGACAAATGGTTGAGATAACGTAGAATCCTGAAAAATGTTCATACAGAAAAAGGGAGACAGCATATAAGGGGAAAAAAAAAAAAATCAATTTCAAAGAAAAAAAAAACATTAGAAATAGACCCACTCGCAAACAGGCTACACATTCTCTCCTAGGGATGATGCCCAGCCAAGTCTGAGTCACAGCATCGCCGTCTTGCTTTGCAGCGTTGCACAACACATACATACAGATACAGATAAGCAACAGACATAAAGCAGAGGGACCATAAGCTGTGTCTATTTGTGCTAGTGAATCCAAAGACAACATCAGTATACGTATTACTAGATGCGCACGTGAAGCATATTTACTGAAACGATATGCCATGTTTGCTACGTAATTGTGCTGTCCAGAGATTTGCAACACGTTATGCCTGTATGTGTGTGTGCAAATTTTCACACACACATACAGACGCATGCACTGGGATTTGTTATCCTCGTGTCTTCTTACGTCTGAATAGGCTATAGCATCTACACATGTCTGTGTACTGTATGTGCCTAAATGTTGACCTATCCCTGTTTTCTGCACTTGTGTTGCCTAGATCTCCAGTTTTCACAAAATGTCTTCCTGTTTTGTGTGTATGTGTGTTTGTCTATATATTGTATCTCTTCCATAACAGATGGGACCTGAAGGGGGAATTCCACTTTATAACAGGCCCCCACAGGGTTTTCCATACTGAGCTACCTTTAAGAGATAACTGTTGTTAGTGTACTGTTATCACAATGTTTGTGCATACCAAAACATATCATGAACAAGCTAAAATCTCCTTAAAATGAGCAATGGAGTGCTTATTCTAGCTAACCACAACAGAAAATAATATATAAAAAAACACTAATTGCTAACACCATATTAAAGCATCAACAGGTATATCTTAAGCTAAAGGGGCTTTAACAGGCTTATACCTTAAGCTAATGGGTTTTGCCAAAAAAAAAAAAAAGTTAGTAAAATGTACACTGAAACTACACGTAACCCCCTGCAATGCAACCTACAGTACTTCCCCTTGTACAGTATTCTTGGTTCATTCCAAATGATTAAAGATTTTCCAAAACATTGCAAAATCATGTTACCTCCAGTGGAGCTTTGGACCATCAAGCAAACCAAAAGTGTGTCCCAGAAGCATTATTCCATGACATTTGCAAGTAAAATTTAAAGCTTTGATTGGGAAAGGACAAAGACAAAATTGAGTAACTTGCATAACAATCGTGTTGCTGAAAATCGATGCTGAGAAACTTGACCCTTTTTCGCATGACCTACTTTATTCATTCAGGCTTCATAAGCAGTCACTCGGGGTGTTTGGCTAGTGGTGCGTGTCTTGCGGGATGACCTCTCCCTTTACACACACATCCACAAACAGACACACACCTACATATATAAACAAAACAGACACACTCGCACGCAGTTTCAAACACACATAACCTTATACACACCCCTACAAACTCTTGGCTGTATCGCTGTTTTGCAGTGATTTATTACACTGAACTAAATACCCATTGACACTTCATGCTTTTAGCCATCCCATTGACCTGGCTGGTGATTATCGATTCCCTCTGGTCGCTTCCCTCTTCTCTCTGCTTCTTGTCGGGCCATCGTTTTAATGCCACGGCGCAGCTATGCCTCCCTCTCTCCCTCATGGCCTCCAGGGTCTTGGATGAATAGCCTTGTCTCCACCACATCCATATCACAGCCTTAATTAAGATGCTCAAGGCTCAGATGAAAACAACTGACTTTTTTTTTTTTCCCAGAGTTGCGAGACAAACTTTAATCCCAAGGGTGCGAGCACAGACATTTAATTTGCTGTTGATTTGTCTTGACATTTAAGACACAAACATTATAGTCTTTGGTTAGCACAAGGGCAGAGTTATAAGAAAGACCTTTCTGCTATCAAAAGTTCAAAGGTTTGAAATTGTGGCTTTAGATATTCATGTAGCACACCAGCAACCCATACTGTGGTAGAATTACTTTAGACTACACTGTTAGAGCATTAGGATTTTGTTATCAAAGAGATTTACCTATTTTGTCAAATAATGGCATAGTAAAACACTCAGAGGACACACAGCTTCTCTGGCGGTCTTCATTGTCCGATCTGTCTGACCCTCTCTGAGTTCAGTGTCCGGTCCAAGCTCACTCTTGACTTTTTCCTTCCTGTACTAGTCACACAAGATATCGTAACATAAGATGCACAAAGCACTTACTTTAATCCCCTCTTTTGGCATTGGTTCTACAATCGGTTGATGTACCTTTTAAAACACAGAGGGATTTAATCAGTTACCACCACATTTTTATTAATTTGTTTGTCTTTTTTTATTGGGTTCAGTTTAATTGTTCTCCTCACAGGCTTGTAAATGTCTCAGTGTGCAGTAACAAATGCAAAACACTTTGAATTGCCTTTGTATTTGAAAGGTGCTTTATTATTTTGCACGCAATGTAAAATAGACTTGCCAGGCCTTGGCTTAACAAAGTAATAATAAAAGTAGCAATAATAATAAAAATAAAATAAAAAATAACGCATTCTATTTGTCTGGAAGGAAAGGGGATCAGATCCCTTAGCTTCCACACTCATACACAGAAATCCCTATGTGATTTTATTTGATTTAATCGCGGTGTCCTAATTCGAGATTGAAAAATGCATTAGATTACAGTGTCGCATACTAAATCTTTTACACTCTACTTTGCTGTTGCTTATTTAATGAAGCTAGTAATCATAGTTTAGAAAAATTAATCCCATTTTATCCTTAGTAATTCATCCCCTGGGTACTGTAGTAGCATTGAAAGATGTAGAGGCGTGTAAAAACAGAATGCATGAAGGTTAACCAGCGCCTTTCCCCTGTCTTTATTAGAGGACGTTGCGATCATTGCTCCGTAATTGAAGTGTAATTGGTTGTGAAGTAATGTGCCTGCTACTTCCAAACAGATATGAGGTAAACATGCTGTGGTAAGGTGACAGTTTGCTGTAATTGTGATGAATTTGCTGGCCTCGTCCCTGGCTTTTCGCTACAGTAATCACAGATGAGAAGTGTAACATGGCAAAAGCAAGGGAATGAATTTTGATAAAACCTAAAAAGAGAGAAAGTGACAAAAGTGAAAAAAAAAAAAATTCTTTGGCCTTTCTTGCTCTAGTTCACACTATTGTCGTCAAATGTTGGCAACATATGAAAAAAAAAAAAACCTGAATTCCATAAAATATGTTTGTTTTCCAGGCTTTCTTAATATTTTACTATTTCTCTCCTATTCTCTTTGCAGTGGGAAGAGGTCAGTGGCTATGATGATGCTATGAACCCCATCCGGACGTATCAAGTCTGCAATGTACGTGAGCTCAACCAGAATAACTGGCTACGCAGTGACTTCATCCCACGGAAGGATGTGCTGCGTGTATATGTGGAGATGAAGTTCACTGTGCGTGATTGCAACAGCATTCCTAACATCCCAGGTTCATGCAAAGAGACCTTCAATCTCTTCTACTATGAGTCTGACTCTGACTCAGCCACAGCCACCAGCCCTTTCTGGATGGAAAACCCTTATGTGAAAGTGGACACAATTGCCCCAGATGAGAGCTTCACCATGCTTGAATCTGGTCGGGTAAACACTAAAGTGAGAAGTTTCGGGCCATTGTCAAAGGCCGGCTTCTATTTGGCCTTCCAGGACCTTGGTGCTTGCATGTCACTCATCTCAGTGAGGGTGTTTTATAAGAAGTGCTCTACCACAATTGCCAATTTTGCCGTTTTCCCAGAGACAGCAACAGGAGCTGAGGCAACGTCTTTGGTAATTGCACCCGGAACCTGTGTTCCCAATGCCCTGGAAGTCTCCGTACCACTGAAGCTTTATTGCAATGGAGATGGGGAATGGATGGTTCCTGTAGGGGCCTGTACCTGCTCTGCAGGTTTTGAACCAGCCATGAAGGAAACCCAGTGTCAAGGTATGTGTTTTCACAACGCAGTGAGCTTGAGAATTTTATCAGGTTAACCCAGTGGTTGTAGCGTTAGATTAATTCAGAGGTGATAGATACATGCTTCAGTACACAATGTTCAAGCCCAATCAATAATGTATCTTTTTGCTGTGGAGGAATTACATTACATTTGCATTTTAGCCACAGAGTATCTTATGGTTGTATGCTGAGTGAATTACAATGAGTAGTAAGGCATGCTGAAGGACGCATGACTGTAATTGGACACACACACAAATTATTGAAGAGATGGAATCTGTTATCATTTGTTTACAGATTACAGCCTCCATCAGTAGATTGCTCAGCTGCCACATTATTATGAGCCATTTAGGTGCCTTGTTTTCTTTGACACATTAATCCAGTGACTACAAGGTAAAATAATACACTCTGGATGACACTGTCAGCAGGCGGCTGTTCACTCCTCTGACCTCAGTTTTGCCTGGCAGCTGGTTGCTAAATAAATGGAAATGCTGTCTGTTTATAAGAGCTGGGAGGCCCTATGATGGTTTCAGGTCGGATGGAAAACATGATGGGTTCACAGAGGTTGAGAGCAAGGTGAATTTAAACAGCAAGGTCTTGGCTTAAATGGAGTGCAGTGACAGCAGGAGGAGGGGAAAAGGATAGATTGAAAGTGTGTGTGTGTTTGGGGTTATGGGGGCGTAAAATTAGGCTTAGGGTGTGTAGGTGAAACGGAGGCAGCAGAATGAGAGGGAGAGCGAAGCTGGCAGGGTTATTGATCAGCGGGGTTGATTGCAAGGTGTCTGTGTATGGACATTGTGTGCACATTTCGCATGTCACCTCTGCTGCCTCTGTTCTGGGGGCTCACCTTTCTCTTTAGAGCAGAGACAGTTGAGGCGAGTGATAAGGCAAAGGGTAGGAGGATCTTTACACTGTCATATTCTGGCAGTCTCTTGATATTCAGTAGGAGGATGTGTGTGCATGTGTGTAAGAGAGAGTGAGCATAGTAAATCTAAAGCAAGGTGTATGTGGTTAAAAACTCATTTGTTTGTTCCTGGCAGCTCAAGGTTAAAGCCCTGGCAACTGGGCCCTGATAAAACGTTCTCTAATCAAGCTTCACTGGAAACCACAAGGGATAAATCTCCCTCCATTCTCCTGTTCTCACATCGTTTCACCTTTGGTCTCTCACTTTTTCACCTCTCCAGATATTTTATTCAATAGTTATTTTTCCTCATCATTTTTCCGTGACTATTCCTTTCTCTGCCTTTGTGTCCTTGTTTCCACATCCAGTAACTCCCCCAGCTCCACCACTGTCTCTTTCCCTGCCTCTTTATTAGACTCTGCCTCTCCCATTCACTCTCTTCCATCTGAAGGCCACTGCTCTCATTAATACGCCACCAGAGTTACAGTAAGGATGTCCACATTAATATTAATTGATGAGCCTGTTTTGCCTTTTCACTCGTTTGCAGCACATTTTTCAACCCCAATATTCTTTACTTCTTTTCTTCATGCTCCACACTTTCCAATTTCAGCATACATTCTAATCAGTTCCTTAAGCTCTATGTTCTGCATGAGAGGATAAGACACAGGGGAGTGGGAAAGAGGGGAAAAAAGCGCCTGCAGGATTAGCATTTTCTATGCCTCCACCTCTTCCACCTCTCCCTCCCTCTTCTCTACCCCCTTGTCTTTTTTTCTTCTTCAATCTTTAGTGGTTCCTCTAAGGGGAAATGGATGAAAGAAAGAGGATGACCCCTTTACTCACTGGAAGTGATTGATCAGCACTTTCAACCTTTCCCTGAAATAAAATGCTTCTTTTAATGGGACTGCTCCTTTCACATCTTTCGTTAGGCTAACATGTTCAAAAACCAATGCTCTCATCCCTGTGAGATTAGAAATTGCTTGTAGTTTACTTTGTTTATGTGAACTTAAATGAACCCATATGTCACCCTACCAAAGAGAAGGAGCTGTTCTCCCACCTGTTAAAACCTGAGCTTATTTCTTATCTGTTTATCGAGCAGTTCTTCCTGTTAGCCAGTGGTGTGGATGACTCTGATTAATGGTGGAAGAACAAATACACTCAGTGCTAATGTACACGTTGCCGTCAACTGGTGGTTTTGTGCTAATATTGAACTTTCAAAAATGGGCAACAGCGGAGGCAGGAAGTGTTCCACTGTGGGTTTGACCTCCAACTTTGGTTGTTTTCAGCTGGGAGCAAAAAAACAAACTCAGGAGTCATGGCGATAATTATGATTCAGCGAGACAAACATTGCAGCATGTCCTTGACATTGATGAGAGAATGTGCCAGTGGGTTGGCTAATCAACTGGCCCCCGTAAACTTTGCTGCTCTTACCTGCTCTCTCTTTTTTTTTTATTAAGCACAACGGCAAGCTCATTCATCTTTTAACGAGACAGTTTATCATAGATATGAAGCCCGCCAAAGTGTTCTGGATCACAGTGCCGCTGTCATTGCAATCCTGCAACTTATCAGCTGAGTTCCAAACAGCTACTATAAATGGAGATAGGGCATTTACAAAGGCTAGCAGTGTTTTCATCTGATTAGCTACACCTCACATATTCAGCAACCAGTAAAGTTGAAGTTGTATTGAAGGTAGCGTGTGTGAGTGAGTTTGTAAAGGTGATGATCTTAAAACATTACATTTTAGACCTATGTTTGAGAATAGCCAGAGTCTGCTGAAGTGAATTGAAGTAACAGTGATGCGTGAGTGTGTGTGTGTTTGTTTGTGTGTATGTTTCTTTGCTGGTTTGTGCACAAACCCATTCTGTGTACACATCAGCAAGTGGCATGTGTGGCTCTGTGGTTCAGTGAGTGTATGTTTATATGTATTTTATAAAAGACAGAATTCAGATGAAAGCTGCATGCAAGAATTTTAGCTCTGAAGGATGTGTATGTAATTTGAGTTGACAGTCTCTTCATGTGAGCATAGGTTTATGCAAACTGCTACATGCTGCTCATAAACCATTTTCCTTTCCCTCCACATAGCCATAAGTGAGGGAAAGGGGGACATGGAAAGTTGAAGAGAGAGAACCAAAAGCAAATAATTTGTGCGTGCACATAAACACATCAATAAATGTATAAATGTCACTCACATTTACTATTGAGTAGGAATAGTAAACCATACAATTTCAAGTTATTTAGTATAGTTAAGGGTTTACATTCAGTTGTTTATCTTTGGTTTGGGATCATGTTGATATTTTCATACAAATGAGCATACTAACACTATGAAAAATTCAATTCTGTCTCTCCTTTCTCTCATTTGCCATCAGCTTGCAGTCCAGGCACCTTTAAGTCCAAGCAGGGGGACGGTTTCTGCTTGCCTTGCCCAGCCAACAGTCGTGCCAGCTCAGGAGCAGCCAGTGTCTGCTCTTGTCGAAATGGTTACTACCGTTCAGACACAGACTCCCCCGACTCCCCCTGCACCAGTAAGTGACGTCTTTCATTTTGAACATGTTTCAACATCATATTCATAATATTAAATACAATCATTAATCACCTGCAAACAATGGATAATGCTGCCAAAATCCAGAACTGTGTATGCACCTCATCTGCAGATAGTACCAACGTGTATTGCTAGCCATAAAATAAAATGCTCAAATGTAAGGTAAATGTCCTCCCGAACTTCCTTCTTCTAATTCTGCGCTTTTATCAGCCCTCAGAGGTTCGTTCCCACCACGCTACTTGCCTAGCAAACAAATCTGCTTGCTTTCCCAACGTTATCAAAAATGTTATCATCTAACCCCTTTCCCCAACCGCCTTCCCAGAAAGTCTATCTCTTCTCAGTGCCAGCGCCTTTTTACAGACAGAAGGTAGAGGAATTTTTCTCGTAGTTTTAGAGCAAACATGCACATTTGGGAGATAATTCATTCACTTGTAAGATAATAGAAGACCCTTTTTTCTGTTGCTGGGATGGGGGGCTGATTCTCCCACAGTGCAGTGAGAGATAAGGCTCTGTTAATTGGATAAGTATTACCAAGACTCTGCCGATAGTTTGTCTCGTTTGTCCCTCCAGCACTTTTCACACACAGACACGCAGCAGAAGTGAGCATGCAATTCAAATTTGAACTCCTGTCCTCTTTTTTTTCTGAATAACTGCTGGAACAGTCTCTTGTTATGTGGAAGAAAATAAAATGTTCTAGTTAATGCATGAAAAATGTATTAGCATCACAGCACAAGGGAAAATCTTGGGTCATGAATTGTGTTGATAGCAGCCAGGGAATAAAGAATGTATATGTGTATAATGATATGTAAACTGTGTTTTGCAATAAGAATCTCTGTCTATTGTCAGTATGTCTCTGTTCTATCACCAAGACAAATTTCTTTACACCTATTGTGCATGGAGATTATATTCATTCTCATTCCAAACCTATTTTCCTCATATTAACCATGCTTTACCTTCCTTTTGCAGCTGTTCCCTCTGCACCGCGCAGTGTCATCTCCAGTGTCAATGAAACCTCATTGGTGCTGGAATGGAGTGAGCCACGTGACTTGGGCGGCCGAGATGACACCTTCTACAATGTCATCTGTAAAAAATGTCTGCCTGAGCGGGGAATGTGCTCCCGTTGTGACGACAATGTCGATATCTCGCCACGCCACCTAGGCCTGAACGTGCGCCGGGTAGCAGTCCGTAACTTACAAGCGCACACGCAATACAGCTTTGAGATCCAGGCAGTCAACGGTGTCTCCAACAAGAGCCCCTATACACCTCAGTTCTCTGCAGTGAACATCACCACTAATCAGGCTGGTAGGTACTGCCATGTGGCTACCTGTCAGAGATCAATAGTGAACTTGTAGGCACTGCCATGTTTAAAAGGCTGTAAAATAGACAAAAGAATGTCAAAGAATACATTCTAGGCTTAAGAAGTGATGATCAATTTCTTTTGCACTTGTAGGAGTATGTTACATATTTTCCCTTTGAACAGGGATTGAGAAAGAAGATATTCTTCTGAATGAGCTTAGAGAGAGACCTTTTTCACACGCCCACAGCATGCTCTGTACTAACACCGCTGCAAATAGCATTAGCGAGGCAGTGTGTATTGAAAGTGTTGAACCTCCAGTATTCTAGCTGCCCACTGCTTCCAACCCACCACTCCTACAGCCTACAGCAACAACCATAACTAGGCCAATGTAGCAATCATTGCTGATATAAGATACATATATTGTTTGTGCACAGAAGACTGAAACTTAAGTGAAGTAATATATGAAGCACCTTTTTATGTATGGTACAATATACAATTAATATTATTAAGAATAGGATTTTGAATTAAATAGATATTAGTGCTGTTGAGCTTGTGAGTTGGTTTCCCTGGTCTCTTACGCTTTGGATATGTTTAGTCACTAAGTTAAATTTGCTCTTTCGGGCAGGCTTAGGCAACCCCTTGGATTATCTATTGCTCCATCCCCCATCATTTCTCTTTTCTCTCCATGGCCTTGTCCTCCTCAACTTTACCCTTTGGCTCCTGCCTCTTAAAGATGCTTTCAAAATGCCTTCTGTTTGTGACTGTAGGACCCAAAGACCCCACAAGATCCCAAGTGAAGGTCCCATTGTATTACAAGGGGTCTGGCACTGGCCTGACAGGGGCCAATGTCTGTCCTTGGTTTCTTCAGGTCAATTAGGTACACACAGAATAGAGAAGGGAAAGGGGGGAGCAAGAGAGCATCATCTGTGATCAGATTATCCCCTGGTGTAGTCCCAAGACATCCCTGCATAAGCATTCACCTTTTAAGAACCAAAATAAATACAAGGGTGATGATAAGCTCCAGAGGCCACCTCCATGGTTACAACAACTCCCTCTCCCAGAGGAGGGCCCCTAATCCCCTGGCTGGAGTAACCAGGGGATCTGCCTAGGAAGCTTTGTCTTCTGGAGGAGAAAGAGAAGTATGGAAGGCCTGGGTGGATGGGGCTGGTAGTCTTGGGAGAGAGGCAGGAAAGGGTAGGTTTGGAGAGAAACAGAAGGATGTCTAGCCACAAACTTAAGCAGCAGAGGGAGAAAGGAAATGCAAGGGGAGGATCAAAGAACTGAAAACTGGGGATTAAAAAGCTTTTAACAAAAAATGGGGAGACTGAGGGGGGAAGGGATGAAGGAAGGGAGACAGGCTAAGACATGGTGTAGATGGAAGTCTGCGGTGGTGAAAAGAAAGATGAAAAGTGAAAAGCTGAATAGGACAGTGGAAACAGAAGGAAATCAGTGACAAGATTGTCAATGTAGGAAAGAGTGAGAAATTTAATTTAGTACCACTGGAGATATAAGTTATGAAACAAAAGCAATAGAGTTGACATAGAGGAGTGAGTGAGTCAGAACAAGCCCAAACTTAGAAACAGAGGAAAGAGAGACAGGGAAGCAGACAGCACTTTGCCGTTAATAGGCACATTTGAACAAAGCATGAAAAACTCAGGTGGGTGGAGTGCCAGTGTGATTTATGCTTGTCTATAAATGTGTGTCCACACACCACGGCCTGCTTTGAATGACACTGTGTCCATTATATAAAGTAAATAATCTATGTGTTATGTACACATTTTTAACTGTGGTTGTAGCTGGTTGCTGTACTTACTTATGTACTTCATGCACTATATTAATACATACAATAACTAGGATATACAAATGTGAAAAACGCCTTTTCCCAAATTCTTCCCCATCGTAATGGAGCAAAAATGTAGCATCTGTTCAGATCAAATACATTTTAGAATTCTACATCTGTAGATGTGTGATTGTCCACTTGCCTACAGTTGGTGTAGAGTGGAGGAAACTGCATGTTACTGTCCTGTCACAGGAGAATTAGACATCCCTTCTGCCCCCCAAGGACTCTGGGAGGGACAATTCGAGCATTAGTGGGAAGTGGTTCTGCATACTAAGTATTGGCCAAAGCTACTCACAAAGCCTCAGCTTAAGACTCGATTTGGTCTTGTGTGAACACACAAAAGACATAGAATATGAAAAGACACGGCATGGAAAATTATACATAAAACTGATTTTCTTTTATGTGTTTTGTCCCATAGCTCCTTCTGCAGTGCCAACAGTTCACCTGATGGCGGCCACAGCGAGTACTATGAGCCTGTCCTGGCTGCCTCCAGAGAAGCCGAATGGAATCATTCTGGATTATGAGATTAAGTACCATGAGAAGGTAAGCAGCAATGTAAGTCAACGCCTCTAATTCAATCCAATTCATTGATTCTCATGGTCTCTGTTTCATGTATGTTTCTGTAAATGTGAAAAACAATGCCTCTGCTGATAAACACATGGTTGCAGTGCAAATGCATTGCATTTCTAATCTTTGCTTGTGTGATCATATTCTCCTACTTAGTCCTCTCTTTCCCTCCTTCCTTTTTCCTCCAGTATTTTCCCTTTCTGTATCATTAATTCCTTTTCTCCCTCTTGCCCTCCCCATTCTCCCTCAGCCCAAACCTTAGAACGATTCAGTAGCATCTTTTCAGGGACCCAGAAGGCTGTGACTGGATTTGCTTCAGAGTAAAAGCAAAGGCATTGAGTGCATACTAGATTTGTCTGTATTGTCCGAACGTTGAATTAACATGCTGTTTACAATCTGTCACTCTATTTTTTCTCTTGCAGACTTTCTCACCATATTTTTTTTCACCCATTAGATTTGTCAGCTGTGTCAGGGAGACTAGAAAGTCGAAAATGAATGAGAAAGCATGGAAAATTATTATTTAGAATTGTTTTCATGAATGACTGCTTCTCTCTCTGAAGGATCAAGGTGAGGCCATTGCCCACACCATGACTGCTCAACGAAGCAACGCCCGCATTGAAGGTCTCAAGGCTGGTACGCCATATGTGGTACAGGTCCGTGCCCGAACGGTGGCTGGTTACGGCCGTTACAGCAGCCCAGCTGACTTCAGCACCAACTTGCAAAGTATGTTGCTACAACATCTACTTTATAACTCATAGAGCTATATTGTTGTATTTGGGATTAGCAGCATCGCCTACAGCTTTGCAGTAGAGTAGAGCTGTGCATAAATGTTAATCTTTTCGAGACTGAGAGTCATCAATTCATGTATTTTGCCCAGATTTCTATTTATTCATCTTAATACATACTGAGGAACACACAATACAATAGCTTGATTTAGTTTTTAGTTCAGTTTTCGTTCAGTTACATAAGCATACAATTCTGAAGTAGGTGTAATAGTCATGCAAGCCTACAGTTAGACTTACAGACGGGGGCAGGAAGAGTCAAATAGTCTTAGGCTATACAAATAGATTGCAGTCAGTGTGGGTGTATATTTGTGACATGTACTCTAAACAACTAATTTCTTTTTGACCCCTAAGCTGACCCACCGAAGACATGGCAGGAGCAATTGCCACTCATCGTCGGATCAGCTACCGCTACCTTGGTTTTCATCATTGCTGTCGTGGTCATTGCTATCGTCTGCCTCAGGTCAGAACATAGTTACTCTTAACATGTCACATATTAGTCTACACAATTTGGCATGGCAATCATAGGTAACTGTAAATGAAAATGTGTTTAAAGCACATTTTTCTCTACCCTACAAAATATTCTTAAACAATTCAATTCAACTCAATTTTATTTACATAGCCCAATATCACAAATCAAGGATTCGCCTCAAAAGGCTTTACAGTCCGTACAAGATACAACAGCCTCTGTCCTTAGACCCTCTGTTGTGGAGTGAGGAAAAAGTGCCCAAAAACCCCATCCAACAGCAACGAATAAGGCTAAGAAAATATTTTTCTTTCAAGTTGAAAAAATTCAGATTGTTTCAAATGTCAACTTTGTTTGCATGTCCTCCAAACCACCCCACAACAGTCTCAGTGGATTGCTGTGCCACCTGTGAAGCCACTGAATGCCAGATTAGCCCTCTGAATCTGTGAATAGTAAACAGCTTTGGCCAAAATGTTCAGTGCTCACTGGACACAGCATGGTGGAGCAGCTGTTGGGCCTGATAGGCCTGCCCTCATGGCCCAGCACTCAGAACCAACTGCGTGCTTTCCTGACCACAAAGAACCCAGATGCGCTCCTCTCTACAGGGCCCAATTGACTGAGAAGATGCGAGTGACTGCTCACACCTTTCAAAAAGTCTGACATTGCATCAGCTGGGCCTAACCTCACTCGTTTATCCCTATAGCTCTCATTTGTCAAGCAGCAAATGCAGTGTGTGCATGTGTGCACAGTATACATGTCTGAGAGGTTGGCACCCACCACTGACTGGCGCCCACTGGGTACCCTCCACAAGCCAGTTCAGGCAGCGGCTGACAAGCGTGGGCATCGGTCACGCTAGACTGAATAATAATCTCCCCAGCTCCCCCAGCTCCCCCTTCTCTCCTTCTCCGTTCGTTCCCTTCTATTTTCAAACCGCTACATTGTGTCTCTCTCAGGGTCTTGGCTTAGCTACTGCTCTGATTGCCACAGAAGAAGAAGGAGAAAATAGTAATAATACAAAATACAGATTCGGCATATTCCGGAAGCCAAATTAGAATTTGAAATGAGATGCAAATCACCAACGGGTATTATTGCCCTGGATACTGGTTAGACAACAAAGGAAGCACATTAACATGTAATTTCAACAACCCAGCCCCCTCTTTCTGTCATCGTCTTTGTACCCACCCCCCTACCCAAGTATAGAAGGAAAACACAGTGAAAGATGAGGATACAGAAACAGAAAAATGTGGAGATGAGAGACAAGAGAAAAAGAGTGATGAGAAATAGATAAGGAGGCAAAGACAAGCGACAACACAGAAGCAGTCCATGAGGAGAAAATAAGAGGCATAACATGGCATCAACTGTGTAATATTTGTAAAGGACAGAATGTAAAAGAGCTGATTTTGGTGTTTTTTTGTGTTTGAGGCTTTTGCCTCTGCTACTGTTGGTGGTACCATAAGTGAATGGCTTTCACTTGCTCCTTCAGACAATGATATGATATCATTTTGTTTAGACTCCTGTTATAGTCTCCAAATATGAATCATTCTGCAACTAGGCGCTGATACAGTCTTTATCTGCAGTGTACCCCTTGCTTCCATTGCAAAAAGACAAAGCATTTTCACAGAATGACAATGTACTATGGCTACAGCTCTACAGAAATGATTAGGGTTCTGTTTTCTATTTAGGTCTTTGTTATTTATTTGCACCCTGCCGTGTGGAGTCCAAGTGCTTCATTTTGTGTTTTCAATCTTTCTCAACAGAAAGCAAAGAAATGGCTCAGAGTCGGAGTATACAGAGAAACTGCAGCAATACAGTAAGTCTCTTTACTGAGATACCCCTCCTTTTAGCATTATTCACAGTCCATCAACATTGTTTTTTCTATGCTTTATGTTAGTTCTGACCTAATCACTATAGCTTGCATAGCATGAATTCGGATTTATCAACTCGTAAAATGATTACGAAGAATCCTGCTAGTGATTTTTTTTCAACACCTGGTTGAAGAAGATAGATTTTCAATGTCATGTGCTGTTGAAGGTTTGTCTGGCCGCATCGATTCACTTTCCCGTTCTTGCCACTGAATCCCCCATAGTCACGCCGGGAATGAAGGTCTACATTGACCCCTTCACCTATGAGGATCCCAACGAAGCAGTCCGCGAGTTTGCTAAGGAGATCGACGTCTCCTGCGTGAAGATCGAGGAGGTCATTGGCGCAGGTAACCCACCAAAGCTCCTGAGCTACAGGGGGAAGACTGCTAGTCACCTCCAGGCCATACCGTTAGAGGACTTCACACCAAGCGGTACTTCCACTCAATTCATCGCTAGCCCTCTCCTTGACCCCCCTCACCTCACCTGTCACATGTTAGGAACCCCTTTCCAGTCTTATAGATGTCCTCAGCACTTTCCTGTGTTCATAGCAGTACTAGCTATGTCGTCTTTAAGTTAGTGTGACTCACAGTCTTAGCACCCTTCTGTTGTTTTCTATGCCATATGCATACAGAGTAGCTGTAATGTCCTTTGTGTGGTAAATTGTTCTTTCACGTTTGTCCTCAAAATGAGCCCAATCCTGGAATGGAAGAAATTGTTTAATTCATATTGTAATGATAGAATTATTGATAACTGACTAAAAAAACTACTTGAGGCTTGCATTTTTAACAATGCATGATAACAGAGCCACGGAGATAGGACTTATTTCTCCATGAGAACTTTTAATCCTGTCCAAGTGCACAGGTGTGATTTTTTATATTGTCTTCACTGGACTTAATTACAATATTTTATTTTTTCAATATGCTTAGTAGTTTTTGCTCCTGTCCTAACAGACATATTGTGTTGCCAGGTATATCTCTTTAGAATTTAGGCATGTTTTTAGTTGAAGGAATGGATGTATGTAGTTATTAAGGAGCATGGCATACAGTTAACTATCACATTCACCTGAAGTGTTATTCCTGCATAGATGGGGCAAGATATATTACAATTATTCCAGTCCAGGATTGGCTGTCACTGACCCTGCCCAGTTTTTAGTGTATTGTTGAAAGCCTTTTATTAAAGAAGGTTTTTACATGGATCACTCTATTTGATCCCTGTTCGTAGCACTTCCTCCACACTGTGGTTGTGTTCCCTCCTTTAGAAATCTTTCCTAACGTTTGATGTTGTAGAGAGTAAATTATAAAATGTATTTGATATATTTGATAGTAATGTCTCTGCTCAAAAGCTGCAGGACTTTGCCAAGTGAGGTTGACTTTTCTTAGCATTGTATCTGAGCCAAAAATGGAGGACGTTGTGAAGGCAGAGATGGGAGTCCCTACTACTGCTTCTGCTACTACCAATACTACTGCTACTACTACGACAGCTCTTCTACTGCTGAGGCTACTACTTGAAACCCGTCGCTTCCCAGCATTCGCCTTTAAAGTGACAAGCCCTCAACCCCTGTCTTCCTTGTCCCCCTACTCTGCTCTACCCCTTCCTCAATCCATCCCTCCATTACTCCATCCCTGCTTCTCTCCACTCACTCCCCCCACCCCACCACCTATGCATCCATATTGGCATACATTATTCTCATTGCCTAATTTCCCTTGCACCTTTGCACACGCTTGGTGTAGACTCTAAACGTAAAATGTCCACAACTCCCAAAACCCCAAAGCTCCTGTCTCCACCTATCTCCTCCTCCTGTGCCCGCTACGCCAGCCCCTCTGAAGCTTAGCACTACCTCCCCTATCCTCACCCCTTTTCTCCTCTTTCCCTCTCAGCTCACCTCACCCCGTCTTTCTAGATTACTTTCTTTTTTTTTTGTTTGTTTGTTTCCACATGCTTCGTAAATCTCCACACCTTCCATCATAAAGCCTCACACCATGCTGTTTCTTTTAATCTGTAGCTTAACAGCACATTGCCACCGTATGCTCTCCCTATCACCACCATCCCTTGACAGTGGCCTAGAGTCCTGGCTTATCTCGCAGTCCCCCCTGTCCCACCCCTCCTGCTACCCTTCCCTTGCTCCTTGGTTCTAACCAGTTAACTGTCCCCTCTCCCCTCTTTTCCCCCACTCTCCTCCACTCTTCCATCATGCCTCTCTCCCTGTCCCTCTTTCTCTCTCTCTGTCCATTTTTCCTCTCCCTCTTTTGCTGTTTCTCTGGGTGTCCAACCTGGGCTCTCGCAGGAGAGTTTGGTGAGGTGTGCCGTGGTCGCCTCAAGCTGCCTGGGCGCCGGGAGATCATCGTAGCTATCAAGACTCTCAAGGTGGGCTACACTGACCGCCAGAGGCGAGACTTCCTGTCCGAGGCATCCATCATGGGCCAGTTTGACCATCCCAACATTATCCGCCTGGAGGGTGTGGTTACCAAAAGTCGGCCAGTGATGATCGTGACAGAGTTCATGGAGAACGGGGCACTTGACTCTTTCTTAAGGGTGAGAAAAAATTGCAAACACACACAGAACAAACAAGTAAAACTCAAAGTTATATACTCTTTATAAAACATAGATCTGGGATCTTCAGCAAATAAGCCAAACCAAATCTGCTGATCTTGCTATTAGTTTCTTTGGAGCTATAAAACTTCTTCTTAAGCTCTGCTGCAGTGCCCCCAATGGATAATATGTGATAAAGTCACCATTCAGGCAATAGGTGACATTTACAAAGAGCTCAGTCTCCAGTGAATCAGAGCCTCAAAGTCACATCATACATTCGAAGGAGGATTTCAGTTGAGGATTTTAATGTACAAAAGAGAAAGATGTAATTGGAAATGAAACACAGGAGGACATATGCAGAGATGTTACAATGAAGACAGAAAGACAGGTATAGCAAAAAAGGAGACAAACATATTGTTTTAAACACAGCCACAATTTCTAATCCAATTTATCCTTGTCATTCTCTCTCTCGCTTTGCCAGCTCAATGACGGGCAGTTCACAGTCATCCAGCTGGTTGGCATGCTGCGTGGTATCGCAGCAGGCATGAAGTACTTGTCAGATATGAACTACGTGCACAGAGACTTGGCTGCCCGTAACATCTTGGTCAACAGTAATCTTGTGTGTAAGGTGTCTGACTTTGGCCTGTCTCGTTTCCTTGAGGATGATCCAACAGATCCCACCTACACCAGCTCACTGGTGAGTGAGAGTATATATTTATGTTTGTGTACATGTATTCATGTATGTAATCAATGTTTAAAGGTGCTACATGTAATTTTAAAACATCATTACATTAGTTTTATGTTAATTTTAGTCCTTTTTACATACACACTAAATCCTCAATATAGCCACGTTTACCTCTACTACATGCACAGAATAGATAGATAGATAGATAGATAGATAGATAGATAGATAGATAGATAGATAGATAGATAGATAGATAGATAGAT
>JAPQRN010000019.1:10043440-10091492 GCA_037367275.1 Coranthus polyacanthus | reverse complement strand
CATCAAAGAGATCAATACCTCTACATCACATACACAATCTAACACCTCAGTACGACCCGTTTATGACCCGAGGTCGAGCGGAGGATCTCAAAAGTCAAGACGACACGAGGGTCAGTAAAAGATTTTATTTTTACCTGGCCAGGAATTTTTGATTACATCTGGAAATGGTGTAACTGCAGGGACTTTGTTGGACTGTAAGTTACCATCTTGTCTTTTTCAAAACAATTAGTTGAGTTAATTCTATAGGTTTAACAGGTAGATGTCACAATATCAAAGGAAAGCAAGATGCAGTTTGTCAGGAACGGCTTTCATTTGACTGAATATTTTTTTTCAGACTGTGTTTTTTTTTGTTTTGGTTTTTACAAAGAAAAATGGCTACAAATGTAACAAAGAATAGAAGAGTGTAAATATTAGTAGTAGATAAGAAATTATAAAAGGAGAAAAGAAAAAGAAAACTAACCCATAAAATGAGAGAGTAAAAATTGGTCCTTATAAATGTTACTTTTAAGTTATTGGTTATTCAGGCGTGTGGGACGCCTACTAAAATTAATTTAAAGCCTAAACAGTTATGGTTTATTGAACACCCAAATACACAGCCTAAATCACCATCAAATAAGGGAAACATGCAGCTAGTGGGAAGGGAGAACATTCAACCTACATGACCTTTATCAACAACACGTGCTACATTCTACAAATTAGAACGGATAACAGAAATTCCAAAGGCAACATGGAACGTGGTACAATTATGTACATTAAACCCTCAGACCAGTTTCTAGAAGGTAGAAAACTTTGTTGTGTACTGGTTAAAACTAAAACCAACAAATATTATATGTTTTATAGATTAAGATTTAACGACCCTTTAGATCAAAAAGGCAAATTAATTTATCGTCCAGACACAAAAACTAATCATTTATATCTACCACCAGGTGCCTTGTCTTACCCCTTGACCTCACTAAGGACCTCTAACAAGGCCAAAGTGAAGCAGTCTAATGTCAGGTGACAGCCAGACAAAGGTGAGGCAACAGGGGGCATTGGTTAATGCGCTAACATTCTTGTGAGCTTCGCAGCTGTGTGGGTTTGAAGACCAGGGAGGTGTTTTAACGTGGAACCGAGTGTCAACTCATTACAAACTCGGTTTCACCTCTCTGCACTGCCAATGACCTGTAAACAGTATGAATCGCCTAGAGTTGTCACGAAACAAAGGCGAACGTTACTAAAAGTGCCGCTTGAGAATAAGACAATCACAGCGGGAAAGCAGAAGTGCTTTTCTCCGGAAAAATAAGATGAAATCATGAAAAGTGGGACATTGTCTGATTTCACAGACTAATAGGCTGGCCAGATTCGGGCTTTTTTTTGTTTTTTTTGTTTTTTTCTTCCGTTATATTTGTGCGTTTCCTCTGCGACGCTTCTCTAATCGCGTCACTAGGCTCATGCACCAGCCGCAGCCAGGCAGTTGCAGCTCAGGTTTCTGATTGGACAAAACTGACCGATATGTGACTCCGCCCGCGGCCAGACATCGGCATCATGGCAGACAGGGTCATATAAAGTCCAGATCGTGTTGCATCTTGGGTAAAACGTGTCCTCTTTTTCCAAGGAGGAGGGCAGTTGTGAAAGCAAAAAAGTAGGACAGCTGGTGAACAGGGAAGCCATCATTCAGTTAAACTAGACACAGATTTAAATACACTAATTAGACATTCACGTTTTAAGGATAGTTGTTGCCCCCGTGCTACACCAGTGCGCATTGTGTTTAATAGCTGTATTGAGACGAGCCTAAACACACAGTGCTCACATATCGCTCATTAACAAAGATTTGCATCGAGCCTAATTTAGCAGAGTGCACTATCTGGGTGTAAATGGTGTCCAATAAAGAACAATAAAGGCTTTCTATAGAGGCATAGTTAGTGGCAGCAATTACCTCTCATTACATTCTAGATCATTAGAGCCGTCATATTAAACACATGGAAAATGTGAAATAAAAACTATGCTTCGCACATCAAAGGCCGCACATAAACTCGGCTTCTATATTAAGATTAGAATGTGCTAATTTGTGAAGCATTATTATCCAGTATAGTGTGATTAGAGGCGGAACTAAATGTAAAACTTTAAGAGAAAGGAGCTGCAATAGTATTTGACACCTGACCTGTTTTTTCTTCTCCCCTTTAGTCGCTTCTACTCCGATACTTAGTGGCTGTAATATAATGAGGTGCAATACAGAAGAATCTTTACTGAAGAGACAATGATTATTGTGATATAACAATGCATAATAGTTTATGTAGTACGTTAACCTAAATTTGGATATCGGCTCACCTCAAGTGTCTTTCGTCCTTCAGATGATTATGCGCTTTGTGTGTGTTTCTGGGATAAGACGGTGTGTGGTTATATCTCTGGCTGTTTACTTTCACGTCTTCATACAGTACTCTGCTAAAGAGCGCCTGTGTGTGTCTTCAGAGGAGACAGTTTTGCTGTGTTGACATGTGAACACCATCCTTGCCTGACGGGAGCAGAAAAAAGGATTAGCAGCAGGTTTTAAAAAATCTTGACATGCTTGACAACAACAATACAAGCACACCTCCCACCACACATGCTCCAGTGGACCCGTGTGATGTGATATAAACCATCACATTGCCACGCAGACAGTTGGAAGACATGCACAGGCACGGCACAATCCTCTACCTATCACCACACCTGACACACTATTGAGTGAAAACAAGCAGCATCTGGACTTCAAAATATGCTTCCATCACAAAATGAAGGCATATTACTCCATTAAGTTAATTTGAATTTATATAAGAATGTGGATAAGTGTAACGATTTATAGATTTTTAAAAGTACATTTCTTTCAGTGTATACAGTAATAATAATAGTTTAATTTATGGGCACCTTTTCCTCTGGATGTTCCTTTTATTTATGCAAAGCACGCTTAACTGGCTTTGTGTATGAAATCCAACATATAAATAAACTTGCCTCACCTTAAAAGGACCGTACATTTGCATGTGTAAGCAAAATAATAATAATCAGTACTAGTTGTTTCCCAAAACATGAAGTGTTTGTAATGTTTGGCACAATTGTCCAAACCTTCAGGAGAACCTCGTTGCTTTCTGTTACAAGACACATGATAGCATTTATAAGTTGCATCATGATTTTGCTTGTAAAACAATCTCTTAAACTGTGGGACTCTTTACCACGATGGAAGCACACCTTCACTTCAGCTATAAATCTATGATTTACTGGGCTGCTTTCATAAAACCACTGCTATGAACCTTTAATGTGTGGGCTATACATATACAGTAAATGCAAAATAGTAATAACATGATTCTAAACTCAGGAAGGTCTGTTGATTGGAGAGAATAAACATTCGCTTGGACTCGGGGATGAACGTTTGGACTCGGGGATGAACGTTTGGACTCGGGGATGAACGTTTTGGTGGCCAAAGGTCAAAAGTCAAGATCACTGTAACCTCACAACACATATTTGGGGTCATAACTGCTAGTAATTGAGAACTGAGCATCTCGTTGAACTTACAGTTCATGGTTTCATTGACTAAACTGGCGGTTAAATGCTTATTCAAATGTTATGTTGCAGTGCAGTTTCAACTTGATTCCATAACGTCTTCTTTTAATGGTATCAAGTGTGCCTGAATAGATTTTTTTACTGTATTTTCTACACACATAGAATAGACCAGGATGCATTATTTTATCCCTGTCCCCACGGTGGCTAAATTGTTCCCCTTTAGCACTTAGAGGGTCACATCTCTTTGCTCAAGGGCAGAAAAATAAAAATTACAGGGTGAGTTTGAGGGGCATAGACACATCTTCCTGTTTAGATTTTCTAAATTGGTTTGAACTGTTCACCCTCTGGTCATAAGCTCAATTCTCAGACTGTTAACTTACCGCTGCGTGTATTTGAGATGGTGGTACTTACTGGCTGAGCCATTTTTACCTCAGGACATGCACCCTCTCTCTGGACTGGTGATTATTCCCAGACTTTATTGCTACTCTCAGGGCACATTCACTACACACCATCACTGACGTGCAAGCATCCAACACACACGTTATATGCACACACAAACATGCATGTCTTCACACAAAAGCACAGACAGTTCACCTTGAAGAAACAGATACTGATGTTTCTTCCAAAGGACTTTGAGAACAGTGGAAGGGAATTTAATCGATTCGGTGATAGCGGGGCAAGGAGTGATTATGGTAATATGTCTTTGTTAAAAACACACACCCACACACACATAGGCCAGCTTTAAAATACATTCTAATTTCTTTCTCCCATTCTCTTTTATCGCTTCCTCTTTGATCCGCCACGCTTTTGCCTCCTCCTTCATCTGTTGCCGTTATTTTAATCCTCATCACCATCTGCCCCCTGCTCCAAGGGTCAAAGAGCGGTCATGTTTGCTAAAATCAACGACAGCTTTGGATAGAAATTATGACGCACTGTAGATTAAGTGCAAAGCCGTGATGTTCCCTCATGTTTTTTCACTCCATGCAGATGCTTCACGAATCTCTCCCCAAACACCATAATTCAAAAATATGACAGGACATTTACCTTAATCACTCCCACATTTTATTTTGTAGAGTTGCTTATTAACCTGTCATTTACAGTACACGCACATACACTAACAATGAATCTGAAAGCGTAACCATAGTTCAGCTGTAACCCAACACATAAACACTGTACGCTGAAGACTGCAACATGACGTGTGTGTGTACAACTCCAAAGAGATGTACATCCAAAAATTTCCGCTATCACCTTCAACTCACCCACAATCACTTAATGTAGCCTCCATTTATTCCATGTGTACTGTTTACTACATGAAAGCTAAATGGCCGCAAATTTGCCTTAATAGACCATTACACCATAGACCATTATGCTTTTTGCGGAGGACTTAGATATGGCACACATGCGTGGTGCGGAACTGAGGAGACTGCCAGCTATGATGAATAGCTTTCAATCAGGACACAAAATGGGTTCGCACACCTCTTGGAAAGGGTTTAGCCAGATAATTGCTGCAGGTAAGAAAGGCTATTTGGATTACTTTGTAGGACATTCATTACAATCTGATGGGGTTCATAAGTGCTCTGCATAAAAAACATTCAACCTTGTGAAAAATTAAATTGCTTTTTAAAAACATGTTTTAGATAATTTGTATTCACCTAAGATTACTGAAAGTTAAAGTTTATTTGCGAGAGCTTTAAAAGTTGTCGAGGTTAGTGGTTACTTTTCTGGCTGACATTTTGGCAATAAGAAAAAAAAAATACATATCCTATCCCACCAGCTTTGAATTAGCAAAGACAATTTAATGAATAGTAATGGGAGCAATATGCTATAGTAGAAAACCCCCACTTGAAATTACTTGAGAAGAAAGACTGTTTAATATTTAAATGTTTTATTAAACATATTAATTATAGCAAAAATGTCTGTGACATAAAAAAAAATAAAAAAAAGTTTCACTTGTCTTGTGTCCTGTAGGCTTAAAGTTTTCCTATGGGGCATACCTCTCTGTGACACTATCAGAATTGTTTTTATTTTTTTGTCCTTGCGTGATTGTATACTATTTTACTATTTTAACTTGTCTAGTGAGAGGCAGACTTTCAGGACTGCAGAATGAACATAAAGCAGACAGTTAACCTGTTACTAATGCCACAGGTGACAAAGTTTAATTCCATTCTGCCCATTAGACCTTCTCCTCCACCTCTCTGTGACCGTGTTTTAACGGTGTGATATGAATACCCAGACAGCTATTTGCCTATTTATCCCAAGCACAAAACAATGTCTGTCAATCTCACAGCAAGGCCGATAATGCTGTGGGTGAATGGATCTGTTGCAGGGCTTTCGGCTGGGAAACCAAGGTTTGATTCTCGCAAATATATATTTTTTTCCTTTTTTTCAAAAATCTTTTTCAGTTGCAGAAAAGAGTAAAACACAGGTGGAGTTTAGTCCATGTGTGTGTGAAGTGTGCAAGCATGAAGTGGGCTTAAAAAAGTCTGAAGTGGAGATACTGGCAAGAATACAATGTGTTTTATATTCAGGTTCTGAAGCTGCTTAAATGTGTAAAATTGATTTCATTAAATAAAATCAATAAAAGCATCTCTTTGATATACACAAAACAGCGTCATCCTTACTGTCTCGGTGACAAAGTATGATAAAAATCTATTAACCCGATGAGGACAGATGTGCCAGTTGGCATGATGGGAGCAACGCAATCTCACTCCAGCTCTAGTTAACACTCACAGCTTCCTCGGCCATGCCAGGCAGTGTCAGCATGTGGGCCTGCTTTGCCCTGTCCTGAGGCAATAAACCTGCTTTGGATCAGATTGAGTCATATTCCATCCACCTCCAAAACCCACCCAAACCAAACGAGAAGCTGTAAAAATAAGTTTTAGAGCTGTTACGTAAACCAAACTAAAGGACATTTTGGTAGTTTTTTTCTTTGGAAACATGTTTTTTTCTTTATAATACAATTTGAAGAATTTCCAACCTAGTGAGCATACTGTTGAATCGACACGAGGCAGTAGTTAACCAGAAAGACGCAGGGAAAGGTAATTACTAGCATGTGCCATGGTTGAGACAGCAAACCTTTTCATCCAGGGTCATCCACCACGTTCAGAGTCCAGTGTTTGTAATGTCCATGGTTAAATGTTGACCTGGGTGAGGTGGAGACAGGCCAGGCACAAGCTCATGTGGTTGGCCTGTCTGAACCAGTGGGGAACCATCAGGAGGTCATAGCCAAAGTGGGAGCATGGAGCCAGGTGTCAGCATGATGTTCAGCTCCCATGGGGGTACAACAGGACACGTTGTGCCCTTGCACCCCAGGCTACTCTGTCCTATTGACTTGCAGTCATCCAGACAGTCACCTTTGAACTTTAGTCCTTTCTGGTTCAGACACATACGATAGTAGTTACTGCGTTGTCCTCTGGGATGTGATATAAAGTTAAATGTTAATGGATTGCCATAATGAGTTGTGAGTATATGTTTAATATGATACATATATTGTAACCAATAGTCATGGAACTATGGCTTTGGCCAGTATACTCTGTTTTGTCTGTGGTGATTTCTGCACGAGAGTTTGGACATTGATGGGAACATCAAACTTTGCCAGCTTAACAAAAGACATTTTCACTCCCGGTGTCAATTTTGTAGTAACAAGGTTTAACGCTGCTCCTGCTGTCTGACTTCAGCCTGACTGCAGCAGTCCACTCTTAAGAGCCGTACCTTTGTCTCGTCCAATTCTTTTGGATTTTAACATTTTGAGTGAAATGGAATGTCACCTTGAAGACTACATTTGATGAATGTAAGAAATGCGAAAAATGCACCCTGTCAAATAATTATTTGTGTTTTGAAAAGAGGCCTTTCAAAGGATGAAAACACATTTGAAGCGTCAATCTAATTTTTCAATGTATTTTTCTCTTTTTCTTTTCTCCCTTTTAAAGGCATTTGGCTTTGCTTTACATTTTTGCTTTGATCACGGACGTTTTTGTGTGAACATGTTGCTTGGTTTTCTGTCTGTTTGTGTCGTTGTATTTTCAATTTCATATGATAATTCAATACAGTATTAGACTCATTTAAAAAAAAAAAAAAATGAATGGATTTATTATGACAACACAATAATGCATGATATACAACCATTCCACCTTTGAAACTTGATATACCATTCAATATTGTGTCATTCACTTCCGTCAAAGACTGCTACATTATCCAGACCCATTACCAACCTCTTTCCAATTCAAGCTTACTTTGCCCCAAAGTGGAATAAAACACGATTAATGATTTCAATTACTCTGACCCCGCTCGCCATTTACAGTGCCTGAAGTCTGGGCGAGGGAGCTATGCTGCATAAAAGCTGATGGTGAAGGACATTTACTAGGGGAATGATTCAGTGAGAGGCCTGGCAGTTTGTGCTGGCTCATCAGAGGGGGAACAGAGCTTTTCTTTGTCCTGGAGCCTTCCCATTGCTCAGCTTGGAAACCACATTGTAGATTCATGCTGCTGATGCTGCTGGCTGCCATTCTCTTTTACAGGTCTCAAGATGGGATACCTGTGTAGCGGCAGATTGGGCTCATGAAATTTCAGAATGAGCAGAATGTCTTAAAATGCTAATTTTATGCCATTCGCTCATAAAATAAGTGATATAGGTAGCATGTTGTATTACAGCTCTGTAATAACACGGTAACAGTGTGGAAATAGCTCCGGTAATACACAGTATACGTATGTAATAAAGGTAATAAAGTAGTGATAGAATGTAATAACGCCTGTAATAACCAATGAAAATTCTATATTCGTAATTACCATATTATAATGTTGAAATTCATCCTCTCCTATGTCACAAACATTCCCTTTTGTTTGAAGGTAATACTGTAGAAATGATATGTTTAATCCGTTGATGTGCTACCTGGAAACATTTTTGGTATTTTCTGTGTAATAACCATGAATCGAGGCTGCAAAATATACAACTGCCTGTTTCTATTTCATTTCATAGTAATATTGAATGAATTCTAATGAAGAAACTTGACATGCCTCTATCATATGTATGGAGACGTGCTCCATTTATGTTATTCTATGCAATATTTTTCACTTAAATGTGTTTTCATACTTTTGCATCAAATATATCTCAACATTTTGTGCAAAGTCAACTTCGTATCATAATAGAATCTTTACCGGGAACGCTGATTTCTTGTAGTGCACTGGTAGAATATTATTAGAGGGCACAGCAACAGAAAGTAAAATGCTTTTTTCATTCAGTGTGTGTATTACATACATAAACCATTTTACAGTTATTGGCCAGAGTTGACTGATAATTGGTCAAGATTAAGCCTGAATTAATCATTATGTTTGAAATTAGAACTGAATCATTTTACTTTGTTTGATATACATTATTC
Organism: Coranthus polyacanthus; assembly: GCA_037367275.1. Taxonomy (NCBI): domain Eukaryota; kingdom Metazoa; phylum Chordata; class Actinopteri; order Kurtiformes; family Apogonidae; genus Coranthus; species Coranthus polyacanthus. The sequence continues at coordinate 10,082,607 of JAPQRN010000019.1, read as the reverse complement.
ATACATTATTATTCATTAAAACCTGCAAGTTTACTGTATGGTTGTTGAGTCTCATACTATAAGCACCTGTTTCCAGTAGAAAGGATGTGATTAAACCCACTGGCTGTTTGCAACCTGCCGTTTGCAGTGCCTGAAGTTAAGTGGACATAGCTGAGCATCTAGTCAGCAAAAAACTGGTTGTTTGTTTGCTTTTTTCTCAGTAGTTTACTGGAATATAAATCAGAGCTAAATTAAGAATAAATGGTGGATGTTTAATTGCTAAAAAAGTCAATGCTGCTGCTGTCCTGTTTCTGTTGAAACTGATGGCTAACAAAATACAAATGTATAAATACAATAAAAAAACTCCCTGTTGTAATATAAAATAATGTAACACAACACTAACTATATCCAGTGCTGATTTTACACAATAAGACATTTTGCTGCATTGTGTTGGGAAGGACTTTTTAATTAAAGGTTATGCGGTTTATTTACAAAGAGAGAGGAGGAAATAGTTTAAAAAAAGGCTTTATTCCTGCAAGGAACACAGGACACATGTTAAAAATGTACAGATACTTAGTACTGTACTGTTCTTTGGACATAAGCTTATACCACATAAAAAGAAGATGTGGCAAGGCAATAGAAGGAGGAATGTGAGAAATGTTTTGAGAGTTTTCAATTGAGAATAGAAATGAATAGTGCTTATACTTGGCTTGAGGTCAGAAACATAATATCTTTTTATTTTCTTCTTCACAAGTGAAGCTGAGAAGTCACAGGTATGGCTGCAGATTAACTTAGGCACATCCACTCTACTGGGTCCTCCCCACAGCCAAGACCCCATCATCCTCACATAACAACCAGGTGGCCTGAGGACATCTTGAATATTTAAGCGCGAATAAAATGCACGCGCAGTGTAAGCTACATTTTCTTAATTACTTAAACTGCTTTTCATAGGAGTTTTGAGGAGTAAATGATAGCTTATAATAGCAAAAGGTGGCAAAGGCCAGTGCATTAGTGCAGTACATAACTGAAGCAATTTCAGGTGGTAGTTTAAATCAATTTAAATATTAGCTCACAGACATTTTATAGGTGATGAAAGCATTGCTTGAGGAGTTGCCTGGCTAAATCTTCTCTGCGCGGTATCATTTTGTGTCCCTGGTGTTATTTCCTCTGCCGTGTCATTGGATACAAGGCTTTTGTGAACCCCAGTGATTGTCATGTTCACAGAATCCAAGCCTGTCATTCGGCAGGGTGTTAAGTATCTGTGTGCTGAACAATTATTACAACAAGAAAAAAAGAAAGAAAAAAACAGGTGTCTTTCTTCAAGCTTCACTTCAAAGCATGCCGGTGGCCTTTGAAGTCATAACGTGCCAATACCTGGGTGCAACAGATAGACAGCAATCCCATTTGCGTATAATTCCTCCTTTTCATATGTCCACTGCTGAGCAAATAGGGGGGGAAGGAAAGATAGAAACACAAAACAAAACGTGTTAAGTGTATTCTTTCGTCGCCTGTAATCTCTCTGCACTGTTGAAACGCCTCTGGAACTCAGCGGTGAGGTTGGACAGTAACAATGTCCTTTTCAGCGGCCGATGAAAGAGTTTCAAGTCATTCCCTATTCTGTGGGGGCCTTTGTGCCCCTTATCCACTTATTCAAATCAGCATAAACGGCAATGTGTCATATTAGCAGGCTGAGCAAAAGAACAGAAAAATGCTTTGATATGTATGGTAACAAAAGTGAAAAGACTAGCAGAGAGGGCAATGTGAACACACAGGCCCAATCCACTTATCCTCTCTGGGCTGCTTTGTGACATTCTTGCTTTGGTAAAGGTTACAGACAGCCTGTGTGTGTGTGTGTGTGTATATGTGTGCCGTTGTCTGCATATATGCGCAAAGGAGCAATGGATTTAGATGTGAGGCCTTTTTATGTGCCACATACAATGCCATCCTTACACACACACTTTTCCGCCAGATAGGGTAGGGAAAGGAATTCTGGGAGTATTAGTCAGCCAGACTGGGGCCCAGATTGCCACAGCAGACTTAGAATGACAGATGATGCAAGGAAAGGGAGAGGGAGACTCCGGGAGCAACATCAGGGGGCTGAAGATGTCAGCACCATATCCATCATCCCCGCATATTAGTGAATGCAAGAACTATGAAGCATAATCGTTAATTAGCTGGGGCATGAACTTGCCTTGATAGAAACCCTGAACATTCCAAGGTCTTCCCACCCTCCCTCATGCTTTCATTATTTCCCTCCTTCCCCAGTGGCCGTATCTCTCTGTGGCCCGTCTTCACCCAGTCACCCTGCTTTTTAGTTTGAAAAAAACAAAAGAAGAGGGAATAGAGAGAGAAGGAGAGAAGAGCGGGTGGGGGGAAAGGCCATTCAGAGTTCTGAAAATGTTGCTAAACAGGATTAGAATTGGGTAGAATAGGGGTAAACAGTAGCATGCTGCATGGGGGGCCAGTGGGATGGGAGTTTGCTCAAAGGGGCTGGGAGGGGAAGACAATGGTTAGATTAGCCATCTGTGGGGCTTCTGGTGCCCGGTGTCATTAACCGGCTTAGGGCCCCACAGTAACACCAGACACCATCCTTCACTCATGCATTAAGTATCAAATCTTGTGAGACTTGTCTGTGTGTGTTTGTGAGGATGGCTGGGTGAGATAGTTGTGACAAGGTAATGCCACGCGAAGCTGAAAATTGCATATGCAAACACACATAAGTACAGGCGCACATGCATAAATACACTAAAGTGATCACATCTGCTTGCACACTTAAGCCCTTGCCAGCCCACAGGCAGACACACACTGAATTTTAACATAACCTCCCCATGGAACCAACATGCCCCCACCCCTGCACCCACACTCCCAGTCCCAGTTCGAGGGAACACAGTTTGACATTTGCTTTGTCTCCTTTTTTTGTCTCCTGAGAAGATTGGTGCCATTTTGCATATCACTGTGCATCAGTTAGATGGGACACATAGCTAACACTGGGACCTCATTCAAGTATTTACCACAGAACAGAAAGGGGGGAGAAAAATCTAGTCTATACACATGGGGCGCTGATGAGGTTTTAATTCCCAAATGGTAAATTTATATATATTGCCCAAGGATCGGACTATCATGTTCTTTTTATTTATATGCATTTTATCTTTAGTGTAATGGTTGCTTTACATCAGTTCACACTGGTGGCATCTTATCATTTTGATCACTGCTTTCTTTATTTTAAATAAATTCACATGCTAACACCACCGTGAAAGAGCTCACCATAGATGGGTTCTATATGTTTAATTTAAAACTGGAACATATAGTATGTGAAGACGAGACAAAGAGAAGAGATAAAAAGAAAGGGAAAAAAAGACAAACCTAACTGATGAGCCGAGAAACAAAAGATTACATGTATTGAGCAAATGATAATGCCAATCTTCATCATAACCATAAATCATTCATGACTGCACAGTTAATAGCTCTCTATGTTGACTCATTAGGCCTTACCCCCTGTGAAGTGTATATTATGGCCCTGACATAAATGAATCGTTCACGGTATGAGGTTGAAATGCACACAGTGCACAGTGACTGTAGTACAATTACAGTGATAAGCTTGCATTGTCAACCTAATTTGTAAGATCGGTTGCTCTTTCTCTCGTTTCTTTTCTCAACATCTTTGAATTTTTTTTTTAAATTACTGTCTTAGTCTTCAACTTCAACTTCCATTGGGTTTATCAACTTTTCAAAGTATCTCGCAGTTGTTCTCTTCCATTTGGTGCACTCTTCAATAATTATTATGATAAGGGGCATCTATTAGTAGTCGCGGAAAGGAAGCATGATACTCAGACGTATGATGTGCGGACATTGTAAAAGAATCCTTTGACTGAATCTGCTGTACTTCAATGGCAGGGTTAACCTTTTAACCCTTTACTTTTAAACGGAAGAAGCATTTAGCAAGTTTTATTCACATTATATGGGAGCCATCTTATTTTGAAAAAATGTCGTTAGAAACAAGATATATTTTCCATCTGTCTTTTGCCACTTTAAAAGCTTCCAAAACCTTTCACCTTACCTGTGATCAGTTCCCATCATTTTCACCAGTAGGCTTCGTTTTCACCTTGTGCCATCTGGCTCTTGCCTAGAGGTTACCTAATAAGGTCAAAGCTGGTACACATGTCTGCACACTCTGCCTTTATGTTTGACAACAAAACACCTAGGTGTGTGTCTCCTGCTTTGTATGTGCCATTGTCAGCTCACCTCGTAATCCACTCTGACATCTCAATCCTCAATACTGGGTAAAAGGTGGCCTACATAGCAGGCAGAGAATAGACATTGTTCAGTCTAATTGTCAACCTGCCGTCCCAGGAGGAGAGAGGAGGAAAAGTACTGGCCCTGAGGAACTGCTAGATTATGTAAGATAGGAAGAATGCAATGTTCTGCGTTGGCTTACATATCATAGATGAGGACAGGGGAGCTGATAAACACGCAGGTTTGACAAAATGCATTGAGGAAACAAGATTTTGTTAAGTTTACAACTCCCCGAAGTAATTTTAGTAATTTTACATTAAATTTTCCATGAAGTACAGTTTGTTTTTATCAGTCTATCACTAAATTTCCCCTCAGGTAGTATGGATGCTACTGCGAAAAGAGTCAGAACTACAGAATTGTGAAAGCTTACAAAATTTCAATGAATATATGAAGTATACACACAGTCGCCCCTTCGTATTACCTAAAATGCCTGCTTTGGCTTTACATCAGTTTAGTAGAAGTAACTCATTTTGTCCCTGTATACCAATACACTAATTATAATAATATATTATAATAATTTCACACATGGGCATTTTTTTTAATAACATATACATTTAAACTAGACACCACATTGTCAGCCAGTCAGGTTTGGAATGGTACGAGAGGTGTTTAGTTTGGACTGATTTGTGCCATTGTCTCCATTAGCCCTTCTGATGGAGGCATGCAAACTCAAGTGCCACTTTGTGATGTGCAAACGAGATCCCGATTAATGGATCATAGAATTGTTCATTAGCACTCCTGCCATAGCGGTGCTTGAAAAATGCAAATTGGTTGTTGTTTTTTTCTCCCCTCCCCCAATCACCTTTCAAGTGCTATTTGAAGTGGAGCCCCACTATTAGCAGCATTTGGTTGTGAGTAACTGGATTAGGGTGGAGGTTTTGGCTCAGACACACCTCCATAAAAGTTTATTCTAGCAGAAGCCAGAGCTCTCCACTCCTTTCTTCTAGTACGCGTATTTCATTCAAACGCGTGCAAAAATCAAATGAATGCATTGCAGTGTCCTTCAGTCGTGGCCAGCTGAAACAAACAGATGAACGTGTCCGTCCTTGCAGATCATGTCTGATTATAAGCGATGTCATATTAATGTACAAGGATCAGATTCAAAGGAATGTATTATGTATAGGCTCTAACACTACCCCATCTTTTTGTATCACAGTAATACATATAAGCTCGTAATTTTCTCGCTTGGGTGAGCTATTTTCTGGAAAATACCTAAACCAGTACAACCGAAGTTCTTCACCAAATTTGTAATGGGTACGTTGAGCAGGAGCATGTAAACTAACACTCGCTATATACACATTATACCGGTGACGCATTCTGTGCTGTGTCCATATGCTCATTTTTGTCATTGATGATTGATTTTCATTAAAAACAGATCAGTTCAAAGGTCAGGATGAAGATGAGATTATTGCAAACTCCTGATTAATTCACTGGATAATTGGCATGACAAGTATTCAATAGTAACTTTCAATTCGGCTGCTAAAATGCATTTCAAAACATCAACACAGTTTTTCTTAATGACTCCTCACATCTATCTTATGTGGGCCAAGTTATTTTCTGGACTTCTTTGAATCCTGTCATGTCATTCCTTCAGGTGCTAGTCTCCCCCATCTCTTAAAGGAAAAAGACGGCTCCATGGGGGATTGTGGAGATTAGGTGTCTTTCTAAATTAGGGCTGACAGGGCGCTACGGCTCATCCCCTCTCTCCCTTGGGTATTTACACAGCACTTGGCTGGCCCACAGGTGGCTAATATGCTGTTAGCAGTGCCCCCTCCTCTATATGGTTTGTGTACATATTTGCGTTAGTATGTAAAGAGAAAAGAAAGTGATAGATAGGAAAGCATAAAGGTGATGAAAAGCTGCCGGATAATCAATCAAACAGATAAAGAAGTGAGCACACACAGATGTTTTCATGTGATTACTCACTGCAATGTTTCACAATGGAATGTACATTCTCTTATAGTACACACATTTTAATAAAAAACAGTGCTCTTTTACTGCACCATGACCAAAGGCTTCATGTGTTTCTCTTTTCTGAAAGCTTTAAAGCTCTTAAAAAAGTCTCCAGACACAATGTTTTTGACCTGTACAGCTATGTATTATCATTGTATCATAAGTGTAAAGAACTAGAGATGCAAAAGAAGTAAAAATGAATGGCGCTTTGCGATTGTGAAGGGTTCATTGTGTGGCGTCTCTGCTCATTAATGACACGCGATTTGCAGTTTTCATTATGGACCAGTCTGTGTGCCGAAAATAAACACTAGAAAGTCAAGGACAAATTGCACTTGGCGCAAAACTGCATGGGTGTGTTTGAGCCAGCATGTCATTAACATAAAATCTTTTGCGGATATGTCCTTAAAACAGAGCAGATTGCAGGCACAATGACACAATGCAGCGCAATTAGCAGGTGGAATCCATTCTTCGTGGATTTGGCTCGATATGTATAACATTCTATGTATATCAGTGACTGAATCCAAGGTTGACTGAATATTACATGCTCATGGATTAATCATTCATTCATACAAATTCCTGTTTATATGTAATTATATAAAAATACAAAAAAAAGCAGATAGGCCAAGATATGTGAAACGTGGGCTGGAAGGAACAGGAAGGTTGCTATGCACACACTGCACGTGTCCATGTACTGTATGTGTAATAGTTATGTGAATGTGTGAACAGTAAGCAGAAGCAACCCATGCGCATGTTTCATGTTGCTACTGTGGTCCATTAGTGAGTTTTTGGTGTTGTTCTGCCTCTTGGGGGCTTGGTCATACAAGCAATTAATTTTATCTTGTGTATTTATGTCAAGTAGAAAGTATTGTTATTCATCATTTTGAGTAAGTGCGGCTTCTGTTTCACTTGGCGTTTTAATCCATTACAAGTGAGCCTGCTATGATTGGAGTGAGAATGAAGCAAAGAAGTAGGAAAGTCAGGACACTCACGTACAAAGTAGCTCAAAGGGAAAGGACGCAGTGGGAATTTTATCATTTGTTCAAGCTCAAATCACACTGGACCATGTTTTTTTTTTTTTTTTCTTAAAGACAAACACTTATGAAAGGTCTGAGGTTTTAAAATGCAAGCTGACATATGTAGGTAGAGGCTGTCATAACATAGACAGTTTATGTTACAGTATTTGACAAAGCCATGCAAGTAAGTCTAAGGCCTACGTTATTGTGTCACTGCATTATATGCTGTGCTACAACGTTGAAATCAACGAGAAGCAGATATAAAATTTGTTCTTGCCTGGGTCACTCAGTGGGAGGAAATTTCTTATAATTTATAATCATAATCAGTAACGGGCAGTTCTCTGTCCATCATACCATAAAAGAGAACAAGAAATTAAAAGTGTCCAGAAAAATACAGACGACTTGCATTTTAATGGGAACAATTCAGCAGCATATAACAAGGAAGAGTGGTTCAGTGAGTAGGAGTTAATAGCGTAGGTTTGTATTATGGTGGGATAAAGTCCAGTTTATTGCCACTGTTACGTATCCACAAGCTCTCTCGTCTCTACTGTTGCACTCGGCTACAGTAACTTCTTTAGAAAAAGCAGTACCAGACAAACCACATTAAAGGCTCAGGTTTGGAAAGTATCTACCCTGCTGAAGTGTCCTTGAGCAGGATTTACAATCCTTACAGCACAGGAGTGTCGCTGTAGTTGACCCTGACATCTCTGCAGAAACAAAGTATTTTAGGGAAATAAATTGTTACAATCAGAGTATCAACACAATCTGTTAAAAACAAAGCTCTATCATGGCGCAGCTTTGCTTTGAAGGTTTGTTTGTGTTATTTGGTAGCATTAAATATAAGAGTAATATATGCAGCGTTATCACACTATAAGCACTATTATGTATGCATGCCACAATTTCCATAATTCCCTCTAACTGTCTACTGTTATGTTTGTTAATTAATTTACAGTGAATGAGTTTATTATCTGGGCCTCCGTGACCAAAGGGCCATTAATTTCTCCATTAATGCAGGAAAACATGGGCTCAAGCTGCAACAAAGGAGTAGGTGTTTCAGCGAAGCTTGAAAAGGGGCCAGCCTTGGATACGCCTGTCGTAAGACAAACCATGAAGACAGCTTCAGGGTTTGTAATGACTGTTCGTGGAAAAAACGTATCTATCCACTTGTGGCTCCAACAAACCTGCCGTAAAACCTGCAGACTGCACACTCCTCTCTGTCTTTCCATGTACAGTTAATATCAAAGCAACCTGACGCCAGAAGCTTTCCACTGGTCCTGTCCTGAAGTCCAATATGTTTCATATAACAATCATTTTAAATAATCATGTCTGAGCTCCGTGCTAGTTTTTGGTCATTTAGATTAAGAAACACTTCAGGTATGAAGGTTGTCATTCACTGTCCGTGAAAATCTCTGTGAAAAGCTGCTCTTTTTAATCTTCATCTCTTTTTCTCTCCCTCAGTTGGAGTCATCCTGGCAGGCTCGTGTTATTTAAAACCCAGCCTCTTGAGACTTGGAAACCAGTCAAAATGACAAATGACAATATCTGATCCAATACACTGATAAAACTTCTCTGTAAACAAATCGTAATGCAAGTGTATCTTGAAAATATAGCAAATATAAACTTAACATCTTATCTAATTGCTGTCATGTTCATGTACATGTAGGTGGTTTTCACTAATAAGATTAAATACATTTAGAAGGCAATGAGCTGTTTCATTTATACATGTATGTATACTGTATATACAAAAAAGCCAACATGAACTTATGTTCTTACTCTTGTGTTCAATGTAGTGTTTTGGAAAAATTTGAATTTTTGCCAGCATAAAGCTTATGGTAATAAACCACTCTGTATACAATTTGTGCATGCAAAACAGCTGAACTATGTATTGCACCATGTTGTGCAGGAGCATTACTTCATTGAGTAATACAAGTATAAAGTGCATTCTCTAAGTCCAAGGACACCGCTCAGCCAAAATAAACTGAAAATAAACAGTGAAAATCACAGATAGGATGGCTGTGATGCCAGGATGACATACTTATAGGAAAAAAAAAAAAAGATAAATCATGTCTTCTTCCTCCTTCTGACCTACAGCTTTCTGATTTTGAAAGAGTGTAAAGTGAAAAGCCACTGACACATTCTTTGAAGACCTAAAAAAAGATTGTTTTTATATAGGCAGATAAAGACATGGAGCACTTAAAAGGAGCTCTAATCCCAAGTGTGTGCCCCAACCCAAATACACACAAAGACAGTCCCTCACTTCCTCATTGAAGACAAATTCAGTCCTTGTTCACTCTCAAAATAAGAAATATGCTATGGTACATGTCTGGATTGCACAGTTGCTTTTCATTCGGTTGCTCTATTCTGCTATTCATTCTGGTTTGGCAATTACTACTCACACATTGACATTTACTATTCAAGTCTTTGCTCCCTATGTGGTTATTGTACACTCAGTTTGCACAGTTTGCCACCGCCATGTGCTACAACACATCAACAGATGGTAGTATTCCAGCCTTGTCGAGAAAGTTGCTGCTTGTTGCAGATACATCAAACCAAACATTATTTTTGGTCTCTGTCAGAAGATTAGCTTGAAACCTTTAAAGCAGCTCATGTGGTTGTGACACCTTGTGAGCAGATGTGCATGGGATGCAAATGAGCGAAATGGAGAGGGATCTACTGTGTTTCTGCAGTGCCAGTGGTACATTTTGCATGAAACAATGTTGTAGCTAACAGGCCTAGATAATCATAGGAAGAATGATGATGGTAATAACCATTACTGGGCTATGTGATAGGCCCTGTGGTGATACTTGTTTACAGTTATTAGTCAGCGCACTATACCACACTGCACGGTGTACATTAATAATGTCACTCTGCGTGTTAGAGACACAAAAAAGATGAAGTGTTATAGGTTAAATGTCTGCATCTGAATGCCACTTTTAGATTAGAGTATGTGATTGTTTATGCTCTTGTGTAATTGTTTTCACATGCGTATGTTTGCGCCAATCTGTGAGTCTTGTCATGAGTTTGTATATGAACACAAGTGTGTCTGCATATGTGTGTGCTTGTGTGCATTAAGTGTGTTTTTGCAGTTCTGTTTCTGCTCAGTATCCATCTGCAGCAAACCCATCCATCAATCTGTCGGCTCCCCAGCCCAGTGTATCACCTTTCCTCTTCCCCCTCGCATTCCTCCCATCCTTTCCTTTTATCTAACACCTCACTCTCTCTCTCACGAAGCCCCCCCTTATCCTACTTCATCCCTGTCACCTACTCACAGTCCCATTTTAGGCATTACCATACCATGTTACTGCTGCAAGACAAAAAACATGCATGTTAATATGTTTTCTGTAATGTCTCTTTTCTGTCTACTCGTGTCTGTTTAGGGTTTTTTTTTTTTTTTTTTTTTCCTCGTTTCAAGGATCCAAGAGTCATGGAAATTGCTTTGCACATCTAGAACGTTTAATCAACCAAGGGAAAAAAAATACCAAAGTTGCAAATAAGATTGCCCTACTTCAAGCACACGGGCGCACACAAACACTGACACACATCAAAACCTCTCCATCCAGCTAAGGCCATTTCCTCCACTCCTGGGGGCACCCGAGAAACTAGCTGAGGTCAGTGTAATTGTAGTGCTCTTGATCAATGCTCATTTGCCTCGCTGGCTGCTGTCTCTCTCTCTGCACACATACCAACTCCAGCCAGCCATGCATCATTCATAAGGAGTGTAAAGAGAAGCTCAGCAACTCTGAGGCCTTCTAACCTCTAGTCCAAGGCTGGCCCCTCTGTGCCCTCTGTGAGTTATGTTTGTTCTTGTCTGTCTGCAAACGTGACAAGGTGTCCAGTTGCTGGGCAGAAGTGTCATCTGGATGAACAGGATTTGACCGTCAACATACAAGTATGGGGTAACACATGTAGAACTCGGGTATGAGGTAGGTGATCATCTCATGTGACTTAGATAATGCAAATTACTGTCTATTTTAACACTTGGTCTATTTATATCTACTGAGAATTTCCTTCTTAACTTAGTTACTCAAGCAACCTAGGGCAGTGTATACTCTGGAAATGTAATTACTTGGGTAAAACCTGGTTAAGCTCATGGTGTAATCATTAGAAACCTGGTTAAAGGGTCAGTTCAAATGAAATGCAACAAAACTACACGCACGAGCCTAATGTCTTTACGCAGAAGGTAGTGTGCTACTCAAGAAACACATGGATGCAGTTATCAGCGTTGAATAGATTATAAAAACATTTCAGTGAGGACATAATGCAGTGTCCATCTACCATTTTGTCTACCGTGTTTATTTGATCGTCCTCATACTCGCATAGGATTTTACAATTTTTACCAATTTACAGATTTTCCAATACTAACACAACAAAATCAGAAAATATTTCCTAAAAATCAAGGTTGGGGCATATTTGAAGTCTAAATACAAGAAATGCAGTATTTGATAGGGAATAGGAAATATTTGATAGTCATATCTTCCTTACTCAATAGAAATGTGCTTCTGTTTGGATAAGCAGTTCTTCTCCTGCATAGAAAGCAGCCGACTTTTAAATAAAACAAGGTAGGGAATATCTTTTGTCTTTTGACAGGAAGACAAGGGTACTCTGATACTGTACACTACATTGTATTCATCTGGAAGATGCTTTTTACCCAAAGTAACTTTCAAATCATGAAACAACAAATGCTAGATATCATTGAAAAGCAGGAGTGTATCCCTAGTATAGAAAGCATCCTGTATGCTACAGTACAAGCGTTCTTTCTTTCTTTCTTTCTTTCTTTCTTTCTTTCTTTCTTTCTTTCTTTCTTTCTTTCTTTCTTTCTTTCTTTCCCATTTTACATTTCCTGTACCATCCCAACGTTTTCTGATTTGGGGTTGTATTAACAGAGTAATTAAAAAAGATGGTAAAATTGGACCACCACACCATAACACTTGTTAGATGATCTAAATAAAGTGAAGGAGAACAATAATGAAAAAAAAAAAGGTGCCCACTGCTCAGTCTTGAAACTAGTTTATGGACAATCCTATCTTCTGCATGGGTGATTTAATGTAATAGATATCTTGAGCTGCAGTGTAGTGCGGTGACTCATTTACCACTTAGTCAAACCACTCAATTTAAAAATAAACATTATAATCCAAAATGAAAGAATATAATGTTCATTCCACACTACCTGAATCAACAAATCCATTTTCTTTGATCCTTGCAATCCAAGGCCACGAAAGTCAGGATAGCAAATTCATTTCTAATTAGCCATCAGCAAACAACATGGTAAATCATATTCTTGTCCATGTCTTCTCATTTCTTTTTTTTCTCACATCACCCGCAAGACCAGTACATAAAAGTGCATGCAGGCAGGGAGACAGATAATCAGGGAGGCATTATGTAAATAATTTCCTCTGCTGCTGTGCGGGAGCTATGTGTATTTAAACTTTCCTGCTGTTGCCTCGTTTTGGCTTCCACTAGCGCCTGTTCATTAGTAAGGCAAGTCCAGCAAATGAGGTAATATGGACAGGCAGTGTGGCATCAGCTAGATCAGTTGACGTTTTTTTTTTTTTTGCAAGAAACAATTCTACGGCCGGGGTAACAAGAAGAAGCTGTGAGGCGCAGTGTGACCGGATCTTTTATGGCTATGGAGCTACCCTGCCTGGCAGATGCAAAGCTGGTATGAAAGGTGGTGACAGTTTGTTTGTGTGTGGGTGTGTGCATGCATCTGCCAGGCGAAAAGGGGAAAGAGCTCATGAAAGAAAAAAAAAAGAAAAAAACATTCCCATAAAGATACTGCAGAAAACAATAAAGTTGCTTTGTGCACACAGGCCTCGTGGCTCTGACTGTACCTCCCACACTTCCCTGTGTCTCCCCCTTGCCTGCTCCATCACCACATCTCTCCTTTGATCCTGCCCTTTTCTTTTCACAGGCCTCACTCCTTCTGTGGCTGCATCCACACAAACACCGTCTCTCCCTGTGTTTTCTCCTCCTTTCTTTCTTTCCTTCCCTCCCTGGGTATCATCCAGACTTTGATCTGCACCACAGACTTGCACATCCCCTTCCCCTTTCTTGTTCCTGCTTTGCTGTTCATCTGTCTCCGTCTGCCATGCATCTTATGAGCCTTTACCTTTGTTTCTCTGGGCTTCTTCCACTGCTTACTACCTCATGCTACTTCATACCAGCATATCCTCACATAACTGACTTTAGTCAACAAAGACTACCTACGTCTTAGCCTGCTCATTATACCCTACAACTAATGTTTGAAACCAAATTACAGTGTGAAATAATCCAAAAATGAACACTGACTTTTAACACCAATAAACACCAGAGACTTTTTTTCTGAGTCTTTGATCTAAGGTAAACAATTACTAGACAACCTGAATGTCAGGAAGGGATGAATCTGTAGTTATTCAGGATGACTTTCTTCTGACAGTGGGTAATTGAAGACCTGAAAGGCATAAAGATTTAAGAGGGTAAAGAGAAGGACAATGATGAATGGCAAGACTATCATATGCCCCCGTATCTATCGGCCCTCCTGCCTCCCCACCTCATTCGAAGTAGGCAGTAGCCATGGTAACAAGGACAAAGAAGGACGAAACGGGAAGTAAGTATAAAAGTGGCAGAGTGAAAAAGCAGAATGTGAAAACGAGAGAGAGGAGGAAGATGCAGAGGTAGAGGCAGTGCATTGCAGATGGTAAGAATATGGAAGAGTGAAAGAGAGGAAGGCAGGAACAAGCAGTGGCAGGACACAGACAGGTCATCTCCCCTGAGGTCTGACCCCGGGCAAACAGCAAGTTCTTCTTGCTGGGTGGATACGTGAGCCTCGTGAGGACAGTGACATTTGCAGGCATCACGTCTCAAGGGAAGCAATTTTATAGACACCGTGCACTGCTGCAAATTTCATTTCATACAGCAAATTTGACCCTCTGGGATCACAGCCATTCAGGGCCATCTACTACTTACCTTTGTTTTTCCTTATATTTGGATCTGTCACCGCATGTCCTTGTTAGGATAGTTCTTTCGTTTGATGCTCGCTGAGAGTCTCTGAAGCACTTAGCCTCTATCAGGTGCTTTAATTGCAGATACTTCAGCATCCTTACCTTTCTATAGAGTCTATTTTTCAACAGCGTGACAGTTAAGTTTGTCACTTGGACACTCTCATCAAGGTTGCCTACAGTAGTTTTCCCAGATGACAAAGTCTATGTTTAGATGAATTTACAGTAGGGCTGCTGAAAATCGTTGGCCTCACTCAAACCTAGTAGAAGAAATATAAGCAGGTTTAGTATTTTTCTTCTGCCTTTGCTTCAATGAGGCTCTCAGTTGTTACGAGCAGAGGAAATAGATATTTCAAGGCCTAATATCCATAACATTTAAGTCGGGAGCCTATTTCTGTTCACATTAGTTTCCTTTCGGAGAGATTTCCCAGATTGTGTCATTAAATGCATAAATATAGGCGCTGCCAAAATTTTGCACTCAGCTAACATTCATTTTAAATGGCCTAAGTAACAGTGTAATTACCATATTTCACAGAGTGTTGCATTGTGGGTTGTTTGTAGCATTCATTTTGCTAGGCTAGTGAGTTGATTTAAGTCTGTTTTTTGTGATTCTTTAGTGTCTATAAGCACACAAGCGTTTGGTTTGTCCTTTAACTTGCAGAGTTTGTGTACAGTAATGATGATTTAAGACAGAATCCTTGATCTGCTGGTCCTGCTTCTGAACTCTGACATGAAATAGTTTGGTTTACACAGGCGCTTCGCCGAAAACAACAGTTCAAAACACAACATTACAGTGTAAAACATTAAACATTTATTCTAAGACTTATAGGACAAATTAGGCCACCACAGTCTGGGCAATTAATGGGAAACACCGCAGTGTTTTTACAGACTCGTTTTTATGTGACGCAAGTTTTATTTGATCCTTTTAGTGATTCTTATCCTTTTGTTTTATTGCTTTTAGTTTGTGTAGTGATGTCGTCTTCTATCAAGTTTCATTTCATTAAATTTTTGTTTCTCTCTTCATTCCTTTTGGTTTTCTTACTTTTATTTTGCGATGTGACATTGTCTTTTAATTCGCTCTTTGCTTTGTCTGTCAAAACACTTTGTAAATTTGTTTTTAATGATGCTATATAAATAAAGTTATTATTTATTTATCTTTTACAGTAAATACTGAATCACTCTTTAGATAGAAAATCAAAGTTTAAAAAGAATGTACTACAACTTCTGGTCAAAACGTAACAAATGTTATATCCACATGTATGTTTTCAATTTGAATATGAGTGATCTGGTCTAAACAGTATTTCTAAAGGTTTTTATTGAATTCTCCTTGTATTATTTATTTTTTACAACACTACATAATGCAGTATTTTTACACTGTGAGCAACAAAAGATGCAAAAAAAAAAAGTGTCTCACTAATTGGACAACAGAATGTGCTAAAGGAGGCAATTATCTCTAACTGACTTGAAGGTAATCAACTCATTGTTTCTCCTTGAGTGACTGTCATATTTTAGGTTTGCATCCAAATATGCAACCACTGATGCTTGCAACCACTTGTCAGTGTTAAGAATGAGAAACCGCAAATGTCGAACACTGTGTAAGATCTTATTCAGACCACTTAATTCAGGTGAGAGAAGGTGCAATTCCCGTCAGTAATTATGATATTAGTTTTACCCTTATATTAAATGCATGTACAGTCTCACGCTATTAACTGAATTAAATTGAGACGAGGCCACAGCAAAGTTATACTTAATAAACTGATGGAAGCAGAGACTCAACACTCACCTATTCCACCTCTCTATCCCACCTGGAGAGTAAAACAAGACCTATGCCCCTGGTTATTATGTCTGCTGTTTCTAGGTATTTTAAAATGCTTTAAAAGTATAGTGAAAACTCATGCAGGGTGAAGTGTTCAGGGTTACCTTTTACAAGCCATTGTCTCCCAGATCAGAGATACCAAATTTAAGGTGAGCTCTCATTAGAGAGAAGGAGAAGTACGCTGGGCTGTCATTATGTGCAAAAGATCAAGGCTACCCTCATGTTGGAATACGTTGTAATAACCTATAAGGTTTGACTCAACTCTAAATTGTCTTTTTTGACTGCCAGACAACACTATTTCCCAACGTTTTTCCTCCTGACTGCGCCCCTTTGAGTTCTTTTCATTTCAAAACTGACCGATGAACTTTAAATGAATATCCTACATTTCTCCCCATGCAGCATAGAGGTGCTAAAAGTTACAATCAAGGTGCACTGGAACGAAAGGAAAAATGAATTAATTCATATGGAAAATGTATATATTGATGAAGAAAAATGTATTTAATGCATCACATTCAAATGATTATACGTCCGGCATATAATGCGGGGGGAGGGTATAGCGATCAGCATGTCTGCCCGTCCGTCCGTCCATCTGCGTGTCTCATCATTTTGTTTCCGGAGCATAAAACTATTCAATACATTTTCACCAAACTTGCCACAATTTATCAGTTATGTGTCGAAGTGATGCCTTTCGCTACTTTGTCATCCAGCGTCCGTCGGACCGTTTGTCATCATTTTATTGGAGCAGAACTAGAAAAGCATTTGATTTGTTTCCAGTGTACTACTCGTAAACCACTCAAGAAACTACCCGACTCCACTGCTTTCAACGGGCAAAGAAAATAAGCTACCATCTCTAACTAAGTACCACTTTTGTTTTTGTTTTTGTGGGGGCTGGTGATGGCTCTTGTTCTTCAGGTGATAGCATAAGTTTCAAATACACTGAACTGATGCTTGCAGTTGAAATCATCATTCGAAAAGGGGAGTGAAATAGGGGATGAAAAACAGTTTACCGAGCTTTCCTGGGTGAATTGTATAAATATGAAACAGAGCTGAAAACCTGACAGTGCGTGCGATAAAATCCTTACTTGGCTAAGAAAATGTTATGGCGGTCTTTTAACTAGATTTTTGATTACAGCAATACAGAGTTCATTTAGAGAATTAGTGCTAAACAGACCGCGGCAGAGTCATCTGGTTTTCAGGTGTCTTGTTCTCTCCTTTTTAATACGAGTATTTACTCCCTTCCTCCCACGATGTGCTTCCGTGTCTCTCCTTCTTTTCTTTGCCCCATAAAACGGTTTGATTGACCCAACGCAGGAGTTCACAAACATGCCTGTGAAACCGGCCATCTGTTCAAGGCATTGCTTGTGAGAAAAATAAATAATTTATCTACGCGTGTGTGTGTGTGTGTGTGTGTGTGTGTGTGTGTGTGTGTGTGTGTGTGTGTGTGTGAGTTGGTGAGCGTGTGTGACCGAGACGGGGGAAAAAAAAAAAAAAAACGCGATAGCCTTTTCACCTCATGCATACATGTGTGCATGTTTAAAATGCAGCAAACGTAATGTGGTTTGCTCTCTAAGAAATTGGTTTGGTTGAACTCAGACAGCAGGGCGCGGACCTATTTTCAATCAAGATTACTTGTGTCTAGAACTTCAGACACTATAAATCAATTCGCATGCATAAAACCTGTCAAAAATAAACCCTGTCAAATAAATGTGTATTGTATAAAGAGCGACGCATTAATAGTTACAAAACAGCAAATCTCAATCCAGTTTAATCCTTTTTCCAATCATTCACTTCCGAGGCTCAATGTTTGACAGCCATTTGAGTTCACAGCGGCTGACATGGGGACAAGTTCCATCTATCTGCATTTTACATAAACCTCTGTGACCCAAAAAGCCCCCCCAAAAAAATGTAAGTCTAGAAGGAGAGAATACAGGAAGTAGATTATGACAGGTGGAGTCCATGATGAGGTAGCCGCAGACGCACACATGCGGAAACACATGCACACGCTCAGGCACAGGTTGTGTCAGTACACGCCTGGGCAGAGACAGTGCAGGCTGATGCTTCAAGAGCCTGTCAGCCACTTTCTTGCCAGTTCACTACTGCCAAGCCTCCTTCCAGGTCTTAATCCTCTTCTCCTCATTCGGATGTAGCAGGACTTTGGGCTCTTCCTGTAATTGGGCCTCGCTGGCTCTGGGCAAGGTGCATGTGTCCGCACATGGCTGCGCGTGTGTGAGCCTTTAAAAGATATTTCCAGAAGATCCTGTGAAGTCTCAGGCCACTGCAGGAAACATTCAAACACTGTAAATCTTGTGTTTGTTAAAGGAGATTATTTCAGCCCATAGAATCTTTGTTTCTGTGCAGATTAGTTTAGCACCACTTTAGTTTATTTTCCACTTGCTCACTGTTAAATCACTTGCTATTAATGGTCATTTTCTTGGTGCATGTCTGACAGATAGTTCTTTCTTTAATTCATTTAAAATTTGTAACTGTAGTTTGCTTTTTGAGTTGAAAAATATATCCGCTTTTTCTCTTAACTAATCTCTCTAACCTTATCCCAGCTCCCTTTTTGATCTTTTTTTCTATTGTCCCGTGTTTGTATCTGAGTCTGCATCATTTAAAGTCTGTTCGTGTCTGCGACTGCATAGTTACCTGAATGATTTGGCTGCAGAACAAAGCAGAACGTCTTTGTGGTGGCGACAGAAATGTCAAGGTGCTAGTATTTCTTTAATAACAACTTGAACCACATTAAAGACAGACGTTTTTCAGCAGTCTGAAATGTTTTTACTTGTCTGTTGAACCACTTGAAGCAACTGTGCTAAATCCTGGCACAGGCCTGTGCGCAGCTCAACACCAGAAAACGAGAAATACAACACTGAGCAGTACTGCACTATAAATGCAAAACGCAAGTCATAACTCTGCCACCAATGTTGTGACAGAGTGTCACTTGGAAAAAGTGGTGGAGAAAGCTTTATAAAGTGATTTAATGTTGCATGTTAAGTACATAGTTTTGATGAACCAAACACTTAGTATGCAAGTGGAAAGGGAAGTTGTCAACTGGTGCAATAAGCTACGTTATATGTTTGATACATTATTATTATTCTAGGAATCTCCATTAACAACTAAAAATCCAAAACATTGTGCGACAGCGGTTACAGATTATATAAGAATATAAAAGATTATAAAAGAATAAAGAAAATCTGTGGCTCCATCCTTACAGTTGCTTATATGAGTTAAAATACTGGTAGATTCAAGCTAAACTGCTCTGACAGGCATATAAAGATAAATAACCCACTGCCTTGATGGACCAGAATGCTCTGTCAATCTGACAAACGTCTATGCTTTTGTCACCACATACATGCATACTCAGACTGATATAGTCACACACGCCGACACTCACTGGTTTTCACCCTTTGCGAGTCGATCAGAGGTACAGGCAGTCAGTCAATGTCAATCAGAAGGTGTCACGCGCAACGTGCCAAGAAAACCAAATGATCCGCTCGCATTCCCATGCTGTGATACATGTAAGAGCAAAGCCATCCTGCGAGGCCAAATTGAATTCTTCATAAATTTAGAGGATGAGTATAAATCTGGTTTGACATATTTTCCGAAACATTCTGAACAATATACATTTACTAAAATAGGAATCATTTACAAAAAGACATGTCTTAAAGGATAAGCACTGCTTATCACAACATATTTCTGTCAAACAAAAGTGGAAATGACTGCTAAATGTTTGTCTAGTACTAGGCAGATATTTATATCATACCATTATTGAAAATTCTATCAGAACTGGAAGTGCTGTCGCTTTGACAAACAAATGAAAATCTGTTCAAAATTCTTGATAGTTTAAAAAACTTCCCCTCGAAATATCAGAGATGAATGCTGGTGCCTTTTTAACTTTTTAATACAGTTCAGCTTTACCGTTGAACTTGCTGGGCCAGTTTCCAGCACATTGAACTGCTGACTATCAATTGCATTCACAGTGTAGTACGTTCAGTGAACAAATCACTAAACATGCACCACTTGCACTGAAAGGACCTAAAACAGTCCTCTGCATCCTGTTTTTTTTTTTTTTCTTCATATTGCCACAAATGAATCACATTCACAGGGATAGAATCAGGCCCTGTTCAGACCTTGTGTTAACATGCACCTTTAGATGTGGCCGGTTGTAATTGCATCTGTTCAGACGTGGCATTAGAATGCATCTCCACGTGCCTCGAGTGATCACTTCTGATTGGATCTGACTTCCCCAATCTATATGCCAATAACCAAGCTCATCTGTAGCCTAAAACATACCGCAAGCTTTCATTTTACGTTGAAAAGACTGGGTTTTGCAATGTTTCTTCATAAATTGAATTAATTGTACTGCTTGAACGTGGTGGCAGCCTTAAGGTGGTGCGTTTTTTTTTTTTTAGCCATTAGTCACTACATGAGGTGACGTCGTGAATCAAACAATACGCTGTAATATGGCATGTGTCCATCGATATGAAAACTTTGACCATTCCATTTGTTTTTACTGGCTTTCTTGAATGACACACACTTTACCACTTATAACACGTTTATACATTTCCAGAGATCATTCAAACTGTAGGTATTCTGTTTCCTCACTGAGAAAAAAAAAAGTAGTAGTGTCAAAGGCAGAGTGTTGTTGAGGTATGCTTAGGCAGCACTACACATATGAAGCACTCGCATTATATCTTTAATATGACTGAATATAATGAGTTTCACAAACAGGCCAGGTAAGCAGTCCTTCAGTCCATTCTGGGACACAAATGTTATGATATATGGATATATCTGTCAGCCCACTTCCAAATGCATCCCGAGTGATCAGATTTGTGTCCTCAATGCGTACAGAGAGTGGTCATATCTTGCGTTGGTGCTGTCTACTTGTGATCGGATTTGTCAGGACAGATGTTTAAAGCCAAGTGTGAACAGTCCCTCCGTGTCTGTTAACAAATCACAAGATTTGTTCTTTTGAACACGTTTTTTTTTTTTTTTTTGCGAATGATACAACACTAGTTCACTACCCAAAAACAAATCATACTTTTCATCATTACCATTCATACCTTTAAATTTATTTCTCATAAATTTTAAATTTAAGGCCAGCTGTTTCTAACAGATGTGAATGGAATGTTTTCCCCACTGAGAAATGCTAAAAGTTTGCATTAATTTTACCACTGATGGCTCCTGTGAATGACCACGGAAACCCACCTGGAACAAGGTATTACCACAGCCATTCTGTATGCAGATGGTGTTAGTGATTTAGCACTTATGTGAAGATGACTGTTTGACTGATGTGAAATGTCTAAGCTTTGCGTGCTCTCATCTCCATACCTCTCATGCCTGTAGCAGGTGATTACCTTTCCCACTCTTCCCTCTTTCCTTGTCTCTTGTTCTCTCTTTCTCTCTATCTTTATGTCTTGTTGTCAGCACTAACCTCTCCAGGGAGATGTATTGCTTTAGGCGGTACAAGAGACTATGTATTATAGTCTCTATCTCTTTCTTACACTACCTCCTCCTATTTCTCCTGCTCTGTGCCTGTCACTTTTTTACTTGACAGGATCAGTTGATACCAGATGGACACTGAACAAAGCCCATGGTAAACAAAAAAGTTCAACTGAAAGTGGCTGCACTTGAAATATCATTGGAAACTATACCATATTTTTTTTTGTATTTGGCATATGAAAGCTACACCATAAGCCTCGTTACTTCACTTTGATGGATGCAGTGGTGAATTTACATCCCGAGACTGTAGCATAGCTAACCCAAGAGTGTGTTTAGAACTGAATGTCTGGCAAGTCTGGCATTTCTAGTACAGTGTTGCTCTTACCATTATTGTTATGTTTCTTTGTGTTAGGAATTTCAAACATGACTCCTGCTTTTGACCATCCTTTAGGCTCCTCTGTCAACATGCCTGCACACACATGAAACTATTTTTTGGACCACCACCCTGAAACATGATGACAGATTTTATGTAAACAATGCCCCTCTGCTTGTGAACCCAAAGAGTTGATAATAATAATCATTATGACACACACAATGGAATGCAACCCTTCAATAACACAGTGAGCTCCACTGAGCTTTGAACTTAAAACTCTAGAGTATCTTATGTCGCTTGTCCACTGACAGTATCAGCTCATCTCGCCTCGAATCGACATGGCAGCTTTTGCATTTCTAGTACTTTTGCATTTGGAGTACATTGACCACCAGGCATTATCAGATACTACTTTTAGTATCACCTGCGCCGACGTTCTAAGCGAGCTACAGCGATACTAAACGTGACGTCATGCAGTTCACAGATCAGTCGATCCAGGATCGTCCCTGCGTCGATACGTATGCGTGTCATCATGTCACAACCCGATACGCAGTGCCAAGCTGGCGGAAAATCTCAAATCTCCAGAGCCAACTTTCAAGTAGGCTGTAACTTGATGAATTAACTACAGAGTTGAGTCTAAACAACGTCAAGCACAACTATGTGCTCGCCTGAAAAAATGTTAAAATAACGTTTTAAGTTTCCTCCTCCACCATTGTTGCCTCGCTTATATTTGCAGAAGATTACATCCCAATATGTGTAGTTACTATGTCGCTATGACGACCAGCCGAGGAAGTACTATACCTGCAGTGGAAATGCAGCGTGCTGGTGCCAAAAGCAAGCCAAGTTGAGTAAAGTTGAGCTGATACTGTCAGTGGAAAAGCGCCATTACATCCTGATACATCACTCAGCAGTAGAGTGCTTGCAGATAAGAGGAGTTAGTCATTGTACTACTTGTAGTCGCATCAGAAAAATATTGCATTCTGCATTTTTGTTTAAATTATGCTTTTATCCGGACAAGCAACAGAGCAGCAGCGAAATGTAAAGAGGGGTGTCTCGGAAGATAAAGTAAACAGAGGAAAAAAAGTATTAAGATGTTCTCATTGTTTTTCCCAGAGGTTATCTGAGGATTATACTGATGCCTCATAATGGATATGGGTTTGGTTCGTGAGCCATAATACTCACGAACCAAGCTCCTGCAAGCTCATAAGTTCATCTTGCATGAGAGCCATGGGGTCCACACTGCGATTGGTCATTTATTCATAGCAATGCTTCTATGCAGTCGGGGTTGTTATAGGTGTTATAAGATATTAATTAAGATCAAATTTGTGGTCACATGAAAAAAGGAGGAGA
Organism: Coranthus polyacanthus; assembly: GCA_037367275.1. Classification (NCBI taxonomy): domain Eukaryota; kingdom Metazoa; phylum Chordata; class Actinopteri; order Kurtiformes; family Apogonidae; genus Coranthus; species Coranthus polyacanthus. The sequence goes on along the minus strand of JAPQRN010000019.1, from coordinate 10,059,414 downwards.
CAAAGTAGCAGTGTGTGTGACTGGCAAGAAATATTGTATATGTTGATTTCAAGGCACAAACAAAAAAAAAAAAAAGTCCCATTATGTATGTCTTTTACATTCTTTTTTTCTTTTTATTTATTGTTTTTGCCTTTGCCCTTCTCTTTCAGACTCCCTTTCATTTTTTTCTACCTTAAACCACAGTGGTTTTAGCCAATTAGTGAAAAACTTTCTCACCTCTCTGTTACACAGTCTGAAGATAAAGAGCATGTTGACCTTTATCATAGGCAGACCCAAGCTATATTGAAAAATACTATACTGGACCAAGAGTTATTTCCAATTAGATATGATATTTTAGATTTACATTTTTAGATTTTAGTCTTTTTTTTTTTTTTTTTTGCCCAAGGAATTACAATCATGGACTTGTGTTGTTGAGACATACGCAAAGGTAGGTGAGGACAGCGAGGGTTGGGCTGGTTTTGTTTGGCATTTCTTTGTTTTGATTCTCATGAATGGTGGATGGACAGAAAAACCAGGATGTGAAAACCTGAAAAAAGGAAGCCACTACGAGAAGTCAAGTATTAACCGGGAATGAGTGTGAACCATGCGTTGGAACAGCAAGTCAAACTGGTTTCCTGTAAACACGACAGCTGTGTTCTCAGACAGGTGTGGACACCCGTCATCACTCTGGTGGCCTTCTGAGCTCTTATCCAGCCTTCCACCCCCACACTCTATTGTTCTTTCAAATGGCTACTGTACTGCGAGGCGATAAGAGATTTACAGAGTAATGCGGGTTGAATGAGGTATTGAAATGCATCCGGGAAAGAGGAGCATGAGACATGATAAAACTATTGGCTGATAAAGATCTGAAACCAGGAGACATGCGGTTATGTATGATATGAATACGGCAAACTGTTTCGAAATGTGAGAAACAAATAGGTTTGTAACAGAACATTCAACTTCAACATGATTTAATGACTCCTTTTGGAGACAGTCATATATATTATACTCCATCTATTGCATTACATACATGGTTCAACCATAATAGCAAGATTCTGTCTGTACATTTATGAATTTATGAGTTATACTTTTTTGGACGGCATGTTCAACTGCCAATTGGAAGAGCCTGTGCTCACACACAAGCTGATAAAGGCCCTCTGTAGTTTCTTTGTCTTGGCCACATATTGAGTCGCAGTGAGTTTTTGTGGTGAGGTGTCCTTTGTTGTTATGTTTACCTGGTCTCTGTTGTTGTCTTTGCTGTTCCAGCCCCCTGGCACGTACACAAAGTGCTGTGTTTGTGTTTTATTTGATAGTGCTGAAGCCTAACTTCCTACTGTTTCTGCTCTAATGTCCCCTCATGGCACATATCCATTAATATCAGGGGCTTCAAAGTTCAAGGCAGGGATACTCCACCTCTGGAACCTCTATAATTCACATTATGAATAGTTATAAAAAATATGTAAACATATAAATGTAAATATACAGAACTGATTACAAGGACTAGACTGAAATAAATGCAATTATGGATGATTTGAAACCTGTTATACTAAGATGTCATTTATCTGAAATAGTCTGACGTTTATCCTGATGATAGTTATGAACTACCTTGAGGCATTGCTTTTACATACAAACTCTCTCGAATTACAGAACATTTGACGGCATATCGTACCGTACTCTTCAAAGGCCTATCCATTCACGCTCCTTTGGCTCTTCTTATCCCATCAGTATGTTAGACTTTTGGAAGTGACACAGTGCACAGTGCCTAATGTTAGATAGAATCAGTCTTGTTTGGACATGTAAATGTCTGTGTGCTTAAATGGTCCCCTACTTGTGCATTGCCTTGGAGCGAAAGCATCCTACCAGTGCCTCACTGTTTGATATTGTCTGTCTCTCCCTCACTGTTGTTATCTTCAAATGTCAGTTTGATCACATCCTACTGGATCAACCTCAGTATGTGCCCTTTAATTGTGTCTTGTGATCATTGGCCTATTCTCTTCCATGCTATTTTCAGCCTAGGTATGTTACAAGGGGATCTGAAAGTACTAAAGAAAATCTAGCATAGTCAAAATGTATCAGCTGATTTGTTTTACACGCTCTTCTTAAACCACACTAAAGGTCTTTTTTATTTGATTTTATTTTTTTTACTGTAAAGTTGTGAGTTTTGTGGGGTTTTTTGTTTTAGATTTTAAGAACAGCTGAATGGCTTTCTGTTTTGTTTCTTGTGATAAAATGAGAATCATACACAATATGTGACATTGTATAATAATCTGCTATTGAGCATCAATACTTATATTTTTCTTCTGGCTGTACAAAAAGTGTTTTTTTTTTTCATCTGAGTGATTTGCTGAAGGACTACACCCCATATTTAAAATTAATAAGCTTTAATTACAGCTATTAAGCTTCTAAGCTTTCAAATCTTAGGTTAGCTCATGTAAACGACGGTAAACTGTTCTTCCTTGGTGAACTAAATGTATTTTCACCCGTTCTTTTTTTCCCAGCAACTATGAGCTACTTCTCACAACCATGACTCAGGATGGAAAAATTCTGCCCTCACACGCTAGAGTATTTTCTCGAACGAGATCATGAGTTAGTGTGCATAATTGCTCTTAAAATGGAGAGTAATTGTTGCATTTACGGTGTAAATACCCACGGGACTCCAGCGGGCACATACCTGAGAAATCTGAAACTCCTTTACTTGTTCCTTACTCGGCTTAACATACACCTTCAAATTTGAGCTTGCGATTTTTGTTTTTTTCTTTAAGTTCACTGATTGTTTCTATTCTAAAAACTTTACCCAAAGGAGGATTGGGTATATGCGAGTGCTCCTGTACCTGACCATGTCATTATTTGGGTCTTATATAACTCATGAATCTGCCTAGTATTTAAATTGGCCCGGTGGCTGCATTCCAAAATGACTGTCGCCAAACAAAACAAGCAAATTGTTCCTGTAAGTAACGCTTAATCCAAGAGACGCAGTGCAAGATCACTATCTTGACAAAGGAGGGAGTGAGTTGAAGGTTGTCCACTCAGCTCACTGCAGGCACGGAATCTGAAAATCACATACAGGCAGCTTGACCGCATAATCTTCAAAACAATTCTTTTCTTGCACACTCAACTCAATAGCCTGTTACCTGTCACCTGTTATTTGTATTTAGACCTAAAGATGGACACATACAGTGTATATCAGAAGACCTCTCTAGGAATCATGCAGAAACACCTCGAAAACTGGTACATTGTTGATTGGAATATTTTAAGTGAAGCAATAATAAATGAATATGTCGAGAATATATTGTACCTTACGTGCATTTCAGGTTTACTTTGTGCAGCATGATAAAAATAGATCAAAGAAATATACAAAGAAGTATCCAAAAAAAAGGTCATAAAAGAAAAATCATTACACATGCTCAAAGCGCAGACAAAATAATGTATATAACAGACACCACCAAGCATGCAGGAAAAGTATAGCTGTTTTACTTGCAGTCTATCTGTGTCATGCTGTATTCTGTGACCACTAATTTGTACAGGCATTTTTTCACTTGTTCAGCGTTCCTGTACTTACAGAGCATGGTGTAAACGCTAGCATGGACGTACAATTTACTAGAGGCTTTCCCCACAAGTGTGCTTATGCCATCAAAAGAGAACGCATCATTACACACTGTGTGACTAAAGACATCTGATAACTGGAAAGCTCTGACTGTGCTCTCACAGTTAATGACTGGAGAATGTGGATACAATGTTTGCCCCAGTTTTATTCCACATCATATATTAATACGTAACTCTGAAGTGCCTAAATTGCTAATGTTTAGTGTAATATCAGCGAAACTGTAATGCTTTACAGACAATTCCACTTTAAGAAATGAGAAGACACCGTATGGTGGCGTGACCGCTAAAGGAAAAGCATAAGAAACCAAAAACCATGTGTGCGAATTAATCAAAAATATATTTTATTGCAGGGAAAGAAGGAACATAATCATAAAATATCTAAAAGAAAATAATATATGAACTGTAAAATGTGTTTTTTAACCCTGGAAAAAAAATAAGCAGGCCTGGCATAAAGGCCTCGTTTAGTAAACCCACTGGTGTAACATTGCATGTGACAGACACTGTCTTTATGTAAGGAAATGCTTAAGCTGGACCCATTCGGCCTGCTCTTCTGTCAGGATCAGGGACAGGTTTTTTAAACGCAAAACACTTCAATGCTCCACAGACAATGTTGCTTTTACAAAGAGTGAGGACACACCAGCTGGTGGTGTTGCCAATTCAAAAGGGAGAAGGGCTTAAATTGCCAATGGGGACACATAAATTAGCATCTTGAAAGACAACGCTTAGATTTACTTTCCAACAGGGAGAGTAAAACTCGACAGGGGTCACTGTTCTCTAAATGAGCAACGTTAAATACAGACCCCATCTTTCAGCCACGTGACATCCCCACCATAGGGACAGGTTTCTATGCGAGACGGGATCGCTTGATTTTAATGCAACCGTCCACAAAAGAGTATCGTACTGTAGGTCTAAAGTTCACTGTCAATCAATAGTGTGTGATGTCCTTTCTGTTATGTAGCTGAACCATCCGAATGTATTGTGCTAAGTAGTTTGATTTTCCTTTGGGGTTGAATGAGTACAAGTGGGACAAAGGCACAGGGGTCAAAGTTAAAAGATGTAAATGGTCAAGTAATACATCAAGAGCCGTAATGATTATGATACTGAAGGATATTTTGGCATCACAAACAAGTTGTTTACAATATACAGCATGTCATACAAAGTGGCCTCCATGAAAGAAAGTTAAGCAGAGGATATTTTTTTTCTGGATGTGCTACATTGCATGGTATCTCGTGTATCATTTGTATGTTGCTTGTTTTCTTACATTCTCACTCTCAATTTCAGCACATGTTTACAGCATTATGTGCAGTGATTTGGAACTCAAAACAACATATTTTCAACATGATGTTTTGACAGCTTTGCTGTAAGGAGCTGGAGGGATAGAGATAAAAGCCAGTAATATAACATTCTGCAGGTTTCATGATGATGATGTTCTCGTCGGCGGGCCAAGTCAAACAGTAGAGGTACTGAACCTGGACCTTGGCAGACACCCCCACCGCTGCTGCCTCCCTTCGCTGTTCCTCCCTCCCCTTCTTCCTGATATATCACTTTGCAGTTGGGTTTAGAGAGCCCTGGGAGGGTCCTGCAGCTCCAGATAACTCTAGACAACACTGACATCCTCACCTCCCCTCGTGTCAAGGAGTCAAAGCCATATCTCTGGCTGATTCAGTGGTCTGAGTTTCTGTTTAAACTTAAACAAGTAGGAATGGGCGACGGTGCTCTGCGACTCGTCCATGTTTAAACAAGGATCAATTAATTGAGATCAAAGGGAAACTACTTAGATACACATTGGCGTTTTAGGCTCCGAGCAAAGAAACAAACTTGCTGCAGCCCTAGAGTAATAGAGTTATGCATTATGCAGCATTTCTTTGGAAGCTACTTTGTTTTCTCATCCAGTATAATGAAGTAGCAAAGCGTAACACAGTCATTCCAAAACCTAACCACAATATCTAAACACTTTAATCTCACTTACATCAGCGATAGTTGTCTATACACAGGTTATACAAATGTTCATTGAGCTTTGCTTTTAATTCATTTTCTTTTTCTTATCTGTGGGGCCTTTATTATTCTTATGCAACTTTAGCATTTGAGAAAACGAAAGTCCTATTAAAATAATAACCCTTTCGCTATGGGCAGCTGCACATACCTTCTGTGTCCTCTAAGGTAGTTCTGGTAGACAATGTTTGTTCTGTTATGGGATCTGTGACCATGTGTGTGCATGTACGCATTTCTGTATGACCGACAGAAAGATAGCTGGTGTGTGCACATGGGCGACAGTACGTGTGTGTATATGGTCGACGGTGTGTCTGTGCATGTGTATGTGTGATAAAGAGAGCCTGTTATCGCTGCATATCAGCACAGATCTAGCACAAGAACCATGCCACTCTTGAATGTGGCGTTTGTTCGAAAGGAGTTTTCTTTCTCCTTAGGCGCAGCTGGATTCACAAAACACAGCGACGTGGATGTGATCCACCCTCCAGGGTTAGTTTGGTCTTTTTGTGAGCCTGCTGTGAAAACCATGATAGTCATACCATACCATGGTTTATACCTGGGGTTGATAATATCAACTAGGAAGTTCCACTATTCCCTCAGGATGTTCAGTAAGCTTTAAACTTGTGGAAATTTCACAGTACTTTACAGAGGAAAAAACGAAACTGATACTGTGATGTTTCTAAATCCATAGCATTTAAGTACAACAAAAAGTTATTTATTACTGAATGTATAGATAATGTCCAATTTTTTACAACATGTAGCATCGTTCTTGAAACTAACACAATACCACAATTCAGTTAACATTTTATGAACTTCCTGCATAGTTTAGATAACATGTTATATAATTAAACTTTATTAGAACAAACTTTGCGGTACTTGCGGCCTCTTTTTTTACAGGTTGTAAAAAGAAGCTCAATTGTGGACAATGTGGGGCACAGCGTCTGGTGTATTTGCATCCAGTCTAAAGATCACAAGAGCATCCTTGGCAGCATGCCACTGTGGGATAGAAGAGGACCTGCTTGGAGATGGGAGTGTAGTTAAACAAACATTTTTGGAGTCAGAGTTACTTTGGGAGCAGAAAAAAAAGGTTGTCTTGGTTGAATAAAAAGTAGCTCAATGGAAAGCTGAATATCAGCCTTAAAGGAGTTAGAGGATAAAAACCACAATTGCTTTTCCCCCTGTTGCCTTAACACTGATCCCATTTACTGAATTGATACTCTGTCTTCAAATCAAATTGTGTCAATTTATTCAAAAAGGTCTGGTTTTGCTATTGTGAGTACAAACATGAAAAAAGTCTCATCTTCTCTCCTGGCTCGCAGCCGTTCCACTAGCCTCCATGACACTGTTTTTATACTGTCTGAAAAACTGAAACATGCTTCTTGGAATTAATGTCCATATTCTAAAGGCGCATCAAAAAAGGTGCAACTCTCAGTAACGTTTATGGCACAGACTGCATATAAAGATTTAGCCCCTTAATGTGAAGCCAAAACACATGAACTGTTAGTCAAAGGAATTTGGGCCAGGACACATCCAGTAATTTTTGTCCCAAAAGTGATTTCTGTTTTTTTAGGCTGATTTGTGTTCAAGTTGTCATCTTTGGGATCAGTTTCTTTTTAATAACTTATTTGGTAATAAAAAAAAAATGGGTTACTGACAACTCTAATGATCACTCACTATCAAGACTCCATTATTTTGGTTTTACTTTCCCATAGCGGTAGGAAGTGACATCATGGCATCTTTCTGTTTATCTGCAGAGTCCAGCAGCCAGTGGCAAAGACCATATTAAAAAAAAAATTACTTTAATGGAAATTGTGTGTGTGCTTATTTATCAAGTTTTAAACTACTCCATTTGTACAAAGGTCAGAGGATTGCTGCTTGGTTTGATAGTGCATTTATCATCCACTAATGATATCCACCTGTGAAGACAGTGGGGTGGGGGTCTCAGGGCTATCGATCACATACTGAGGCAGGAAGAGAGGAAACACCAGTGAGGCTGTCAAATGAGTGGGCGAGGAGACAGATAGGCCTTCTTGACAAGTTGCAGACCATTAAAGCATGCAGATAATGTGAGAAAAGGGGTCCAGGGAGACAAAGCCAGAGGCATGGAGAGTGATGTGAAACAACACTGCAAAAAGCAGGAGGATCAGAGACACTCCAGCTGGTAAATGTAGATCTACGTTCTAAGGATGTGTGCAAAGGAAAAAGGGGTTACATTTATTGTGCAATCACTGAAGAAGGTGTGATGGGTGTACTGAGATCAGATCAAGCATGGTGCAATAAGGAAAATATTGACTTTTTGATACTTTGTTACCGTAGCTGTCCAAACTTTCGAAAACTTGTTGCCGTCTTTCATGGGAAAACAAATATCAAGCCCTACTGTTATTTTATAGGTTTGGCAGGTGAGGCATATACAAAAAAAAAAAAAAAAGAAGCATTTTATACTTTCATTGTCACAATCAGTATAAAATGGTGGTGCAGTGCTTAGCGCTGTCGCCTCACAGTAAGGAGGTCCTGGGTTCGAATCCAACACCGGCCGGCTGGGGCTTCTCTGTGCGGAGTTTGCATGTTCTCCTCGTGTCTGCGTGGGTTCTCTCCGGGTTCTCCGGCTTCCTCCCACAGTCCAAAAACATGCACCTTAACCGGAACAGGTTGAACAGGTTGATTGGTCGCTCTAAATTGCCCATAGGTGTGAATGTGAGAGTGAATGGTTGTTCGTCCCCTATATGTCAGCCCTTCGATGAACCGGCGACATGTCCGGGGTGTACCCCGCCTTCGCCCGATGTCAACTGGCATCGGCTCCAGCCCCCCCCGTGACCCTCCAGAGGATTAAGCGGTTACAGGTAATGAATGAATGAATTGTCACAATCAAAGTATGTGGACAACTGTAATACAACTGTGATCGTTTTGGCATTAAACTCAAAAAGATATTTTGAGTCAGAACAGCACACGTGGGAGCAGAGCTTTGAGCAAGAGAAAAAGAAAAAAAAAAAATCCAAAGGTGCACTCTTTTCAGCTTTTAATAAAACTGAGACAGCAGCCATAAAACAAAAAGCCGGTTGGCAGGGGCCTCGAACCGTTGTCTCAAGGTTACCGAGGTATCTGCTGGAACGCCTGTGAACAGGTGTACTGATGCCCTGTTAGCCATGTTAATGAAATCATTAGTGCCAGGCTTCTGGATGCAAGTGTCTCCATGGGATTACGGGAAGATACTCTCGACCGTCTGTTTTGCTCACCTGTCACACTCGAGACGGCTCTCATGATTTAATTAAGTAAACAAATGCCACTGAAACCTTCCCTTTGAGAACATGGCTCAAACCACAGTTGTGTCCATTGATTAAAATAGATGGAAGCATTCATCAAGTTCTACGACACGTTTAAAAGGATGAAAAGGCGTGGAATGATGTAACGTGTATTCTTTGTGTTAGAATTAAGAGATTTTAGACTTACTTTAAAGTGTTATTGAAGTGAACAGAAGAGGACGAGTGGGTTTAAAAGACAGCAATAATAACTGAAGCACTGAACAATAAAGAGACGAGCAAAATATATGTGGAGCTGTGGCTCAACAGAGTCCGTATTAACTAAACAGAACTACTTCAACAACTTAACAAAACAAAATGACTAATGGACTTGCATATGATTTCAAATTACAGGTTAATATCTTATTCATTTTTTTCAAAAGGTCCAGGATTTATAGCCCATTGATTGGTTTTCAGTTATAAAAATGACTTACATGTTATTGTTAGAGCCGATGTATTTTAAGTTGCTTCAGGAGAACATCTGTCATGTACACACCGGGCATGGCTGTCACACATACTGGCTTTTACTCCAGTTTGTTAAAGTTTCTGTCTGTAGAAGAGGTTTGACAGGCAGATTCACATGCCCGGTTTATCTTGCTCATTTTATCGAGCCTTTCCTCCAGCTGAAGACAGAAAACACTCCAGTGGAATTGATTAGTTGTCAACATGTGGAGTAATAACTCTGCTCATTTTGCATTGAAAATACATATTTTCCCCCTTTTGCTTTGAGAGACTGATACAGTGATGAGAAAGAGCAGGGTGATCAATGAACTGCTGCCTTTGTGGCCATGTATATACACTGAGGATGCAGCATTGATTCTTACACTGAATGATTCAGTGATCACCTGACACTGAGTTGGGGGCATAGACAACTTTCGGTTTAAAGCTGCAGGAGCTGAAATGAGGGGAAAACGCAGCAGAATTTGAAAAGTACACAACTTCCTTCGGCAGCTCTCTTGGTCCAAATCTCTTGAAATGTGATTACAGATTACCGGTTACCCTGTTAAAAATATGATAAGTAATGTAACTACTTTAAGATATTCAGCTTCATCACAGTATGTAACTTTTTTGCATTTGATTACATTTCTTACAGCATTTTCACCACTGGCACACCCAGCTTTACACTTTGCAGTAATACTAAAGTCCTTTTCTGGTTTCAGAACGAAAATAAAGTTGAATTTCTTCTTCTTATTATATAACTGATTAAGTTCTTATCAGAAGACATGGCCATCTGTCTTGGTGTGGTCGGCTCGTCGCAGGTATGAGAGATGCGGGCTGTAGCAATGCATGTTGATTTGATTGGTAGACAAGATGTGGTGAAAATTTAAACAAGATAACCGATCAAAAACAACTCTCGAAATCTGAGTGCACACTACCTGTCTAGACATAGAGACAGCTCCTTTATGCCATCCTACCCTTGACAATGATGCGCTTAATTTTTTTTTTTTTTCCAGGGCTTTGCTGACCCAAGTTGTCTGGAAATATAAGGCCTTCCTGCACAGCAAAAAGATGCCATTCCACGCAATGAATGTTATATTTGACAAATAAGCTTTTTATGGAAAATAATATATTTGGATGGAACCCATTTGTAATCACTAACTCTTGAGTAATTAAATACTCCCCCCCCCCCCCCATTGACTGTAACGGATTACAATGGCGTTCATTTTGTAAGTTTGTGCGTTCAGATGTACAACACTGCACGCGACACGCTTCATAAGCTCGGTTTGCTGGTCAGTTAACACACACTCTAATGGTGCTCCAAGCCACAGTGTTGTTTTTCTTCACCGTGTCCTGCAGTCAAACAATGCCACATTCAGTCTGCAGCCTGAAACTTAACAAGAGGTTGATGCAAATTATAGTGGCATTAATTTCATTACAAACGGGAACAGTGAGGGATAAAACATTAGAGTAATTCAATTGAGAGGCTGACAGCAAGCTGAGAAGGCGGTAGTCCACTTGCCTGTAGCTGGTATAGTACAAAAGCCTCAGAATAACCCTAGAAAAAGATGTGTTTTTTTTTTTTTTTGTTAAACAATGGCAGCCACTGGCTTATGTGATAGCCACTCTATAAGCTGACAGCATTGATTATGCATTTGTAGTAGCACTTCAAAAACACTGCCATCCACCACAGGGCCAACTCTCAGCGGCCAGTTTAGAATAATATACATAAATTTCTCTCTGACAGAAAATTGAAAATGTATTCAATGTTTTATATTGCTACCTTTGGGAGCTAATAGAAAAACAACTCTTATACAAAGTGTATATGTAATGATTTTTCTTTGTCTTTACAATGTTGAGCTCTGGTTATCTTACACTTTTTTTTACCCCAGTAGATGGCAGCTCCTTGGTTGGTCACTGTGGAGGTGCAGTGCACCAAGCTGTTTAAGTTATTTTGGGTGGTTGTGTGAAATGTGTGTAGGTACTTGAGTTTGAAGTGGACTGCTGGCTCTGACAGGAATGGAGGCTCACAGACATCCTTTAAGTGTCACTTTACAGAGCACATCCCAGTGCACAGTGCAGTGGAGAACTCATGTCACCGCTGGTTTTCCATGTGCAAACATCCCACACTTTGTAAGATAAAACTCCCTGCTTGCCATGCAACCACTGTACTTCTGTACTGCACTGTACTTTTGAGTCCAGATTTCACATTCTGTAGTCCCGTAACAAAGCTCATACATGCACAGCAGCTCAATATACTGTAGCTATGAGCGTACATGATGACAACATGGCTCACGGTGTGCATATCCACTAAAGCTGTGCTGTAGGTGTGTGGTGCGTGTGCCAAACCTGTTTGTCCCGTGGTTGCCTTATCTTATGAATGTGCTAAAGAATGACTAAGCCACCCAGAGCCAAATAATCATTAGCAGTCTAGAGTCTGAGGCTGAAGTGGACAGATTTGTGACATCAAAGGAGTTCCCATACTGTGAATACCCATGCTGCAGCCTTCTTCATAGCACAAAGCTGAAATAATTAGCTTCCTGTTGTTGTGTGAGAAATGGAGACAGTATCTGTTTAGCAAGTTTCTATAAACCCTCTAACGAAACCTAGCTAGTAATTAAGTGCGGTGTTGAGTGGTTTTATGTGTTTATATAAAGTCTACTTTGATCATTAGTGACTTGGCTCAGTTACATGATCACAACTCTACTTGACTTTTATCACAATATACCATAAGTCTGCTGCTTTGGAGGATGCCAGGAAATTGGTTTGACTAAGACCACATGAAGAAAAAAAAATATTTTGAACATTACGGCATTCTTTTACACAAATACGTGTACTGTACTTTGCTGCGCTCCCAGTGGAAACCCCAGTCTAACAAATCTTCATCTTCAAAAAGCTATAATAAAAATATGCAGCACAGTAGAATAACACCAACCTTTTGGTTTTTCTTTGCCCTCTCGTACGCTTCACAAGAGGATGTAAATGATAATCTTAGGTGAGATTGACATCTGCTCTCTTGCATTCCAACTCTGCCTCAACGTCAAGATTAAACATGGTAACAAAGAACAATGAGACATGTCATTGATAATGCTCAAAATGCAGACTGACTCACTTCATTGGTAAAATTCTTTCAAATGTATGTGTTTCCCTTTTTTTAATACCCTCCAAAAATTCAACAATAAGCAGGTCTGCCTTACAAGTTTAAAATACAAGCAAAAATCTAAATCTGAGGAATAAGCTGCACTGTATTCTTGAGTAAGAAACACAGTCTGAATAAACATTACTGGTGGCCGCACTTTAAATGTCCCCTGTTGGATAAGCTCTAAGCTACGCCGGTTCATATTAGGAAAGCCTCATTAACCGCATGCCACACAGTCTGTGCTGTGACTGAGCAGTACTCATTATTATTGTGTCTCAAGTCAAAATGCCGAATTACTGTCAGCATTGTGAAATAACATACCAACTGACCAAGCTGTCATGTCAACCTCCAAAGCTTGTATAAGAAATTGGAGTGCTTTGCTTTACCGTAAACAGTGTGCCAGCATACAGTTTACAGTAGGTTTTAAAATGAAAAAGGAGGTGGTAGTTTGTTTTTTTTCTGATCCTCAAAGCATGCAGGGAAGTAACCTAATAATGACTGGCTGGAAGTATATGCATGAAAGAGATGTAGTGAGGAGGAGGAGGAGGAGAAAGTTAAAGCTTGCGAGAGCTACAGATGCAGGAGGGAGTAAAATTCCATGAGGAAAAATCAGAGCTGCAAATGACTCTGTGACAGCACAGTGTGTCATGTTGGCAGAGGCTTACATATACAACGGGTTGCAGTGACACTGACAGGCATAGCAGACGATAGCACATCACAGGGTGCACAGCGCTGTAGCGGTGGGCAGTGATGATGACACACTGTGTGATGAGAAAGCGAGCTTGTTACTGGCTGATCTCTCTGGCTAATTGGGGATAATCATGAGCACTGTGCAAAGCAAAGAAAAATGAAAAAAAAAGAGCAATTTGCTATGAAAAGATGAAGGACAAAGTAAGACAAGGGGAACAGTGAAGCAATAAAGACTAACACCTGTAAGTCATTATATGATGGAAATTTAAGATCAGACCATACTGTATCTGGAATCCAGTTAAAGAGTTATTTGATCATCCCACCTTCATTACACACAAGCCAAAATACGCACACACACACACACACACACAACACACAAAACTGAACCTGTTTTGCTTTGGCAGCACTAACACACTTTAGTGTATCTCGAACGCTCATTAACATACCTTGAATGAATTCACTGCAGTAATGTTTTATTAAACAAAAAAGCGTAACTGCTGTACAGTAATTTCCTTCCTTGGTTTCACTCTTGGTGCCAGCCTGTCCTTACAAGCCAAACAAGCTTTATTTCAGTTACACGCCAAAACATTTGAACCGAGACTGTTGTCAAATCAAATGTGAACACGTTCCCATTTCATTAAATTACAGAAAGAAACCTTCTTTGCCAGCTGAAGTACAAAGGTATTTTCAAGGTGTTACCATAAAAACATATCCGCAACAATGAAGGAACTCCTCTTCCCACAAATGTACAGAAGTATTTAAACCTCGCAGTGAAACCACCAGTCAAACTGCCTTCGTGAAAGCTAACGCCTGTGTTTACAACATGCGGTGCCGTTGGCAGATAGCCGACAGGCAAACCTGAATGGAATCAAGCTCAAATGAGTCCATAAAGAAGCGATCAATTCTAAATAACAAGAAATTAATCTTGCAAGCACAATCCGCAAAGGGATTTGAAGGAGCAGATTGCTGTCTTCAGCCTCCTGGAAGAAGTTAAAAACATTATCCAGACTTTCTTATTCCAATGTTCCCTTTATGCCCATGAGAGCTGACTCCATTCGCTCTGATCCACTCAGCAGATTCCATCCCATTTTCCCATCGATTTCCCCCAGCGAAGGGCCTCCAATCTCACCTCTCAAAGAAGAGCAAATTAAAAGCTCGACACATGGTGTTAGAGTTCAGGTCGAGGCATGAAAGAAAGTGACACAACTAGAGATCGCGTTGCTACAGTTTTGTTCACATTATGAATAAGCAAATTAGACAGAGACACAGTGATTAGCACCAAAATGTTGGCAGATAAGAATAATTATATTGACAGTTTCACTGCAAGTAGGGCACTGCGGCTCTATAAAAACAGAAGGAAATTATATGGAATTATTAAAACATATCTGGATAACTTCAAATAGTGGCTCTTTAAACTTCCCATTTGAAGTCAAATGTGATGTGAAATGTGGAGTCTGTTATTTAAAAAGGCTGATTTATATTTTAATAACATTTGCAACATCCTTTCATTTCCTTGCCATATCAGAAACTCTTCACTCATGTCCTAAAGTATACGAAAATCATATACCTTCAATTTTGCAGCTGTCTAATAAGTTTAACAGTCATGTTGGTCAGGTAAAATAACGGCAAACTTTTATATGGAGACTTGTTACTCCGAATATGGAGTATTTTGGAAGTGGGTCCTTAGGGCTTCATTCATTCTTACTAAAGAGTGAAATACACTATACTTTCAGTTCAATTTTTTCACACACACACACATGTAAATGTTTATTTGAATCGTCTGTATGTTGGTGATTGCTAAATGGATAAACAGCTTAAAAGAGAATTAAAGAGCACTGCTTTGTTACATAAAACTTAAAAAATATGTATGTTAGTTTGACAGATAACATAAAACACAAGCCTTTGTCTCTTAATTATCTACAGTTTAAGCTTAAACAAAACAACAACAAAAAACCTCCTTTTTCTCAAAGGAGCTGGTGTGCACATTTTTGTCCCATAATTGTATCACTGCTGGGAATTCTGGACAGGTTAGAACAGCTTTGTTGATGTCTTAAATGCCTGGGGGGGATAGGTTGCATTTCCTTTCAGGGAAGTGATAAATAAAACATTTACTTAAATTACTTTCTACTTTTTCCTTAAACTACGTTCAGTTGGTCAACCATCTTTTATCAGTCTACAGTGATTGTGGTATACTTGGCAGTAAAATGTTTTGTGTCTTTTTTAAAATAATCCTGAATGTAATAAGCAGGACATGAAAATCGAAATTTTAACAGGGATAAAATAGAGACTTCGGCCCTGTTCAGAACTTGTATTCGCATGCGGCCTGAGTGAACCAATCACAAGAAGCCAGCTGTAAGTCAGTTCACAACTGGCATCACAATGCATCCCCACATGTGTCTTGGCAGATTGCTGGTGATAGGAGCTCACTTGCCTGCTTTGTATGCAATACACAACACATTGTACAATACAGTATTGTTGCCTGTCACTCACTGCATGAGGCGACGTTTTGACTAAAGCTATACACCTTACATGTCGATATGACATCTTGAACTTTACGTTTCTTTTATTGGTTCTCTTTCATGACATACGCTTTAGTGATGATTGACTCTTCAAGCGCTTTATATATGAAGTGTAGGTGAATTTTTTACCAGATCATACAAACTGTGGATATTCTATTTCCTCAGTGAGGTGTGACAGAGCTGTCCGGTGTGTGCTCAGCGTCACAATATATATATATATATATATATATATATATATATATATATGAAGTACTCGTGATATATCTCATGGGCTTTTTCAAAATTTTCAGACACTACTCTAATATGACGCTGTCGGCGTGC
>JAPQRN010000019.1:10029479-10040673 GCA_037367275.1 Coranthus polyacanthus | reverse complement strand
GTGTGCTCAGCGTCACAATATATATATATATATATATATATATATGAAGTACTCGTGATATATCTTATGGGCTTTTTCAAAATTTTCAGACACTACTCTAATATGACGCTGTCGGCGTGCTGTGTTTCACTTACATACAGGACATATGTGCCCCAAACCAGACTCAAAAGTGCCTTGAGTGCATTCATACCTTGTATTAGAGCTGGCTACTTGTGATCGGATCACTCAGGATGCATGTTTATGCCCAGTGTGAACGGGACCAAAGTTTACCCAATTTAGGAGTTGCTAATAATATGATAATAATAATAATAACAACAGTGTATTTGATTAGTAATATCACATGCATATGGCTACATTCATTGCTTTTCAGTGTGAGTGCCATTAGCCCTTCTTCTTGTACGACCTGCTGAAGTGCTATAGCAATTGAACAACGAATGTCTTTATGATGTTTTTTCTTCTTCTACAGAGAATAGCATACCATACCTGACTCATAAGCCTGGCAATTTCCTTTCATTAGATACTTGATCTCTCTGGAAAGCAATTTTTCTGGTTTGGCTGGTTATGGACCATACCCTCTTCTCAAACAATATGCTCCAAATACTGCTTTGTATTGTGTTTTTGTTGTAATGGTCAAATTATTGTTTATACTGTGCCACCTGTGCACATTTTACACAGCATGAGGGTATTGTATTAGTTACTGCCTACATCTGTCTAGTCCTGTAATACTTATGCAACTCTGAGATGATCAAAAGAGGCTCTACTGGCACTGTATTTTATACTGCTATTATGTACACCTAGGTCAAAGTTGAACAAAACAAGGCTTTATCATGTGAGTCAGCTGATGAGCCTTGTCTGTGGTTATCACTGGTGTGTGAGTGTGAGTGTGTGAGTGTGAGTGTGTGTGTGTTGTCTGAGCCACCAGGGCATACACAAATAAAATACATCATGTTGTTCTCCCTCCCTGATGATATCTTTAATCTCTCATCGCCTCCTTGTCTCAGCTACTCGTCATACTTCCTGTTACAGGCACAACATCGATCTTTGTTTGCGTGTGTGAGTGTGCGTGTACTGTGAAGGTGCAAGGTTGTGTATAGTATCTGCTCTGTGTCAGGGCTTGTCTTCACTTGCCTCCAAAGGACTCAAGCAAAAAAAAAAAACAAAAAAAAAAAAACAGAAAACAGGACTATCACCCCACTGTACGTGAGATACTGGCATGGAGTTGCTCTGTTTCTCAAGTCTTTCTAATCGTTTTTGTCTGTCTTTAAACAGATAATCTATGAAGAAATAAGCGCACGAGAGTATGAATCTCAGCAGGCATAAAAAGCGACGTGTTAACTGTCTAAATTGCACTTCCACAGTATCAAAAACAACACCAGATAAGTGATAAGACAGAAACACTTAACTGAGGCAATAGAAGGCATTATCATTCATCTATGCCTAAGGGTGGTGACCTCCTAACAGCTTACAGGTAATGTATGAGCTGCATTAGAGTGGACTGTTTTACCTGCCCACCCCCAACCTGGAAGATGGCTACTTTAATGGCTTCTGTGAAACAGGGCTTATACAAAGAATAGCTATACACATGTCAGGAATGATTGAAGGGGTAATAAAACATTCTGTCCATTAGCAGGGTATTTTTGCTATTAACAGAGCCAGGGATGGTGTTTTAGCTTGTCAGTGCCTTTAGCCGTCCCATATTGCCTGAATGAATTGGTGGGTGGGTGGAAATTGCTGCATCCGTGGAGTTAAAAATACACAAGGGGTGGTTTTGTGTTTATTTAGGGGGTGAATCTCGTCCGTCTTTCCCTTTGACATATGGTATTGAAGGAGAAGGAGACAGGATGCTAACAAATACTGCTAAACGTCTTCTCTTGTGTTGGTACTCCACCCTTCTAAATAGTTATCCATCTACCTTGTGTCAAACTGAGTTGAGATGACTCCCAGGCCATGTTGACCCAAAGAGGTGCTTCCCCTTCGAGCATATGCACACAAACACACACACACACACACACACACACACACACTAACAACAGCCCCAAAGCTCTGGATAAACACAATTAAACAACCCCACCCTCCGTTGTCATTCTTATCTTATCTTGCCTTCTAACCTTAACCCCCGTCCACGACACACACACACACCCTGAATCCTCACCTTCCTTCAGACACACGCAGAAGTTCATTCATTTCCCCTTAGTCATTCCATCATTCCCATCAAGTCTCTCTCCTACTCCTCCTCTTTCAATTCCTTAACCCCTCTCTTTTTTTTGCACACCGCAATGTCAAGATACGAAGCTGTCAGAGGAGACACACAAAAGTATCACAAATGTCACAATAAATTTACATGAGGTGTGGAGTATTATCTTATTATTGAGCCCTATTAGTAGCAATTTTACTAGATGGTGCAGTTCATGGCTTAGTGATCTCAGTTTGACTTGTTGCCCATGTAAAACTATCAAGCCATTACGTAGAATGAGATGCCTCGATGCCAAGAAAACCTTTTGGCATGGCCGCAGAGAGGGGCAAAATGAGACATTTTGTGTCATTTTCCACCGCTCTCAATGCATAATGACTGACGCCCGGCCTGCCCTCAGCCTGTTATATCTGATGTATCACACCGTAGAGTGCAGTGGTGAATATATGAACTAGGAAGCACAGATGGCTCAATGCTTGGCTGACTTGGGTAAATAGGTAGCATAGTTCTTGGATGCTGATTTCTGTATTGCCTCTGAGCCTAAATTTATAACAAACAGAACAGAAGGTATTATCTTGTATAGTAGCCCTCAAAGTAGCTACAGGCCAGTAATGAATTGTGTGGCATGGCTAGTGATACATGTGGTTCTCTGTCTGATAGGTGAATGACTCACTTAGTCAATTCCCCTTTCAAAAGTAGAGAAAATGAATAATTGTGTTTTCAGTGTGAATCACCGCACATCTGGCAGCGTCTGTGTTGGTCAGGCTCATTTCAAGGTTGTAATTTAATATCTACAATGACCACAGTGGCGCGCATTGCGTGAAACATCATCCATAGCTCCAAATTTAAATTAATCGTATATGTTTTCTGTCAGTGTTCCACAGATACTAACAATTTCTATGTCAGACTAACAGAGATCATTTCCCACGGCAACTACTGAAAGATATATTCGATGGATATTCAAAGGGAGAGCCTCTTAAAAATAGCCTAGGGCGCCCACCATACAAAACCAAAATAAAATATGGAGTCTGGCCTACTCTTACTGTCTTTCATTTCTAGCCGGACAACCTAGACAGTAGTGTAAGGCTATCTAGTAGAATGTAACGATCTCTACACCTCCGTAGAACAAAGAGGCTTATCTCCTTTTGCCTTCTGCCATTTCCTTTACCCCCAGGCTCCGCGGACATGAAGACAAAAAGCGGTGTAAATCACTGCCTCAGAATCTCTTCTCTTTTTCCTTTCTTTCTTTCCTTCCTTCCTTCTGTCTGTAGTGCTTCTCTCAGTCTGGTGCTACAGGGTGGATCTGTCTTCTGCAATAGCAAGAAATCTCATGCTGTTTATTCGCTTTTTTATATGTTACCTCCCTGTGGCTTTTTTCCTGCATGGCAAAACAATGCTTAATTTCCTATTTATCTCAAGCTTATCCCCTCACTCTCTTTGATATATCCCATCTTTGTCTGTCTCATTTGCCTTCCCCTGCTGTCTCCTTGTTGCTCCTGCTTCCTCCCTTACAGTAATGGTTTAATTGGAGCCTTTAGAGGTGATTGCGGTGGATACAGGGTGGTGAGAGGGTGTTGAACTGTAGAGGCTACAGTTGCCTCTGCTGCTGCTGGGCTGTCGGTTGAAGTGCGGTGTGGCGAGCTACAGATAAAGGAGTTCTGTGTGTTTGTGCGAGAGACTAGCAATTAGGGCCCGCTGCAATACAGAGAAGAAAAAGAGCCGACGTCAGCCACTGTTCCACCACATTGAATCTGGAACGACGGCAGGAAGAACAGAGAGAAAAAGGGAGAAACAGATAGAGAGTGATGGCAAGTGATGGAACTGAAGTGAAGGGATTAAGTAAAATGGAGGGATTGGAGGCAGGAAATTGACCACAGAAGCGAGTCGATAGAAAATTCTCATCTGCAACAAAATTATAGCAACAAAAAATATAATTTAAGCAAAGAAACAAGGCAATAGAGAAAGATGGAAAAACAGAATGATTTACAGCTCCAACAACTCCAGAACCAGTGACGGCTCTGAGCCCGTCAGTATAAAACATATAGAATTAAAATTTTTAAATTATCTCACATTATAATATCTTTGCTGCAACAAAGCACCTCAGATGTTTTATTTAGGGCTTTATGGGGAATTTTGCAGCACTGTATAGAAACTATTTGTGCAGACCAGAAAAATACAAAACCAAGCAAGTTCTCTAAATCATTTTGTTGTATTTTGTCTTATAGGACCCAGCCATTTCATGTGACCATGTATGGATGAGATTCAGAGCATCCCAGTGTCTGTCTGTCTCCGACTCACTCAGTCCAGTTGAGCTGGTGTGACACGACACTAATAAACGTTTGATGTTTGTATAAATAAATGTTTGATCTATAGAGAACCACACCTGGAAAGCATTGTTCCTTTGCCTGTCTAACATTAATCCAGCAGGATATGGATTAGTTTGGATTAGGACAGCATAGAGAAGACAGTAATAAAAACAGTTAAAGATAAGTAGTATAATCTACCACCTATCGTAGCTGTGCTACCACCTGTCATGAGTGTTCACGCACCATATTTCTCGCATGCCTCCCTTTCTACCTCTTTTAATTTCTTTCCATTTTACCACCTCTCTCATCATTCCACATCCATTAATATGTTAATTATTCTATAATGATAGCAGTAACACAGTGACTGCAGTGACCTGTGCTTAATCAACACCACATTTCAAGTCACTAACCACGGATAAGTAGAAGGTACCTGACCGTGCTGATTATATGGATGGGGCTTTGTGGTCAAGAATTGTTTCCCCTTGAACAGCGTGGGAACTGAACCTGCCAATCAGGCGTTAAATTATATAAACCACCAGAATAGTGCATAGATGTACAAAACGCAAAGTACACTTCGGGGGCAGTGATGGCGACGTCATCGGGAACATTTTCTGTGTAACCTCAGTGTTCGATAATTAGCTGTACAGTATCACGGACTGAGTGACTGTATCCCTAAAGTTGTGCCTGATGATGATGAAGGTAAGTTGATTTAATTCATATGTTAATTACGTTTGTGGGCAGCTAAATGCGGATACAGAGAATTCTTTGTTAGCATAACAAAACCTGTTTAATGTGACTGTGTAATTAGTCCGTCACTTTGTTATATAAGATTTACTCTTATTTGATGGGTTCATTTCATAACGCCTATGTTGCACTGTATGTCTGTGTGTAAAGTACTGTGCCCGCGGTTTATTTAACCTTACGACTTCCTGCTGATATGACAAGAGATTGTTAACGTAAAACAAGCTAGGTTATAAGGGGAACTTTAGCTACATGTGTCGATACCTGCTCCTGCTTATGTTTCGCAATTTATTTATTGTACACATCATTTTATGTTTTGTATTGTTCACAAGACCACACACACACACACACACACACACCGATATCCAAATACAGTCACTGAAACATCCATCCGTCTCCTCACCTTAAATTCATCCAGGCCTTAAGTAGAGTTCTGGCCAGAGACGGTGAAAACGTGACTACCTTACAGCCCAACAACCCTACAGTTACTGTATGGTACAGTACATCTGAAAAAAACAACACTGGAGCACAAAATAAAAGCAGACCAGGCTCCGACTAGCTTCATAATAATATTTTGATTTAGTTCATGTTAGATTAGAGTTCAGCTAAGTTCTGAGGCTGCTTAGTAGGTCCACTGAATGGCTAAATTGCTTTGTTGTGGTATAGCTTGTAATGTATGAAATCACATTACAAGCAGTTTTTAATTTTGATGTGACATAGATGAAAACATCTCTTCAGTGAAAGCTTTTACATGTCCATAATGAAATTTCATTCATTACTTTTCTGTTCGGACATCCTCCTTTCCTGAAAGTAGCCCTGGACATATTCACTTAGTGCAATGTGATGCAGGCCTCACATCCATCTGCATGTCCATATACATTATTTTAACTGAAGAGAAGCACATACTGGTTGTTATCAAAAGCGATAGAGTTTTATTTCAGTCTTGCAGACACGTGACTTGGACTTTAATCTTGAGTTCGAGTCTTCTGTGACTTGTGAACATCTGGTATGGGCAGTGAGTGTAACTCCCTTAGTGTCTAGATGGGTTGTCACGCCTTGGCTTTGACTCTGTCCATGTGGGCAAGTTTGTTATGTCTGTGTGTGGCTTTCACCTCATGACTCACTGACCTCTATTATTTTTCTGCCATTGCTCTGAAAAGGGAAATAAAAATGTTTGTTTATTTCCTCGGTAGAAATAGCTTTGGGAAATCCCTTAAAGGTCATTGCTCAAGTTAGCCACAGCTCTTGAACTACTATATGTCATCAGAGTGATCAGGCATACACTCGGGTGTGTGTGTGTGTGTGTGTGTGTGTGTGTGTGTGTGCCCATATTACTACAGGGGTCTGGTCCATGGCATCAGTCAGGGGTGGTTACTTCAAGCCAACACTAGCAGTGAGCCTGGAGTTTGGACCTGGATAGGAAAAGATCGCTTTATCTGGCCCGGAATTTGTGCTACACATACTCTTGAATGCACACATCCATGGACATGTTCTCTTTTTCTCACACATACAAACAACCTCATTCATTTTCATCTTTGCACACACATGCACTCCAATTTCAAACTCCTGACTGGATTCTCAGATCCAGATTTGATTTTCTTCTCAAAGGGCTCTTTTGTCAGACAACCTTTATTATGCAGTAGAGTACATACAGTGCTCTGACTTAATTTGAACTCGGAAATAAGATGTTGTAATAAGTCCTTGCATATTGAATTACCAAGTTTACCCCCTCTGCTGTTCCAGCTTCACTCTTGACTTTTGTGACTGATGTTCCAGTGATATTGATCTTTCTTCCTTGCCTTCAAATCTGACTGTTGATTGATGCTTTGAGAAAAATGTATACTTTTCCCAAAAAACTATTAAGTTAGGAGCTGGAGCTGAATGGGGTGTGGGGGTGTATAGTGCTCTATAAATAAAGATTATTATTATTATTATTATTTATTAAATATGAGAAAAGCAAAGGTTACAAATACACCAATGGCAAATAAAGCAGTTGTAACTGGGGACATGTACTGACACAATATCACCACTGCGAGACAGTATGAAAAGACAGTTATATATTCTTATTTAATCTTTACCAAAAAAGCATACATTATAAGCCTGCTACTTAATTCTGCAGTCAGCATGTTGCACTAGTGTGTGGGGGGCACGAGCCATACTGTACAAACAATATCAAGCCAGTTTATGAAAATTGGTCTATATTTCACTTTTCTTTTTCTTCTTCTCCTAAAAACTAAAATTACAGGTGCAGTGGGTCAAGGTTGAGATGAAACCTCAGGCTTATCTGAGCATGTAAAAACCCTGAAATTACACCGAATCACATGTTAAAGTGCATGGAGTGAGGCATGAAGCGGAAGCCAATAACAAGTGGAAAGGAACGAGAGCTACAACAAGCTTGTCCTGTACATGAATCTGTGAAGCAGACCTGAAGTACAAATGTAATGATGCGGAAGATATGCTCTTTTTGTCACGGTTGACTTTTTGCCCTCCTGGAAAAAAAAAAAGAAAAAGAAAAAAAGACTTCCCCTCTGCCACACAAAAATGAAATTAAAAAGTATTTGATTGACAAATTTGTCCATTTAAAATGGTTTATGGTTCAAAATAAGATCTATGTATTTGGGGCTAAACAAATTTAAAAATTACACTGCAAAGAGCTGCAAAAAATTAGCAAAGCGGGCCTGACCTGCAAAAGAGGAAGCAATGCTAATGTATGTTAACTCAATTTAGTCTCACTCACATTGGCTCCACACAACAGAGCCTCAAGATGGATGGTCACGTTTTCTCCTTCCCCAGAAGTAAACATCTGCTCCATGACACATAACATGCCATCTGTCCTTTTTTCTTTTCTCTTTCTCTCTTGCCTTCACATCCAATTCCATCTCCTGTAAGTATGTGAGTGGTAGCTTTTAGTATGGATGCGTGACATGACTTATTTCATTGCAGTGACACTGGAGCTGTAATAAATATGGATTAATGACAAGTGAACTCCTCAACACTATAATGTTACCGCGTACACATGCTAGGGACAGTACTGCATCCTGGATTCGACTTCAGTCTGAGTGAGACACAAGATCTCCAGTGCTGGGACAAAGACCTCTTCTCTAAGTGAAACCAGAGATCTCCAAGAAGGCATCTGGCAACCTGGACACTGGGCCAGGTAGATGATCTGGAGATGAAAAATGCCAATAATGCAAGCCCTCTTCAGGTCTCTTGGCAGCAGTGGGCAAACTCGATACATTCCTTCCAGTGTTTCTCTCTCTCCCTCTTTGTTTCTGTCACACTCCCTCTTTCTGCCACTCTATCTTCCCTATCCTCTCATTTGTTCGTCACCTCACCGCTGGCTAGAAGAGGGAGAGGTGGGCCGACAGAGACAGGATGCGCTGTTTGCCAGCCAGCAGCGGACGTGCCTGGCGGAGCTCGGCTTTCACTCGAGGTGTCAAACAAAGAGTCACTCGGTCCAGGAACTGCAGGACAAGCTGTAAGTCTGTCCGCCCTCTGAGTCACACCCCCCTCCTGTTCTGATAGTGCTTGCCAGTGCTCCTTCTCATTACCTGACCTCCCTCTCTCTTTCATCCATTTCTGGCAGTTGCCTGCAAAACAAAAAGAATCCAAGCAATAAGGTGACACCATCAACTCCTAACAAATTGCTTTCTTGTGTATTTCCTCTCTACATTTCACCCCCACAGACAACTAAAAGGTGTGTGTGTGTGTGTGTGTGTTAACAGCAGGGCAGGGGGGCTCACACAGCAAACACAAGTAGATTTCCTCTTGGACACAATCTCATCATCTTTTGTTGCCGCTGTCAGGCAGATGGTGCCGCCTGGTCCCTCATTTAACACACAGACATACAAGTACACACACTCTTGCCTGCTCAGTAAAAGACCATACATCATTTCATTACCCGTCTTCGGTTTTGTACAATAACATCCGCTGGGGTAATAACCGCATGCTCTCCCAGAACATTTCATCAGGGATATCAGCCCGTACTGCTGGGCAACATTGCCAGGGCTCGTCTTTTCTTGTAAAACTATCCCTGCATTTCCCCTTACACCGCCACCACCTTCACTCAAACAACACCTGATACTTTTGGTTAAATAGGAATCAACGAAACTGCGATTGTTCCTTATGAGACTAATACTGCAATTTCAAGGTTCAAGGTTTAACAGTATTTAAGTCATTTCTGGTCCGTCCTTTAGGTATGTGCCTCTTTGTTCGTATGTTTATCTGTGTGTTTAAGCTTGACTGAACATATGTATGTGTCTGTACATGTAAGTGCAGATTGCTGTATACTGATGTGAGGATGTAGTAGGGTGTAGTTTTCCCTATTTTCCATCACCAGCTTTGACAACAGAGCTGTCACACGAGGAAGCAAATCATCATCACGGTGACTGAATGGTCGAGTGATAACACAAAGGAACAGCACTGACACATCAACACGGTACCGGGTCACCATGTCATAGTTGTTTATAGATTCATGCCTGCACAGCTGCCTCATTTACAGTTTTCTATCATCACTACCCCTAGCTGTGCAGAGGCAGGAACACTGACGGTATGGATGACTTCCTACCACCTGACTTTTAACATCATTTTAAGGCGCTGTCTATTCAATTTAAAATTCCAGTCAGTCATGAATGATCATTGAATGTTTGATAAAGCAGAAGTCAGTTGGCTCACCTTCTAATATGTTCATTATCAGCTCCAGTTATAATCATGTAACTTTGTCTCATGTTTCATACACTGCTGCATACATGGTTAGCGTAGGTCAGGTCATGGGGTTTCTTTTAGAAGTCTGCAAGCCTGATAACTTGACAAGATGCCTAAAACCACTGCTGTGTGCAGTAATTGTCCAGTCAGAATTACAGAAGAGAAATCGTGACTCAACTGTCTTTTTTTATTGAAGTATTTTTTTTTAGATAAATAGAAATATAAATTTTTAAATATATAATTCACCTTGAAAGAGAAAAAGGATGACTAGTTTATGTTTTTGTGGGTACAAAAAACAACAAGCCAAGCACAAGTCTGTGCATGTATTTTATGCCTGTATGCTGTGTGCAAGCCAAGCTTTAGCCGCACAGCAGATGGACAGTTTGAATAAATAAATGTTGTGCATGACGTGATTGCTCTTTCTTTTGACCCCCTCCCCTCTCTCTTTTTTTCCCTCCTTCCACCCGTCCTCCCTCCATCCATGGCTACATGCGGGCCGAGTCATGAGCTGACTCTTTGCTTTCAGAAGCCTTTTGTCTGGCTTGGCAGCAAAACAGATTCAATCATGTCTGAAGGTCAAGAAGTTAAAAAGACCCGAGTTGCCTCCTGTTTGTCTCTCCACGAGATGGTGTGAATGGCTATATGGAACTAAAAAAAAAGAAAGAAAGAAAACATTCAAACCAAAGGAAATCATTCTGAAGGTAAACACTACCTATTTTTCTGCATGCAGTCAAGTCAAATATTCACACACACACTGGATTCAACTCAAATGTCCACATAGTAAAACACATGAAAGAAATGAACCTTAGCCTGAAGGGTCATTTATCTTTCAGTGTAAAACGGTCCCATTTATGTCCATACACAGTAGTTACATACAGTAGATAAACAGAAATATGTGACAAAGTACAACAACTTGCAGCTTTGCATTTTCTCTTTGTTACTGGCAGGTTTGCTGTAATTACTTAATTCAGTGATTCATTTAATTTATTTAATATTTGCTATAATAACTCTAAGAAAACCACTCTCTGTTTTCTAGTGATTGAAGATAAACAGTAGGAGTAAAATGGATGTTGAATTATAAACTAAATATCTCATGTGGGGAAGAACCTCATCATTAGCGGTGAAACTATTACCATGACAACATAGCAAAACATCAGTGGAAAGTAACTGAATGGACATTAACCCTAGAAAATGTGCATTTATACAGGTTTCTTGCAACCAAAATGCAGACTTTTAGCCTGTGTCTGCTCAT
>JAPQRN010000019.1:9997987-10029379 GCA_037367275.1 Coranthus polyacanthus | reverse complement strand
ACAAAAACCTCCGTGGAAAGTAACTTAATGAATTGCCACCCCCCCCCCCCCCCCAAAAAAACAAACCCAAAAAAAAAAACAGCCCTACATAAGCATTATCAGACATTACCATAAGTGCATTTTTTGCACAAAATTACAATTGGAACATATACAAGTTTGGTTTGGTGTTTGGAGAACTGGTGGGTTTGGGTTAGTAGAGAAGTATTTGGTCTTAATACAAGTAGTAGTGGTGGACAACCAAATCCGTCTTAAGCAATGGGGTTGAGGATTATTGAAGTGTGTGCTGGGAGGACTGGCCAGATTAACATTCCTAGAGGTATTTTAACACTCTGGGCGACAAATTTGCAACACTGTTCCCCCTTGTGCTCCTCCTGTGTGCTAAGCCCAGGACCCAAGTTTAGAGGAGGTCATCTGGAAAGAGTAGAGCAAAATCCCTCCTTCCCTGAGAGCTGTCGGACTTTACTGAAGAGAAGGCGCAGGGTGTGTGTGGGTGTGTGTGTGTGTGTGTGTGTGTGTCCGTGTGGTCGGGAGGAATTAAGTAGCACTGGGAGGAGATATGTTTTTCAGTCTCCTTGTTCCCACTGGCTGAAACTGAGCCTTTTATTGGAGGTGGTCCCTGCCATTGTTTTGAATGCTGTCAAACAATGAGTTTAGGATTTGATATTGGAATGTAAATTTCTCCAGTTTAGAGTCAAATGCAATAATGAATATTCTAAACACAGAAAAGCAATACCTAAAGGAGCATGTGCTGGATTTGGGAACTTTGGTCTGTTGGGCATCTTGTAAGGCGATGAAAGCATAATTACCAAAAGCATAATATTTCTTAAGTTTAAAACTCACTTTTACCCTGTTAATTCACTGGCATATCTGATGCAAAATATTAAAGTGGATGTAAAATATTTCATTAAATCCAACAAATGAATTTAAATGACTAAAATTATCTGTTTTTTTTTTAATTGAATCAGCATTTTAATGCATAGCACATTTACTAGAACACTGCATCGATGATTCAGAATAAAGTAAAAGAAAGGTAACAATTTCTTCAATAGACAGACAAAGAACAGCTGAGATGCAGTTTGGAGCTGAATTCCAGTAAGACTGAAATATAAGTCATTTTAAAAGTGAAGAGCTGAGTAATCTCCTTAAAACTCTGTGCACTCATGTAATGTAAGTTGACCTTGTGATATTTACTGTAATGCTCTCATCTCCACAGCGGAACTGCTGTCTGTGTTCAGATGTGTCAGCCTATCTAAGTGGAGCCAGTGAAGAATAACTTTGTCGCTCTCCCACAGCTTATCTGTTAGCAGCTCTTGTGTGAGTCAGGGCAGGGCAGGCGTGGGAGGAAAGACACCATAGTGTCATCAGCCCCACACCGGAAAACCCAGGTATCTAAATAAAGCATAAAGTGTAGCACTGGCATACAAACAGATAAGCACTCTCATTCCACTCACACTGTCACGCATAGGCAGAAGGAATCCTGACATAAAAATTGTCACAAGGATGCACAGTTTTCTATCTGTGAGCTACCTGAATAAGTGTTTTTTCTAGAAAGCTGCTGTCGTGAACATTTGAAATTCACATACACTAAAAAATCTACACAGTCCACCCTTCACAACACACCCACACACGCTCACATATTGTATGTTGCTCTCCCACCGCCAATATCATCCTAATGGAACCCACTTGTTGCTTCCCTTAATCTGACTTGTTCGTACAGCTGCAGTGGAGTGGTTAAAGCAGTAGGTAGTAGATATGACTTTGTGTGTAAGTATGTGTGCCTACATGTGTCTGGTAGCTGAGGCTGTTCATAACATACTGGAGTCTGCAGGGTGCTAGCAGCAGGAGTGACTTCTGCAATACATACCAGAGGAGGAGAAGGAGAGGCAAAGTGAGGTTCAGCATCTGGTATATGGGTTGAGGCAACCCCATTCCAAAAAAAATGATCACAGGCTTTATATGGAGCCATACTGCTTTATTTAGATGGGACTAACAATGTTTAGTACAACTGTTTTGATCAAGGGTAAAGGACCTTGGCTCCAAAGTGAAGCCAATGTGGAAGAATTTTGAAGTGTAATACTCCTGGCTCCCATAGATTTACACTGAAATTCTCTTTAAAAATACTGAGTCAATATTTTTTATCTAGGAGTCTTTCTGGTCTCATTTGTTGTATTTGGACGCACTAATGAGTGTTCTGGTGCTCCATCTTTAAGTTATTGCCCCATTAATAAGATTTTAGGGTGAACAGAAAGCTTTGATGCCGTGTCGGACTGAAGATTAAAAGGTGTGTATGAAAGCTCGCTCGTCTGCTGAATCTGACTTTTGGAGCTTCTGTTTATTGAATGAAACATATTTTTCCCAGACAGACAGCTCGACTGTAGTTGTTAATGAGTTACACTAACAAAACAGTAAAATTACTTTGTTACGGAAATGTTTGATGAAGTTTACAGTTTTACCGTGTCAGTAAGCTAAAGTTTAATATTAGATCCCTCATAGGTTGTGAGCCTCATGGCTGTGACCCCTTACACTCCATCCCCTTTGTCCAAATATGGTCATTTTGTGTTGGCCAAAATGCAAATTTCTGGCTTCAGAACAACTATAGTCTATGGTTGTGATGGATATTGCTTTTTTTTGCATAGCAGAGCAGCGACAAGCCCTTATGTGCCTCCGAATTTTCTTCCTTTTCCTACACTCCCTTTGCATTTGTGTTGTATTTATAGCAGTCATATACACATTGATTTGCATTTCAACCAAACATCCAGACCTGTCAGTCATGTCCTGGAGGTGCAACAACTGCAATAAAGGTGTAATCGTAACCAAAGATGGCATGCCGTGGACACTGCTTGA
Source organism: Coranthus polyacanthus (assembly GCA_037367275.1). Lineage (NCBI taxonomy): Eukaryota > Metazoa > Chordata > Actinopteri > Kurtiformes > Apogonidae > Coranthus > Coranthus polyacanthus. The sequence goes on along the minus strand of JAPQRN010000019.1, from coordinate 10,026,535 downwards.
AGGCTCTAAGTGATAATTGTCCAGGTTATATCTCTTCCTGGCCAGTCCTTCAAAGCACTCGTAATGAATAAAACAAACAAAACAAAATATTAAGCCAAAAGGTCAAAATGAGTACTTTCATATATGTGAGATTAGCCCTCAAGAATGCAACTGAAAAGAGCAAAATACTAAATTTTCGATTTGACTTTTCCCCCATGTGCCTGATAAAATGGTGTAAATGGAGAAAAAAAAAACCATTTATTTTGTGTTTCACATCACAGATCAACATAAACAAAATAATGATATACTGTGGCTGAGAAGATATAGCTTTAGTTTGAACAACATTTCACTTAAATGTTGACTCCAAGGTGACTTTTACCTTTTAACCTAATGACCTGCAATTCCAAAAGAGAAGACAAATAGGTGAACCACGTCATATAGATATCGTCAAAGAAAAAAGCAAGATGTTTGTTAACTGCGCTGATGAAACACTCCATGAGCATGTGTGTTAAAAGCCTTTTTTTTTTTTTTGCACGCCAACAGAGAAGGCGAATACACACACACACAAATAGGCAAATGTGCACCCACACACACCTGTCCAAACACCAGAGTGTGGACACAACATGAATGATAGGTCATTCATTTCCAGGCCCAGACAGTGAACTATAGAAAGGCAAACTGGAGGGAAGGAGTGGTTTGTTCTCTGTTCACGCTTTCATCCAAATTTAGTAGAAGTCATTCTTAAACTTCATGAATATATTTAGACCAACAATCATTGTGTCGTTTGACTGATTGAAGAACTTTATAGTAGAAAGTATTTATCATACTGTGGATTTAATAAGCCTATACCTGCAGGGACATAAGATGATATGTGCTTAAAATACATTACATAAATGTGTTTTGAAAACCATGGAAATGTTCAAGTGAATGCATGAAATTAATCTATTTTCCAGTAAAGGCAAAATCATTAATTATTGTGTTCATCTCCCTTGTTCATGCACCATTCAAGCACACTAAGGTTTTGCCTTGACTTGTGCTGCACAGCCTTGCAGAATCAAGGATACAGGTTTTGTGTGTTAGAGCTGAGATTGTGACTCTTTGCCAACCGAAGTCATGCATACACCCAAATTCCAAAGGCTTTGAAAGGAAATCAGAAAATGGCGAGGACAAAAACCTGAGTAGGAGGGAAATATATCAATTTATTTTATTGAAAATGGCAGCATTAGAGACCCCTGCTTTTTGCATTACTGATAGAAACAACCTCAATTGCAAATAAAAAAAAAAAAACAGGAGACTTTTATAATTACCTGTCATCGACCAGAGGATATAAAGCAATTTTACTAACCAGCAACTAATTTTGAAACAGGGACTGGCTGGAGGTTGGCCATCCTTCATTGAGTCATCAATAACGTTTTAGCTCTTTCTGCCATTATCATTGTGCTAACACTGTTATTAATTCATCCAGCTTGTTTCTATCCATTCATCAACAGAGCTGAGGGAAGATAAATAAAGGTTTCCGGGGACTCAGGTGGAGGATGGCTGTGTGAATGTGAGTCGATGATGGATCAGTTCCGACAGAAATGAGACCTTACAGGGAAGAGGGAACATGCATCACTCATGTTTAATTTCTGTTTTGTTTTACTAACTCACAAGCATCGCAGGCGACTCTCATAATTCATACATTGTGGAAAAGCTGATGTGGCTCTTTGAACCAAATGAATTATGGGCAGAGGAGGTTTTTAATGTGTGCTGCTGTACATGTGTAAGTAAGAGAGAGAAATGGTCGTAAATGCCTGTATTTTCCACATTTGCTTTTGTCATTGCTTCTTTTGGGTTCAGTTTTTTTTTTCTGTGTGAGAAATTTCAAGGTGTGTCTTCCATATTTGTGTTAGCCTAAGAGATGTTAATCAAATTATATCATATTATAACAAATCCACATGAAGAACTTCTATCATGAAACATCATTTGATCTTCACAGACATTGTAAATACCACTCACAGGTATAGTTAAGCTTTGGCATTTTCTATTTTAGTATTTCCAAAAGGTCTCTTCACTTATGCATGCAGAGGGATGCCGTATGAATTGCTCTAAAATGTCTTCTGGGTCGTCCCGATTCAGTCAGAGCCTCCATTTTCTATCTACTGCCTCCTGCGGGCAAGCTGTTCAAACCTTAACAATCACCAAAATGTCAACCACTCCCCTGACTGGCAACTCTGCTGTTCCTGTACCCCATCAGTGCACATGTGTAATAGAACCAGGACATAAAACAAAGGTTAACTAGGACTCTGTGGTGTCCAGCGGCAGAGCAGACATTTAGGAGCTGTATACCTGAGATAGACTCCACCTAGACCTACCGCTGTGAAGGGTGTTTGGCTTTAAACACTGCCTATTTCATGTATCCAGAGTGGTTTATAACTGCCTCTACTGCGTATGTGGGATTTGACGTCTTGTTATCTGAATCCGCATGCAGTTACGGTGCATTCCTTCCCTTGTTTACATGAGGATTGTGTGTGATATGTCCAGAATTGTTCGGGGCTTTGAGATGTTTTCTTCTCCATGGTGACTTCATCTTACTGTACAATATCACCACTAATGATTTTAACTCTTTTATCTGAGTGTGTTTTGGTGTTGTAATTCCTGTCCTATTAGAGAAGTGCAAATAGATACCACAGATACAGTCACTCAGAAGTGGGAGGTTTGCTAAATGCCTTCAGTTGACCATAAAATAATGAGTGATGGATGAACCTTTTTCATAGATTGGATCCAAAAGAAAAGTAGAAATTACTGGATGCATCAAAAAATCTATGCTTTACAAATGCTTAAACTGAACTTAGAACAAATAATATATTACCTAAAGAGACAAATTAAGCAATGTATGACTGGTTAACAATTCTATACTGGATTATTTAATCTAAAAGCATGTGTCATGGCCAGTTTAGGGCAAATTATATGGCCTTGTGTCTTCAGACAAATGCAATAAAAAGCCAGATACATGACTCTTGTGAAAAAGTAAGTAATAAAAGTGTCAGTGTTTTGTGCACTGGTTTATATCCTGTTTTTTTCTCAAAGATTTGGAGTCTCAAGGCCGTGAGGTTGAACAGGTAAAACATTTCTGCATGTTTTATTAGCATTAAGTCTAAACCACATACATTAAGTGGAGGGATTTAAGATTATGCAACAATAATGCAAAGTACACACATATTTATGTTATTTTAGTCTCTAGGATGCTAAGACCCGACGGCTCTGAATATTTAGTGACATCCTCTCATAAAGTCATCACTTCTATTTCATCACTTGTTACATTACTTGTGTCTCACACTCCACCATATTGGATATCACCCGTTTTAGATTTCTAACAGCTAAATCTGATATTTCACTTAGTCCTCCACTCCCTAACCCCCTTGCCATTAACATGCACTTAGTCATACATGTTTACAGCCATTGAGTTTAAGAGCTCAGAGAGAACATACCTTCCTCTGGCAAATAAAAGCCCTAAAGGAAGTCCAGACATACTATGACCTCCCCAGAGTTTTATGTTGTAATAAAACATGTTTACATGCTTTTTGCCTGTTTGAACCCCAAGGGCACATGGGTGAAAAGGTTATCATGAAGCTCCCATCTTCCCAATCTTCAAAAGATTGTGTTTTTTCATTTCATGGCTTGGGGCTCTTTTGATTTATAACATTTTTACTGTCTCTGATTTCCCTTTCCTATCTTCTACAAAAGTAGTGTTTTAGGAGAATCTCAGAATGAGAGGAGGACAAACAAGGTAGCTGGTGTTTGTGAGAAAGTGGGGGATTTCTTTTGACCTCCTAAATCTGCTTTGAGGGATTTATTACGAGGATCAATACTTGGATTTGGATGGGAATCAGAGTCAGACCTTGACCTCTTTTGAGTCCTTCAAAAGGAAAACTAAATGTTCTGTTAGGGTGGCATAAACACTGAGAATCTGAATCTCACAGAAGACACCACACAATCCTCTTTCCTGTTGAGTAAACTTCTCTTTTATGTCTAGTTTTTATTTCTTAATCTTTTATGTCTTATCTGGCTCTTTGTGACTCGCTCTTTTATTCTCTGTTCTTTCCTCCCATCATCTCCTCCTCTCCATTTACTCTTGGTACTTTGCTAGACATTGTTGTCATCAACAAATGGTTGGGTCAGTGTTTTATTAGGATCCCAGTGTAAAACTGGCTTTCTGAAGAGAGCTCAAAGGTGCCTCTGCATGGCTGGGCCCATCTGTAGTGTGGCATAATGATTTTTTCACGCTGCATTAAGTTAACATTGTGCTGCCAGCAAGGCGGGCCAAGACCCAGTTTCTAATTGGTTTAGGAGAGAGAGAAGAGTCAGTTTAACAGCGACACAATGTAACATCAGTCACCTTTAAGCACCAACTTTATCCATGTCAAGCTATTCCCTTTTCGTCTTTCTTTTTTTTTTTGAAATTGTAGCTCTCATATGTGTCCAGATTTGAAATAAGACAACAGTGAGAATGATTGGCAATGAAAATTCAGTGTTACCTCACAGATTTGACCGGATTAGGTACTGGGATGTGGAATTGCAGTGCACAAGGCCAGGTTGCAGGTCACAGTCAACATGGGTGGATTTTCCAAGTAAGCCTAGGCAGAGGTCAAGCATTCTGACCCACTGGACTCTTGAATGCCTTTTTCTTCATTGGCGAGTAAAGAACCACCTGAGCAACAATTTTACATTTCATTTTCATTCTGAAAAATAGTCAGAGCACATACCTGCTAGGGATTTAGATAATTTAACTAATTAAGATGTAACAAACAATTAAAGCCAAACAAAATTTTTGCATTTACTATCTTCAGTCAGGGCGGTCTGAAGAGGACAGGTATTACAGCAAGTAGTACCACAGACCATTACATTTTAATTCAATTTTAAAATGTGCTATTCTAAGAAAAGAACATATGGTTTACTATGAAATAGATTTGCACAATCACTGTCCCATCCAATCATGCATGCATGGCCCTAAAGGAAATGTTGTCATGGCATGAGGACATATTTCTACATTAGTTCATGAGGCTCCATTTCTGCAAAATACCTGACATCCTGGTCATTGAAGTTGAGTAGACACCGACAAGCAAGAAAATCTCTTTCTTTTTATTAAGGTCAGTATTGATGTACACTAGAATTTTCCCTCTACTCAACATTTTACAAAATTTATTTAAGGCCATGTTCACATATAAAACACATAAAACATTGCTTCTACCAAGTCCCTGCCACTTCAACAAATATTTTTTTGGCATCAGACTCAGTGAAAATATGCAAATAAGCTTACGGTTTAGATGTATTTTTTAAGTTGCACCATTGTAATGCTAGCTCAAGTCACCATGTGGTATCTCAGTTACACGTGAAGGACGCTGGGTCACTTTCTGCTGCCAACAGCAATCTTACAAACAAGTATGCAAGAGGCTACATTGATCTTTGTTCTTTGAAAGGTACTGAAAGATTTAAGTTGGCAAGATATCAATATTTTCAATATTGTGCAGTAATGTAATGTGCTTTGTTTCATGGGAGCTCCAAAAAAACTTTATGAAGACTAGAAAAACTCCTTATCGGTCTGTATATGTTAAAATATAAATTCATGCAAAAAGCTGGAGTTATAATGCTTTGACATATTTGCACTGAAGGACTTTTACAAACCTGGAAGGCTGGAATGTAGTGATTCATGGTCTAACCATGCATAGCAGAACAAAGTCTAGTTCACATTCTTAAAGAAGTGTTTTCAGTTGTCTGTCTGATTATTGACTCAGTTCTGCCCCTCCATCTGGCACTTTCTGTTTCTGAAACTCATCAGGCCCTGAACTACAAGTTCTACAGAGCGAACAGACACTACAAAAAAACAACACAAATTCTGTCCAGAAGAAGTAGCCTGATTCAGTATTACATACATCTAGCATGGTCATGGTAATATATGGTAAAACTAGGCGTGATGCATACACCATGATGCAAGCTGATAGCGCCTCCTTCTATTGTACCCTATCTTCCTTGTCTCTACCCCTCTCTCCCTGCTTCTCTTAGGATCCTCATCCTTCTTTCCTTGTGAACACCGGTGTCTTCTTCAGGTGATGAATGCTACTTCCTTTGCACACTGTCTGGGTTTGGACACTCTTAAATTACCCCAAGCTGTGGAGAGGAGAGGAAAGAGGAACTTAAAATAGCATTTGGACAGGGCTTTTTTTTGTCTTTTTTGGACTAGTGTTTGCCGCTACATCACCCTGTTAAAGCCCTCTTGTCACTCTTCCTTCACTCCTTTATTCTCTTCCTCCCTGTTTTCCTCATTTCTTTATATACAATGAGGAGAGGTGGGTTATTGATGATAATTCTGCAGACCTCTGTTCCTTTCACACACACTCTCAGACACACACACACCATTCCCCCCACAGGCCTCATCCCTCTTTCGCTTCCTCTCCTCCGGCTCTCACATGAATAATGTTGTCCCCAAGCCAGAATGAGGTCAGGAAAGTAATGGTGAGACATATTGTGCAGTTAAGGCTGTCTGCAAATGGCCCATCAATAATCAAAGGCCACGCATTAGCAGATGCAACACTGTGTCTGTGTGTGCATGTTTTCTATTGAAAATAGATGGCGTATTGATTATATCAACAAATCTCTAATGCAAAATCATTTAAGGAATGGAAACAAAGGTGAAAACATTATGCTTGGCATTATTAGCATCCTTAAGTGCTGTTAAAGGTATTTGGTACAGAAGTACCCATAGGGCATTTGTCATGCATTTTTATTTCTTTTAAAATAAATGTATTTCTTAAGAGGAAAAGCTAAAAGCAATTTTTTCAGCGGAAACTGAAAAAAAAAAAAAAAAAGGCAGGTTGCAGGTACATACATGGTGATGTGGACAAAATGAAGGCCCCCTGTTCGACACTTGACAAATTGATTGTTATTCCTGCAGTTAAAGTGATGAAGAGCCCAAACGTCCACCAGGGTCTGTTTGACCTCCACTGTTGGCACATCAACAACACAACTTGTCATCAACGTTGGTTTCAGCCCAAAGAGCTGCAGTTAACCTTTCACCCTTCACCTCTGCTGCCCTTCCGTAAAGTGGGTGCCCTTAACTTTGGTAGACAGCTTTCTTGGGAAGGGTTTGTGGAGGCAGTGGGCTTTTTTCGGGGGTGGGGTGATAAAACGAACAAGGGGGCTGGCTTTTTCTTCCCAGCCTTAATTGTGCCCCCCGGCACCTCCCTCAATCTCCTTTTACAACTTCCAAGCTTAAATATTTACAAACAAACCAGTGCCTTGACCGCATGTTTGTCCATTTGCTCCTTTGCTGGTGATTAGAGAGCTCTTGTTCCTGATTCGAAATCCCACTAAGAGCCAACATAACTCCCCCAACCCCAGGCACACATTCTTCAATTCATCACCTCTGTAACCATTCACTCCAAAGCCTTTGCCATGGTGGAATGCTGGAAAAGCAGTATTTCTTTTACCTTTTTTTAACATGAAGGTAACTTTGTTTGAAATTGCATGCCCCGTGATCCGATTTCAGCCAATTCTCACTAATGAACTTACACTTTAATTCTGACTTGATTCCAGCTTATTCGATTGTGGTTTGTGAGAGGGTTAGACAAAGTTAACCGCTCTCTTTCAGCCCTTGTAGATAACCCTGACTACAAGCATGCAACCGATTAAAAGTTTTAAACGGTGCAGAGTTTCCAGACGGAGGAGAAATCAAAGCGTGCATTTGAAACATCAATAAGCGTAGCATGCCAATAACTGCCAGGGAGGCCAGGGCAGAGAGGCAGGCAGGCAGGCCTGTTAAAAGAAGCTGACTTCCATTCAAATAGTCTCCAATGCTGCTGTGCTCCACTGAACAAGCTGAACAAATCAATACCATTCATTTGAGGGCATTTCTTGGTGGATATAGCAACAAGTACTGAGGAATGTTTTCACTGGTGAGTGTGCATGTGTGTGTTGTGCTCTGTCGGCTCATTCACCAAATCAGAACAAGGTATGTAAATATTCAACATATACATTTTTTCGCAGAGGACTAGAAAAACAAATTCATAAAGTATGGTCTTATCAAGTCAGAAGCTTCTAATGCAGGTTTAAAGGGTAAAGATGAGGACTTAAGATATATATTAAAATGTGGTTTCAGAATGTATCATCTGCTCCTATGTGAACCGTTTTCAAACGCACATTGTGACCCTGGAGTGTATGCATTTGTTTAGTCTTACACTTGATTTGAAACTATTAAGTTTTATGAGGTATACCTCAATATGATCAAGTGTGGTACTTCCATAATTTTAGATTTTCATCAAATCACGCTGACCGGCTCTTGAGCAAGCGGCAAACTCCGAAGCTGAAAAGTGAAGCCGATGCAGAAGTGTCAAAATCTGCAGTAACTTGAATGTCCACTGGGGGAAAAAGCGAGTCAGTTCCCATACACCCCCATGTTAAAATGGCCAACTTTACAGCTGAAATAAACATGTTTACAGCCTGGTACAAAAGATGGTTTTGGTCTCTGCAGTTCATTTCCTCCTCCGTGACAATTGTACGGGGAGTGAATTTTTATCCAACACTATATAAAACACTAACCCTTCACTCAAATTACTTCTATTTATATTTTTAGACTGTAACGGGGCATAGAAATACAAAACACATGCAATGTTTAACAAAGAAAAACTTCAACATGCAGAGGAGCTTAACAAGATAGATGATGTCAGGGTCTTTGTTACTTGATTTGTGATACTTGCCAGCTGGACAAAGTACAATAATATTAATAAGTGTAAATAAAGAAGAGAGAGAGAGAGAGGACGATAAGTCCTTAATTCTGCAAGGTGTGTCTTTCTGAGGACAGTAAAATAATGTGTGCTTTTGTTTATGTGTGTCTATGCATGCTGCTTTGTGCCAGTTTAAGTTTTGTCTGTGCAGGCCAACATATCCTGTTCCTGAATATAATGAGGCAGCAACCAAGCTCACCTGTCCAGCTGCCAGCAAGAGGTCAGCCATAGGTGAACGCTGCACTCCCTCATCTGACGCATGCACACAGATAGATGCAGCCTCATGCACCTATACATAGACAAATCTGCAGGCATACACACATCTCTTATGCAGGCATACACACGTTTTTTGGAGGTGCTACGAGAAATTTAAATGACTAATAAGGTCTAAAATAAGCCTTCGCATAGATTTTAAACATTGTTACATGAGCTGCACTACATTTTTTCCTCATAAGTACCACAAAACGTTTCCCTTAATCGGATTATCACGTATACTGTATATATTTCATGATGAAGATTAGATGGCCTGTCAAAAAAGAGTCTTAAGAAGCACACTTTTTTTTTCCTTCTGTCCTCTGAGAATTCAAAATCCTCCTTGACAACACACATCTCAAGGCTGACAGTCGCGCAGCTTTCTTTCCCTTAAGAAGTACATTCTAACATTTGATGCACCTCTCTCTATTAAAGGCGGTAAGCTGCCTGAACTGGGTATGTATCATGGGATTTAAGAATTCACCCACTGCATTCTTTGAAGAACATTAACTACTTTCCAAATAGAATAGACAGAGACACCAATCTGAACAACTAATGTAATCATTTTGACTGAGGTTGAAGAGCCTTTCTTTTCTATTTTTATAATACTGGATTATGCTGGAGAATATTACTTTATGTTGGTCCCTTTAAAATCCACAGCATACTGTACCTGTAATGGTATCAGTGCAAAACTCAGCTGTTCAAGTCATGCAGCAGAATTTTTTTTTCACATGTTTTAAACAGCCTACCCTAAACAGTATTTACAGAATAAAGTATGAAAAGGGAAATACACCAAGGAGTGGTATTGATTCCAGTCAATATTTCTGTACCCTTTCCACAAAATAGGTTTGTGAGGATTTTAAATATACCACAGGCCTAACCCTCCACCATGAGGAGTTTGAGGCCTGTGGCTGGTCTGAAATGTTGAGTGGGACAGTCCCTGAGGAGTGCAATGCTAAAATACTAGCGTACACGTCCATTTAACACTACCCTCCCACCAGAGAGCCATTGGGTCTCAGCAGTCCTAATGGTGTTCACTATACTAGCCCCTTAATCCAAACTTGGCCTTCCATAACTCAGCTTTCTGTTACTTAGGGCCTACACTCTCCATCTGGGGAAAAGAGGGCATGACAGGGACGCTGTCTCCGAGTCAATTGCAGGTCCAAGGCGTTCCCCAGAGAGCCAACAACTGTGTTTGTGACAAAATAGCCTGTCCTCATTCCTTCATAAAGATGCAATTTGCAAGACCAGAGAGGCATTTGTGGGTAGAGTGGAGAGTGCACCTCTTTGGAGTAGAGGATCATGCACTCCCTGTAGATGATGCTGTTATCCAAAATGAATAAATTATGAAATAGGATAGCACGTTGTACGTTAATGTAAAAGTTGAGTGCAGCACAGTGAGTTTAGACTGTGTGAAGTGTTGCAGGTTTAAAGTACAGCTGATCTGTAGTGAAGGTTAACACATTTAGGATTCGAATGAGCAAACAGCTCAACTCAGTATGTGGTTTGAGTTTGAGATGATGGAAAAGAATGGAGAGAACATAAAAGAAGTGTAATCGTTTAAGTTCAATCAGATGTGTCCACTATCTTTGCATCATATTCTGTTCATACAGTTCTCTCAGTTAATAATAAGGGATACCTGATATACAGCAACTGTAGAAATCAGTGGCTAATGTAATATGATTTCTTGCAAGTTGTTAATGTAAAATTTTGTCTTGTATAAGAAAATGATATCAAGCTCAAGATCAAAATGAAAAACAGGCTGTCTGCACTTAAAGACTGTTTTACAGATGAATATGGGGTTGAATAACGAACTGAAAAGCTTTTAATGCTTTTAAACAACATTATGATGTTACAGTTTGACCTTCTGGATATCAAATGTCATCACTTCATCATTTTATCTTATTACACATGTGTGTGAAATTCTGTATGCGTATGAAATCTTGAGCTATGGACAGAAATGTGTTTTGTGAGGTCACAGCGACTTTGACCTTTGACCTTTGGCCACCACAATATAAGTCCAAGTGCTGTGAGGCTGTAATACAGAAGCATGTCATCTTTGTCAACTTGGTGCTCCGCAGACGATGGAGAACTAATGGAGAAACACTAAATGACAACTAAAAAGATAAGAGTTTCCATATTTTGTTTGGCTTTTTTGTGCCATTATCCATTATTCTCCTTCTTCTCATATTATTGTTGAGCTAGGCAGTGTTTTGATCTTTGATCTTCATAACACTTGGTTGAAATGATTTCAGTCCAATGGCACACATTTTAAGACTCTATTTTTTGACTTTTAATGACCTGAATATATTCCATATATAACCACTGTCTTTCTGCCCTGCACAGTGATGCCCTGTGGATCTGAATGCTTAAGTCAGTATTGATTTGTATTATCCAACATTGTCAAACAAAGAAGTTTGTACTTGAGCAAAAGAAGTTTTAACTGTTAATTGAAGATGCTTACAAATGTTATAAGATGTTCTGTTAGCTGTCAAAATTTGAAATCCCATAATTTCTTCATCCAAAATAACATTTTGACCCATTAAGGCCCTGCCCTGAAAAATCTGATGTGGATATGAACTGGGTGAGTATGAAAAATAGTTCCTTATATGCCGCACAGTGAAATGGCTCTGAATGCCAGCACACATTATGATTTGCATCTGACATTTACAACATTGTCTTGAATAATTTGTTGTCCCTGAGCTATCTTTCTTAGAACTCATGATTCAGTCCATCACTGTTGGAGATATTTATTTACATTTGCACACTGATATGACATAGTTTGTGAGTTGAAATTAATTTACTTTAAAGGTAAGATGTCAGTTTCTTTGAGCCCGTCATGGCAGTTTATTGGATTACCTGATTAAATTGATTAAATGAAGACTGAATGTTTGGAGAGCAGCATTCAGTGGTTTCCAGCTTTGAAAAATGAGTTTAAAGGAAGAATCACATGTGTAAATAAAGCACTTGCAGTTGTAGTAAATGTTTTTGTTGTTCTTTTGTTTTGTTGCTGTTTTTTCCCATAAGATATAACGGATTTGGCAACACAGGAAGTGGCTCCATTTTTGTTTTATATTTGTAAGAACAAACGCCTTTGAAACTGTGTTTTCTTTTGTTATTTACATCTTCTATAATGATTCCAAAAATGTGTTTAATCGTTATGTGGCAGTGAGCTGATGGTGCTTCAGCTGCCAAGGAGAGTGTTTATTTTCACAAGTCTCAGAGAAGCATAAACATAGAGAGGGTGGCCATTTTCATGCCAAGTCTGCAGAGTTTTGAAAGTGGTACAACCCTGTGTTGTTCTGCAACCAGACAAGGTATTGCCTTTCATCCTGCATGGATTCACTCCATTTCATGTCAACAAGGCCCTTTAAGCTTGGAAACTAGGTGGAAAAGAAAAAAAAAAATCAACGGAAATCTCCCTGACTAGTAGATGACAGACAAACCTCTTCCCCTTGACAAGGAAAAGAAGAAAAATGAGGCTTGTGTTACAAAAACAAAACATCTGATTATCTTAGAAACTTGCGCTGACACGAAGAATTTTTTATCTTCACCATCACAAAATCACCGCATACCATCCCAGACATCCCTGAATCACTGCTATTAATAGTGAAATGATTAAGTAAAGCAGGGCTGAGTTGTTGCTGGGTTTGAGGGGTTGTGGCATTCCTCACTGCAGTGTTACCTAAGTGACGCCAGAGCCGGATGCAGGTGTTGTCTGCTTGTCTTCTGGTCAGACCTGACTAAGCCAGGACAGAGACTCTGCGTTTACGGTCATTCATCCACTACCCCCTCCTCGTTCTGCCCCCTCCAGCCTTAAATGCCTGGGGTTTCTGGCTTAATCAATCACCTGTGTAAAGAGCAATGCTTGTGTGTAAAAGAAAGACTGTGAGACAGAGGACGAGGGGGGAGAGAGAGAGAGAGAGAGAGAGAGAGAACGCTGTGAGGTGGGTGTCAGGGACAGGTGGCCAGGGTCAGTCTCGCTCTCACCTTGGCAGCTTCTCTCCAAGTGCTCTTGACAGGCGTACATGCATCCACCCACCTGCACAAGAGGGGCTGCAGGCACACAGAGTAGGTGTCTCTCCCACACACTCGGATGCATGTGGACACACGCACGCTCACAAACACAAGTAAGCAATGTGAACAGCTTCAGGCTACTGGCGCTCCCTAGGGGAACACTCGAACTATGCTAATGCATGCCAGTTCATCAATTTAGTCCTGGACACAACGCACTTTCTGGACTGCCTGGGCATGCATATTTCTCAAGGTTAAAAAGTTATCTGGGATAAGATGCCCACTTCTGTACGAATGAATCTCCATATCATGAAAGGAAAATCAATAGGTTTAGCCAATAACGCGGCAGATGAAGTTAAATGCATCAGATACACCCAATCCTTTTAGTGCAACGTCTGTTGCTTCATCATGATGTGGCACACACACAATAGGAGATGAAAGTGGACGTACAGTATTATAGTTTGGTAAAGTCGCTCGTGTTGCCCAAAAGCGACAGTAAAAAACAAATCTCTGGTTGCTTTGGTCTGGCAAAAAATGTAATATACCTAAATAAAGTGAAATGATGTTGCAAGAGTTAGAGCTGTTTTGCATACTAGTAGCTGAAATGAGTAAGCGTCAGCCGCACTATGACAATATACAAACTATACTGCAGAATGAGATGGGCAATTAGGCCATGAAAGAAAGAGAGAGAGGGATGTGTGACTAAATCAGTGAGGTATTATATATATATATACGTATATATATATACGTATATATATATATAAAGAAAACACAAGGAAAAGAGGAAACAGAGTAGTGGAAAGATAGAGATTAGGTAGGAGGAGAGAGTGAAGGAGAAAGAAGGAGGGTTGAAGTGGAGGTGGTAGTACTAAAGAATCTCATGCATTTCTAATTTTCATTTCAGATTTTTGTCTTTTTTTTTTTCTTCTTGTGAGGAACCTCATGAATATGGATGAGTCTGTCAATGTGATGGTACTGTTCCTTTACTTGGACCAAATAAACCCTTTTTTTCCTCCAGTCTTCACTTGACCAAACATGTCTGATATTTCATCTGCTGGAGTGTGCTGCCTGCTCTTCTTCACTTGCTTTCAAAGTAGTTAGACTTTTGCCTGAAAGTGGAAACGTTACCATTTCCCCACCTCTGTGTTTTGGATATCGTAACATGTAAATTAGCATTGTGGGAAGGGATGACTTCATATGTTTGTATCTACTTTCATGCGCACACACTATTAATACTGTTAAGCACATGCACGTGAGCTGTGAAGATATGGAGGCTTGCTTTGAATAACTATTGGCATAGGCTCTCTACTGATTATTTTATTGCTGTGAGCTATGCAGTTATAACACTACATTAATTCATTTTTCTATGTACCCTAAGCCTACATAAGTATATGAATAATGTAAGTTTCCCCATTCCCCACACCCTCCTCCCATACCAATAACATGTGCTAGTGCTATAAGCTTCCGAGTCAGCACATTTTTGATCTTAATTCCCCATGATCAGAGAATTTCAGTGTAAATGTCATTTTGCCCTCCGAAACAAGACACAGTTGTTGTTTTTTATCACTTCAGCCATGTGATAGTGGATTTGGACTCTGTAATGATGCTGATAAGTACAGTTAAGTAGGAAAAACAGAGAAAAGGAAAGAAAAGACAGAAGGAGAAAAAGGAAGGCACTGAGACTTATACCCCCAAAATGGTCCCTTGTTTCGACGCTGCATAAAAATAATGAGTGGCAAACCAGATGCATAATTTACAGTGTAGTTAGGGCATAATAAAATATGTCAGCAGAAGAAATTTTTTTCCCCCTGTTTTTTCACTAGCTTTAAAAAAAGCAAGCTATATAGTGAAGGTTAAGCCAAAAATTAAAAAAATTGTGCTTGCATGGCAATAAAATTAGTTGTTTGTCAGTTCACTATGTGCATGACTAAACAAGAATTGAACAGAGCGTCCTTCATTTGTCACAGCCAACACACAATTAGTTGAAAATTGCTCTTCCAATCTTAAAGTTTGAGATGATAGGAGAAGCTGATCCATCTCATTTCCTACAGCCACACCTCAAAGCACTTACTGTAACCCTGACATAGGTCTAGGTTGAGTTCAGAAACCACCACCGTCCTATATTGAGCCTCTATTCGGGACCTAGAGGGTAAAATGAGAAATACCTGTCACAACGAGTTGGTTTTTCATTTGTTTCTTGACTAGAAGAAGAGAAGTGGTTGGGCAGAGAGCAACCACGTAGAACCTCCCAGGAAAATGACACACTGATCATCATCTGCCCTCTTTAACTTCTGATACATAAAAACTGGAAAGGCCCAAGATTACTTTTCCCTCCCAGTTTTACCGTGGATTAAATACCTTGATAACTAAATCAAAGCTATTCAGACAACGGCGAGAGAGAGAGAGAGAGTCTTTTCATTCTTTAATTCAAAAGGTAGTACTGATGAAAGACTGAGGAAAAAACAGAAAGAAATTATAAACCACATACGCTGGCCACATGATCAAGGGGGGAAGCCAGAAGTGTCCGATTTTTCACTGAGACATGTGAGAGATAGGAGAAACTGGTACCTCTGTATCTCTCAGTAATGTAGCCGAATGCTTTTCTGTATGTGTGTGTATTTGAAAGAAAGGGAGGAAACAGAAAGATGAAGAGTTTAGACTGAGTAATGAACCAAAAAGGAGAAGAAAGAAAGAAAGAAAAAAAGAAAGAAAGAAAGAAAAAGAAAGAAAGAAAGAAAGAAAAAGAAAGAAAGAAAGAAAGAAAGAAAGAAAGAAAAAGAAAGAAAGAAAGAAAGAAAGAAAGAAAAAAAGAAAAAAAGAAAAAGAAAGAAAGAAAGAAAGAAAAAGAAAGAAAGAAAGAAAGAAAGAGTTGGAGTTAGCTCAGTCTTATACATGATCATTTTTTTATATTGCAGCTGCTTCAGTTTGGTAGAGTCGAACTGGATAGCTGAATATGAACGTGCAATGAACATGAAAAGCAACAGCTACCATAGCTAAATCCCAAACTTGAATGAAGAACAGTTTAGTTTTCTGTTTCTTTCCGCAAGTAAAAAAAAAAAAAGAATAAAACTAATCTCGAACCTTATACAAAACCCACCATGGTGAATTTCCTGCCACCAATTAGCCCCCTGTTGTGCTGTATAACTCATGCATGCAGAGCCAGTAAACAGCTCCTCCCCACATGGCTCATACTTCTGCTTCTGAGTGTTGCTTCCACCTCAGGTAGGTTCATACATGTTGCCAACACAAAATCCCTATGTGATCACACTGGGATCTCTTCCTAACAATACACAGAGCTTTCAGTGGATCCGCACCTGTCTGGTTGATAACCTAAAGCAAGGATTAAAAGCCGCTGAATTCCTGGTATGCCAGACGCGAGCATGCAAAGCTGTCAATGTCAATCCAGTGCAAAATGAGGAGTAAAACATTTTGACAACTGTCCAAGTAATTAGTTTTTGCATTTTAGATTTTTATTTTAGGCATCAAGCTTATCAGCTTATATATAAACTTATAAGAGTGACACGTAAGAGTATGAAAGGAGATAATGGTTGACTCCCTAGATTTCTCACATAACAGGCAGCCAAAAGTAAAGACTGCAGGCAGGTTTTGACTGACAACAACATACAAAAGGTAATGAAGTTCAACTTAAGCCTTTGCAATCACAAATCTTCCACGATTAACTGAACGAATATATATATTTTTTTTTTATAGCAACCCATCAACTTTGAACCATCTTGAGAATGTGAGAGTAGCTTCATAACAGAAAAATATATTGCATTTCTACTTTATTTACTTATATTTTAGCAGCTTTTTATACCTATCGTACTTAGATCACAATATTTTAGTGAATGCAAACAACAAGTAGAGCTATCATTCCATGAAAATGTATAGGATGTGTCTTGAATCCTGCTCTCACAATGACCGACTCACCTGCTGTCACTGCGCTTCATTATTGTTTCTGTGTACTTTACGAGCATGTGTTGCCTCAACATCATTTAGACATGCTAATTACAGCACCAGCAAGAAATGCCTCTTTTTTTTTTCCACACACCTGGTAGAGTTGTCAAGAGTCCTCTGCATCAGTGTTGCTGGTTTTGTGTGCCACGTTTATATATGTTTAAATTGGCACAGTGCCCAGCATTTGGAGGTGAGTCAGTGTTTGCTTAAAGAGGAGGAGAATGGCAGCTTTCAAAAAAGCTTAAAGCCTTTTTTTTTTTTTTTTTTAATGCAGAGAACCGGTCTGGGGATTGGGTAGCTGAATGGTCTTAGTTTACCTGTTGAAAGTTTGACGAGCGGAGGATGTCGTGCGGCAGTGCTGCACAGATTCAGGTCTCATGTTTCAAGTTTTATTTTACAGAAGACAATGAAATGTTTTGACTGACGGCATTTTTCAAGTAGTCGCAAAACTACTCTTTTCATCAGTGTTCGTGTTTAAAGACAATTTAAACCGCCAACCAATAATGAATAACTTTACTCGACTGATAGGTCATGCGTAATTTAAGAGTTGGTTTCTTACACAATAATCATGCTATGGATGCTTTGTATTGTAGTTAATAGCCTGTTTTGACTCTTAAAGGTACCCTTGTTCAATGAATGCTTTAAGAGTTCATTAATATCATCAAGGTGTATGCAGACAGGTTCAAAGATGTATACAAAATGGGCTATTAATGCAGTAATTAGTTCATTTGTTACAAAGCTGAATCAGTATGTCAGTTAAGCCGCGGTGTTTGTGGTGAGGAATTAGCTCATGTTTTACTTGTTTTTAAGTGTAGAATAGATTGGAGCAAAACTAATTTTGAACATGAATTCTCACGGTTAAGTCCTACATCACAAGCTGACGGGTGACCCGGCTACTGAGTACTGAGCCAGGAGATCTGTAATGCAATGCTGAGAGACGTTACAGATACAGGCCTTCCTGCAAGACAAACATGCTGGCTTTCAGGGGAGCTTTGCATTCACATCAGGTTCTGCTGGAGCCAAATCAGGCAATACAAGAAATCCAGCTTGGTCCTTCTAATCTTTAGCCCTATTCAAGCTGCTTAAAATATGACATGGTGCTGCTGTGGCTCTTTGCCTGTTTTCCTATTAATTTACTTGGGTGTGTTTTTGTTTTGATCTAATAAAACAAACAGGTGGATGAAAGTTTTAATAAAAATATTCTCCAGAGGAACATTAAAGATCAATATGTTTTGAAATCTTTAACCAATCCTATAAGGGGGGACAGTTATGTTCAGAATCATTTTAATGGGTCCAAGGATGTTTTAAGGAGCAACTCTGAATGCATTATCCTGTTTGCAAGAAAATCGTCTTCTACACTGATTTAAATGGACTGATGGACTGGGCCAAGTCTGAATATTAGGTGTGGACACTAAACCCTGTTTCCAAGAAACAAACGTATATCTACTTTATTGCAACTGTGGCATTCTGTCTGCAGGTTGTTCTGTTTCAACAGAATAAATATGTTTTTAATTAAGATCATTCCCAAGAGACAAAAATGTAAATTGTTCTCAGAGAATATTTTTCATTTGTTTTCTACCGACAAAGCTGCCAGCCTGATCTACTGCTGGTTGTTACTATAGCATTCTTAAACATTTTATGGGTGCATCTTTGCACTAAATGTGTATGTCTGCTTTAAAACCAACTATCCCCGTGGTTTATATTGATTCCTCATATTTTTTTTCAGAATTCATGTGCAAGAACTTGCTCAAGTTTGGATTTTTGCTTTATGTGTAGGTGGAGAGAGCAACGAGACAAGCAAAGGTTGTACTGGTCAACTAAAAGTAACTGACATTTCTGCCCATCTGACTTTGTCTTCCACAGATTTGAGTTTGAACATCGGTCAAAAAAAAAACGAAAAACAAAAAAGGTTATTTCACATTTCTTTTCTCTTGTACTAACTTCTATCATTTATTATTAAAGTTACTGTTTAAAGTGTAGTTTTGTCATTCATTATTTGAGTTGTTTTAAAAATGCTTGTTTCTATTAGAGTAAACATTGTGAAGGTGTATGAAGTTCTCATTGATAAAATGTCATATTTTGCAGTGATGATGTTACAAATAGCAAGAAATATTTAGCCAAAGTATTAAATGTATAAAACAAGCTTAACAACACTGTAATATTATTTTAGTTATTACTGAAGCATCATTCATCAATACCATACATAAGCACTTCACATCATATTCAGTCTGATAAAGCCGTTATATCTTTTATAATCAGTGATTGACATTAATATTAACAAAACCGAGTTCAAGTCCAAATAAGATTAAAGGAAAAACCTCACTTCCAACCTTTCTGTTACTAATTTAATATTCCTCTTATCATTTGATCAGTGTAAATTTTCATTTGGCTTTTATGTTGTTTGTTCTTTGTGCTGTCTGTAAACAGGGCACATCTAAAAAACACAGCCTTTCCATTCCCTGTCTATGTTTTTTTTTTTTTTAGCTGCGTAGTGGCAATGAGGAGACAAAAGATGCACGATGGACTGCGTACCACGTTTGTAAAGTCATTAAAAACCTCTATAAAGCCACACATGAACCGTTGGACAAAAAGCATTTGTCATATTCCTGCCATATTTTTTGCATTCCATGTTCCACTTTTGTGCCCTGCTCCAAGCGCTGACTGTCCTCTCCAGACAACAACAAAAATCATTGGTAATCCTTTCATCTGCATGCTTTTCTCTCATCACACGAACACGAACACACACATATACACAGGCTGGCACATGTGAATGTTACCGTGAAGAGAAAGACAACCAAACACACATAGCCACAGCCACGCATGCATAACCATGCCACAAAAAAAAAACACACCAGTATGACATGATGAATGGTCGTATCGTCATTTGTCAACAACTTCAACACCATGTGGCATAGTTTACCACAAATGCAAATCAGCACAAGGCTCCAGACAGTGGAAATTGTTTGTAGATAATAAACATTCTCAATCAATCTCATGTTATCCCTAGATTGCCAATTGATTAAAAAATTCATCTCATCTGAATTTAATTTAGAGTTCCATTCCACAAAATGATTAACACTATGATGCACTGTAAAGTTGATCTTTGCCACGTTTCTTTGCTGTTTCTTTTCAGCTCCACTAAAATGAACCCAGCCATTGTTTTTGTAAACATGGTAACCCACAAATGTCTTTCTTTCTGACATAATGGGATTTTATACCATAAAAACAAAGAAAAAAAAGTTTATTCTATACAAATGAGGTGATAGAATGACACCATTCTCTGGGCATTTTTTCTTTCCTAACTTGCTTGAGAGTCCCATGCTTTTCTATCTTAGCTACAACAAAGAACCCATTTGGTCTTCAGGCAATGGTGGCTGAGACTCTAAAAACGTCAAAATAGCTGTCAGTCACAAAAACATTATCTGTTCAGTATGACAGTGACGGCATTATGGTAACGTGGATGTTTTCTGGTCTCTCCTTGAGCACTGAACCTACATATACAACAAGATGAAAAGGGCACTTAGTGCAGTTGTGTTTTCACTTGGTGTTGCATTACCAGGGAATGGTGTTCTTGCTATCGTTTCAATCATGGACTATTATTGAAGTGTCAAACCCATTGCAGTTCTATTTTCCCATCTGTAATGATGTTTTGCCTCCTGGATTTCATCTTGACTTTGGAAAGTCAGAAGGAGTCACACATAGTCGCACCTGCCAGATCTCATTGTGCTTTCTTTTATTCTTGAGATGAATCATTTGGTGTATGGGCTATTTGTTTGAGAGTAAATGAGATTGTAGGTTGAGAAAGCGAGGCACTGTAAAAGGATAAAAAAAAAAAAAAACTTAGAGAAATATCTCTTTCAGGACAGTAACCCAGTATCAAGGAAATGCAGATGCATCACCTCAATAAGAACTTTTCTGGTTTTCTTTGTATTTGTGTCTCACAATCTCTGATCTTTGGCAATCAAGATGACAAGTGACAGCTGTTTTTTTTATTGCTTCCCTTTTGTCTATGTGTACCTCACAAGAGACAAAAATAGGACAACTGCAGTGTGTCTTTCAACGTAGCTCATATCTAATTCATGCTGCCAACTCTACCTCCAGGTCCGATGTGAAAGATACTGGCACACTGGCCCCTAATCCATTCACCCACCCCCTGAGCATGCATGCATTCATCTATCTATCTTTCAACACACCCATCCATGCATCGAGAGTACATTTTCCAAGCTGTTTTATCCATTTTCACAACAGACTATTTCTTTTGTGTGTGCGGAGGTAGAGAGCAGCTCTGTCTGTACCCCATCTTTGAACTGCTGTGCCCATGCCAGCTTATTCATAAGCAGTAAATGGCACCCGCTCACAGACACATTGTCTGAATCCTGCCACTAGAGTTGGGATGCCAGCTTTAGGCATGTCAGGCCTTTGGGCATTGGGATTGGGTTTCCCCAGACCCCCTTGTCAAAGGATTAGCTCCCACTCTGATCATCGGGAACGCAAAACTGTTCCTCCTCTTTTCTCTGTTGCCGCTGCCGCTGCATGCTCGCATTCCTTTGTACTTCTTTCACGCCTGGTGAAATTTTGCTAAATGTGTGGCAGCAGTCTTACTATTTCCCTGTTTCCCTATCCTTGCTTTCTTCCTCCCCATTACCCTTCTCACCTCCCCCATTTCTGCCTTCTCTCTCTCTTTCTCCATCACTTCCTCCACTCTTCTTCAGCCGTGTGTTGATGAGCCTGAGCACTGTTTTTTTTTTTTTTTTTTTTTCCTAAGGAAGGAAGAGGGATTATGCTAAGCCCTAACTCGGGGAGACCAGCCTTATCTTGCCTGTAGCAGCTCCATGCACCAGAGAAAAACAGGCTGGAAGAGAGCACAGCTACAGGCTAGGGGAAGACAGTAGGAGGGGGGCAAAGATGGGCATGTATGGGCATATATAGAACACATCCATGATTTCATACATTGTTGGTGAATTTGGCTATCTTCGATGATATTTTTCACAATGCTTGTTGTACAATTGGTCTTCCAAGCCATTTTGTTTAATGACAGTATTTGCATACAAACAGGAACATGATCATCCATCTTTCTCTCTCTCTCTCTCTCTTCAAATTGCTCCAATCACATACCAAACATTATTTATTTTGCAGCGGAATGACAAGTGTTCCCTTGGTGATTTAGACCCTTCCTCCCTCTCTCAGACCCTCACCAAGACAATCCATTGTACTGGACCATGCTCCAATCCCTCCTTTTAGCGAATCTTCAATTACAGTTGCATTATACTCAATTATGGTGACTCTAATTAAAGTGCCATCCCCTGATCCATTTCCTGAATGAAACCTTCCCCCTCTACCTCAGCCCTGAGACAATGGGGCATGCTACAGCAGGGAACAAGGCCCCACTGTAAGCAGGCTGCTGGCCTATTCACCTGGCCTAATTACCCTAACCCTATGGGGGCTGTGCTCTTGGGAAAGACCCTGGCTCTAGGGGGGCCTATAGTGAACTCAAATTTCCAAGCTGGTGCCTAAACAGACATGTACCAAAGAATTAGTGGGAAAATAAAGGCAAAAAGTCACATCAGTACTCAATTTTAGAGGATAAATATAATTTGCACTAGAGAGGCTGGTATGATCCTAAATTTCTATAGTTCAGATACTTGCCAGGCTAAGCCACTCAAATAAATACAAAATTTATGGAGCCTTTGACTTGTTAAAAGAAACAGATTACCCAGGGGGAGGGCCACTCATACATTAGCTATGGATAGTGTTACCCTTTTGTTAGTGTTTGTTGTCTGTCTCTATTTACTTCAATGTCATCAGAAAGCTTCACCAAGAAAACCTCAGCAATAGATCAGCTGGGACTTGTGGGGCAACAGAGCTAACAGAAAGTAAGCCTCTATAAACCCAAGGACAACATTAAGATATCAACCAAGGACTTGATCTTTCAAATGTGCCAGAAAATCTAGTAGGCTAGAAAACCACAATTGATGAGACTTTAAGCCTGTGCTTTGTGTTTCTCTAGTGCGCACCCTATGGACTCTGTAATTCCTTGGTGCAACAATACCATGGACTCTCAAAGCAAATAGACAACTAGTAAATGTCATTTCAGTGCTTTGTGTTGCTGTCCTACTTTGAGGGAAAATGTGCGTCTCTGCAAAATAATTCTCTTGTATTTTGAGTGAGAACTTAAGACAGATTGGGTTTCACAAGTGAAATCTTTGGAGTTATTGGAATTTTTTGGGATAATTACCTGTTGTTTAAAATATTTTGACCCAATATCAGGGCTGCAGTTCCTTTGACTTTAAAATACTGTATATCATTTGATAAATTTACAGCGCTGTTATTAAGTACAGTGGAATTTTTAAGTGACCTGAGTGGCCCTGGGGTTATTAGAAGGCCAGGGTGGGGCATCAAAAGGGGGAGGTAAAGGGCAACAAAGCCTCTTTCTTCACTCTTCCTCCTGATCCTATCACTCCATTCCTTGGCTGTGGAGATGAAAGACTAGTCTGTAATTGGAGAGGAGGGAGCAAGTGGAAGTAATGAGAAAGTAAAAAAAGCGAATGGGGTAGAGAGTGCTTGAGCAAAAGGTAGGGGGGAGTGAAAGAGAAAATACCTTTGATTTCCTCAAATTAAGTGAAGAAAAACAGTCCAGCCCTCTCCTCCTTCAGCCTAGAGTTTGACTGACAATGTAGCTACGTGAGGCTCTCAGCTGTAATAACTTGCCTTTATGAGGAGAACTCAATGCTTTGTCTTCCTCGTTGGTGGGGCCCAGAGTCCAAGGATCAGCCTTGACTTATTATGACTGGCTTTTATCCTCCAGGAGCTGTGGGAGACTTGACTTGCCCTTTCGTCTGTCAATGGAATAGGGACACCATACTGGGGCCATTCCCCAGGCATGGGAATGCTGGAATGATAGTCGAGGACAAGGCCAAAGCATGTATTGTCTTCTGATATTGTAACACACATGTTGGAATGCACACAATAGTCTTTCGTTTAATATGTGTTAAAAACATCTCAAAAGACATACATATTCATTAACATGCTGTGGTTAAGGCAGGCAAGGTCATCTACCGTAGACTACTTTGAAATGTTATTGGAATAGATAGCGTGAATCAATTAATATTTGCACTTCACTGGTTTAATCTGTTTAGTAACATTAAATCATCTTCTTCATTTAATCAACACTGACTGCAAAAAAATTTAATGTAAAAGTCCATTGCAATACCTGCTCAATAGAGTATATTGACAACCTTATAAATGGTTGAGCCCAGAACACACACACACACACACATATGCGCACAAACACCCACACACTTTAATCATATTGGACGGAGGACGGAAAGACATCATTGAGCCAACTGGTTTAGCATATGTAGAGTATAGCATCCATTCAATTCTGTCTTTTTTTATATGCTCACTATTGAACTATATGACCTTATAAACTTTGTAAAAGTGCCTGTAGTGTGTGCCTTTGTTTGAAAACCAACCAACCAACCAAAAAAAAAAAAAAAGACATAGACATTCTGCGAGGCACACACACATAACTGGTTAGGGGTTTGAGTTATTGTCCTCACTGTTAAATGGCTTAACAGTGGATTATTATGCCTGGATGATTTACTTCTGTCTCCTACTGGAGTTTTCCAGTTGCTGCTACATAAAGGGGAATGTCTTCCATTATCCAGTTGGAATTTTTAAGGAGGGACCTCTGCGCTTATCTCCAGCTGAAATCTGCAAAGCTGGGGTCTCCTGTTCCCTCACACTGCTTTAATAAACTAGGGCAATAAAAGAGTTCTTAACCCCACCCCTCTATACCAAGTGCTACACCTGGTTACAGCTGGGGCCAGATATTTTAAAGAGTGCAGCAAAAGGGAGTGAGGAAAAATGTGAATCCTGTGGAAGAAATATTAATTTATTTTACACATTTAAGATTTTTAGGGATGTATTCTGCTGTATTTGATGGACAGGAAAGTGAGAAAAGAGAGGGGGGGGGAGAAGAAAAGTAAGTAAAAAAAATAGACTGTAACATATGCTCATGAGAATGACTTTTCCATCGCTGTTGAATCATTTCTCAAAATGTTTCTGAGGTTTAGAGTCCGTCATAAATAATAAAAGGTCATCTTAATCAGTTGCCTGTATGTTATGAATAATACTCAGTACATATTGTACACATACACACATGCAGGTACACAGGCTATTTATTCACGGGTGTGACTCCTTGACTTTGAAAGTGACATGAGTGAAATAAATTTGCTCCAGACCTGCAAAGAAATTGGCTGTTTTCCACCTGGCCACCCCTCCTCATTTCAATTCAGCCATCTTCACATCCTATCAACTTAAACGTTAAGATGTAATTACCTCTGAACTGAGTGAACTATCAAGTGGGGGCAATGGCAAAGTTATGGGGGCCCACAGAAGGGAAAAAAAAAACAAAAAACAAAAAACAGTAGCTTAGAGTCACGACAGGTGTTTTCTCCTGGGCCAAACTGAAATGAACATGGAAATGAATGTTTGAAATGCATTCAGAGGGGAGAGGGAAAAGAGAAGGGGAGCATGGAGGGAAAGTGCGCATCTGAGCAACCGAGGTAATTATTCTGCGACTCCTCCACCTGTGACAAGAGGCTTAGAAGAGTGGGGGTGTTTCAAAGGGAGGTTGGGAAACACTGGAAGGCATCGGGTGGGCGGTTGCTGCTACCCAGAAAGCAATTGGCCTGAGACCTCTTCTGCTGTCCCTGCCGACTTCCACAATGACAGGATAAGCCCTTTAACTCTCTCTAACACTCATACACACACGCGCACACACACCTCTTTTCTTCATTCCTTCTTCTATATAAAGCAAATGACAGTTGGGCCATTTCCTCAATTGGAGTTTTATTTTTCTCTCTTACCATTTCTCCTACCCCAGCCCACACATACTCAATCTCATATGCCGTATAGTGTGACCTACCCCTCAGTTCAGGCCATATGTGCAATAACTCACTTAGGATGGAAATTAAAGGCCAATTGTGCATTGGTTATTGCAACTTGTTAGGTCCTATGCAGTCCTGTGGCTATGTCAGGTGTAGTTTGAATTCCTATATGCCCCTTCATTCCTTTCTTTTAACAAGCTCAGCAACCTTGGTGTTTCTGTGTTGTGCATGGCTGAACATGAGCTGAATAAGACAGAAACCACAATAAGAAAGTGGAGGAGTAAGGTGAAAGCAGCAAACACCAATCAGCCCTTCCAGGCTGAACTAGAGAGCCAGAAAAGAAGCACATCTATTTTACTGAAGTGTTACAGATCAATAATGTTCTGTCCATTGGTCTCTATAAAATGATATCTCAGAATGAAAGGGAGAGTGAAGAGCAAGTTATGAGCCAAAAGGTGCCATCTTATTCAATTAGAGAGCGAACTCCAGTTACAGTCCAAGGCATGTATGAAACAGATCTCTGGGCACTCTAATGAAATCTGAATTAAACATTTGTGTGACCCAACTCTCTGTTACTCTGGGTGATGGTCGCAATTTTCTGTACAGTTAACTTCAAAAGATTGCCCACTTAAAGGAAAAGTCTTGTGATGATTAAGAATTCTATTGCATGGGAATGTTCACCCATAAATTTAATCAGGAGATGTAATGTGAAAAATCCCATTATATAGATGCAAAGTGAAAGTCTTAGAGGGGGTGTTTTTCTTTCATTAATAGAAATG
This sequence comes from Coranthus polyacanthus, assembly GCA_037367275.1. Classification (NCBI taxonomy): domain Eukaryota; kingdom Metazoa; phylum Chordata; class Actinopteri; order Kurtiformes; family Apogonidae; genus Coranthus; species Coranthus polyacanthus. The sequence continues at coordinate 9,999,904 of JAPQRN010000019.1, read as the reverse complement.
CTGAGGCTTACAATAAGTTGAGTGGATTCATTTTACTGAAATTGTTACCAGTACGGTCCTAATTCCATTTACCCTCAGTCCCTGTGCAGTACTCGATGCACAATAAACCTGATTCTCGGTCCTGCCCAGAGGAGGGCTGCAGATGATGTCATGATGCCATTATCAGCCAATTACATTACAGGGCAATTGCCTCTGATATATTGCTTATTCAAAACAATCGCCAACATCCACTGGGGCCATCAGGAGCAATATAGAGGTTATGGCAATGCTATAAGCTCTTCTTGCTAAATAAAAATAAATTGTACACCCACGCCTTTGAGTGGATCTATATTAGGTTTTTACATTTGAAAAAAGCACTACAAAGCAGCTCCTGTACAATATAGGAACCCTGAGAGTACAAACTAGACTGTTTTTTCAGCAAAACTTGATTTTCCTACTTCTGTGAATTCAAACAGTTGGCTAGGCAGTTAATCAAATCCTGCAACTTGCCATGGCTTTAAGGTTGTGCATTATCTGCATAACTTACAGTGTCATTTTCACAGGCAAGAACATCTTGAATTACCATTGATGCCACCATATGGAAAAGAACATAAGAGAGAGAGAGACAGATGGATGCACGAAGAGAGAGACGAATGTGATCAAATGTCACAAGTGACTGTAGACAGTTTCTGAAAAAAGCAGGTTGGGGGGAAACTCAAACCAAGACCGAAAGACAACCTCCTGGTTAGTCAGAAGAGAAATATAAGCATATAAAACTAGAGATAGACACTTGATGCTGGTAGCAAGGAGCGATTTTCCTTCTTGCTTTCTTTGCCTTCCTGGAACAGATTAGATATAGTTAATTCAAAGCTAGTCTGCTGAATGCTGAGTGTTGCCTTTGAAAGTACACTTTAATAAGAATGATATGTTGATAAAGATTTCTGATCTCAGAGGAGCGTTAACATGACTCTTTACTTACGTGAGTGTTCCCGTGTTTGTATACATGTGTTCATGTTGCATGACCAAATACCTGAGTGTCAGCTTGAGTGTGACAAAGTGTCTGTTGTAAGTGTGGGATACTGTTTAACAAGACTTCAAAGAGAGTGGGCGCTTGTTTAACATATGCGGATATTTGTCAGTGTTGTACACATCTGGAGATACTCATTTCACTTGACAAGTGTGTAAATGAAGCAAGTATGTGCTATGATTGTATAAATGTAGGAAATTTGTGTTATGTCCTGTGAATTCCTGGCTATGCTTAGATCTGCCTTTTTTCCATACTTTTATTTTGTTTTCTGCTTGAAAGCAGGTCTCTGTTCGTCTTTTAATGTTTATGCTACCATTTGTGTTCATCTGATTGTTTTCAATATGGTGCCCGTGTACATTGGTCTGACATTTGGATAGTGGCCTTTTAGTTTTAAATAAAAGCCTAAGAGTATTGTCTAAGTATATTACTATGCATCTCCAGCTGTTAAAGCTTGAAGGTGCATTATGGAAAATTTACATATGCTTGTGTGCTTACATGACATTCAACGATGTCAGTTACCTACATCCATGATAATCCCAATATACTGATTTCTGTTTGGGTTTGATTTTCTACAACTATTCTCCCGCTTGCTCTCAAGTTCTTCACTGCCTCTCGTCTGCTCCTCTACTACTGCAACAGTGTACAACACTAGATACTGTTATGCAGTCAGCTAATGTCAGTGACTTCCTGCTCCCAGCACATCACTCCAAGTCCACTGTGCATGTCTTAAATAGAGAAGCTTTAACCCTTGTATGGTATTTGGGTCAAATTGACCCGTTTCAAATTTTTACAAAACGAAAATGGGTACAAGTATACATTTTTTCTACCTGAAACTCTATGGCCTTATCCTATTTTCTGTGATAAACATGCAAAAAAAAAAAAAAAAAACGCAGCACACATGCTGCGTTACC
>JAPQRN010000019.1:9976203-9993292 GCA_037367275.1 Coranthus polyacanthus | reverse complement strand
ACCTCCTGTCCTGTCTTTCAGCACCTCCCTCCTCATGTGTCCGTCTCGTCTTCCCTACCCACCTTAAAGTGCACAGAGGAATGTGACACACTGCCAGACACAGAGTTAGTGGGTGTACGTGCTATCAATGTCCTGACAAGTAATGGGCTGGTGTAAGTAATGTGTCTGCATTTTCTTTAAAATATTGTGGATTTTGTTTGGCCGTGGTTGACAATTTCAGAGGCTATATGTTTTACCTGTTACCTATCCTCCTCGTGCCTCTTGGCACATAGGGACGAAAAAAATAGAAAAATAGATTTCATGTTCCCTTGTTTTACATGAAATCTAATTTTCTATTTGTTTGTTGTTTTCTTTTAGAAAATAAGCCACTAGCTTATTTTATTCCCAAAGCTACTAAAACTACCCCCAGAGGTCTTAGAGACCTGAATATGGTGATCTTTTAGTGATGAGTGAGATTATGTTATAATTCTTCCAATAAGAGAGCTGCAAGTGAGTAGATTTTGATGTTTCCCTTGTGTTTCGGTTTCGTTGGAAGACGGTAAAGTCAAGTAATTAAGTGGTCTCTTGATTAATTAAGCGACAATCTATTTTCATTCTTTTCCGTAACACCACAACAATGTGTGGAGATTCCCCAAGTGAAACGCCTGATAGGGAAAATAACATAATGAACAGGGGCAATTTACTATGGGAGTATCGGCAAGGAAACTCAGTAACACAAATTTAAATGGTTTCTCTCCTCTATTAATAGTCATTGCGTTTTCATAAAGGGGCCTTAATTAACAGACTTTCTTTCCACTAAGTCTGCTTCAAACTCAGCATAGCACTATGTAAAGTACATAGGCAGACTTTCTAGTTTCTTTTATATGCTTAATATCTACTCTATATGCTGCATATATATATAATTTAAGCACACAGTCTCTATAGTTTTGCTCTGCATGCTATAAAAAAAGGACATAAAGAAGATTAGGGATTCAGTAAGCGGTTATTACAGCCTTCCACCACCACAACAGCTGATACAATAAGTACTTTTTGCTCCTAAACTATCTGATTCTCCCTCGTTCCACAGCCACAGGGACCCCTATGAAATCTGTGAGACACTATTAAAATACATTTAAAATAATATTACAGCCTCTAAGCAAAGTATCATATCACACATCAAATTGTATTACACTCCCTCACCAAAGAATAGCAGTGGGATGCGACATGAAAGCACGAAAGAGGCTGTATTTTACATCCTGTGGCTACCATGTATTACATTTCTATTATTGTGAGCTACCAAGAGATCAGAGTCATGTTTAAATCATGTGTGAGTGATGTATCTGTTCAACAGAAATAAAGGAAACATTGCTCTTAATGCGTTTTCAGTAAAGCACATTTTAGAAATGAGCGCTCAAGTCAAAGAATAATATAAAAAGAAAAAAGAAAAGTGAGAAATGGATAACTTTCAAAATAGTCACAATTCTCTGTTTGAGGCAAAAATATTAGATTAGACAGATAGATGCTTGTCTCTATTCCAACTGGATTTCTCCCATCACGCTCCCTCTCGCTAACATCAATCCTTTGTCACCTCTTTCTCCCTCACCCATTACCTTCATCTCATCTGCTCATGGAAGCGCAATATGTTATGTGTCTGTCCGCCTCTGTCTTCTCATTTCTCGCCTTGCCACTTGTTTTCACCCGTACGACGACACCTTGTGGGATATCCATTACATGCAGCAGGCACCTACAATCCAGTTTTACTCATTCGATGAAAGTGTAAGTCAAAATCCACTCAATTTTCACCATCTGACCTTTTTATAGAAGAGTCCATCTGTGTTGGCGCCCTGTGACTCCTCAGCGTGGACCCATCCCCGCCACTTTCATGGATCACAGTATCTTGACAGATATTTTTAAAAAAGCACTCTGAGATGGAACACCCTGCCACCAGCATTTCGATGAAATGTAGTGAACCGAAACAGCTGCTCATAACTCACCTTAATGACAAAGTTTCTTATTTAGATGTCACAAATTAGAAACTCTGTTGTGGCGGTAATAAGCATGTATTTAAAGCTAATAACTGACAAAGAACATAAGTATTTTTGCGCTTGCGACATCAGGGCACATTAAGTCAAGGCTACGCTAAAAATTACATTACTGCTCATCACCAAAGTCCTCAGTGTCAATCATTTCTGCTTCAAAAATCCACTTCTCTGGAGTTGTTCTTTCACCAGTAATGCCACAACCACATAGGCTCCTTTAGATTAGAAAAGAAAGTGAGTGCAGTGAAGCATTTCAGGAGCAGGAAGCCTTTGGTTGGGCAGAAATCCCAGCCTGGATCCTCCAAAGCCCGCTGGCCATGAAAGACGTCGGCTGCCTTTATAGATGCCCATGCTGAGCTGATGGGACCTGACATGGGTTGGCTGCTGACCACCACTCAACCCACTCTGCTTGCCTCCACGACACCCAATAACCTCTGAAAACCCAGTTGGGTAAGGGGCCCATGCTTTGAGCCAATATGGCTGACATGTGAAAGAAGCCAGATGCCTTAACAGAAAGAATGGCATTGCTGAACTGCACCAGCTCCGTTCACATACTGGGGAATCGGCAGGAGGGGAAGGCTGGGGGCAGCCAAGATCCCAGGTGACGGGCGGCTGGGACAATATCCCAGTGGTGACTTCATAAAAGACGTCGGGTTGTTTTGTTGTTGCTGCCAGGACATGAATGTAATTAGAGCACAGTTGAAAGGTCAGGGCTGTACTTTTAAGTGCCACTGAACGCGGCAAGAGCTTAATGTACTATTGAGGAAGAGATTGACTGGTGCCCCATCCACCCCTTTCACCCTTCACATCAGGGGAACCGGCGAGCGTGCAGAGGTCTTTATAAGCCTGTCACAACGCTGTTTGAGAAAGAAAAGTATTTGTGTTGAAAACATGTCTCTATGGATGTCTAAATGATTATTTGTAAATGATTTAAAACCTTTCAATGCGCATGCAATAAAATCTCAGAAAATATATACTGTACCTTCCTACTGTACCTACAGACTATGAACCTTTACTAAAAACAAAATATCGCATCAAAATCAAGAGAGGTCTCGTTTATTTATATATTATATTTAAAACATGACACATTGTTGCCCAGAATCAACATCAAGCAAACACGACCATTAGGACCAATTAAAACTAATTAAAAACAGCTAAAACAGATTAAAAACAACAAATTAAGACAAACAAATTAAACCATAAAAGCAAATCAGCCCATGAAAAATAATTAAACCAAAGCACTGTGTAATGATCGCAGGGACAATCATTAATACTGTAAAAAAAGAAATACATATTGAATGGTATCTAATCTGGAAAGACCAGTAAGAAGAACTATGTTTTTAATTGAAGTTTGAACACCTGTAATGAAGTTGGTGACCTGATCTGGACTAAGAGCTGCTGGTCTAATGACGTTGATATGGGACATGTGACTGCAACAGAACAGATAGATGAGCCAACACTAGTCCATTCAGGGACTTTAAGGCCTTAACACTTTACAACATCTTTGTTTGTTTTAACTACATGCCTTATCAGAAGTTTTAATAATTTGATCAGCATAATCGATGCACAATTCTTCTGCAAGGGGAAAATGACCGCGGCTCCAAAGAAACTAACTAACTAACTAGGGAAGATTCCGTTTTTTTTTATCCGTTTCATCAAGTGATAAAAATGGCTAACCTGTGTCTAATTAGCTTAAACCTCAGATGTAAAAGAAGAGAAGAGACATAAAGGTGCATGTGTGGTCAGCTACACCGCAGACTGTAGAGCTGTGTAAATGCCTGTCTCAACTACTCAAGCTGCCACTTCTCTCACAATACCATAATTTGGTCCACTTCAGATCTTATCAAGTGGTGTCATAATTTGCTAGTCTATGGACAACATGCTAAAGGTCATCACAGAAGTCATCTGATTGTTATGAAACCAACTGTTTTCACAAAATAGCAGTTTGTTCTAGGCAGTGAGCCACTTCACCTATAAGACTGCTATGAAAACAGAAAAGCCTTCCTTTGAGGACCCCAAGGCCATAACGTGGTTAGACCTAAACACTGGATTATTCGATCTGTGGCTGTAACCTTTGGTGGCTCAGAGTTTCTGTTTATTGAAGAACATTTTTTTTCCTGACAGACAGCTATAGCCATGGATGTAACTCCGTACTGTAATGTTTGACAAAGGTTTGTCGCAGTAATCGTGAGCCCATGTGGTTCTATCAGCTATAGATGAATGATAGTTCTTGACGCTGTGTCTTCGGAGGGATCAGAGATCACGGTGTTCAGCTTAGGCTTGTGTCCTTGTCCTTTGCACACTGCAATACATTCGGAGTCCTTGAATTGTTTACTCCTCTTCGGCACCGTAGATATATCCTGAATGTGAGGAATGCATATTTACAAAAATGAAATGAAGTTGACCGGACAAAATTTTGTAATATTTTAAAACATTTTAATATTACTGCATTTTTTAAATTTGCATTTTCCATACTGTTCCAATTATTTCTTAATTGGGGTTGTAAATACAGCAATAAATTAGAACAATAAAATAAAGTGAAATACAAGTTTAAATTTAAATGTTTAAATTTAAGTCCATGAAAAAGCTCTGTCACTGATGTGTTTTACAAAATCCAAATAATAAACTAATACAATAAAATGGGTGCTGTGGTGCTGCTACTAAGCCATTTATAGCTTTGGACCTAAAAACTTTGGGGACACAGTGTGGTTAATATGTTCATCTGAGTTTGTACTAACCCTATGCATTGCATACACTGGCAGCTTGACATACAAACAATGCACATTTTATCTCTTGGATGTTTCCCTATCATCAACACAGTCTGTTGCTGGACCCCGCCAGACAAGCAGCTCTGTTCTCCTTCATCCATAATACACCAGATTTTTTTCCTGTACTGTAGACCCATCTGGTCTGCAGAGGGACTGGGCAGAACTGCACTGGCTTTACTTTCCTGGAGAAACAACTCTGATAGTAGTGTGTCTGCTCACTCATCAGGTCTTTTATCGCTGAGGTGACTTAGAAGCGCCTGTGAAAATGAATAGTCGTGTTCTTTGACATAAAGATTATTGTCACTGCGGGAAGAGAGGGGTAGCTCTACTGGATAGCTTTTCATTGACTGCAACAATTTGGATCCTGCAGTGTACAGCTTGACCCTCGATAACCAATTGTGAATACTCATAAGTCATGCTCAATGATACTGGCCCGTTGGAGGAGTGTGTAGCTGCTCCTAATGTGTGTGTGTGTGTACATTTCTTTCACCTTCCTGAGGCTATATTGAATTATGTCTCTGTCAGGTCCCTAAGCCCCCTATATTTCCTCCACTGTGCAGCAGCCCTAGATTCAGTATCAAATTTTCCCCATGCTGGCACTTTGTGCATCCCCTGGCCCCTCAGATCTTTATCCCAGGATCCCCTTCCCTGGCCTGTGGACAATACTGAATTCATGCTAGGGTCAGGTTTTAAAGGATTGTACCACAGATAGAACATGCAGAGATCTGCATGGGCCCTGCACACATAATCAATCAAATGTTTAAAACTGCTGGGGTCAAATTCTCTTATTGCACCCTCCCAGTTTAAAAGGGTACCATATTATACTAAGTCCAAAAACAAAAAGGTGCACTTAACATTTAACTCCATGCTCAGTTAGCTTATTTAAAAACCATTTGGCTGCAGTGGTGATTGGCTTTAATTACTGAAATGTCTGATTAGGCCTCTAAATGAGTATACGTATTTCCCATTATGCACTGAGAAATTGGATTTTTGAATCACGCAGTCGATCTGATGGACCATGGACACTGTGGAATGGAGGCAGACTGAATGACGATAGAGATCTCAGTCTTTCATTGCTCCATGGACCCCTGTCTAAAACATCAATGGTGGAGTAGCAGGGAAAATGGGCCCGATTGCTCAATTTTCTCAAATGAGGCAATTAGGAGTGCAGCCTGAATGGGGATCAGGCTCAGCTTCACTGTGCCACAAGGAAATGAGTGAGACAGGGAGAGCGAGAGGCGCAGGGCTCTTTGCACCTCCATCGATTCCTTTTAGCCCAAAACCATTGAGGACTCCTGTGAAAATTGATCAGAGCTTGGAGCCACCTTTGATATTGATAAAGATAAACTGGGAGACTCCCCAACACCAAGAAGTGACTTGGGAAAATGACTGGAGTTGTGAAGACGATCTGGCTGCCATTTAAGCCATATAGCCCAATGGGGATAAACCTGGCAAGACGTGATTCCCTCAGACCAGACTGTGTCTTTTGGGGAGTTTGCTTTTACTGCAAGGTCAGTCTCTCAAGTGCTTGATAAAACTGAACAAATCAAAGCGCTACATCTGAGAGCTGTCTCTGAGAAGAAAAAAAGTGTCTCTACAGCCCACACTGACAAGATGAATGATCAGAGATGTTGGAGCTCACATTAATGCAACTAATTAACAGAGAACATATTTCAGACTACAAACGAAAGCATGCGTGGTTGAAATCTTAAAATGAATGCCATTCTAACTGTGCAGAGACAAATTCCTGTTCCTGAAAGGAAGCACGCTGAACTGAAATTTTGATTTATTTTTCTTTCAATCTGCAATCTGTACATCACATCCATATGTTTCTTATTTGCAGGTTAACCCTACACAGAGAGGTTGGAAATTATTATCATTTTAATTACAGTAGCGGGGGGTGTTTTTAAAATAGCAAATGCATCTAATAAAATGATGATGCACGCTCTGAGCAACTTCCACCAGGAGAAGTTGGTATCATTGCTCCCAGCCCCTGCTGTGCTTTGCTCACTGTTTCTTTGCAGGAGAGCAATGAGGTCAGAGTCAAGGCATCAAACTTTAATGCTCTACCAATTCTATGTTTAAATAATAAGGAATGATAATTAATTCCTTAAATTATTAAGACCTTGCTGTCTGAAATAGTTTGGTGGGATCAACTTACTTTTTTTATTTAGTATTGCTAAAAAAAATGTAAATTATTACCAGTTTCAGGATAAATAAATCTTGCCTTGTATTGACTGAATAGACTTTTTATTCATATTCATTTTCTCATTGTCATCTCCACTCTAATAGACTAAAACCAGGAGCAAACTACCTTTTTATGTACCTTTGAATCTATTACAAATGCGTATGTTTAGTCTGATTATTTTTTAGAGATACTGTAGCCAAATATGGCAGGTATTTTTAAGTACAGCTCCAACATAATCAGTCACTAACAGTTCACATTGTGTATGCTTAGAGCAGCGGTTAAATGAATTTACACAAACACAGTTTTATGTTGCCATAACTTTACCCCAAGGCTGTTGTTTAATCAGAAGTTTTGTTTTACGGCTCCCTCCTTTACCTCTGTCTTCCAATAGTAATCCAGTCAGAAAAGGCATTTGGTACAGAAAAAAACATGGAAATAGAAAAACTTCATGTGCCAAACACAGGGGTCATTTCAAGACTGCAGAGGGCACGAGGAGTGATACAACCCAATGAGGCAAGTTGCTCAAGCGAGTCCAGCCTGTCTTGACTGCAGATGGGCCAATTAGGGGATGATGAAAAGCTATGGGAAGGCGGGCCTAAACTGTGTCTTCTTATCTTGCTGGATTTTCTGGAAATAAGAGAACACCTGCTATCCAATTTAACATCAAAATAAAAAAATAAAAAATTACATCTCCAGAAGAAGGAAATATGTGGTGGTAAACCTTTCCAGAAACTGCCTAAAAAAGAAGTAGGCTACCCACATAGAAACCAGAAAGTTGATACACAATATCCAATCAGGTCTGGGAAGTCTATTGAATGTAGGGGACATTCCAATCTGTATTAAGTATGTTAGTCTTTTCCTGTGCAATAAATTTTTAGGTAAATTGGAGAAGCTCAAATAGCAAAGACTCTTGAGGGCACTGACAACATGTCTGGCTCATAATGACCCATGAAAGCACTTTGACACTGGTAATAGCACAGTTTTGATGAGTGGGAAACGGTGCTTGGGAGTTTGAGGGAAAGCGGTTTCTTCTCCCCAACCCTCCTTATGTTTTCCTATAGGCAAGAATGGGGGTCTTTTTTCCTCCTGGCAGACCATCCTTCTCTCTCCATTTTCTCTATCTCTCACCTTCCAGAGCATCCTGCTATATTTCATCTCTCCATCTCCATTTTTTTTTGTGCTTTTTTGTGTGGAGAAATAGTGTGGTGGGGAATGTTTCAGCAGTTCATAAATCCTCGCCTGTGTTGTCTCATTTGTTATCCTTTTAGCTTTATGGTATTCCGTCTTTCTATGTGGGTAGACTAAGACCTGATCCCAGGAGGCCTCTTGGAGCTCGCGGTATCTCCTGTAGTTTCTCTAACTGTTACAGCATGTGTGGCACTGAGCCATGGGAAGCCATGGCCTTTTAACACATCCAGTCAAATACATTGGTATATATGGACTAAGTTAAAGTAATATGTGTCTGGCTTGTCTTTTGACCTTCTAGCTATTCATCCAGTATACCTACTATGTATTGCTATCTATTTTAGGACTTTTATCTCACCTATACCTGTATGACAATAATGGTCTTCTTTTCTCCCTTAAGGCAACTGTCACGTAGCATTTTCTATTTCCCAAGCACATCAAACGATTAAAAACATCATTGTTTGGATATCAATGTCACCTTGAAATAGTCAAAACAGATGACCCTTATTGAAAAAATGATTACTTTCATAATTAAAGGCTTTCTCTAACATGCATATAATAGATTGTCCATGGTTCAGTAGTGCTTATGAGGTCTGAATAATATATGTGCTGTACTGCAATGAAAGACTTAAAACAGGTTAATTGCCTTTAATTGATTATGATTCACAAACCATGTGTTGCCTGCATTGCATTCTTCGTCAATGTTATGATGCTTGGTAATTGAAACAGTGTAGTTTTATGTTTTTTTATAGCTTTATTGAGTTATGTGTTGTTTACCATGCGTGAAATACTTTGTAACTTGAGTGTTGAAAATTGTCCTGCATAATAAAATGTATTATTATGATTATTATTATTATAGTTTCGTGACAAACTAAATATAGGTGAGTTCTGTCAAAATTGCTACCTTAGCTTTGATTAATCGAGGCTTGAAGCATAGCATCAGAAAATGTTTGTCAGACATTGATGAACTATGGCATAGGTAGGTATTTCCCTGTAGGCTCCATTTCATTTGACATACAGAATGTGATAGTAAATCACATGTCCATGGTTTAGATCTAGATGAAACAATGAAGCAGAGTGGATACAGTGAAGAATACTTCAAATAACACACAGAAACATGCTTGAACACATACAAAATCCTGTCATCTATCATGTGTTGAAAGTTGGTCAAATTAGCTGCATGAGCAATTTAAAAAACATATTTGATTACCTATTAAAGTGGAGAGAGTAAAGTTAATCAAATTGTCCTCTATGTATTGCCCATTCCTCTCCCCTGGAAGTCACACTTTTTAGAAATCAAATCATGACCATACACATACTGTATCCATTCGGTTTGGACAATAATCACCCTCCAAGACCTTACTGTGTTTGTTTAACTGATGTGATTTAGAAGACAAACTGCCAAAATTATAAATTCAGAATTGAGTCCATATTAGATTAGTTTCTAGGGAAGCCACACAGGATTTTCTCACACTCCAGGACCCTGGAGGGCTGTCCAGCCGTGGCACTTGGCAGAGCCCGGCGTCTGCTCCCCTCCCTGAGTTTGTCTGTCTGTAGTCGGTCCAGGACCACATTCTGTCAATACTGAGAGAGACCCCACTGAGTAAGAACTCGGAGGGCCCCACACGTAACGTCCATGAACTCGTGCGCATGAACCCTGGATATTATGTTTTGGATGCATTTTTTATGCACGTCTCTGATATATATATATATATATATATATATATATATATCAAGAGAGAGGTGTTTTTCATTTTAACAGTCTCCACCATTGTCTTCTAAATCAAACCTTAATATGCTTTATGTGTCGTCTTTCACACTCTGTAGTCGATCTGACTTAATGTCATCTGGTGCAAAAGAAATAGTTACATAGAATATTTAATTCCAGCATTTTGCTTGGAATTGACATGGAAGGAATAAAGAAGATAGAATAAGCAGCAACAGACATATGAACTCAAGTTGATAATCCACAAACCGAGGATAGAATGAGACCTACAGGTGGTAATTAAGATTGTGAAAACACTGCACGAAATGCAATAATTCAGAAATAAACAAATGAGTGAAGTTCATTGGTATTTTAAGAATAGAAATTTGAGTTGAGGCGCGCAGCACAGTAAAACACATGTTTGGTTATAAAGAATAGATGTTGTCAATAAGTCAATTACATTTTTCTATGTTGGCTGGCATGTCCTTTCATCAAATCTCTGAAATCTCTAATCTTTTTTTCGTCATATACAGGGGAAAGGGAAACATACCACCTCTGTGGTTTGGTCTGTCAGCATGTTTGTACTGTATGTGTGCTGCTGTGCATTTCTTCGCTGTGTGGAAGTCAGTGCTGACAAGTTGGGGAGAGAGAGAGAAAGAGACAGTAGAGTGAAAAAAGTTAAAGGGGGAGCCAACCAGGATAATGAGCAGACAAGAAAGGAAAAGCAAGGACAGAACCTCGCAACATTCAATGTTAGTGTCTCATTCATATTCACAGTCATCTGGCAGCCGGCAGGCGAATGGTGGATGGGTAGGGCAGCCGATTTAATCAAGGCCCCGGCAAAGTATGAAAGCTCAAACACTGGACAGAGTCTATGAGACAACATTAGCAACCCAGATCTGTAATGTTTTGGGCATATGAATAATGAGTACAAGCACAGAGTGTGATGCAGATGACTTTTTTGCAAGTTTTTCATCTCATTTACATTCAAAGAATTTAGATGACACTCATATGCAAAGCAATATTAAATGGGTGCAGCGCTTTAAGGTTAAATTTTTTAACGGTATATTGCTAGAATTACACTTACTGTGCAATATGGTTAGAGTTGCAGTGCTTGTCAATTCCTGTAACACAGAAGATTGAGGATAGACACATTGTGAAAAATGCAGAGATCTTGTGAGACTCAGAGGTGAAGGTCTGTTACTCTATTGGTATTCTTTGTAACATATTGTCCATGAACATGAGTGAAAACACTGGTGTGATTGTGGCCTTCAGATTCTCACTCTCACATTATTTGGGAATTTAAATAAAATATCTATGTTCTGCAATCCATTCACCCTCATTGTTACACAGTGATTGTCTGCAGGTGTTTTAAAGAGAATTCAGCTAAACATTTATTTACATGTCCAGTCCAGTTGTGACAGCAAATCTAGCATGAAGTATTGGTAACTTTAACCACTTGTCGCTAACTAATCTGTAACACGGATCTAATTGTAACTGGTATGTTCAGAGATGTAATCAGCAACTCTTAAATGGGTCTGTTGAGTCAGGATAGGGCACTTTTTGTTGCAGGAGCAGCAGTGAACTACCTGATTTACAACCCTGATATCCCGCATTCCAAACCTCTCCTATATCCTGGGGTAAACTAAAGCATTAGTCACTGACTACATACTGTACAGACTACGCGTAAAGAATTCAGTTTTTTTCACCCTGCTATTGTGTAGAATAACTCGGTTAAGCATAGAAATGTATGCTTAACCGAGATGCATGGCTTCCGCAGATAAACATGCCACATTATAAGTAGTATGCAAAACATAGCCGTGGATTTATTTGAATTTATTACAAATGTACCATCAGCATCATTACTTATGTCAGCTATAGGATAGTGGTAAGAAACAGAAGGTTCATTTGAGTTTTAACTCCAACTGCAGATCATCTAGCTGGTGTGTAATAGTAACTGGGATAGATTATTGCAGATAATAAAACAAACAAAACTTAGACTGAGGGCAGACAGGGTCAGGTAAATAATTTTCAAATTTGCAGTAGCCACTCGAGTTTTGCAACACCACTGTAATGAGTGGTGGTCGTGCCAGTTAGCAGTGTTTTTCAGCCCCTGCACAACATAACCATCATGCCTGTGTTGTTTTAATTTACCTCAAGTGCAAATTGTTGTATTTACCTGAGTCTGGAGTTTAACATTTTCTAAATTCATGTTTGTATCCCTTGTGTATCACAATGGCAGATATGTAAAGAGCAGTGTGACAGTGGAACGACACTGATTTATCAGCCAAAAGCAAATTTTGCCAGTTTTTGGGTCTTGGCAGGTGGTAATATTGGACCTGGATGGCAGGATAAGAAAGCAGTCAATAATCAGTTCGTAGCCAATAGACAGATTGCTTTGTACATGTTAAATCTAGCCACTTGAATCATAATGAAAATCTGTTCTGTTCACCCTGCTCTGCTCTATGCACTGGGAACCAGGGGTGATTGTGCATAATACTGGAAATCATTCATCCTCTGCACTGGGGTTTGGTGTCGCCACCACAGCGGGGACTAGAGACATCTTCCTGTCCATCTGAACCGAACAGAAAGTTATCGCTGTCATCTCGTCTACCCCTTTGCCCAGATGGCATTGAGCCCTCACGTCAACCCTTACTGTCCATTCCAGGGTTCTGGCTCAGCCTCACCAACAGGCAGGAGCAACAAACGGACCATGCCAGCGACCAACCAGGACACATAGACAAAAATAATAGATAGAATTTACTTCCAACTTCCCCCCTGAGTCCATTCTACCATCAACCATCAAACAAAATCAATCCCCATCATGGGGTTCCTGCCCTGGGTTTATGACCAGTTTGGGTGTCTGATTCTTGTTAAACTTAAATATAAAATATAAGCTTAAATATAATTAAATATGAAATATAACCTCTGTTCCTCAACAGATTTACAGAATACAGAGATGTTTTGGCACGATGGGATCTATGTGTTTAAACATGAGTGTATGTACAATGAGAAGGGAACTCAACTGTATTCAATTCAATTACACACCATATCTCATAATGATAAAAAAAAGAGGCTTTGCCCCCTTTCATGGATCTGCTTCTAAGGTTTGTCCTTGGCCCATGCCCTATCCTTTCACCATATTGGTGGAGTAGTTGTTGCATAATCCCACTGACAGACAAACCCATAGTAATGAAAATATAACCTCCTTGGTGGAGGTAATGAGACGTATTACAAATGTGTCATGAAATCGGACCCTGACCTCTCCTGTTGATAGGTGATCTTGATGATGGGGAGGAACGAACACTGCCAGCGAAAGCTTTTAACTCCTGACTCTTCTGCAACATGGTAATTTGCTTGATGAGACCCTTGCTTTCTCTTTAATTACTGTTCAACTGCACAATTAAATATAGAGCTGGCTGATCAAATCATACTTGCCCCTCATTATTTAAAAACAAGACATTTTGGTCCCTTAAACATGCTAAATATGTCAACATAATGGACAAAACATTTGCTTGTCTTTTAATGCATGTCACAAGATAATTGATTTTAAACTTAATATAATGAATTAATAATGAAGATAGCTCATTGTAGCCAGAGCTGGAATGTGATCTATTGTTATAGAGCGGCAGAAAATTGTACTTTAATGTCCAGTAGTCTAAATGCTATAGTGTATAAGTAGCATAAACTGGCTCTCAAGTTTATATCGGAAAACAGACGGCACTACAGTGCTTAGGAGAGAATAGAAAAGGCCACAACTGCAGTCACAGGGTCGCCAGTGTCAGCATGTTGCAGAAAGTGGACAAAAATTGTGTGCTTGTGTATGTGTGTCTGTGTCACAGGGGCAAGTGATGACAAACGATGGCAAATTGGAGTGAAGGCTTCCTGCAGCACACTCACCATGCCAACAAAGAATCAGAGGCAAGGAGGCGGCTGAGAAAATGGCTGTCACACACACAGACACACACAGACACACACAAGCTGGCAAGCCCAGGATGCAAGATTTTACAAAGGCAAGTGCTGCAGAGGGTGAGGTGGGGAAATATAGTAGAGGAGTTCCAAACAGACCTCCAAAAGCACTCATCTATACATTTTATTTATTTATTTATTCATCAAACCTTTAGTGAGCTTTGTCAGCTTAGGACTGACAAATACAGATGGAGTCGCAATGCATAGCATAAGTTGTCCACATAGAAGAAAAATCAAAAAAAAATTTCTTCAAGAGCTCAGAAAGCTGAAATAAAATATCAGACAGGTTCTCCAAATGGCTAAATCACTCAGCGTGACCTAAATCTATTTTTTTTTGCATTCTGATAGACGCTAACATCAAAGATGAACATACACATCACTTTGCTTTGGCTGCTCTTCCTCCTTTTGTCGTGAGCATTCTCTTTCTAACCGGATTATTCCCTGACGGCCTCCTCCCCCACAGTGAAATATATGTCACATCACTGGGCTCTTGGTCTCCACAGCAGGAACCCAAAACGAAAGGCTCATAACTAACAAAGACATGAGAGGGAGAATTCCACTATAAAGTGTAATGAACCCACAATTCAACTATTGTTTTCTAAATGATGGATTGACACACCATAGAATTGAATGTCAGTTTTGCACGCTATTATAATGATAGACATTGAGATCTGGCTGATGTACAGGACAAAACAAAGAAGAGTATTTGTCATAAATATGAAATGCTGTCTGTTCATTCACATTTTAGACATGAGGAGATATTAAATGGTTTGGGCCAAGGGCACATATTAATGTTGTTGTGATAAAAGTACTATTGAATAACTTTTGTTTCCTTTTGTTTCTTTTCTTGACAAGCTGTAGAAAAACTGATATATCCACAACCCCGATATTTTAAAACTCTGACAAGCCTTCACATTTGCAAAATAAGTACTACAAAATTAAAAGTCTCCCACATTCATTTTGAGTCCTTCACACTGTATTCGTAAAACGTATTCACTAAAATCGTTACATATCCCAAGCTTTCCAAATTCCATGAGCCAGAGAAATCTATTTATTCATTTAAGTAATTGAATCAATAGCTGACCCTGTGTCTGGTATTGCTGCAATCTTTCCTTTGAGACCCAAAGCTCAATACGCTATTTTGGCTTCTGAGTTGCTCCTTCTCTCACAGCGTAATGAGAGGTGGCGTTTCAAAAGCATTAATTGAGATGGTCAGCAAATATCCGTGAATGCGGAACCCCTTTCTTGGCAAAGCAAAAGTCCATCATGCAATTTAGCACCCAGCACCTCACTTCTTTGAGGAGGAGGCAGCTACAAATCGAGCCTTTGCCTCTGTGATTAAAAAGCAAAAAGCCTGCTATGGCGCATAGCATAGCACTGATCACAAAAAAAAAAGACAAAAACCTTGTGCAGAAAAAAAAACACCTTCCAGTCCATCACAGTATAACAGAATGTCTCTGAGTTGATAAAAAAAAATGTAGGAAGGTAAAATACTTAAAATGTGGGAGTCTTTTTGCATTTCAATTTTGCAAATTGAAATTTAGCATGGCGTTATACTCAGTGGTTTTGATTAAAAAAGTGGTTCAAACTTATCAAAGTATGGTTCCTAGCAAAACACGACCACAACTTTCTCTCAAACAAGATGTGACAGCTTTTCCGAAATGATTGCGTTGAGATTTCAAGGTAGCTTCAAGGCTATTTCGAGAGAGTTGACCTCCTCTGGACATTCTTGGTCACTTAAATGGCCACAAGGGAACTGTGAATCTATCTTCGCTTAATGGATATAGGAATCTCACTTCCCGCCTCAATGATGAATTACTATGAATGGTCGGTTAAAGTATCGCTCTCAGCAGCATCCACAGCTTCATTCATTCTGATAAGAAACATAAAGCCAGGCAGGCGTGCTTTGCTTGGGTCAATATCCTGTTCGAGTAGCCATTAAGCCACATGCGACAATGGGTGCTAATATCATCAAGGTGTACCGCTATCCTTCTGTCATTGCATTCATTTCAAGGTGAATTATAAATGGCCCTCAAGCTCCAAGTTGTTCTACACATTCAGGCCCACTAGAAGGATAGTGATGATGAAGTCAATCACGCTATCCATCAGTGTTCAAAATGAACATGCATGATGATCCGGGAGTGAAAGTGTAACATTACCCATTCTTCTTGACAGACACAAGAACTGGGCCTTTCCAGTTTCCTATTCAGACTGTAATAACACTATCGCCACATTCAGTCAAAGAGCTGTCAGTGTGATGAAACACCGCCTGCCACGGGATGTCAAGGAAATTGTGATATGGATTTTGCCGATACGGTTGGTTGTTGTCCTTTACTGCTAAACTGTGCTGAACGAGCTATTTGATTCAAGTTAAGAGCTGTATGGCCTCTTCTGACAAGCAGATGAGTGTCTTCCACTACGTGTGTGTGTGTTGTGACATTTCAGCTATGGTTGACATGAGCTCTTGAACAGAGAAGGATCATTGCCAACTAGTAAGTCATTTCACAAAATGAATTTGGTTGAGCTTTGGGTCAAACCTGTCACTCTCAGGGTAGAAGTCAGAATGTGGGTGTTTGACAAAAAAGACAATTTGTCCTATTGAATTTCCTCTTGTCTTTTCTAATATTTTATTTTGTTTTATTGGGAAAACTTGAAAACACGCTAATTACTTTGGTAATAATAACTCAAAGGTAATCATGTACGGGTGGTTGTCTGTTATAGACTGATGGTTAGATGATGATGTGTAGTGTGGAAAGGGCTGAATATTATCTATTTACTGTCTCCACTTCCTTCAGTTTGTCATTGAGCCATAGCAAGTACTTCTGTACACAATAACACGCGATACCGCGCAACTGCCGACATACGTAAAATATTAACCCACCCGGCATTTTTTTTTCTCTTTCCTCGAGTATGTTAAGCTTTTACTCTTAATTCTCCAATTTGTTCAGTGTATTGTTTATAGCCCAGTTCCATATTGTCAGTTGTGAATGACCTTTGTGACAGATGTTTTGATGTGTATCCTGGACTGCCACACAGTGATAGATGTTTTGGCATGTCACGGATTAACTATAATCGCTGTGCTGTTTAGTGTAGATGAGATCAGTGCACCTGGCGTGTAGGTGAGTGCACCTGTGTGGGAGTGGAGCCCGGAAACAAGCTACTGTTTGTCCATGTTTATTCATTAATTTGATTGTTGAGCTTCGCTGCTTTGATGGAAAGACTTTTTGATTTAAGGGTAAAAAAGCCAAAGGAAGTA
>JAPQRN010000019.1:9939681-9956143 GCA_037367275.1 Coranthus polyacanthus | reverse complement strand
GATGCAGAGGGAGTGGAGTGAAAGAGCAGGCGTGAAAAATGAAAAGCACAAATGGTGTTGACAGAGTAAGCACTAAAGAGGATGGGGCAAAAGTCTGCACACCTAATGAATTCCCTCCAAAGACAAAGAGACTGTCCTTCACAGTAGATTCCAGCAGCCAATTCTCAGACATGCAAATGGAGAGATGTACTATTGAGGTATGCAAACACTTGGGACATTAAAAAAACACTGGGGGGGCAGTTTTAAGCCTCTTGTACAATAGCAATACAGTACAGTATGCAAACAGAAATCTTGAAAATGCAGCACATAAACATGTGCATTTCTGATATCCACAACAGATTTACATGCATATATTCTGTACACAAATTCAGGAGTGCAGTGATAAACATGCAACAAAATGAATTTCTTCTCTTTTTTTTTTTTCAATGAACAGATTTTTTACCACCAACAGAAGCAATTACAACACACTGCCTGCAAATTGGGTGTCAGCCAAGTATCCCCTGTACACCGCATGAGAAAGAAACTGAGGCAGAGGTAGAGTAAAGAGGCAAAGCAAGGGAAGCCAGAGAGCTGAGCTTACCCTTAGAAACACAGGACAAAGAAAAACAGATGGAAAAGAAGAAAAAAAAAAAGAGTGAGCACATCATAGAGAGCAGGATGCAGAGAGCAAGGAAGACGGACAATGTGCAAATCCTTAAATCATTTCAAGTAACACGCTCTCAAGATTTGCTCCAGAGGGAAACAGTTCTCTGAAATCTCGGTGTAGATCATTTTTGTAGACCTGACAAAACAGAGTCTTCAGCACTGAAGCAAAATTACCCTTTTAACTTCTCAACCCCTCTGCTTAGAGTGCTTCCACCTGTCTACTGATATACTGGAATTTCCAGTCAGGCATTGCATTTGAAGTCAGATAGTGGACGAATCGTAAAAACTACAGTTGATTAATGACATCACCAAATTATCTCAAATGTATTACCATTGTACTTACAGTAATTAACAGAACAGGGAAAAAAAAGACAGACACAGACCCCCATTCATTAACCATCTGAGGCAATACGAGGAAAGTCAGACAATGAATGCAAGAGAGTCTTGGGGTAGCTAGAAAGAGTGTGTGGAAGCTTGGTAAAAGATTACGCTCTTTGCTGCTTACAAGGCAGTGTGTGGAAACCCATTTAAAAATAGGCAAGCATTTAAAATGGGCCAGATAGTAGATAAAGCAGTTTCTCTCTCTGCCAGAGTAATGAGCTCAGACCAACTCGCTCTATTAGCGGAGAGAGACACACACACACATACACACACACGTACACACACACAGCTGTGGCAATTAAATGTTGGCAATCATCAGATTATTATTTTTACACAATAAGTTAGGACAAACCATCAATATTTGCCAGGTCAAATGAATGCATACTAATGTGATATGCTAATAAACGTTCGTGCACATGAGCGTGCATATCTGTTTCCACCTGCATGTTATGTTACACGCGTGTGTGGTGTTTGTGTTGGTGCATATTTAGCAGTAATGAGTGTGTCTATGCGGATTTGCAATTATTACCTTGGGAATAACTGTGGGCAAAGGAATATTACACTCACACAGTGGAACAGATGTGGCCAGATGGGTCACAGAGACCCCTTTCTCTTTGTTAACCACAATGGTGCCGTCCTGTGTGAGCTAGTGGGCATAATGTGAGCACAGATCCAAACTGCCACTTTAATCCCTAGCAATGGTTATGTGCATGCTTGTTGCTGCATATGTTTTTATGAAGCGTTTTGAATTAATGCTTGATTTAAATCATATATTATGGGGTTGCAATTGAATGTTTTAATTGAAACACAATGAGTTCTACGTGATCTGTGAGATCTACGTGTTTTTGATGTGTTTGGACAGAAAAAGTCATTTCCGTAATTTAAATGTTTGATTGATTTACTAAATAACTTTTCATAGCATACTGATGAAGCATTATTTGTAGACAGTAGTTGGCATATGGTTCACTTGGTTTTTTTTTCCATAGGCAAACACAAATTCACCATTGAATGAGAGTTGGTTCAAGCTGTGTGCCGTGCTGCGTTTCAGAACCGACATGAGCTACAGCAAAAAGTTGCAAACTGGTCATTTTGTTCCATCTCTTGAACGGGGCTTGTCCATGATTGCCATGTCATTGTTTTTTTATATAGAACAGCTCATCAAATGCTAAAATTAAGGCTTGTAGTGCAACAGCTTTACATAGCAATTTCCACATTCTTAATGCCAAATACAAAAGGCTGACTAAATTATGCCCTCCACTTGGGGAAAAAAAAAAAACATTCTCAATTGTGTGGATTTCTAAAAGGACTTATTTTAAGGTGGCCATACAGAAAGTCTTCAGCACGTGCCTCTGTATCACGTAGAAAGCAAGTGTGGTTGCACATCTGAGAGACAATTGCCCAAAGTGTTGTAGGATGTGGAGAGACTACTTTGCACAGCGGACCCTAGACTCAACATGTGAATGAACCGAAGCACTGCTGCATCAAAGACATGCAGATGCATACGTTGCCTCGGGCCAAACAGTTTCTATTACACGAAGGTCTGCAAACAACAACCAACATGCCAATATAACCTTATGTCACACAGGCCACGGAGCACATCTCTCCACAGGCATGTAGAATCTCAGGGTCAGGCCAAACACGAAAATCCGCCTTTTTTCCTGCCACATTTGATGCTTCTGTGTTCAAGCCACACTTATCTCCGGAAAACAGAGATCCATTGAATAACCCTTTCTTTATGTTGTTTATTCAGAGCACATGGCTGATGTATTTGCCTTGCAGCTCAAAAGGGGTCAGAGGAATAGTGTGTTCTCAACAGCAGACAATCTTGCACACTTACACACACACTTAGCCGGTCTTCAGTATTGAACAAGTTTGCGGGCTGTAATACAAATGAATCTGTTGTCAGTCAAGTCTAGTGGTAAGTCTGGGGCTGGATAGCGCTGATTAAATATTTCCCTGTAATTTCTGTTGTTTCAGTTCTGTTTTTAATGAACAAAATATTTTATAATAATACACACACACATATATATATATATAAAATATTACTTTCACTCATTTGAGAGTACATTCATAATTCAAATTTAAAATGTATTTCTAATTTTGAAAATACTTGTTGGTAAATAACTACGGAAGGAGAAACATTTCCAATGGAAAGAAAAGGCCAAAAAGTTACATATTTATTTGTTTCATTTACAATATATTACTTAACAAGTTTTGCGCCTGCATTTGAAAATGATGTTTGTTTTTCTTTACGCCACTAATATACAGTAGGTTTGAGTTTGAGATTGCAGTGCTGATGGACGTAGATTTGACATATTGCTTCTCCTTGTTATGTATCTAACTACAGTGTAATGCCACATACTTTAGTTGCTGTAGCACTCAGATTGACTGACAGTGATATCTATTACGCAGCCACTAAGGCCCACTCTGCAGGAAAAAGCACATAAATCACATATCATTACCTACTGCGTGTTGCTGCCGGCCTGTCCTACCGACGCAAGATGAATTGCACTTGATCAAAGTATATTCTATTTGTGATGTATTCACAGGGCTGGGGCTGGGGCCACGGCTTAGCCTGAAGTTGTTTTGAAGCACAACACTGAAAGCAGTGTGAAACTGGCAATAGAGGAAGAACAGGAGAGCATGAATGTGAGGTCATGGCTCCCCCTATAGGACATAAGGTGTGAAACAAACAGTTCAGCTCAGCCTCTGTTCTTTCACTACGCGTAGGCATGTCTAATCCACATTGGTGAATCCAGTCCGCTTTTGGCATTTAATATACTTAACAAGCAGGAAATATACAGAAGTAAGAAGAGAAAGCTTGTATTTCCTAACATTTATACCATACTAAGGAAGGTTGCCTGTGATGGGACTAAATGAGGAGAGACTTATTCTAGCAAAGCAAAGATTTGTTTGATCCACCATCAGCAGGAATCTGGCTGTTAAGGGAAAGTTCCAACGCTGTAGAGCATGTGGGATGAAGATCAGAGTGTTTTTTATCCTGGTCCAGGCCTCACATGTCAGGCTTACGAGGAGTAATGATCTCACCCCCACCTGCCTAGACTGTCTCCGATTAGTAACTGTGTACATCAAATTCATAAATGCTTGCTACAGCTGCCAGACATTTAGGGACAGAGCCAGTTATTGTAGAAAGAATCAGAGCTCTGTCTGAGATATTTATATATGGATATTTAGCATTACTCAATTACTCAATCCTTACTGACAGCGTGAATATTGGCTGATATTTCGGGTTGGGAACATGATGGTCATACCTGTTAGAAGACTACAAATGTTGCAATACAAGTAGAAGAAATTGTTCTTCTTTGTATACCTGTGACAAGGGTCTTGTAAAGATGGAAGGAATTTGAACCATATGTCGGATATACAAGCTTTTGTGCTTTTATTATTCTTGAATGGAGCCTCAGTCAGGTTCCCCTGGTCCCTCCCTTCCAGCCAAGTAGGGTCAAGAGGTTAGGCAGGTTGCCATTAAGCCTCCCTTTATCCTTTCACAATGCAGGAAAGGGGGATCTTGGCTTTGTGCTTGCTTCATCACCCCCATACCTTTAAGACTCTGGAGACTTTATCATGTCTCAAGTAACAGCCTAAGGGAGCGGCATTTTCAGCCATATTCAGGTGTGTACTGGAGAAGAGCCAAACAGGTCTGTGGTTGCCACCAGCATCTGATTGCAGCTTGTTTGGCATCAATTATGTCAAAGTCTACTTGTGATGACTCAGCAGGGAAACTATCTGAACGAGAATCATCTTCACTATAAAATCAGGTCAGGATCCTGTGTGCTAAAAATGTGTCAGGGTGCCAAAATCAACTTGCTACTGAAAGTTTCTTTTTTTCTTTCCAATGTTGGCTTTAGAAAGAGTAATGACAGTCAAAAATTAATGAAGAAAGCTGAAAAAAGACTTCAAACCCAGAGCATTAAATGTTATTAAGAAAATATGAGAAGGAACTGATAGGGATGTAGCAGTTTCTCTCTCGCTCTGTGATTATGTGAAGTACAACCCCTGCCATTTAGGCCGTGATAAGCATCAAATATTAGCAGCGGTGAACATTTAGTTAAACAGAGAAGGTTCTCAGAAAGCTAGACGGCGTCTTGCTGAGCGCGTGACAGATCAGCGCTGACATTAAGTGATGTAAATGAGAAATTGTGCAATTTCTAGGGAGTATTAGATGTACAGCAAATTTGTGGAAAAAAACAGTAATATGAACAGAAACACAAAAAGGAACAAGTCTTAGCTGATTAAGATCAGCCACTTGCTAGTTATTTCACCGAAACTAGAAAGGAAAGATTTCAAGGGTGTTACATCAATACATATGAGAGAGATAGAGGGGAGACTTTTCTATGAGGGGAGCGGAATTTACTGCTCTTATGCTTCATCAGTGTGCTGCAGTGGTGGCTGTAAATCTGCAGATTGATCAAACTGCAGAGCCAAAGGGATCCAAAGCCTTATCTCAAAGTAAGGGCTCAGCAAAGTCGAAGACTCGCTGTTGGTGTGAGTGATGGTCGTGGCTATCTGGATCCTACCTGGATCTATTCACTTACAAACACAAATACACGCAGCGTACACATAGCAGCATAATCTCTCTCTTCCAAACATATTTCTATGCACACATATGTGGTTAACGAAAAAGATGGAGTGTGAGACTGAGAAATAGTTTGTGCACTTGGAAGAGATTCACATAGATACGCTCCTATCACTCTTCTTCCACAGTTCTCCCCTGCAGCACAGCACTGCTTCATTACAACCTCTGCAGGTAAACAATGACCTCATCACGGTCAAATCCATACCTTCCTGTCAGCCCACCATCCATGTCTGCCAAAAAGACACTAAACATCCACTCAGCTGTGTGTTGCTGAGGGGGGATTAGCTTTATTGGACGTCTAGTAGAGCCTGCAGGCTGAAGAGACAAGGCAAACTGGTGTGCCTGCTAGGCTCAGGAAGGGCATCTCCCTTGTTAATAGCAGCTTTTGCCTTCAGTAACACACAAGGAACAGATCCCTCATGGCGGATGTTGTGGGAGAGACAAGGGGCAAAGGCTTGGAGTAAAGGAAACAGCAGTCTGCTAACCCCACGGCTATGCTATGACTGCTCCTTTCTCCTCATTGCAAGTCTAAAGGTGTTGCATTTGAAGTGTTAGCTTGTTTAGTGAAAAAAATACCCTGAAATAGCTCAAAGGGATGACAGTGGAAGTTAACTACAGGAACTTTCTATTTTTGTATGGGGGCAAGACAAGCAAGTGTGTTTATCTATGCATCTGTGTGTGTTGAGTAGGGTGTGAATATGCAAAGAAAGGAGTGTGACCAGCAAGTCATCTACATAGTTCCTCTTCAAGCCGTCTTCAGTTTCTTCTTTAATCTGACAAATTTGTGTAAAGTCATGGAATACTGACAGTGGATGTAGTAATTGAATTTTCATCAGAAAACAATTTTTTGAAAATTCCACCCTTGATATTGTTTCCTTGAACACAAGAAGCTCAGATGTTCCTAATCTGTTCGACATACAATCTTCATCAGTGTTTTCAATTAATGCTAGACTAATCCAGTAATCGCTTTGTGGGATCTTAATTAATTTTGTACTGTAATTTTGTTTCGCTTATCATGCAGTGGGAATCTCTCTAAAGTCAAAAAGGCCTCCCTGTGGAAACGTAGAATTCCTGCAGCATACCTTATGTTTTCTCACATACATCAGCACAGTGATGCTTTAAATATAAACGTCCAAAAAACATGCGATACATATTATATTTTAATATATTCCCTGTTGTCACAAACTAAATATTTAACTGCAAAGCATTTATCATAGCAAGACAGATAATTTGCAGTGAATGTTCTTATATGCCAGCACATTATTTAAGTGCGTACTGTACCGCTTCTTCTGACTTCTCGTCTTGCTATTCATTACATTTGTGGAACCACAAGTTACATGTTTACATGAAAAAGACAATCTAAAATTTAAAAAACGAAGACTGAATCTTGATTACAATTTTAATTTAGCTTTACTACCCTATTAGTAAATATCACTAAGAATTGTCTGTACACAATTTACCCGTTTGGCTGTCACAGCAGAATATTTAGCAGAATATTTAGCGCAGTCTGTCCATGAACAGTACCTCTTGGACACCCACCGTGGTCCTTATTTGCAACGTCTTCTCCAGATCAGCATGGTCCTATGGGGCAGACACTTGCCTTTCTTGTGGTTGAGTGGTGACCATAACTCTTTCCAGATGCTTCACTGTAAGAAATGAAGAGGCAGTTGTATAGGATGAGAGAAAGTGAGAAAGGAGGGAGAAACCAAGAAAGAAAGGATGAGCTCACTTTTTATTTGTGTTGGCTATAAATAAAGAACACATGCAGGCTATCCATTTGATTCTCTTTCTATATCCGCATAGTCATAAATCAGAATAAGCCAAGGTCTGCACAGACGCATGTACATCCTTAGCAGACAGGGGAAATGGAGGGAGAGAGAGAGACTGGAAATCAAGAGGAGAAAGCCCAGGCCTGGATTTTCTGACGGGTAAGATATTGCACCATCCACGCTGTTCTTCCATTCCATCTCTCTAAAAGGTGACCTGCCGTAGGCCTGTAAACTCCCACAATTCATATCTTTCCAGATATTCCATAAGTACATTTCTTGGACAGAGCAGGAGGAGATTTTACTGTTGTGTGACTGCACAGACTTGTGCTTGATTCAAATGTCGACATGGTCATTTAGATGAATCTGTGTATTATCTCCAAACAGTTGTAGCTTTCTCAAGCCCTCCACCCCATGGCCATGCTCTATGGAGGTCTTCTCGTCTGAGGGCAATCTCAGTTCGAGGTCTCTCAAAGATGTTTGGGCCATCTGTTAAAAAAGGGAGCCAGTCATGTTAGGATGAAGCGTGACAAACTCCAGGAAACTGACTGAAGCCAGGGTTCAGTAGAGATATGTTGGCGGATTTTCACTTGTGTTTGCAAGGGTTGACATGCACTCCGTGATCTGTGGTGAGTAAGAATGCAACGCCTGATAAACTGAACATACATCACTGTAGCTTTAGTTCCTTTTGTGCCTTCCAGTCTGTCTGTGTCTTGTGATATTCTTACTTTCAATGGAATATGTCTGTGAACCATTCGTCAAATTAAACACTGTGCTACCGACGACCGCTTGCTGGCTGGACATGTGAGGGTGAAACTAAGAGAAAGAAAGACTGAAAAACAGAGTCAAGGGTAAATATTATGACTGATGGCTTTCCAGGGTGTGTGCCCACGTCAGTTGGCACCCCATATTACTGTTACGGTTTCAGGCATTTGAGGACCTGTTATTTTGTCCCACCACACTGCTTAGCTCTCCCTTTTTTAGTTTTTGACAGTATCTGTGTCTGCTAAAGATTTTTTTGTTTGTGTGAAAAAGTGTGTGAGGTTGAGTTTAAAGGCTTTTCCGCTGTTCTCTGCAAGAAAGAAGTCATACTGTACTTGGCAATTAGTAACCATTTCTGAGATATATAGGGACGGAGAAAAAGAAATGTGCAAGAATAAGAACAAGGCTGATGGAGCTAGTCAGAAAAGACAAAAATAATTTTTCAGGCTTTAGCTTAATAATGAACGCAGTCTTGCTGGTTCATAAATGTATTGTTCTAAAAGAAAATTGCAGTCTATGAGGACAATAGAGGTATGCAGGACATACTATCTGTCATTTAAAGATGAGAATTAGAGAGACTCCAGACATGCAAGCATAACATATTGTTGTCATTGTTCTGCTGTGAGAAAGACTCAATTTTTGCACTTCTCAAACACAATTTTTATTCCAATGGCAGCTCCTAACAACAAAATAAACGGCTCTGTCAATGTCACAAGAGTAAAATTGCACACTTATCGGTGCTTTGTTGTAGGTGACAACGCATGTTAAGCCATTACATGTTTCATCATGTAAGGTCAAGTGACACATTATAAAAGAAAGTAGACTCAGTAATAAAGGTGAAGATTACTAACTTCAACATTAACATATGTTTTAAGAGACAGTACGGCTTGGATCATGTGAGTGCATAAGTGAATATTCATACAGTACTTGCATGCTTAAGGTGTCTATTTTCAAGGTTAGATTATGGATGAGCTCAGGTATAAAAAAGAAAAAAAAGGTGTCAATCAAATTCCTTTCTGATCCACAGGAAACAAAGAAAAGATTCTCTAGGCCACACAAAATTAAAACTCATCCTTGTCATGTTCATCTTAGACTTGCAAATTAAGATGGATGTCAGTCTGAGCTTATTGGAATATGTTAGAATCGGTGTGAAGTTGAGCGACAGTCTCGTTGTTGTCACAGCTTGAGCTGCCACAGAGTCGCCGGAGGTAATGTTAGTGTCACACAGAGGCCAAGGCACTGATGCATTATAGCCCCCAGCTGATGCGCTTTCCCCTAGAAACAGCAAGTTAGAAATAGTGACCCAAATATTTACCTCCCACTTTAGCCTTGGCACGCAGTTTATGGAGACAAAGACGAAAGAAACACTCAACAGGAGTTTAAAAAAAAAACATACTATGGTGGAATCCTTAAGATTGTTGTGCAAAAGACCATGTTGCACTGCAGTAGCCGTTCAGACTTGCACTGAACTCCTTTAGTAGAGCACAAAGACAAGAGTAGATGACATTTGTTTAATATTGGTCTAATACATAACAGATTCACTTTTTCCATTTGTCTGCATTGAAGGTATTTGTTGATTTCCTGAGAGAAAAATTCAATGAAATCCATCTCCTCCAGCCAGATGCTCTGTGGCTACCTCCCTGCTCTTATACTCCCAGCACCTTCCTTCATCTGCCCACTCTTCTTCTCTGCTCTCTTTCAGATGTCACTTTGTTTGATACGCAGGGGTTAGGGCAGTGGGGGAGCACAGACAGAGATTTGACCCAGCGAGATGTTTGCGTTATGACAGATTTGTTTAATCCAAAACTTCTCCTCAGATGAGAATGTGCCATACTCCCTCGGATCGGTTCTTTCCGGAGGCATTTTGCCAGTTCATTTCAAAAAAAGTAGTTCATCGGGTCCTACAGCCAGTGGGACACAGTGCATGAGAACATTTGCTGTAGAACATTATGAAAATTTCTTTCAATGTTAAAATAAAAACTGCAATGCATGGTATTTGGCCAAGGTCTGCTTCATTTCAGTCTTGACTGCAAGCAGACATGGAGCGAACAGCAGTTTGTCGTTGTGTGTTGTTTGTAATTGAATCCTTCCACATCTCTCTGGAAAGCCATTAATCATTCACCTAATTGAGTCACGGACCAGTAATTAGCCGTGATTGGGAGCACAATGGTCGGAGTGATTCCCTTTGATTCGACACCCTTTACCCGCAGCACTGCACCCATTGGGAGTACACCCACAGCGCCCCCTGTTGAGACTGACATCTCCCCCTGGCATATTAAATCTCACTCATGATCAAAGGCAAGAACCTGTCCTTTTGAAACATGCAATCTCATTTAGAGGTAAGTCCCTACATACCTTTCCTGTGCTCTGCACTATAATGAGGCCAGTGGACAAAGTAATGCATTTAAAAATGCTAACAAGAAATAATACAGTGAACCCTAATCAAATAATATTAAGCATCACAAATGAAGAAAAGAGGATAGGAGAAAGGAAAGGAAACACTTGCCTATATTCTAATTAAAATGATAAAAAAAATAATAAGATTATGTTCCTCACTCAGCCGAGCTCAGTGGACACACAATTAACTTTTTTTCTTACATTCTTAATCAGGGAGTCCTCAGAGAAAACCTAATGATGGAATGATGAAATAAGAAGACAGAATTACATTTGCTTCTTGTCTTTTGGTATCTAATGCTATACCTTGTTATATATTTTTTTCTGACTGAAAGGTAATGCCAGTTGAGTGTCCATAGCTTTTATCTGTACTGTACAATACACCATGAAGGACACCATGAAGAACACCATGAAGAACAGACGCCTGCATCTTTACAGGAAAATGGAGTGGTTGGTGAATGAGATCACTTGAAACGGTGACCCTGGTAACATGCTAAAAGAAGAAAAGCACACAGAGAGCTTAGTCTTCTCCAACACCCCACGTCAAATTTACACTTTGTCTTTCTTTACAATTGTGAGACATATGGTATCCACATATTTCCTAGTCCTTCGTACCATATTCCACCCAAATCTCACACAAAGACAGACGATGTGCCTCATTTATCTCTATTTACCAACATCACTCTCTAAAAAAAGAGGTTGAAAATATTTTTTAAAAAAGGAAAAAATACATTTTATGTAAAACTAATAGAAAGTTTTTCCAATGTTCATAAAAAAGAGTTTGGACACATTTATGTGAATTATCCTGATGGAACAATGATCTGTGAGAAATGAATAACACCACTGCACTAAATATGGACTGAATTATTATTAACTGGGTTAGTAATGAGGTACAAGCAATGTTTATTAGGACTTTTTTGGTTTCTCACAACTTTTGGATAATTAAACGTTAAATTGATGTTCCAAATGAACACAACCGGAGGGTTAAGTTAAGTGTGCCATTCAGAAGTGATTACTATGAGATCCAATTGAAAGCTCAAAAAAAAGGGAATACATTGAGTATATCTTATCTTGTCCTTACACCAAAGAAAGTTCTTGAAATGGCTGTGAGAGGTCACAAATCAGGAAGCTGTTAACAAGGGTTGTTGCATTTCAAAGGACTGTCAAAAACTGTGATGTTTCTGTTGTGGGCAGCATCCAGAAAATATTCAGCCCTGAATAAAATAAACCATTAAAGAAAAATGTTTAGATGGTTGGAAATAAAAGATTCCATCTGAATACAGATGTGCTAGACTACATGCTCTGTATTTCTGCAATGTTGGAAGCAATAGTGTAGCAAACAAACATTCACCAAAAGGTAAGTAGTAAACACACAGCGCACACAGAAGGGTAATCTGGGGTATGACCTGGTGAACAGAGCTCAGCTAGATAAAGGAGATTATCCACACTGTGGTGAGCTGTGGCCTAGGTTTAGTGTGTGTGTGTGTCAGTGTGAGTGCTTTTTGTGTGTGTGTACATTCACTCACTGTGTGTGTTCACTGCCTATACCGCTGAACACCATATGTGTTTGTGTTTGTGTACATGTCTGTGTGCCTTGTTGTGAAACAACATTCCAAGCTACAGAGAAGAGGGATTATCGGGATTTTCCAAGTGGGATTTTCAGCAGGGTAGCTGAGGAATAAATCTAAATCGCCTTGACCCACTGACCCCCCGGGACCAAAAGTAGCCTCCCAGGTTTCTTGACACTTGGCTTACTGGTCCCAGCTGAGGTTTAAATTGACAGACTGCCCCTACCTGGGTAATCATGACCCTAAAAGACAAGGGATGAGACATGTTGTGAGCATGTTGCGAGGAACTACTGGCTCCTTACAGTAAATCAGTCTGTGCAAGGTACTGGTAATATTTTTACTAACTCACAAAATGTTAATAACTGTCATAATAGTTGATTGTCTGTATTTTGGTTTATTGTGCTTGTCATAATGACATTCAAAGAGAGAGAAACACAACCTTTGAAATGCTTATATGAACCTTTTACATAAATAACGGGTCAGAGCAATAGAATGAATTACAGTGTATTTATATATAAAAATAGTGTTTGATACTATACACTATTTCCTTTTGCTTTCTAACAGAATCTTAGATAAAAGGTTTTGGGTTTAGGCATGAAAGGTCACCTTCCTTCAAATGTCAATGTTGTGACACTAAATGAGTGTACAAAATCTGTGTGATTTAACCATCTGCCAAAGTCTCTGCATTTCATTCAAATCACAGGTATCTTGAGAATATAACTTATCCACATAAGCAGCAGCTGTGTGAGTTGACCCTTTCAAAGTCATACAGATTCAGATTCACCAAAAAAGCAAGGGTAAGACTACCAGGGTACGAAGAAAAATACGTAGAGCGCAGAGAATGAACTGAAATGAGTCTAGGGCTTTATTAAGAAGAGTCTCAGATTGATTTCCTGTCAGCGAGCATCCAAGCTGATGAGATCGATGCAGACAGGATAGGAGGTAGAGACAGAGGAAGCAGAAGAACAGAGTGAGAGATCTTTCCATTCTTGGAGTTGCCTTTCATTGCCTACGGGCCCAGACGAGCCAGTCGGCAAACTGAGCAAAGCTGTCTCCTTAAGTAATTAAGACATTACTGGGAGGTTTCTCTATCCATATTTGATGAACACCCGAGTCACAATTAAGATGATCCCTTATGTGGGGGGCTTTAGAAGTCTGATTGATAGTTCCCACATAGTAAAGGCTGATGGTGGTGGGTCGGTGAGTTGGCAGCTTCCTCTAAAGAATACCCTTTAACCCCTGCCTAGGTTGGTAAGCCCCCATTGGGATGTGAATATGGATGGTCTACATCTGCTTGTTAATGATTTAAAAGAGCAATTTAGGTCTCCTCAGCTCCCAGAGGAGTTGATTTCATCTCCTTAACGATTGGCCCCCATGAACCCAGCTCTGTGATGGTGCATTTTATCATAAGTTATACCATCAGGGAAGCTTATTAACAATGACTTGAACTGAAAGGTGTTGGTAGGTGCACAGAGGAAAATGCCTGAGGTTAGAATTAGCCTAATTGTTCATATGAAACACTCTAGTTACAGCGTGAAAGCAAATTGAGATGTTGCCACTGGTCTCAGGATGTTAAATAGTTGGCATGTTAAATATATATTTGTATATGAGTAGCATATACCCATCTTACAAAACAGCTTCTAGAAAGTTAGAGAGCAAAATGGCAATTACTGAGACACTTTTATCATTGCAGAGTATTTCAGTGCTTAAAAAAAATAATGTCAAAATACCAAAACCAAAACATTCACTTGATGGAGAAAAACATACACTCTATCTGTTTACAGATAACTGGGCCTGAAAGGAGCTGTTTGGAATTCAGAATATTTGTGATATCAAAACTATACAGTCACCGCCTTCAGTCATCCTCCAGAATAACCATCCAGACACTCTGGAATGACTTGCTGGGGTGTCCACGTGATGGTATCCATGGCACCGACAGGAAAGGGGCGTGAGAAACAGCCTGTTTGGAGCTGAAACGCATAAGTACAGTATACAGCTAGGGTAGAATGAATGATACGGAGCTGAAACATAAAATACACGTTCTGTGGACATGTGAGACTTACATTAACTTGTTAAAAAGGAGTACAATATGCTCATTTTAACATCTGATCAAGCCAGCATATACTATTTCTAAGCAAAAAGGGGACATTGCAGGAACTTCAAAATCCATCTTTAAAAGAGATGAAAACACAAAGCTTTGGAGCGGGTAATTGGATAAAACTTTGCTGCACGTAGAGCTTCTCAGGCCTCACTTCATTTTATGATAATGATAATTGAAAGTTGGGGGAGGAAGGACTAAATTACAGAGCTGGATTAACAAAATGCCCACGCCGGGTGCTAAATTCACTCTCGTTACACTTGTGCAATAGCAGTTCGCAGCACCAGGCCTCTGGTTATAGCACACTGACTCGATTACCGCCCTCTTAATCAAATTCTTCCTCGTCAATTGCATTTGCAGCAGTTTAAAATGTGTTTCTTTTCTCGCACTATTAAAACACTCCCCTTAGGTCAGGATATGCTTCAGCTGTAGAACAAAGTACCTTTAGTTTTTGAGGCCAAAGGAAATTCCTAAATACTCTCATGTTTATGAGCTCAAAAATTATTCTCATTCAATATGAATCTTCAGTACATAAAGCCTCTTCATTCACTTCATTACTGGCACACAGTTCTCCCTCTGACTCCGCTCCTAGAGCTAAATGTGGTAACTGGCACAAGCTTAAACATTACAGGGGTGGGGTTGTGCCTGGAAAGGTCACAAGCCTAACATCATTTAGAAAGATTCTCAATTCCTTAAACAGCTACCCTTAAGGTGTACTGGAATAATGTTTTATTCCACGTTTTGTCTTTAATTAGTTCCTTAAAAAGGATAAAAATGTTATGGTATCCTTTGACTGCATTTACAACATCATCATGTCAACATGACTATATAGCAGGGTTCATTTATTTGCTGTTCTGTCTTTCTTTCTTTTCGTTTAAGCTTTTATCTCAAACATTTACTGAACTGAGCAGAAAAGGAGACAAGAGATGGAAATAGAGCTGAAGTAAAAATAGTTTCCTATGATAGTAGCCTCAATGTCAAAGTAAGTCCAACTTATCTTTTAATTGTATTTATTTGACAGAAGCAAATATATACGTATATATATTTGCAAAAAAATGATCTTTTTCATCCTAATTTTCCTACTAGAAGTTACATTTTCCAGTTCTATAGTAGCATCTTCTGTTGTCATAGTGTTACATCGATCCTCGTGTCAGATCTGTGATAAAGAAGCATTCAGGATTAAGGAAGCAGGTATCTACCCTTCAAATGATCTTGCAGTATTAACTTATTATAGCTGATTGGTTCACAAGATTTATCTGCAAAGTGTAAGATCTTTACTGCAGCTGTACAATATTATAAAATTTAATAACTCAAGACCTTTAGTCTTGCAAAAACTGTGAGTTACAACTGCTGATGGCCACCAAATTCTCAGTGTCATCCATCATCTGCATAGAAGAGGCTGTCTGGATACATCGTCTGGATGTCTGCTATGTCATGCATGTGACAACATTAAGGGGTCCCGCAGAGAGTTGCTCTTGCTAAGTGTTACTGCTTTGTCGTGGTCCTTGTATGCTCAGTGACCTGAACCAAAGGGTCTTACTCTGAAGAAACCGAGTCTGGCATCAACCTCCATGTCACATGCAATCACATAAAACAAAGAAAACACACTATGGCCTCGGCCTTTTGTACACAACTCACTTAACTGAAAAGTGTCTTCAGGTTTAAAAGAAACTGGCAATGGCGACAATTAGAAAAATAAATGTTTACCATTGTAGTGTGTAGTACCAGTTGTATTTGTGTTTGTATATGTTGGCATTGCACCATTATACCTTCAATGTACAGGAACAAAAAAGCCCATAGCCCCTTTCAGACATGAGAACAAAGTGTGGCGTATGACCCAAGTTAGCCTACCCTTGTTACAAATTTGTTGTTATTAGGAAGACCAAAATTGGTCGGTGGTTCAGTGGCTCAGACAAGGGGTGGAGCCAGCACTGAGATAGAATGTGATGTAAAAGGTTCACTATGGAAAAAGCTCGGCTCATGGGAACACTCGCTGCATGATTAATGCATCATAAACAAGCCAACTCGCTTGTTGCGAATAGTGACGGCATTCTCCTGACATGTTCGTACTTGAGCTCACCCTGGCTATGTCCAGAAAGTATACTAAAGAGCATCAAGGTAATGTCTGAGGTAAATTACCCAGACATCTTCCAACTGCATGTGTTCATGCATACCACTGACCCACACAATGTCCAGACAATGTCCAGAGTTCACTTTAAGTTTGAAAGTGGTACATGTTAACTTGTAAGCA
>JAPQRN010000019.1:9905301-9939581 GCA_037367275.1 Coranthus polyacanthus | reverse complement strand
AGACAGTAGAAAAGAGTCTCTCTCTCTCTTTATGTTGCTCTCAATTTACATATACCTTAGCTGATATATGCAGTTTGGTCTATCGTTTCTTATTATCAGCTTTTCTTTTGGAAACATTTACACATGCACATATGCACACGTTCACACAGTCTTGAGCCTCTCTTCAGAGACTCACTGCAAAATTAATAACACAAGTCCCTGATCTAGACAGTGTAGAGAGTGTGTGCTCATCTCTATGTGTGTTTTTGTGCCGTGAGAGAAGAGGGCTTGATTTATCAACCGCTAGGCCAAGAGTCCACAGAGAACAAGCTGACTGATCAAGCTCTTTCAATCTGACAAGGCCTCTAAGACAAGCTCAAGAAAGAGAGAGGAATAAGTGCAGAGACAGGGGCAGGCAGGACAGATTGGGCAGCTATAAGGTTTGAGAGCCAGATGATTTAGAGGTCTAATATCAGCCGTTACTGCTACTCCTATTCTTGAGTTTCCTAATTTCCCCCTAATGGAATCCTCACCCATCACTGAGCATACTGATCGCCTGTTAAACAGAGCCTCTGTCGACCAATCATTACCAGGCTCATAGCTGTCAACTGCCTATCAGATGTACTGTATAAAAAATGGGAATTTTTGGGCCTGACGAATCAAACGGATGTTTGAGAGAAGTTCAGCAGCTGAAAAATGTCCTCTGAGGCACCACGGATTAAAAATTGGGGGAAAAGCAAAGAAGTTTACTTGGTTTAGGCTTCTACCAAGGTCTTATCTGGAAACATGAAAAAATAGATTGCTGTAATATTTTTGCCTTAGACAGTATTAGACAAGTATTATTTACCTCTGACGGATCTACTGTTTTGTGAAAGACTGCACGGCAGGTGTAGGTCATAGCACTTTCAGTATTTGTTGACATCTTTCTAGTGAGGTGTTGATTAAACTGCTTTGGGTCCTAATGAATTGTGGCGCATTATATGGAAAGGTGGCATTAATGAAAAATGATCATCGTCACACAAAACTCATTAACTATTATTAGAGTATATTTGTGTATCTGTACAGCGCTGATAAAAGCATCATCTAAATGGCCCTCATCTACTGATACCACACAAATATGTAAATCCTGACATGTCATATACGTCTAAGTCATCTTCATTATTCATTCATTAAACCAGAGCTATTTAATCAACTCCCAGGACAAGACTTTGCAATGAAAGATGAGCTAGCGCAAGGTGCTTGTTTACACAAAGACTCCGCCTCCGTCCTCGCCATGTCGGATCATCCCAGCAAGCTCTTAACACGATTATGAATCCATACTTAATGAGCACATAAAACACGGCAGGGATTATCAACATGTAGCTAGGGCTCCTATTGTTGGCTGCAAAGGAACACTGAACCACTTGTTTCTGAGTGGGTTGGGAGTTTTGGGTCATAGCCACCTTACTTTCTGTCATTTTTCCTTTTCCCCTCTCAGTTTAGAGGCAGCAGGCCAGGGGCTCCTGTGGTGTAATGTAATGTTAAATGAATCCACCATGCTGTAAACCTGTTATGAAGTTTTAAAAGGCCCATATGGGATGAGTGGGGCGAGAGAGAAAGAGAGAGACAAGGCACTGAAGTAGAAGGAGCTGCCAATGATAGTGAAAGGGACTCTTTCTCTTTTTCTCCTTGACAATTCCAAATTCATACTATCCAGTTTAGCTTGAGAGTGGCCTGTGTTACATTGTTGTCAACTTCACTTGCCAAGGTTCAGTGGCATTCACGTTTCAGTAAGAGAATAAATGGGTTTAGGGGGGAAAAAAAAAAAGCAAAAAAAAAAAGCAGAGGCTGCAAAAGTGAAGGGTTTGAAAGTGAAAAATGGGAATGAAGGGGGAAATCATGGCCAGACATCGCAAAGCAGAGAACCCTCAGGCATTGTTCTAGTCCAGCTTGACCAAATGGCCTTGGTCATAGTCTTTTTTTCACAGGCTTTGTTCAGGTGTTTAGTTTCAGGTGAGGATGAACAGAGAGTGTAGTAGTCATAGTTACTATGTACAGAGGTTTTTAGCAAAGGGTAAATTTCACATCAATACTCAAACCATCTGTTGTGGCTCGAAACTGTGGTTAAACCCCAAGTGTGGTGAATTTCATGATCTTATTTACGTGTCAATGAATCAACCAGAGAAAGCAATTAGTTACCTGTTTGCAACATGTGTGCTAGTGTAGCAACCTGTTTTCTTACATTGTAAGAAAAGTATTTGGACACCACTGCAACTTTACCTTCACTCATTAATTTAGCAGTTGTTTGCCAGAGACTAATCTCCAAGGCTTGTGTACACAACAATCCTGAAAGATGCTGCAAATTAAAGACTTATCCTAATCCTCTCTTTACCAAAACATTAGCTTTTCAGATCAGGACAATTTGAACTGAATGTTTTTTTGTCTGCGTAGAAGCAGAGTGAAAGGTACTTTGCACCAAAACCTGCATTAACTAGTTTTAAGATATGTATGTAAGACAATGCCAGCCAATCCCATCGCAAGAATACACGTTGATACATGTATGATGACGAAGTCGTACAAGATTGCATCCGTTGCTACTAACTGAAAAACACAATGGCTGTATTTGTAGCAATCTTATGCCATGATGAAATGCCTTTCAGTACCTTTGTGTCAGGTGTAACTCAGCCCCCTGACAAGCCATGAACACCTGTCTCTTTAATCCTACCAATTAACCTGGAGACTGGCTACTAGCTTGGGTTACATCCGACACGGCTTGACCACCCTTTATCCTGGCGCGTCAGCCTATGCAATCTTCTAATCAGAGTAACTCAATCCCCAACTTTTATCCCCCAGCTTGAGCTGAAAAAAACGTTAGGGGCGACTCAAAAGGAGCCAGATCCTGCCTTATTGTCTGCCAGTATGAGTGTTGGGCCTCTCATCCAAAGCTACCGCCCCTCCACAATTCCCACTACCATCAGCTCTTTTCTCTTTCTATTTCTTGAGATGCAGTGCACACTCTGGTTTATACCCTGTCCAAGACTGTATTCTAGTCACAGATGGAGTGGAGGAATTATATGGGACAGGTATTAAGCTGTGATTTATTTATCTGAGATTGAAACCAGACCAGCGCCCGCAGCCTGTCATGTGATTTCACTGCCCATCGTTCACCCCATAGTCTTACACAGCAGCACACTTGTTCCAAATAGGGCCATGTCCCCAATGACCACCCTCATTCATATCGATCTGCAGAATATCATCTTTAAAAGACACCCTGAGGTTCATATTGAACACTGAACAACTCCCTGGAGACAGTAACAGAACAATGGGAGAGCACAAAAGTACACAAAAGTATACAGAAAGCCAGTGGCTACATGCCAGATAGAATGTCAACCTATTCCTATCGTTGTGCCCCAAGGCAGCAACGATTAGCCACAAAACCTTAGCTGTCCTTTGCTTGATTCCACAGATGCCATAGTAACATCAATGAGATAAGCTGAAAGACAGTGGAGAACAGATGAGGAAGGTACTGAGAAAAAAGGTCTTATGGGAATGGCTATTAGAGAATGTGGCAAAGGAGCTTTGCAACCGGGGCCACTGCTGGTAAGGATTTATTGATCCATCATTCTATTCTCTTATTTCCTTCAATTTAGAAAGTAGATTGTGAGGTAAAGCACCAGAGGAAGTAAAACTCTTTATATTGTCTTGGCTTTGTTTCTCCATGCATTATACAAATTAAGAAACTGAAGCAGAGGGGGAGGAACGATGGCAAAGTACAGGTTCAACCTGTGGCAAAATAGTAACCCCCTACCCTTTTTTCAGTCGCCAGCTACTGCACATAAAACCACCACTTTGGGAGGAGCTTCTTGGGCCATGACGATATGGTCAATCAGTTTAAAAGCTTATAAAAGCCTCTCTGGATTAGGCTTTTCAACAAATCAGGATGCTGGTAAAAGATTTTGCTTCCTTAGTAATGTTGGCCAGCAATGCACAGCTCATAACAGTTGGTTTTGAGCGTATATATATATAATGGCAAATGCAGCTTGTCTCCCACCACAGCAGCTAAAGCAGTTGTCCTCAGCTGAAACGAGTCTGCTCATAAATGCTAGGAATTCAGGAGGGAAAGTTTCCTGTTTTATTCGCTTAATATGCTATTTTTAAAGCCATGGCAGCACCAATTTATATTGTTTAAAACGTCTGCATACAACACTCCAAGGAGATGATGATATATAAAAATAAGCAGTGTCCAGAGGATTACAATTCCCACATGTATTATGAAGTTCTGGAGACAGCGGAGGCTGATGAGGGGTACAGGATTTGGGAAGAGACGTAAGATGAGTTGGACAGTCATAGGCCTATCCTGCAGAGATTATTTGACATATAAGGGATTAGGTGACCCATATAAATGTTTAATCACTGTCTGGGCTCCTGGTCATTAACGTCCTTGACAGTGAACTATATATGTAGGACCAGTGATATCTCTGGCTAAACAATGGGAATTTACCTTATCACATCTGAAGTCCATAGCCCAGAGGCTAACCTCCCAGACACTTCATGGCCACACAGCCCTCCTCTAGCAAATAGAGCAGCTGTTAGCATCAATGACTCACTTCAGTTCCCATCTCTTATCAGTAAACGCTGACTGATTTCTTTGGTTTCATATATTGTGTTTGCGAGTGCAGTTTATGTGTTACTAAGTCAACTTAGAAGCTTACATAAAGCTTTATAAGATAATATCAGGTTTGCAGAACTTTGTTTGAATGAAAAACAACATTGATCTTTGACCTTTTACTTAAAGCCGGCCAATGCAACAAAAGTCCCCATTTTGTGTCCTCTTGATGACACAGATAGTGCTGACGCCAGGAACCTTAACTGACATCTGAGTAGCAGGGATCAAATTTAATCAAATGAAAGCTACAGCACCCATGGGAAGTAATTGTATTTGAAAGCAAAATTTGGCACACAGTTCTCTGTCTAATATTGGACTTTAATAGCTTTATTAAAATTAAGGTTATGAGTTTTAACCCTTTGAGCCCAAGTGGAGATCTTTAAAGGCATAGCTAGAGTACTTATTGTGGGGCCAAAAACATCCAAGGACATGTGTAACTTGTGCTTTTGCAGCACGTGATGGGAAACCTACAGTGTGTTTATCTTTTGCTTTTCCATCTAAAAATTTTGAGCAGCACCTCTGTTAATCTTGCCCAGGCGGACACGCTCAAACTAGAGGCAACAACTTAGTAAAATGAGTGCACATATATTTGTGCATTTTTAAGCATAATATACTCGTGTAATTGTTGGAAATAAGCTTAAACAAGTGAGATGCATGCCAGAACCTGGCTCCACTATTTAACCCCCGTCATACACATTTACAAATACTCACCCCTTTTTCCCCACTATGCAACTATTCTATTACAGCAACGTGATCCCAAACCCATAAAAATGTTCCAGTGTTTTTGTAGAAAACACTGCAAGACTGTAGACAACACCGGTCCAATCCATAAACAGGAGCAATAGAGGCACAAGGCCAAAATAGTACAAAAGGCAGCTCAGGCACACATTCAGTATTGTCTCTCCAGTGGCCCACAGAGGAAGAAAGGGCAGATGAGGGAGAGAGTTAAGACGACCCAATTGCTTCAATTTTATCATGTATATGTACTAAATTCCTGTTTCCAGGTCACATAAAAAATTGAAGTAGTACATATAAAGCAACTAGACATAAAGGTGCATAGAGGGGCGAGACAAATTCCATGTGAATATGTACATTTGAGCGAGCGAGGGGGAATACAGGATGATGCTTTGAAATTTGACCATTTAGCACTGTCACAACATCGATGTGGGAACTATACATTAGGTAGCTTTGGCATGCCATGGGAGACCAAGCATGCTTTCACTTGTGTGCAGAACATGTTTTGGAATCCACATTAATGCATGTGTAAGCATCAATGCCAGATTATCTTCTTTCCCTTCATTGCGCATGGCACCATGCGCAAAGCCCCACTTGTTTCCCCAGAATCGCATGCATACAATTTCCATTTTATGAGATGACATCACTGTGAATGGACTGCAGCCACTGGCAGGAACCAAAGTTTATTTCTTGGAGAGTGTGAGAGAGATTTTAAAAACTCCTCCACCTCTCCCATGGGTGATGTTTTCCAAAGTGGACTCGCTAAGGCGTAGAAAACAAGAGTGAATGCCCAGGCTGGACTGTGAGGAAAGGCAGATCAATGAGACAGCTCACCAGCTCATGCGTAGCAGCTTTGTGGAGATAGTCCTCTGTGGACAGTTCTGCTTTGGAACCCTGAAATCAGTTTTTGGTGGTGTTGTGGGGGGTTTGCTTATCAGCAGTGGATCCCTCAGCGCATGAAGCATGTCACAAGGGGAGATGGTGGTGCTCTGAGGTGTGTGTTTGCTTGTGTGTGCAGGTGATGGTGAATGTCAGAGAAAGTCAGAAAGATTTGTAAGTAAACCTCTGCAGAGGGATTGAAACCGGAAAAAAAAAAACTGCCTCATGTAAAGACAAAATGGGCAAAAATCATCAACCATCAACCACAGATTAGGAAACATTTAGCATTTGCTTCATCAAAAGGAAACAATCCATTTTTCTGTCATATCTTGGCTGCGTATTTTACTGCCTATAGTCCATGACATTTGTGTGTCAAGGTTAACAATTAATTTCACGTTTGTTAATATATGTTTCATGGAACATTACTTCAAAAAAAAAAAAAAAAAAATCTGGATATCACACAATACAGAACTCTGCCAAGTTTTTTTTTTTTTTTTTTTTTACAAATTGAGAACAGATGGAAACACAGGTATTGCCAAAGACATAGAAGAACCTTTTAACTGTTAAAACAAGGCTACTTTTAATATTTAGACAAAGTACAAATGCTGAACAAAACAGGAGAAAGGTTATTGCCACTGCAAAAGATGTGCAATAATATCAAACACACTGTAATAGTTTGCGATGGTTCTTCACAAGCAAAACATTGTTATTACTTCATTTAAATTGAAGGCACTTACAAACACAGAGGTTAAAGTGTCCAAAATGCATTTTTTAACAGGTTATATGACCCTATTTCTCCATGCGTCGGGGGCATTAAATTCAAATTATGCTGAATGAAAAAGTCAGAATACCCCAAAAAGAGTAGTCAATGAGAAAAGTTCTTCTCACAAAAGATAACAATTACCTGGGTCCATTTACATTTAGACTAGCATTTTGCAGCAATTTTCACGCATGTCCACAGGTACCAGACAGCTCGATGGAGTCTCACAGTTAGCGATAATGGTAATACACCATGAGTGGGGACTTGAAAATTTAAAATTGAAGTGAAAAAAGATTCTGCCAATGGCGCCTAATCAGCCAAGGAGAAATAGTGAGCAGGCCGACACAAAACATTTTTTAAGACCCAGGGAGCTCCAAAAAGTCTCTCTCTCTTACTCTTATCTTTATCGTGTTGTAAGTTGTCAGTTTAATTTCATTCACCTTCTTTGCCGCGAGTCTGCTGACCTTTTAGTAGTCTAAATAACTGACAAATACTGAGACTGCCGGACTTTGTTCTCATCATAATCAGCAATTATTTTAGAACGGGATGAGTATTAAATCCTATCTTCTAGGATCTCTGTAAAGGGCTGTTTAGATCTTCTAAAACTTTATGTAAAAGTAAGTAAAGAATATTAGATGCTAACTTTCTACGGTCAGTGCAGATGAATGGATTATTTTCTTAATAGATGGATGGATTCATTGTTATTAATTATTAATTTAATATTGCCACATTTTTATTAACCTTAACCAAACGAAACCTTAAACTGATAACCTAACTTTAAAAGAGGCATAAAGATGAACAAAATGTTTCAGAATTTCAAAATAAAATAAAAAACATCACATACATTTGGAGAGTCTGTATTTTTCACCAACTCCGACTCCTGCGTTTGGAAAATAAATCAAGTAAAATGTAAAAAAAAACAACAACAAAAGAAAAGAAAAAAGGAATGCAGTTATCCTACTTCAAAACTGAATTGTTGTTATACTACAAGCAGCACATTTCTCACCTGCATGAATATTTTTCTGATAGAGATATTGCTTTCATGGGAACTTGAAGCTGTTTGTTAAGGGACCTGTAAGTCGTTACAGGAAGCTGAAGATTTACCTTGTAGTTGCAGAGCACCTGCATCTCTTCACATTTGTCTCCTCAGACATATTTCTGGTCACGCTAGAGCAAACTGGAAAAACCGCAACGAGCAGAAAATGCCTGTATGGTTCCTTTAATGGCAAAGCTTTACCTCTGTGATCAAACAAAGCCTCCTGTTATTGTTTACAACGCCTTCCCTATAGAGGAAGTAAGTGTCAGATCCACATTTATTTATTTGACAGTTGGTATAACAGCCTATTCTTCTGTTACAGAATGTTTTATGTTTACAAGTGAGATAGTCAGACACAACGAACACATGCTATCTCACCCTTATCTCTGTAGCTCTCTCATAATGAAACAAACAGGGCTGCACTCAGAGACGCATTACCTCTGCGCTTATCATGGTGCATTACAGTGAATCATGTTTAACTTTTATTCAGAGCAGTGTTATGACATACTGCCATTGTGCAAATGAAACCCGGCCAGCTGTTTGTGTGCAGATTGCAGAAAGTGATGATCTACAGTATAAGATTTTTCATTTTTATATTTTATGATTGTATTTTGCATTTTTGCAATAGACAGACCTGCAGCACTGCTCATGAAAACCATTAAACAAGAGGCCTAGATTACTGCAAAAACACACCCTATCGTCACTCTACTGAGGGTAAAATGCTACAAAAACATGATCAAGTCAAGCAAACAGCTTTAA
The DNA here is from genome assembly GCA_037367275.1 of Coranthus polyacanthus. Lineage (NCBI taxonomy): Eukaryota > Metazoa > Chordata > Actinopteri > Kurtiformes > Apogonidae > Coranthus > Coranthus polyacanthus. The sequence goes on along the minus strand of JAPQRN010000019.1, from coordinate 9,930,788 downwards.
AGTGTCTGATTCAGGTCGTCTCGTAGTCATACGTTTGTCCCTTTTCCCTGTCGTTGCACCAGTATTCATTGACTCTGAAAGAGATCAAATATTTAGAATGAGTAGATTTTCTGTTAGCATAGAAGAACTTTTCCACCTGTTCTGCATCAGTGGTTCTTCCGCTGCTTTCTGGCTTAAAAATGAAGGGATGACCCCTCCACTGCCATCATCCTCCTCCTCCCACACCAAAAGCTATTGTGTGATACTATTCCCAGTATCTCACATTCTTTTGTAGCACAAATGAACCCTTCGTTTCTACTCTCATCCTCTTCCTCGTACTGACCAGGGTGGGATTAAATGATAATTCACCCTTTATTCTCTTTTGGAACACTTAAGGGTCCAATTCCACTCTTGCATGTCTGATCCTCTTATAACAGCGCACTCACTGACATGTTTTCAAAATTCCTTCCCTTTATTTTCTGTGCCGCCACTATCAAAGCCAGCATAGCTTTCAGGATGCCAACAAGTTGTAAACATGGTAATAAGAGGAGCAGAAGCATAACCAAAAGAAAGAGAAGAGGGAAAAATGGGGATTTTGAATCTTATTGGGCTTAAGTATCTGGTGGTGTACTGTGGAATTCAGAGTTGGAAATGAAAATACCCTTCAATGTCACCGTTTCTCTCCCCCCTTTCTCCTCTCATGTATAACAGCGATTTGCTGAATGCACACATTGTTATCATTGAATAACAAATTGAATTCTTTATTCCGGCAAAAGACAGAGATATTTGTTTTGTTTTTTATTTATATTTTGGCATGGATAATGTCAACATACAGAAAAAAAATCACAGTGGGGTAGGGTCTGTTATAAGACAGGAACATGCAAATCCAAACTTGTTATCGGTGTCTATTTTTGTTTTGTCCCACACTGTCCAGGTACATTAAATATTCTGTTCTGGTAAGACATCAGGAGCATAAGAGGAGTAAGAATGACGGCAACATACGGATGTCTCATGCAATCACCTTAAGATGGAATGTATAATGGTGTGTTCCATTTCTGGTTTTTATATCTTTTACAAGCCTGAGTTCAGCGTACATGCTTCCTTTTACTTCTCAACCCCTACAGCCACAAGAGAACAAGGAGCTTAATCTAGTAGAAATTGATTCCTGTCCCATCATAATTTGCCTTGTCTTTATGTGGCCTGGCCATCGGGCGCTGTTGTTAGAAGGGGAGGAGGAGAAGAGGGGGGCAGTATTACAAATCATGTGAGCACATTGGAGCAGCAATCAATAGGGAGAGCTGCAGTCAATCTTGTTTATTACTCCTTTTGCAATTTCAGAATTCAGATTTTGTGGCAGGGATGGGAGACAAATGAGTGGGCGCAGCAGCACAGCGAATGCCACAGATTACCCACACAGAGAAAGGAGCGAGGAGGGAAAGAGCAGGAGGTGGAGGAGGCAGTCGCCATGGAGATGATGATAATCCTGGACATGCTCAGATGGTGTTTTGTTCTCCCCAACGTACAGGCTACAGAGAGACATACACATACACAAACAGAACAATGTGTGGTTAATCTTCACCATATGCTTGGCTGACTCCAGACAAACGTGTAGACACGGGGGCTTAAAGACCAAATAGAGGCTGGGGCATTCATTGCGGAAAAAAAAAAAAAAAAAAACAACAACAAAAAAAAACAAAGTAAGGTGCAAAACATTTGTGAACTCAGTTTGAAAACTTAAAATGCAAAGGAACATGAGTTGTGATAGTCTTCATCAGTATCAGTAATTATAAACAAGTTCAAAGACATAAAATGCTCAATGGATGAAAAGGGCAGACTGATTTAACTTTAAGGACAAGACACAAAGACTGCAAGCTGGAGATGCACAGAAGGATCAGAGCAGTTTCAATGCTATGCCAAATATTTTCTCTGAGTAGTGCATGGTGTCACAGTGGCCAGGATCTTTGCTTCAGTAGCAAAGTTACTTTTAAAACCAAACAAATATGGTGCCATTGACTATGAAGAGCACTGGGAACAAAGGGAAAAAAGGAGTGTAATAAGTAACAACCCTTTAGACTCTTGGTATTTTAGAGCAGTTGTTTGATGTTTATTACAAATTGGATGGAGGGCAAGGATTTTATTTAATGCATGTCTAATACCTGAAGCAAGTACAAGAGCTTTGGAAATTAACAAATTAAGACATTTTTCCCATGAATGACATTCTTTGATAAATGAAGAATTATCTTGTCTATCAATTATCAGTTGTCTTTATGCGTTTTTTTTTTTCACTTATCAACTTCACATGGACTAAAAAGATTCACCTCAGATGTGCAAACCAAAGGCTTCTCCTGGTTTGCTTAATACTTTGCATGTTAGCGTTGCTAACACAGCCTTCTATTCCCTGCAGTGCAGTATGTTAGGATGTGGCGGCGGATAGTTTGACACGATAATGATGCCATGGCGCAATCCTGCAGAAAGTAAAGTTCCAGATTTTGTCTATTTAGGATTTCCTCCTTCATTCACTGACTCCTTCTCCCTCTACTTGGTGGCTTTAGTCTTAAGTTTGAGGAAAAGGCTAGAATGAAAGTCAGCCTTGCATTGAGAAAAGTCAAAATATGCAAAATTAAATATGGAATTACATATTCCACAAAAGCAATGGCACAGTATTGAAATTCTGAGATTGTTTGCTACTCTACTGAATGCACAACCTAACGGTGTGTGCACTGCACAGAAATGCATGTCCATATGTACTCACTTGAGTGTGTGTGCCTGTGTGTGTGTGTGTGTGTGTCTTTATGTGCCCTGCATTCATAAACATTTTGGCCCCCTCTTTTTTTCATCAGAATGTCTGTTTCAGGCCGAGCAGAACGATAGACACAGGGAGACAGCAAGAGGGAGAGAAAGGGAGAGACCCTGCTGCATCCCAATCAGCCTGGCTCACTGAGGCAGAACTATGCCCAAAATACTGGGACTGAGGCAGTCTCAGCTTCGCCCTCCTATTTCCAATTCACAGTCACCACAGTCCAATGCAATTCAAATAATAATAACAAATGGGGTAAAACTGGATGGATGTGCGGCACACTGAGTTTTTGCAATACACGGCACGACTCCTACACATTAAAGTTGTAACATCAGAGAATGTAAATGGGGTTGAGTACAGGTTAAGCTGAGCCAGGCAAGATTTTTATGTAATAATATAGCTGCCTTATCAACCTAATCATGTGGTGAGGCTGCAACCGAGAGAAGAGTCTTATCTCCCCTAATTGATATGCTGTAGATTAGCTCTACAGTAGCTGCTAAAATGAAATTCTGGTGTTAAGGATAATGTTTCACGCAGAATCCTTCGGTAAGCCACAAAGCATAGCCCTTACACTGTATGGATGACTCCACAAAACCCAGTCAATGACAATGTGGCTGCATTTGGTTTGACAAATTATTGCGACACTGAATTTAAAATGTCTTCTCAGTAGCATTACGAGCTGCCATATAAACTCAGTTAGAGTTTACATACCATGTAACCACACCTTCATCTTTCCATATTTTCTATAGCTTCACACGTTTACATACCGTGAAGCTTTTTTAGACATATTGAAGTGGTTTCACAAAAATGCAGCATGTGTTGTTGAGGGTATTTGCAGAACATTGGCATCGCATTTGTATGTCATTGGATTTTTATGCATTGCAATTTCGGAGGGAAGTGGTAGTTAATAAAAATCAATAGTGTCCTACCTACCTATCAGTGCATGAGTGATTACTTTTACACTTTGTACTTGAAAGTAGTCTGCATTACAGCTGAACTCATTTTGAACTGCATATACAACACTTCTTTCCCCAGCTGAAATCAGCTTGCGTGCCGAGGTTGTTGCGGCTCTGCAGTCTCAGTGTTTCGTATCAGGCTTTCAAATGAAAACATTTGATTTAGTGTCACTAGCAACAAAATTATCTCAGGGAAACTGGTTAATCCTGTGAAATTGTAGAGTGCAGAGCGTGGTACATTCCTCCTATCCAGTCCTCACCTTTGTGTTACACACAGAAACAGGCATGCCCAAATGCAATTCAAGCAGTTGGCAAATTGAAAACAAATTTCTGTTCAATTTCCACACAATAAAACAGTGGCTGTGGTAATCTGGCCAAACAGCAGCACACAAAGCCAGGATCAATCTGCTCTCTAATCCTATTGTGTTTTGTGTACCTGCTTACAGTGGCTCAGGCTTGTATCCACTGCATTCCCTTTCTATTATTAAGCACCTGTTAGAACAAGCACATTCACCTGAAAGGAAAGTACTCCAGGCTATGAGACCTTTGCCTATAGGAAAAGTCAGGTTCATGAATGTCTTCATTGAGGTGCAAAAGCCTGGCTATGGTATCCAAACCTTTTCAATATAGTACCAAATACCCTGTGCGGTGCGTTTCCTTTCTCTATTTGCTGCTATTTCTGAAGTCTATTTATTTATTTGTGTATTTGTTTTACTCACTAGAGGCAGATATGTTTCATACACTCTACAAAAAGCAGTTTTCACTGGGAATGTGAGCTGACTTAACCCACCAGTCTTTTTTTTTTCTGTGTGGTGTGAATGGTGAAGAGAGTGCAGAGCTCACAAAGCACCTTACTTGGACTTGGATTATTACTGTACTGATTGTGTTCTGTATGTGTGATTTGCGTATAATGGCATCAGAATCAGCAGTGTTAACTTCATCCAGGCAGAGCGGGCAAATTAAATCGGGTCATGTCTAGCGTGGCTGCTGCAGCAGCAACTACTTATCATCGATCCGTCTGGCAGGCTTGCCAATGACACGCACAGCACTTTCACAGAACTCATAAACAAACAAGTATTCACCACCTTACACAGCTGAACAGTAGGTAACACCCCTGCAAAGTTCCACTTTCTCCCTGCTATCTGTCACTTTTCCTTGCCAACAGTATCAAATCTATTTCGCAGTTTGCAGTTCTGTCCATGAAGTGGGACAGGAGATTCACCAGGTGCTGGAGCTGCCTGACAGAGGTGAGGCCAGCGCTGGCACAGCTGGGAACAGCAGGTATAGTGCCCAACCAGTGTGTTGGTCTGATAATACGTCAGGCAGAGCTAAGCCATGCTTAGCGACACTGCCTGTGCCCAACCTGGCTGGCTTGCTTCAGCTTGTTGTTATGTCCTCTTTGCTTCAAAGGTTTGTCCTTCCTAAAAAGAGAGAGAGGGTGGGGAATTCAGATCATGTTGATTAAAAGGAAAAGTATTTTTTAAACAAATGTGTGTAATCAGTTTGGAATATATTAGCAGGGCGTATGTAGAAATAATAATAATAATAATAATAATAATAATAATAATAATAATAATAATAATAATAATAATAATAATAATAAATAATAATAATAAAAAGTGCCGTTATTCTTTTTTTTCATTCCCTCATTCATTCATTGTACAAAGCATAATGTATTGGTTTTATTAAGGAGGAAATGGTTACAATAGTTTTTCTTTCTCAAATTTATACGTGTGGAAAACAAAAACAGATCTCTTCGGTGTTGATCAGTTTTGGCATTCTCCAGTGACTTGAGGCAATTTTCTAGGTATGATGGCAACGTGAATCTGAAGTTATTAAAGCCTGAACCTTCTGGTATGCAGAACTCACACTACACCCCCTATTAGATTACACGGAGAACTGAAATCTAAAAACCTCCATATGATTAAATCCTGGCAAAAATAAATTGTATTTATCACAAAATGCTTTTGTTGCCTGTTACTCACTGCTTAGGAATGTTCAACACTGGTCCAAATTATAATTCTGTGAGCACAGACAGACATGCTGTTTTTAAATGACTTCCCTCTGCTGCAAGGCGTCAAGACCCATGTCCCCATTCAGAGGCTTTCTTCTTCAGTGTCTCAAGATGGAACAAGTATAGGCTTTTGACAAGAGTGGCCTATTAAAGTGATTGAAAGAAATGTTTTCCCTATTGTATTACAGTATTTTGGCTTAAGATGGCTGACGGAAATGGTGTCTGTTGGCCAAATTAATCAACTCTGGACCAAAAAAAGAAAAAGAAGCCGACATTAGCAATCAATCTAAACAAGACTGGGATGATACTAAGGCAAGTCCTCTGTGCCACGATTGTGGGAAGCGTATAAATTCAGTCACCTAACATACAATCTGTGGCATTCAAGGACAGTAACAAACAGCAGGTGAACTACTGTAGCCTATAATGTGGCGAGACTAAATTATCTTTCAGTGTGCTTATGTGAGGGCTTTTAAAACATCAACGATATTATCATATACATTATGCTGTAATTTCATTTTTAATGTTACCATAGTCAAGTCAGCACGCATGGTTGTGATCTATAAGGAAGGATTTATTTGAGCACAGATAAATGTGATCCCTTGTGGCAGTGTATATACATACTAGTTTAATGTTCAGCCATTCTTGAAATCCTCTCTAGAAATCTACATTTTAGATATTTAACCAAAGCTCTTATCCAGTGTACCTTAAGATGAGAAAGCAGACAGAGGATCAGAGAATTGCCACAGGGTACTTCATTAAGATACTCGGCTGTTAAAGAGGAAATATGTACAACCTTCGCTGCCCCACAGCACACAACAAACACTCCATATCTGTGAGGAGTGATGGTGATGTTGAACGTTGTGACTATGTTGAGAACTAATTAAACATTCCAAAACATTTTCTTTGACAGGATATGTTCTTTAAGCATCTGCCTGCCCTGTCATCCTTCTCCCAATCATATGCAAAGTCTCTACTTATACACACATATATATATATATATATATACAGATGATCCCTTGAAGAAGGATCCCCTGCTGAGTAAAAAAGAGAAGTCCTTCAGGAGGCTCAAGAGAATCTGTGGAGGCAGAGTTCAAGAAAACAGGAAGTCTGGGCCTGAATGTAAAGAAGCGACCATAACCTGTGACCTCTCATCCTATTTGTGACTGTAAACACTTTAAACAGTGGCCCAAGAGGAGAGCACAAGAGGAACATGTGAAGACTTCATTTTTGCAACCACAGTGTGTAACGCTGCAGTGTGTGGTGACTGCACTCTGTAGTCTTTCACCCAGAGAACACAGAGGAACATTCAGAGATCACGTCCTGCCAATTTTATCCACGACTCCCACGAGGAAGTAGCACATGAAAGACGTTACTGTCACCTGGTCCATAGGTGCATACACGTTAGTCAACATATAAGACCGCATGTGTTAAGCTGTTAGTACAACATAACAGAGCAACACTCTTTACTGGCTGTGAGACATCAGTTTATGGATTACTGACACTAATATAATTTAGAGGTGTTGGGAACTCCTTAGTTGTGGCTAATGGCCAATTTAAGTGGTGTTTGTCAAAACTAAGCATCAGTTTGTCCCAATTTACTTAATATGGGAAGCGTGTTGCTCCAATTCTTAAATTAGGAGTCTATGCATGTCCAGGTTTAATGATATGGTAAAGTACAATAGCACAGTACAGTCATTTAGTTACTTATTTTAAAAAAAAGTTTGTAAATGTAATTTTTTTTTTAAAAATGCTAAAATGTTTGCATTTTTGTAATGATTTATTTCTTAAATTTTAACTCATGCAGTATGTTATCTAAATTTGGAGGAGACTGGAGGTTTTGTTTATCTAGTTTTTTACGTTGAAATTATTGCTAGAATATATTGTATTCTGTATAATTCTCCACATAGTAAAGTCATGTGTTTTTTTCACAAAAACACTGCAGGACCTTGTGGACCGTAAATAAGTTCAATGTGGCTCTTTGTTTCACTGATTACTCTTCCACTGCTCATTGCCTGAGCCAGCAAAAAGCCACATGGTAATTTACCAAACCAACTCTACTAAGGTCAAGAGGTAAGATGCACTCCGATGAACACACAAACAAACACACATAGGTGGTATAATGCTGATTTATGTTTGACCTACATGCCTTCCGGAGCTAGTAGATGGTACTGGTTTATGATTAATCAAGATCTTTTGGAAAGAGAGCATGTGTGTGTCTATACGTTTTATGTTGTAAGACTGTTTCAGGCAAATTTTTGATTATAAGCTGTACAAATAAAATTGACCTGACTTGACAATCTGTCTTCGTCTGTGGCCTTGTGTTACACACGCTTGTGAAAGTGTGTGATGTGTTATACACAACTGACCAAAGCTCTGTTAAATCAATGGATCCCTAAGTCACAATATGCCAATATTTAAAAGACGGAGTGTAGTTCGGTTGAACAAGATGCACCTGTGATACCTGTTCCCTGCTCCGTCCTTTATTCTGTGATTGAATCAATAGAGGCCAGCTGATCTGAGTGGGCTGACACTGCCAAGCGCTGCCTACTATCATTTACTTCCAACACTTTGGCTAATGGAGTCACAGCAATGTCAGATGGAGGGAAGTCCATTGTGGCGGCCTGCCTGGATAAACTGTCAGATATTAGCTGGCCCAAATGATCATTACAGGACCTGTAACCAAGACCTGATTTCTATTTAATACACTTGGGATGGTGTAAAGATGTGTTGCTCGGGCAGAGATTGGATTCGATGCAGCGCTGGGAATGTGGGATAAAAAGCTTGTTATATAAGAAGCTGCTGAATGTTATTTCCACTGGGTTTCATTGAATTTCACTTTGTCTTAGAGAATCTGTAGTGGCGTCTTTAATGTGACCTCATTTAGAGGTGCAGAATTGGAGCAAGCGCTGAGAAAATGGAAGAGAGAAGATGGCACTACCTGGAGTTGCATGTCAGATCATTATAGGATGGGGCTCAGATGAGGCCTATGACATTTATTGACCTTGGCGAAAGAGGGAGACCAGTCCAGATTTATCTATCTTTGATGATTGCTGACTTTCCCTGATTCGATGTTAATCACGTTTCAATTTAGCTCAGGGATATTCTCATTAGGTCAGTCTCCTCTCAGGTCATTTCAATTGGTGAAGACAGCAAATGAGCCATTTTTCATTTCACAATTCCAGTACAAATCCATTTTTTGGATTAAGGCAGGGATGTTAAAGGCCACTAAATGGATTCTAATTGTTAAAGCCTTATACTGTAAGAAAGCCCTTGAGATGTGGCCCAGCACAAGGAGAAAACTAAGTACCATACGTCATTGCCCTTCAGGTCAATCACGCAACAGCTCTCATTCTCCTTTTACAACCATCTTTGGATAATGAATAATGTAATCATGTGTTCAGTATGTAATTCTATTTTACATATTTAACATTTTTTACAGTAAGATAATATTTATTTTTCCAAACCACACCAGGAAGGGGCACTTCATATGTTACCTATGTCTATCTTAGATGTAGGAGCATAATGAAATCTGCAAGAAGACATGGACATTTCACACTCACTTACTTCTCAGCACAAAGACTGTGAATCAGTGCAGACAAGGTCAAACGAGACAGAGCATAACCCGGTCCTTGATTGGATGAGACAAAGTGATGTCATCAGGCTTCTTGTCCAACCGACCTGTGAATTGAAGTTGGGGAAGAGTAGTTTATGGCTTGTGTTAGCCGGGTGACATTGGCCTTCTTTACTGCCTGGTCCTAAAAGGTGAAATTGATCCGTGCAGTAAAAGCTTGTGAGTGACATGTTTAGCATCTAAATAATGACATCACTTGGAGTCAGTTGTGCTTGGCGTGATGCTTTGAAGTTGATTAGCTGTGAATGAACAATTTTTGGAAGCTTGAAGCTGTAAACAGCAACATATCAATCAGCGAAACCACTGTTAGAAGTAAACTCTTCACTTGATTTTAGCTGTAAATTGCACAGTTCGGGGCTGTGTGCTGCAAACTTGACACAACTTAACAGTAGTTTGTTTGCACTTGTTTGTTTGCAGATGTTTGAAAAAAAAAATATCTCTCTTTTTCATCACATCTAACAGGTTGAATCCATCGACTCAGCAGTCAGTAAGCTTATGATTTATATTGCACAACTCCGTTTAAAAACTTGTCACCCTCCTGCAGAACTCTGTATAAATCAGAGGTTGTGGATTGAGATATACCCAGCTGATTATTAGCACAAGGTCTGGGACCATTGATTAATGCTGCCGTAATCTGCTGATGCAAGAAGAGGGAAGTGCATCATCACCTCCTTCATATCAAGTCATGACAATCCTTCGTTGTAGTCACCGCTCTACCAGTACTTGGTTTTATCAGTAAGGGTGAGGGTGTGCTGTGGTTCTAAAACGGTGGTTATACAAAACACATGACAAGTTCTATGAATCTCAAAATCATCATACAGGATAAATAAAAGCCAACTCCCTCATTTATTTTTTACCTTAAATCTTCCCCAAACTATAGTGTGAAAATTAAAATGTGGTATCGCTTCCTTTTAATATAGTGAACTCCAAAGACCTGCATAGCCAAGACCCATTTGTAAACAAATTGGTTTATTTTTGGGTGTTGTATGTATATTTAGAGTTTTAAATATTTATGAAGAGGCATATGTTCTGGGCAAAAGCTTTATGCAAAAGCTTGTTTTAGGCTACTTGAAATTATCCTCCAGTTATATGATGTTGGATGTTGAGCTCTGTCTCCTGCGCTCTTTGTCTTTAGAACACTGCCTGCTAAGTATGTAGAATGTGAAAGCATATAAGATAGTTGCTTCAACTGAAATGAAATGAGATGCACTAAAAAGCCTGAAAATCCTAAACAAGTGGGCTGCCAAGAGTTGGAACATGGTTCTCTCTGCTGATGTTTTCTCCCATGTGTGGAACAGAAGTGAAAGAGAGATGGAGTGTTTGGCTTACCGGGAGGAGAGCGAGAACGGGGGGAGGGAGTGGGGTCAATTACCTGAACACAATTACTGCGTCTAACAACCACCATCCATCACTTGCATCCTCCCTCAGCACCACGGCAACCATCCCATCCCCACATTTGGGTTGGCTTTCCCGCCAGATCGGCCAGACACTCTGTCATCCCGAAGAGGCCCCTCCTCACGCCAATTGAAAACCTGAGCGGCATTCTTAAACATCCTTCATTCTGTTTCTCCTTGTCCTCTTTTCTCCTGCATGACTCTCACTTCAGCCACCTCTGGCTGGATGTAAGCTGCCCTTGACAGTCAAACCTCAGGAGTGGTGAAAAGGCCAGACCTGCCAGGCACAGTGCTATCTAAATAGCAAGGAATGGGAGCCCTTAGACCAACACACTGCCAGCATATCAGGTTTGGAATCATGCCAAGGCATATACTGGCCAATGGGATGACAGACCTAATGCCTCACAATGATAAAATAACCAGTTAGAGATTGCAGTTGGATGCTTGCCCAACTCAAGATGTAATACTTGGACTGTTACACATTACCTGTTTTTGTCAACTGTTGAGCTTTATGCTCCTACACTTTTTTGTGGTTTGGTATAGATGGTGCAACATATCAGAAACCCATTTTCATTTAGAACATTTTAATATGCCATATTAACTGTCTTTTGACATTCACCCCTCCCTCTAATTTGTGTAGGAGTAGGACATTTATGAATGAATGGATAACCTGCAATAAAAAATGCCCAAGGACAGGCTATTACAAGAGCCAGAGAAAATGCCCCCAGATTGCCTGATCTCTTATAAAACAATGAGAGTTCCCTTTGGGCCATATGGGCACTGCAGCAATGCAAGATTATGTAGGCGGAAGGCCACCACAGCAATATTAGATGGAGATTAGATTGGAGGTGAAACTCCTTTTTAAACAAGCTCAGAGGGAAGCTGTAAACATGCTTTTTCACCCTTCTCCTGTCGCTCTAGCACACATATATTCATAGAATTCTCTACTACATGGGGTTGTGAGGGGACTTGGGAGGAAATTTCGCATGATCAGAATAATGATGAACCCCCAGAATGGCAGAACAGGAGCCTCTGGAAGACAGGTGAGTGGGTTGAGAGGGAGGATGGCTGAAGTGCAAGGTTATGTGGCTGCATGCCTAATGTGGGGCTCTCAAACTGCAGCCTTGGGGATACCAGGGTTAGACCTTGGGTGCTCCTATTAATCATTACACCCATGTCTGTGTATGTGCATGCATGTGTCTGTGTGGTTGTAATATTTATTTTACCAGCTGAATTTCATCATGATTGCCCTTGAAAATAGGCCTGACTGAAATATAGATGCCATACATTGAAAGTGCCATGCCAAACCTTCACTTACTTGACACACTGGCTCATTTTTGGTTGAGTGACTACTCCTTCAAACTTTAAACTCAAGCAACTCTCAGTCTTCTTTCCCACTCCGACGCACACACGTTAATGGTCACACTCACTCACTATTCACTCACTACTCTCACTTGGAGGCACACGCAAGGTTTCGCTACTCACAGTCGAGGCAGGATTTTAAATTCTTCTTTACCTCCCTCTTACTGATGCTCTCCCTTTGACACAACCCACAGATGAAGATCAACCTATCACAAAACAACTTGTATCTGTCCAGTGTTTCTCTTATGTCTCTTGGCTTTGTATGTCTTTTGACATCCTGCACCTTTTCTCCTATTTTTACCTCTGTCTGTAGCCCTGGAGCCCAATTACCCACCGAGAACACAGAGGTAGTATCACAAAGCCCCGTCACGCTCCAGTGTACGCCATGCTCACTATACAGGACTGCAGAATTCCCAACATACCTGCCTCTGCCTCAGGCGTGCAGTTGGCAAAGCAGTGGCCAACCCACCTTTGATCTGGCGTCAAGTCTAAATTCTCCCACCGTTTGGATTTCAGAGCCATCCACTTGAAGGCTATTTTGCTAATCGTGTCTCATGTCGTCTGTACTGAAGCCTGGCAACTTTTTCCTTGTTAGATAAATTTCACTCACCACTGGAACAGATCGGAGTGTGTTATACGTGGACTGTATGGTACAGTGATCTGCAAATTACTCAGTTGCCTTGATTCCACTGTTTTCATTGTGCCCAAGGACTAGTGCTGCTTTTCACTGACTGGGGTCAAGCAAGAGAATATTAAAGTTGTGCAAGGTAAAGTTTATGATCACTCAAGCACCCAGAGCAGTTGTCCGCAAATGAATCCATTATCTGTAACTAACTGTTTTAGCAGCAGCAGCCCTCCCTATTCTTTCCTGGGACCTAAACATGCCAAATTAATTAGGATTCGTTCTAAGGCCAAATATCTTCATTGGGATGATTTGGCACGAAAGGTCAGCGCTGAAGACCTCTAATGACACCCGGGCCTGCAGTGTCTGCCAGACAATGTCACAATCAACGCACTCAGGAGTGTGTTGTACACTGACACAGGACCACTAAAACGTAACCAGACTTGACAGTTCACTGCCTGCAAAAAAGGTCAAGCCCCAAGGCTATTCAGCATCAGCCCATAAGACAGCCAGAAAGCCAATTCTGGGAGTTGAGCTGCAGTTCAGTGTCCAAAGTGTGAAACATAGTAAAAGCAACAAGAGCAGGCTGGAGAGATAGCAGAGCTCAAAGGACCCAGAAAGTACCATATTGCTGGTGCAGATGGAAGCTGCTCACTCACAGCTTACTGTATATAGGTCGACTGCATCTGTTCCGGGTCAGCACACTATAGTAAGGTTTAACTGAGCAAAAAGTCAGAGTGCAGCCAGCAGCAGGGGGTGGGGCAATATCTATCCACCCAGCTGACTGGTTGTTTAACAGAGAGAAAAGGCTGGGGGGAAGAGCTATGTGACACAAAAATTGTCTGAAATTTAAGACAGTAAATGAAAAAGGGCATAAGGGTGTGGGGGAATATACACTTATGAGGAATAAGGAATGAAACAAGTTAGGAAGATGGGAAAGTACAAATGAAAGACAAATGTCAGATATGTGACCAAGTGATCATATGGTGTGATTGGATTGCCTTTTATATACTAAAATGGGAGGCATTCTTTGTAGAACATTCAAGAGTGTTATTATCTGAAGTTCGGATACTAAATTATTTGTTATGATGTTAAAGGTATACATGATTTTACCCTTGCAGGCACCAAATGCGGTTTGACCTTAGGATTGCTATCTTAAATCTTTGGCATGCTTTTTTTAGGCCACTGATTGTTTCGATAGCACTGGTGGGAAGGTAGGATAATGAATAGATTCTGTTGTGTATCTTTTTTGATGCATTTACATGAAGTGCAAAGCTTTATGCACTACAATACAGAATAAGTGGGTTTAGAAACTAGATGGCTTTTCTGTTGCAATGACATTTTAAAATAAATGTGTTAAATTATATACAGTACATTCAGCTAAAGCTGTGAAGTAATGGAAGGGCAAAACACAGATGCCGTAATGTTCACAACCACTTTGCTTTCACCTTTACTGTCTACTCATTTCTTCTCCAAATGCTTTAGTGATGAAATAACACACAGAGTGTGTCTCTGAAGGATCAATCGTTTGTTTTTCAAGACATAAACCACAAAGCTCTGGTGAGACTTCACTCCAGCAGGGGAAGTATGAATTTACAGTTGAAGTCATATAAAAGATCATTGGATTGCAGATTGAGGAATGGACAAGGCTGTGCAATTCACAGATCCAAGATCAGACTTTTAGAGTCTTCAACACTTCCCCAAGGATGAAGAATTCCTCGGCTCTAATAAAAAGCCTAAATAAATTGTGATGTTGTCAACAAGGAATAATTGGACCATCAAATATATTATGCAGAAGCTAATAAAATGGTGAGGTGTAATTAAGTGCTGTGCTGGTGGGACTGGGATGAGAGATTGGTACCACCCAAACACTGCTGTCAAGACTCGATTGCAAATTATTACATTTGAAGGACTTCTAACTGTTTGAAGCAGAGTCTGCAAAAGTAATCTACCTGCAATTTAATATTAATTTGAAAAGAGTCCTCTCCAGACTCAAGGTGGTCCATTTAAGTTCCTAATAAAGGGCTGGTATTTCATGCTAAACTATGACAGTCTATTTTCAGTGCCATGTTTCCCTTTGATTTATAACACTATGCTATGGTCATAATCTGAATGTTCCCTCTCTCGGAATCAAACCCGGTTCCCCTCTACCCCTGCTGCTCGCATCCATATTTTGGGGCCATCTCCTATCCTCTGCTGTGCAGACAGAGGAGATTCATCATTATTACTGCAGCGACAGGTCTATTACCTCCAGAGAGTAAAGAAAACAAGAGAAAGAACTTTGCAAAGGAGCTATTGTGGAAAACTCATTTAAGTACTGTGGCCAACTTCTCACTTTTTATGCTTTTACTGTGATGTAATTAAAGCAATGCCCCGTTCAACACCGTGGAGTCTGAACTCATCTCTTCTGCAGGTTCAGTCTATTACTATTGTGATAGTAATGTGCTTATCAGAATACCACCAGTTACATTGATTTTTACACCATATATTTTTATTTCCATCGGTGCGCTTATTTCCAGAGCATGATGATGACCCAAAGGATGAAGAATAGCTTTAAATTTGAAACCACAGGATTACTGGGAATCTGCACAACAGGGTGTGGGAGTGAGTCATGCTTTCTTTTCCCTGTCCAAATAATTGAGGTGCACTTGAGCAAGTCATTTACCTCTCAGTTGTTCCAGTGGAAACATTTATTATAGAGGACTGGCTTTTTTTTTTCCCCTGGAAACATCAGAGGTCTATCTGCATGAATGTATTGTAAGGACAATGGTGGAAGTGATAAAATAGGTGTAGGAGCAAAAACTGCTGAGGACCAGGAAATAGATATCTCATTTGATGCCACTTGATTACAAACTTACCTATTACATTCTCAGAAAACCACAGAGCAATATCTCAAGACCATCCCAGATATTCTGATCTTCTATGGCATGCCCCCCCCTCCCTTTTCCAATTTCCTTTTCTTTATCCTTTGTTACCCTGTGAGTGTCATCACATCCTTATCTCTCTGAATGGCTGTGGGGAAGCCAGCGTTCGCACCATGTACCACCCTGATATATTCTTTCCCGTCACTGCAGGGTCACTATCAGATACAACATACCACTGTAAAGGCTTTCTTTGTATTGTCTTTAAGATCACATTTAAGTGTATTGTTTTCATACTGTTTTCCTTTCAAGTCCCTTGTGAGGTCTGTTTTTAGTGTTTTCTTTATTTTATGGTCTAACTAAGAGGGGAGGTTCTTAAGCCATTGCTCCATAATGATATCATGTCACACTGATGAGTGACATATATTTAGCTGGAAAGCTTTTCTTTCTTTTTAAAGTTTTTTATAGAAGTTTTAAAGCGCACTGGAGCAGTCTCCATAGGTTCCTCGTCAACAGTATCACTCAAAAATCTCTGGCTTTGTTGTTATTTTCGACACACCTGCAGACCTGCTTAGAATGCTACTAAGACACCATGCTGCCATATCAGAGCAAGTCCCAACAGAGGGGTGATAAGTGGCACGCTGCTGCACAAACAAACCTGGGTAAACGCACTGCTGGGATATAATCGAACTGCTTGTCCAGGGAGGGGACACTTCAGCGCTAACATGGCTGCCTGCAGGAATCATCCATGTGTGAGATCTTGAGTAAACGGGAGAATCTCGCCATGTAATGTTCTATCTTCGACAGGGCTAGGGATGCATGGTACACACTGGCGCGGGAGATAAGTTCAAGATGGGAGAGAGGTGTGACTGTCGATAAGTCCACGGAGAGAGGCTGGGGGAAGGAGGAAAGAACAGGGAAGATGAGGACTGGGGGGTAAAGTGATAGACTGGACCCTATACCAGATAGGAGAGTTACTGTCTCTTACATTTTACTGCTACATTCTGCAAGTGATTTATAGTCAGTTCCAGTTTGCTGTGATTTAAAGAAGTTCAGTTTGTTTATCTGTATTTGACAGTAATTTGCCGTCAAGACTCCCAACTGTAAAAAAAAAAAAAGGGTGATTTTCATTCAGTGTGCTTTGTATGGGTCTTCATAGGCTTTCTCCTTGTGCTCTGGAAAAATCTTCTGGGACATTACAGTTATCTTACTGACAATTAAGTGCGGGGTCATTCTTCAAATGAAGTGCTTCACACGTATGGAGCAAAACTGCAGTCTTGTAATGAAACTATGAAGTCATTCTCTTTGAAGAGAAATTCTTCAATGAATTCATTGAAGACTGTATCAGTTTCAGCCAGATTGGAACAGGCTGAGTTTTCTTGGATCCAGGACTGCAGTACCTTAAGGCCTTGATCTGAGAGCCATCTGTGCTTACTCCACTCATGAGGCAGTTGTGTGTTTCATAAGCTTTCACAATCCAATACCTTTATTTATGTGTCTCGGTGCACAGTGAAAGAGGCATGAAAACAGCGCACACTAGCTGAACATAGTTACCAAAGTACAGACAAAAGGGAATGAGGTGAAATAAATCATTGTGAGTACTTTCTGTGGGCCATTTGAGCCTCTTTCCATGAGTTTCACATGACTCTTGATGAGGTTTAAGGCCTAATAAGAATATCTACTATTAATATCTTCAGTCCAGTTGATGAAATATAGATTAAGATAGTCATTTTCCAAATGAATGCCTGCCATCTGATATCAGCGAATTTACAGTAGCTATTAGGCTATGATAGGGCAGCTGATAACTGTGCACAAGAGGGGTCCTCTCACACAAATAGAATTTGACATGCAGCAATTTGATGAATTTAGTCTTTGTGGTTCTTGTCAAACCCTTGTCAGCTTTGCATTCAGAATGGCAAATACACGGTGACTTGGTATCAGTCAGGGTTGTTTCCACTAAAACACTTTTCCTGCTCATTTTCATTAAACGGTTTAATTCTGTTTGTTGCTGGTATTTGTGTGATTCTGTCTGCAGAGAAAGGTAGTAAGTGGTAAGTGTACATGTATATATTCTTACAAAACGAGTAAAACATTTCTTTGTCTCTGTTCTTTTATTTATTTTCTATAAATTAGTGTGCAGAAAAAATGTTATATTGTTACTTTAAAGATATTTTTAAACTAGACAAAATAGTTTACTGACAGTCACCTCTTTCCATAGTTGTGCTATCCCTTAACCCCGTGGTTTAGTGAATGTGTCGTCACATCTACTTTTCCAGTATCGTAATCTGATGGATCCACATTGTCGTGACAATGAAAGTCTGGAGGAACAGCATTCAGATTGTACCTAATGTGTTGAAAAGAAAATCCTTGCCTGTGGATGGCTCAACAAACGTGAGGTTGAAAAGTAAATGTGATAATACTCGACCTCATCTTGTCTCATATGGCAATGAAAATTTTCATTATTACAAATTAACTTGATTAGCTTTAGGGAAAGATTCTAGGGCTTGGTTCAACACAGAAAAAAAAAAGACTCACTATGTATTTACTAATATTTAAACCAAACCACCACTTTTTCCTAAAACTAAACTGTTTTTTCACTGGCAGGTTAATTTTAGTCTGGATTTTGTTCTGGAATTTGTGTATCTATCATCTACCCCACTTACCTCCTTCCCCTTGAGGAAAAGCAAGAAAGTCTGGGTCCTTCAATTACAAATTATGTTGAGATTATACATATGTGTGCTTTTCTGGGAATGTGGTTGTTAAATAACCAGGAGAAGAATGATTTGCATTTACCTTTTTAGAATGTTTTTGTTTTTATATAATAGAACATTTTTTGCCAAAATATGTTCTCTCTGAAGAGAAACAAAGACACGATGAGATATCCAACTGGCACAAAGAGGACGAGTGTGCTGAAGTGATAAATTGGGGTACCTGAGTGTATCTGCGCGCTGGTTCTCCAACAACTGCCGCCAGTCATGAGTGATACAAATTACTTTCAGCAACAAATTAGTTCTGTTTGCACGTCACACCCTGGAGTTATGTCCATGTCTTGTACCTTTTTTTTTTTTTCTTGTTTTGCTCGATTTTTCTCTGTCACCTGTTGCAGCCAATTATCGATATTGGCTGTGTTGTCGTCTGTATCCCTGCCAGGTTCCTGACATGTTGTTGCAGTTGTACAACAAGAGAGGTCATTAATTAATGACGAGCACACGAGAAAGAGGTGAGAACGCTGATTAATCCGAGCTTGCCTGTGAAGAACGGCTACTTTTTGCTGACTCAACCTGTTAAGATTGAGATTAAAACACTCATCCATCATAGATCGGTGAAGGAAGAAATGATCTCATCTGAGGTTGTTAAATGTACGCTGAATTTTTGCTGCGAAATCATAGTAGTTGCATATTTATGTGCTTCACAGCAGTAAAAGTGCCAACGGTCTAAAACGATCCATTTATCTACTTTGTTACAGATGTCAACTTGTTAAGTCCCAGTTTATTGTTTCCCATTTGTTCTTGTCTGTTTATATTCTATACCTCATTCCTCAGTTTTTTTCTATCCAAGCCTTGATAACAGTGGTCAACGTGATCCTGTTGGCAATGATTCTGACTGAATATTTACTACTTATCTAAAGTCTTTTGGCTCATTATCGGCATGACCACCTGCTGATGGTGATTAACTCTCAACACAACCACTTGTAACATTTCCTACTTTAAAAAAAAAAAAAACTCAATACGATGCAAAACACAGAACTGGGAGGACAAGAGATGTATAGAGATTAAAGTATGGCAGATGGAAAATAACATCAGTTTAAAAAATGTGAGGTCAATTGGAACAGAAAGAAGAAAAATGAAAAACACGTCCGTGGGAGATGGAAAGTGGAAGGAAAGATTCAAAAAAATAAAATAAAGGGGGGGATTGCAGTGGAAAGAGCATGGAAAGAACCAAAACTGTGGAAGCAAAGCATATTGATTAAAAAGGTAGAGCAAGTCAGAAATAAAAGAACAGGATAGAACACCAAGTTTAGACCAAAGTAAAAGAAAAAGTGAGAAGATATACATGAAAAATAAATGTAGAAGACAGCATGTGGACAGAAAGATAAGGCTTTGAGAAGTGCATATTTGACAGATGGCAAAGACAAACAGAGAGAACAAGAGAGCACAAGAAGAATGGATGAAAGTGAATACAGAGTGGACACAAAAGCACGGAGATTAGATCCAGAGAGTGACACAGAGATATCGTGTCGTGGATTGGCATAAGGTGCAAAGGACAAAAAATTACATAATAAAATCAGAAGATAAGCAGTAATATGAGAGACTGAGAGAAAGCGGAAGATGGACGGGGTTTGTTCTGTTTGTCCTGACTCTGAGCTGCCTGCTAAGCAGATGATGATAAATGAGCCAGTGGGGAGGCTGGCTCCCCATGCTGTTCACCGGATGGAGAGCCTCACACGAGTCTTTTCTCTCTAATTACCTCTCACTTACCATTAGCGCTGCCACAGCCACTCAGTTCCACCATTACTTCCGAGCCCCACCCGGCCTGCCATCTCCCATTGGTCCCCGATAACCGAGCATCTTCAGCTGACTCTGCTGATTGGTTGTCTCCGATCGCTTCACGCACGTAGACATTCGCGACGGATGTGTGCAAACTTACACAATGAGAAGGACACACATTCACAAGGCTACCAGTCAGGTACACCAGAAATTTCAATTAGAAAATGTTGTAGGTGGATTCGACCAGGCTTTGTTGCTGTCTCTGGGTCTGCCATAAGGCATTTTCACATCTTGGCACACATTTGACCCTGTGTGCTTTTTATTTCACCGTCTTTTTAAAGTAATGAACCGTGACAGCTACTTGAGTGATGATTCATGATTACAGTGCCAAATGTCATCTATTATGTTTACAGTAAAAATTACAAGGTAGAGGACTGTATTGCTCCGAAAAACCTTCTCAGGCTGGTGACTCTTGGTAATAATCACATAATCACCCATCTGTATTTTATCATTTCTGGGTCTTATTTTAAATAACCATCCTGGCCACCAGAATATATAGTTGAAAAGTTAAAATAGGTTTACATAGTTTTTTTTTTCATGATCATCTAAACAGCTATGTTATGTAATTTATTGTTTGGACCTTTAAATGATGCATGTTTATGTTGTAAAAGACCAAACACATTTAATGAATGAGAATGTGACAGAATGACAATGAATGACTAAAACTAAAGGCAATAATGATTTGGCCTGAATCAAAAACATGCTTCATATCCTTGTTAAATTAAGTGTTTATCGATGTTTTCCCTACGATCAAAACTGCAAATAAATGATTGAAGAGCTGACATGTAAAGGTCAGCAATTTAATTACCAATTAACTTAAAAAAAAAATGGATATAGAGGCTTATTTGCATGTGAACTCATTTGAATGATCTCAGTCAGTCCTTAAACAATTTAAAGTAATTTCAGAGTGTCAAACTTTATCAATGTCATAAAGTGAAACCTTCAAGATAGTGAGCTTGATAATGTGTGATGTGGATGATACAGTACGTCAATGACATTGCACAAATCATCCCCGATGACCAATTAGCTACCTGCTATTTGCCTCGGCTAACTCTCCTTGTCTGATGACATGAAGAATCTTATTTCCTCTTCCAAATCAAGTACCCCGTGGACATTTTTTTTCCAAAGCTTCTCTCCATCTTGATACGGTTGTTATTGATTGAGCCAGAGGAGTCTGGACAGTCAGTAATTAAACGGAACGACTGGTGGGTGTAAAATTAGCCTTTGTGCCATTAAACTGGAACGACAGAGTGGGTAAAAGAACAAGTACAGCCGAGATGACTGATGACTGAAGGCCAATTAAAAGGCAGCGCAAAGAAGGGATGAGAAGAACTGCTGAAGATGTGGCAGAGAAGCATATGGATTTGTCTTGGATAATGAACTCTTCAACCGCCATCGATCTGCTGGGAAAGAGACGGTGGATCAGGGATCCACTTTGAAGAAGCTCAAGGGAATTAGTGGAATGTTTGGTTTAGATCTTCTGATGAATTTGTAAACATCAAATTGGTTTCCTTTTAACACTGGGAAATTGTTCTTTTCAAGATAATCCTAGCTTCTCGCAATAGATCTTTCTCGATATCTCACATGCTTAAATGAACAACAGAGTTAAGATAATTAACGTTCCAGAGGGCATTCTTCTCCACTATTTGATTAATGTTGTGACCTTCAAGTCACCACACGTTGAATGTTACCCTTTAGCATTAGAATCACATGTCTATAGTTTTCTTTTGGTGAAAGGCATAGACCTGTTTCATGTCAGTGTGTGTAATTAAGGATTTTAAAGGACAATTTCATTATTTAACAATCTCAGAACAATCCGTCCCAGTTTAGATAACATTCTGTATATCACATGCCTCATAATGAGCGTGGATGTGAGACTTCCTCTGCAGTGTACGACGATGTACATTAGGCCAAAGAAACACAAACCTTAACAACAACTATTTAACCGTTTTGCCCAAATGTGGATCTGTGTATATCCTTAAAGTGATACTAAACATTGAAACATGTTTTTTTGAGTTTAACTTGCAGGTTAAATGTGGAAATGCCTCTGTAATGTGAGAAACCGCCATAATATACTGTATTACAAGGGTAAAATGTAAAGCTTTTCATCTCTGACTGAACAGCAACATGGTCCAAGTTGTAAAACTGTGGTTTCTTTAAGCTAACAGTTTGTTTCATTTTTGCATGCGTGTGCCCTAAACATAAAACAAATGGAAAGGCATATGGTAAAATGCATGTAAAACAAACTGTCCTTACATAACAATAATAATAAAAAAAAAAAAAATTCTGCTTTCCTTTAAAATCTTTGCTGTATATATGCCACATCCAATGAGTTATAAATATAAAATCTAGCATATAATAGAGGAACAAATTCCAGCCCTATATTTCTTTTCATTTGCAAACTAGTAACACATGGGGTGCATTTCTGTCAATCCCATGGTTAAGTGTTTGTAACATTTCAGTAAAGTCCCTTGTAGGCCCTTGTCCAACAAGAGAAGTTCTCTGAATAAAAAGGCCATGACATCAGCTCTGTTCACAGGCTAATCTCTGGAACCAATACTTTTCTTTCTGGCACGGCTGCTAATCTTGGCTAGTTTGAATTCAATCACGATTTAAGGCAAGAGGAGAGAAGAAGAAAAAACAAAAGAACACTTTAAAAATGAATAGCAGCTCTGTTCAAAACATGCTTTCTCTGCAATCCCAGAGAAACGGGTATGATAGTTTGCTGCATTTAGTGAAGATGGTACACCATTCTAAGGCTACGTCCACACTAATGTGTTTTCGTTTTAAAATGAAAATGATCTCCGTCCACGCTAGCGTTTTTGGCAAAGTTTCAGAAATAATCTCCGAACATTCTAACATGCCTGAAATGCATATCGCATGACGGGGGAGCTGATGACCCCGCTGGACACAGTATTGAATATTATTTGAATAACAGCTTGCCTAGTGTGCATGTAGTCAGTGTTGTCATGATAAAATACAGAATTTACCTCCACAAAAGCTGCTAACAGAGACAACAAGGACAGAATCTCTTTTAATTCAGTATGATAATATATCCATTGCTTGGTAGTCAAGGGCGATGTCTTGTTTACTTCCGGAAATGGTCACGTCACTTCGTCCAAATACATTGGGTCTATATGAGTGTGAATGTGAGTTTATCTTTGGTGAAGTGCCTGTGTGCATCTTTACAACTTCTGAAGTTCTGCTCCATCAAAGGGAGTCAAAAATGTCTTTCTGTGGAAGCTTGTGAAGTAGTTTCTGCTTCTCTTGTTGAATTCAAACACACTGAATTATTGAATTTGAGAGTAAAGGTTATCATCAAAGACTGCATGTCTTGTGCTCTGATTCTACACAACAATTCACAAAGTACTTCTAAGAAAGTGTTGACTGATCATAAATGCTAGGATTATTTTTATATCTAATGAATAGATTCAATTGGTAGTGTTAAAAGACAAGAATGCTTGTAATAAAATGTTTTCAATACCATGCTGGAAATGGAGTTTCACCAAGAGCTGAGCAACTAACAGAAATTTCTTCAGTATATCCTCACCAATCAAAATGAGCAGTGAACAAGCCTAAGCATAATACTTTGCCACTCTTGACACGAAAGCCATGGCCAATGTTAGATACATGGTGCACCTCATACAACATAAGGTTGTTTTCCAACCAAAACCGATACCACGTAGAGGAGGTAGTCTTGGTTGTGTTGTAGTCAAGACCACCTAAACCAAGACCAAGACATGACCAAGGCTGAGACAAGACCAAGACCTTAAGGGGTTGAGACCAAGACAAGACCAAAGCCAGACCAGATACACAGCCAGGGCATTATGGCAAACAAGTTATTCAAATAGTTACACAAGAATATGACTGATATGGTATGGTATGGGCAAACAAGTTCATTTTCTTACCATAGCACTGAAACAACAATCATTTTCTTTAACGGTCCACAGAAAGGGGGTAGAGTTTTGGATTTTTCTTTGAGGTATCTAACGCACACTGTTGGATGGACTGAATGAGAGAACCACAGAGAGACAACACTGAACACACAAGCACCTGGGTTAGACAGGGTAAAACAATACATAGGCCCATTTTATCTACAACTGTGTATTCAAACAAAATCAGCATCCAAGTTCAATCGAATCTCAGTAACAAGCACAAGCAGTTTATATATAACCTATATTTAAACTCAAAGATGTTCGAGGGCTGACCCTCATTTGCAATGATGGCAAATGACATAAAACATAAATAAAAGACACAAAATCAAAAATGAACATAATTAAATAAGTATACGAATACAGTTAATGAAACTAAAACATGTACACATAGAGGTTGAGTCATTTTTGACCATGGATTTCAATTCACCAAGTGAGAGAAGTGTTGAGGTTTAGGCTGCTTTGTAAAAAGTTCCATTTAGTGGAAGCACAGAAACACAGTTCTTCCTAGTTCAGTAAAAGCACAAGGGACTGGTATGCCAATAGTTGGATCGAGTTTTGTATTGTCCTGAGGACCACTGTAACAAGGAGGATGGCAATTTCCTAACAAGGGCTTTATAAATGAACAAGTACATATCTTGTCTCTCACACGAAGAACCAACCGACTTTTTCAAAATACGACAGTGAGTATTATAAAAATCCCCAGTAATAAACCTGAGAGCAGACTGCGACTGCATTCCAGGACTTGAGAACGGAGGTAGAAGCACGCCCGTATATCACGTCACTGTAGTCAAGAACAGAGAGAATGGTTGCTTCAACAATCCTACGAGCCAATGTTGAATGCATTAAGAGGTGATACTTAAATGTTTGCTACCATTATACCTTATTCTATAAAACATCATAATGTGTTTTTGGTTTTTTTTGTAGATTAAAGAAAAGTTTAAGTTTAATAAATGCAGTTTGGAGAATGTTAAATAAAAGCTGCTTGGTGTCTACAGTCGGCAAAACATTATTTACCTGTGTTATCTGCATATAAATGTGCAGGAGAGAGGGTTAAAGAAGAAACAATGTTTTGCAGTTGTAGTCTTGAAGTAAAATCCAGAGTCCAGGAGCACACAGAATGTAGAAGCTTATGCAGTAATAGTAGCAGCTAGCCGGAAAATGTTTTCCTAGTTCAAAACACCAGCCCTTCTTTCTGTTTTTTTTTTTTTTTTACTTTTTTGCTCCTGCCCCAGACAAATACTACCCATAAGTGGAGTGGATGTTCTCATCCATCCTCTCTTCTTTTTGGTTTGGTTGGACCCAAGAAAACAAACTCTATATGAGCAATACTAGTTTCAGCTAGTTTTTTTTCTGATCTGAGAAGCTGTACTTCGGGTAGGTGAGCCAGGT
>JAPQRN010000019.1:9884257-9905201 GCA_037367275.1 Coranthus polyacanthus | reverse complement strand
CTCTATATGAGCAATACTAGTTTCAGCTAGTTTTTTTTCTGATCTGAGAAGCTGTACTTCGGGTAGGTGAGCCAGGTGATGTTGAACTAATAGCACAGCACAACAAAATGAAATTAGTCACTTCACCACAATTGCACATGTCCAGTCCTTGACCCTGCCAGAGATAAAATATTATAATAGCAAAATATTTAAAAACTCTTTATCACAGAAACCAGTGGTTCGAGCCTCAATTTAACTGTTAAAAGTATCTCCCTGTGACATCAGATAGCTCAATTAACAGTTAATAATAATAATTTTAGAATCATTTTATTTATATAGCACACAGTTACAAAGTGCTTCACGAACAGGGTAAAAAATACATGAAAAAATACATTTATATCTACACATACATTCAAATATACAAACAACACAAAACCAAGCACACAGAAACCAAAGCATGGTAAAGGAGGCAAAAACACACAGCCAGAAAACAGAAGGGCAAACAGAGATTATAAAAAGGCTGTCCTGCAAAAGTGAGTTGTTACGTAACTGATTCAGTTGATCGGATTAAAAGGGGAAGACCATTCCAAAGTTTTGGAGTCACGACTGCAAAGGTATGGTCACCTCTGGGTTTAAAATAGGGTACAATTATAAAAGTAGCAGCACCAGATTCTTCTCGGATACATATAGTTAAACTTGTTAGACTTTAAATGTTTTCACCCAGTGTTGCCAACTTAGCGACTTTGTCATTATATTTAGCGAGTATTCAGACCCCTCTAGGGACTCTTTCAAAAAGGCAACTAGCGACTTTTTCTGGTGCTATTGGAGACTTTTGGAGACTCTGATGTGAAAGCACGTATCGTTCTTAATCTTCTCAACGAGCAGTGGGTGCTGCCATGGGCCCCTCCCCCGTCCAAAAGCACTCACAGGCGGCCCAGTCCAGGAGATGTTCACCCCTCCGCGTCCACACCGTCAATGAATCACGTATGTGTGAAGCCGCCGCTGGCTGATAACATATTTAGGGTGTTTTTTTACCCACTTTTTGTCTCTCCCACGATGTTATTCCTCTCTCCTACAGCAGCCATTAGAATTACATGCACATGGTAAATTATGCAAATTAGGTGAGGACATCATTTAGCGACTTCTAATGACTTCTAGGTTAGCCAATAGCTACTTCCTTACTGAGGAGTTGGCAACACTGTCTTAAGCGTGTTGGTGTGTTTGCCACTGCAGTGTCTCGTTAGCTTTTGCTCGGCAGCAGCTGCAACTTCTGCTGCCATGCTAATTCAGCCGGCTGCTAATGCTAAAATTAACAGTAGCTCTCCGAGGCTGAAATAAAAACATACACAGAGCGCACGTGCTAACTTGTCTGTTAGCTTGTCTGTTAGCACCTGTCTGGTTTACCTATCCAAATGTTCGTGGTGTTGGACACCTCCAGCTCTTGACAAAAGTCTGGTTGGTGTCTTTGCAGAAAACACTACTTTCTAACACGCTTTGCATTCCTAGATTTTAGATAGAACATTTTTGTCATTTATAACTGCAGTGTTAACATTATGTCAATGTGATGGCACTGTGTAGTAGAAATATTACTTTACATGTGTTAAACTTTCTTTTCAATCTGTTGCTACACTTGTAAATCATATTGTCTGTTTACACCATAGACTGTATATATTAGTGGACAGAGGAACCGAACGTCTCCCACTGGTTTCTGAACTGCCATTTTGAAGCCAGTAGTTTTGGCCGTTGCCATGTTTGCTTTTTGGAGCCGGACGTGACCATATTTGGACAAAAGGCGTGAAACTACGGGAGTCCAAGAGGTCAAAGGTGAGCTAATGCTAAACACTAGCTTACTGACTCGGTGAAACGGTATACTTCATCAAAAATGGCTTAACAAAATCATTTTACATTCTTGTTAGTGGAACCTATTAACCACAACTACAGTGGAGCTGTCTGTCAGGAAAAAAAACGTGTTTTATTAAATGAACCCAAACTCCAAAGGTCCAACTCTGTAGGCAAACGAGCTGTCATTCCAACCTGTCAATCAAAGCCCGACACGGCAGACATCAAAGCTTTCTATTAGCCCTGAGATCTGATTAACGGAGGAAAAATTTAAAGACGGACCATCAGATCAGTCATTAGAGGGTCTGAATCGAATGGCTGGAGTCCTAGAAAATAATTAATGATAATAATGATTTATATTTTTAAAGAGAAGTTCAATTTAAGTCTATAGGAGTCAGTCAGCCGTATTACAACTATTACAAACCGAGTCCCTTGCCGCTTGGTTTACAATATAGGAAGATAACAAGATCATCAGCGACCACAGTAACTTTGTCATATGTTTTCCTGATTTTGTCTGCTTAATGAACTGTTATTTGTGGAAGTAAAAGTATTACCATCCTTTTTTTTTAACAACTGTTATTCAATCATATATGTAGAACTCTTAAAATATACTATCCTGTTTTCCGATGATCTGTATTTTTCCAGCTATTATGTTCTCATCTACAGGATGCACCTTGTCTGAAGTGCTTATTTATTTCAGAAGCTTCCTCAAGCTGCTCTTTAATTCCAATAACTTGAGGTTGCAGGGCTGCCTCACTTTCACACATCAGTTGCATCATCTTCAATTTAATACACTTTTTCACACTCTAAACTGTCGTGGTGCACTGAGAGCCCCTTATCTAATATGATTTATCAGCAATGCACCACATGTGGCTGGGAAATTATAAGTTGAGGAGCCTGAAAATGTTTCTGATCAGTCTTTTCATGTCACAAGTTGACTGGCATTCTTAAGAACAACCAAAGGTCTTGTATGCTGCTCCAACTTTGCCATCACTCAAGTACAAAGCTGTTTAGACAGCAGTGGGAAGTAGTATTTGTAAATTGCACCCCTACATGTTGAGAAATACTGTTTGTTCTGCCTGGAAGTATTGATGGATAACATTTTTAATGTTGCCATAGAAACAGTGTTGTAGTATTGTATAAAATTTTTAGTGATCTGTTATATTTTCTGTTATTAAACTTTTTAATCTTCCTTTCTTTAGGTTTGTGAATAATCAGGTATTTGGTGTTTTGCTTGAGGGCAATCGGCAAGACGATGGCATGGGATCAAAAATGTGATACTTAACTTACAATTTATATGAAAACGACTACATCTACACATGCACAAAGATTCTGTCACCTCCATTGTCCTCTTAATCTGAATCCTTAAATAAACCCAGCGCCCAAGGCTGAAGCTTATTAATATTGCAGCTCCGTCTGTATTCATTATGAATGAGAACAAGTGTGAAGACTCAGAACGAGCTGCAAAACAGTACAAGGCTGTGGCTGTTAACAATGCAGGTCACACAGATAATCAGCATGCCCCACCAACCCCAGCTTACTGACACTTGGCACTGCTAAGGTAAACCATTACAGTTTCTCCATTTGTTGTCATGTGTGAGTAAATGTTCTGTTAACACAGAAGAAACGACCAATGACAAAGTCATATTTTGTCACCCTCTGCAATACTGATTTTACAAAATGTAAATGACAGCCAGTGACATTTTTGTGAGAAATGATGTAGGTGGACAGTACTGAGTGTGATAGATTATTTATGGTTTTGACTTAAATAAAAACATGACTCTGTCAATTACTAGCTTGCAAAATGCGATTATATGTCAAGGTGTCTGTTTCCATCTAAGCTCTGTCACTGTTTTGTCCTGTCACAATGAGCATTTATATTTGTAAAGCAGAACAGTGAGACCTCTCAGAGCTACTGGAATGTTTCTTTATAAATGATTTACCATTTTCCATTAAAATGTCCTGTGACATCTGTGACGACTGACCTAGCACTGGAGCTGGTGGCAGTGGAGTGCCACAAGGTGCTGAACTGGGTCCACTCAAACTTGCCCAAAGTCGATGTCAGTTGTGAGCCAACAACTATGGCTAAGTGCTTCCTGATTTAGATCTACACTATGCCTGAAGAAAGTGGAAGAGAAAACAAAAAGAAAACTTAGAAACCAAGAAGTATATGATAATTGTAATTGGATACAGAAATTGCAGTACCTTTCACATGTCTATTTCTATTTACAAGGAATATTTTGAGAAGTGGGTAATTGGCTTGTTAGACAAAGTTAAGTTTGATTTCTTTTTCAACCAGCTGAACTGCTTAAAAACAGGCTGATAATTTCACAGAAAGCTAATTAAAGACTCAATATTGTAACTAAAGCATTGCCATTATTCATTATTAATCATATTTGCATCCAGGAGGAACAAAACTTAACTCCACATCACAAATTTGTATATATCAACATGAACACATTTATAGGCCTGTATCATTGCAACGTGTCAAATATCGTTTTTATGACCAAATTGTACATACTGGCTATACAGCTATACAGGCAAAAACCTGGATCTAACTAAGGGATTTGCCATATAAACATGGTTAATTGTAGCCTAAACACATGAATATACAGAGTTAGCTATCATTTCAGTACATCCTTGTAGTTTAACTCCACTGGTGAAGGATCCCTTTCATTTGGTCTCTGCTTCGTGTTGTCTTCACTGCTTAAGCAGTTATGAACTTCTCACAGAACCTTCCTGTGTTGCTCTATCAGAGACTCAATTTTTTAACATATACAATATGTTTTGAAACAAATGTCTTGTTTTACACAGAATTTAAGAACAAAGCTAGAAGTCAGCTAGCTTGACTTTAACAGATCTAAATTTCAGTATAAACTATATTTTGTAGGTTTTCTTGTTTTGTTTTTGGTCATTCATATCAAGTTAAAGCAGTGTTAGTTGCATGTAACAGTGCTATGTCATTTTTAAAAAAAAGTTAGCAGCTACAGTTACTGAGTAAAAAATCTGTAATGAAATTAAATTGTCATTCCACAGGGGTTACATATTCTTTTTGGTTAAAAATGTATATATAAAGTATAACAACCAACTACACCAAGGCCTTTCAGTGCTGCTACATCAACAATATTTTCTTTCTAAAAGCAGAAAAGGCCTCTAACATAACTGTACGTATCATTATTGCCCAATTTAAAAGATTTATTAACAAAGTAATCCTAAACTAATGAAACGTAGTAAGTTACATTATTTTAATGAGATCATTAAAATAGTGATCTTACTCATTACATCAACTAGAAATCTTTAACTTATTACTTTTCAAATGCAACCTTTCCAGCACTCATTAAAAATGAATTTTAACTGTTTCCAATGTTCTCCTTTATTATTACCTTGTTTTTTTGGTTTTATGTTTTTTACAAGCTACTGCTAGGCCACAGCGTGTCGTAAAACTGAATATCCAACACACACAGGCATGAACACTTGGACCTGCACCTTCTCCTCACTTTTGTCTTTTCTCTAACCTTCTCCCAACATTGACACATAGATAACTTTCTCTGTTTCTCTATCACTACCTCTCTTGCTCTCTCTCTCTAACACAAACACATGCACACTTGCCTCCTCTCTGTGGTGAAGAAATGACTGTATCTGTGCTGCCAGGTGTGTTCTCAGCAGTGGCTGTGACCCCAGACAGAGATCTGCTCTCTGCTTCGCCACGGGGGGTTACAGCGACAAAGCTCCTCCAAACATTTATTTTCTCATCTGTCCTCTTCACCGCAACTGCTCTCACCTTTGTCAACCTTTATGGCCAGAACCGTTAGGCACTTGACAGGCATTTCCTTTCTTTTCCTCTTAGTTTCACAGACTTGCTTAACAGCAATGTAAAAACGCTACACGTAAATAATTGTTCAGCGTATTAATCAGTGTTCTCTAATTGCTGAAGTTACATATTTTTCTCCGATTGCTTGTTTATTGCTACTGGACTATGCAGTAGAAGACATATAGTGGCGTTTATAGAAGTACAACTTTCAAATGCTTGGAATGACAACAACTACTCTTTTATTTTCTCCAAGCAGAGAAAAAGTGAAAGGAATGTCCCCACTGTAATGTTCACCCAGGGACCCAAGGCAACGCTGGTCTGGGAGATCTTTCTCTGTGCAACAGGTGTCTTTTACTACAGATTTGCCTACTGAATTATTCACAGGGCTCTTCCACCTTTAAAAGATGCCCTATCGTATTCATTATTTAGATGCCTTTTCACTGTGCTAGGAGGCACCTTCAATTATTCAGCAACAATATAGAGCCGAGCAAGGGGTTAATAGGGCTTTTGCTGGCAGTGAACAGTAGGGGAGGTATAATGGGTGGCGAAGGTGGGGATGTGAGGAGGTGGGAAAGATTTATGATACAGGTCTACTGGTGATGTGAGAGATTGTGGTACCGCGGGAAAGAGCTGTGAGACTGGAAGAGAGATTGAGGCAGAAAACACTTTGGTGATGGGGGAACGTCAGGAGAACCCCCCGCCAACATGCGACATAGGGAAGATGTATGTGTGTGGACTCGGAAAAACAACACCCCTCTGAACAAGTCATTGTGTTACGTTTTCAGGACTCTTAAGTTTAACGGTGAGGATTCGTCTAAGATCAGCACCACACCCATAGGGGATCTTTAATTTGTTGCTGTGCCTCATCGGGTTTTGCTGTTTAGAAAATGCATTAATTCATGTCGTTTGATGACTAATTGTTGTTTAGTGATGAAAGGAAATGTAAATAATCCTCCATTGTTAATAATACACTTAGCTTTTCATTTCCAATTAAAAGTAACAACCCTAGCGTGATATCCTCAATAACTAAAATGCCATTACATCAACCTACACCGTAGTTTCACACTAGTCATGGTTACTATTTGCTATGACTAGTCTATATTCTTGTCTAAGTCTATATTTAGAATGTAGTAATGCAGTAATCCAGAAAGGGGAGGAAACAGACAAGCAAGTTAACAAGATGTGAAATATTATAACAACACAGGCATTCACTCAAACTCTTATTTCATTTTAAATAATGCTAGAATAGATTCACCTGCTACTGAGTTCCTATAAAAATTCAAAAAATCTTTTGATGAAAAGGAAAACAGAAAAAAGCACCAATCTTACGTTTCATTCTAATGAGTTTGTTCAAGAAAATGTTACATGTCTTAACAATTTACACTGTTTGACGAATAGGCAAATGGAAAAAGCAACCATTTGGTCAGGGAAGTACGAGGCATGATTTGCCACAAAACCTCTTGAAGTTCAAGAAGTTGTCTCGAGATACTCCTTTC
Organism: Coranthus polyacanthus; assembly: GCA_037367275.1. NCBI lineage: Eukaryota > Metazoa > Chordata > Actinopteri > Kurtiformes > Apogonidae > Coranthus > Coranthus polyacanthus. The sequence continues at coordinate 9,898,076 of JAPQRN010000019.1, read as the reverse complement.
TAGTTTTAAAAAACTTGGCTTCCGATAACATAATGTTCTGGGTTCAAACAAACCCTTGTCATGTGCCCTTCAGCTCTGCTTTACTGTGTTGTCTCTGTTATCTCTTCCTCTCTGGCACTTCTCACATTCCTCTTTCCTACCCAGCCAGGAAGTGAGAAAGGTGTTCTTGCCCAGGGCCCAGGTGCTACATTTACCCGAAAAAAACTGACAGATGTAGGTTATTCAGTGTATGTGGACTTAACAAAAATGTGGACTGAGTTCCAAACCAATGCAGTCCGCAAAAAAAAAAAAAAAAATAGCATGGTGATTATGGAAGGCACCGGGGTCTTTAATGGATTAAAATAATGATTTCACCACTACTAAGGTAAATCACTTAACCGATTTTAATCAATTTAAATGATTTTCCTGTAGAAACAATGCCTTTCCTGCTACAAATAAATAAGCCTTTGGAGTGAGACCACAAATCGAGCAACTCGGACAACTTGAATGCTTCTACTGTTACCATTTACATCTTATATAAGTTACTTACAGTGACTGAACAGTGTAATACACTGCCTTCTTCAAGGATGCTTTAAAAGGTCATATGGCTGATGACAACCACATGTTTGCTATTTCCAGTGTTAAACTTGTGACCTTTCTGTTATGGGACTTTCTTTTCATCCACTGCATTATCCTACACGCGTGTTACAGAATCAGTTTTTGCTCCTCTCAGCTCTGTAAGATTTGACTGTTGGATAAAGCCATCACACCCAGCCTCTCTCACCATTAATTCTTTACATTAATCTGCATAGTCCACCCTGTAATTGATCAAAAGCTATCATTTTGCAATGTTATCGTTATCATCACTAATTGATTTGATGATCCATGCGTTCCATTAATAATGTAATAGATGGGAGATTAAGAATTTAACTGTCCATAACCATTAATGTGATCAAGATGTAATAAATGAATGAGCTACATTTCACTTAATTTAATCAAACTCAATTTTATGCAGTCCAGTTTCACCCCATATATCCAGGCATAATGCGGAATTAAATGCCCGAAGGAGTGATGTGGAAAGTTTTTAAATATCCCTTTGATATAAAGTTAATCAAATCAGAATATAAATCAGTTAAGTGATTTGTGGATAAATCAGTACAATCGAAAACACAGAGGCCGAGCTGCATTATCCTTTAACTCCTGTAAATATACTTAAAGGAATGTGATTCTGTATTGATAAGAAAAGCAGTTCTCACAGATTGCCTTTTAATTTACAAATAATTTAGGGTCAAATGCTGATTTCAAGTGTTCAGTTACAGAAACTCTGACCATCTCTCTCTCTCTCCTTGTCGTGCAATCTGAAATGCTGCAGCTCCCCCTGTTGGCATGGATCAGGTGAAGGCTTTTTTTTTTTTTTTCAAGATCAAAGTGTCCCAGCTTTATCAAACACAGCGCTGTATTGTAACGGATACCGCAGCCAGAGAGCCAGTCCTGGTGAACGTTTGACACGTAGTGGTAATCTTTTTCCATCATGTGTGCACTGTGCTTTGCTTAAATGGTACAGTCAACAGAGTGGTGCCGGACATGTCATTAAGGCATTCATGAGTGTAATTAAGCATGCCTAATCTCAAATGTCATCAATAACTGAATAAGTACATCTGATCTTATTCACGATCTTTCCAACAGGAAAATTATATCAATTTAGCAAGATCAAACAGCAGCGGAAATCCTTCAGTCTCTAGTGTAATTACTGGTTTATTGCAGCTTGAAACAAAAGCATCCTTTCTGCCTTAACAGCTGAATCTCAAGTGCTCCTCTCTTGAGCGCCCTTTGTCCAGCAATGTGTGTGACGCACATTCAAGATGTTCAGACTGTTTCTTTTCTGTGACGATGAGAGCTTAATTCTTCTGGTTTGACAGCTGGAGAGTAAGAGAGAGACTACTCGTGGCTCTCCGTGTTTCAGATCTTCCTCCTGATTTTGGACAGCCCATGAGTAGGCTACAACTCCGCAGCTCAAGCGACACTGCAGCTCCAACTGTTCCAGTTTTTCACTCTCAAAATGATCACAGACCTGCATTTCCTAATCAGTGTGAGCAAGATAGAAGGAGAGTGTCACATTTTTTCAGTTCACTCCTGAACGCATGGATGAGTGACATAAAATGAGATACAGTCTTGTGACATGTGTGACTTGGTTTGAAACGGTAACACAGTAGTATTTCCATAAAATCAAATACCATGAATTTTATTTTCTATAAACAAGACAACTGTCTCAGCATGGCTAAGAAGCATTAGCATAAAGGACAATGAGGTGGAAAGAAGGCAGACGGCTAACTTGATTGGCATCTGTGGAGATGCCTCAGTTGAATTAAACACATACCACAGCCAACTTTCACACTTTTTCACCCATTTCCTTCAAAAACAGCCTGTCCTCCTGTTGAAAACATGGCCGTTTGAGCTTGAGTTTGAACTTGTTTATTATGGACCCATGTTATGTGGTTTTTTTTTAGCATCATCTAGCATTTAAACCCAAATTGTAAGATGGAGCACGGCCAGTCTGGTGATGTTATTTAAGGATTAAATTCCTTAGTGGGAGGAGATCGGGGTGGAGGGTGGATTAATGAACCTGTGGACTTTAACACAGGAGACCACTGTTCGTCTCTAATTGAAAACTTATAATATGAGTATAATATTTCTAAATGCAGAGGATGGAAGCAACAAATTAAATGTTGCAGGTGTCTGTATTTGGAATATTTATGAATCTGACCACGTTTTACTTTTACTCCCTACATTTTAACACAAATATCTATAACGCCTACACCTTACATTTTTAGAACAGGCTCATTGCTTTAGTTTTAATGCATTCGAGGGGGATTATTTTTTTATACTTGTTTGTTTTTTTAAAATTTTGTATCGTAGCATGTCTTCCTAACTTCCAGACCAATGTCAACCTGCATGGATGGGATAATAACACATAGAAAAGATAACCCCCCGGTGTCAGAGCAGTACATATCACGCATGACAGACGTAGCGACGCAAACAACATGACAAGACAAAAAAGACAAGAAAGGGAGACCTAACTGCGGAGAAAAGGTGCTGTCTGTTTAACGAGATGTCCGAGACCAGGATAACTAATACCGACATGGATGATGTGAGGTACAGTTTGCACGGAAACATCCAAAAGTAAAAAATATAACACTTTTTTATGATTACTCTTTGAGCACATTTCAGAATCGGTGCTTTTGTACTTCTGCTTGAGAAGGGAATGTCTGTTTAAACATCATATGGGTAAGTACAAATGATACATTCGGCCGTTCGTGTCGCAGGACTTTTTGGTTTTCAGCTGTGTGACTGTGTGACACATTGGAATTAGATCTTTGAATAAACAGACATTTTAAAGAGAGCGGCAAATGTGGAGTTGAGGATGGAGGTTTGCAATGTGTAAAATGCAGCCTAAAACAATCAAAACTCTGAATTGATTTCCTCCTCTTTCCCCTCCTCTATGCTGAAAAAGCAGATTGAAACCCTTGATACCCCCATACATCTGTCTGTCTAAATGTATATCTGTCAGCAAGAAGACAAAGGGAAACTGAAAACACCTCTATACAGAGTTGAGTAAAGGGTATGCCAGTAAGAAAGGTTTGCCTCGGGTGACAGTTTGAACAAACTCCCATGAAGCCTTCTGCAGAGAGAGTTGCATGCTGGGCCGCACAGAAACAATGGACTAATTAAGGCAAGGCTCTCGACGCAGGGTTCATTGCGAGTCCTTGGATCTCAGCTGGACGATGGAATGAGCGGGAAGGGAGGGTGTTTTTTTTTTTTTGTTGTTTTTTTTTTCCTCCTGATTAAATTCAGATCAAGGAAGCTGACACAATCTGGCTTTGGTTCTGGTTTAATGAATGACTCCAATTATTTTAGCAGCAGGTTCTGTCTGCTTTGTCTGCAGTATTCACGCACACACATACAAACATACATACAGTTCTATGGTAACAGTGTAACTCGTGGGTGCAGCAGCATGGCACTATCAATGCCAAAGATTTTTATCCAACAAAAGGCACGTTTTCATGTCTTTTTCCACATTAGGGTACCTCATGCTATACAATACTAAAACAAAGTGCCTGTGTTCATTTATAAAATGTCACATGCAGATTGCTAAATTGAGCAAATAAAGCCCTAGATTCAGTCTCTGCCAACCACATAAATAGGAAAGATGGATTTAGAAAGTAAACATGGGCATATGGTAAGACTTTCGTGAGCTTATGCTTTCGTATATGGTGTAGATGTACGATGGGAAAGAAACAGAGTGTAGGAAAATGACTTTTTAATAGGACCCAAATTAAAAAAGTTAGGATACACTAATACGCAGTTTGACCAAAGTTTGTTCATCAAATCTTCCAGTGTTATTTGTGAGCCTTTTTTTTTTTCTTTCTTTTTCATTTCATATTCTTACTGACAGTCACCAGAAATTATGTACCATAACTCTGCATGATATTCTACAAATTGAGTGAAACAGAAGGCAGAGCTCACATAACTAAAACAGGCAGATTGGCTTCAGACAAAGATGCGGTTTAGTAGGAAGCAGCAGGCATACTTGCAATTCCTCCACACAGCACAGACACAAAATATACTCAAATTAGGTCTCACAATAAGGTGCATGTCTGAAAACAAAATGATTAATTAAATGTTGTGGTATTAGCGACAGGCTTACAGCAAGAACACCATGGCAGCAACGACTTAATACTTAATGTCTGAAATGATGAAGATTTCAAACTATTCGAACTGACGTTTAAATCTAAGCCGATGAAACTGAATCATGCTAATAATTTTCTTGCTCTGTTCAACCGTTGGCATCATGCGCCCACCATCAGGGTCAGACTTATGTATGGAATGTGCTAAAAAGATGCAGACAATTCAGCAAAAAGAAGGAGGTTGAAAAGAAATACGCCTATTCAAATACAAGTTTTGTGCTGCCAAAATCATGCAGGCAATTTAACTTAGGATACTGATGTGGAATTAGAAAAACAAGTCTCCTTTTAAAGAACTGCACACGAGCTAGTCTTTCTTTTGGATCTTTTTCAATAGTGTGACCTTTATAGATGAGAGCAGTGTGAATCATACTTCTTTCATTCCAAGCTATGAAACAGGATTGGACTTTATTTAGTGAAGTGGAAACATGTGTAACCGTCATGTTTGAGGTCAGTCGACTTTAAATTGGGGAGTCATTTCTCTGCTCAGTATATTCATTCAGTGGAAAAGAAAAAAAAAAATTGTTACTGCCCATGATTTATCATTTACATGGTTAGTCTAGTATTTACATCTGTGGGGGTTGAATTCATCCCTTAATGGATAAGGCACACAAGGTTGATATTTAGTTTGGTATAGTATTTAAAAAAAAAAAAACATACCTAACCCTCACCCTTATATATATATATATATATATATATATATATCAAGTTAATTTTCAGTCATAGCTGTGGTTGCCTTCAGTTGTGACCCTTAAAGTATCGAATTACAGAAAACTGCGGATGTGTTTTTCGGCAGCAGCTAAAGGTTGTGCTGAAAATGGGTGGAAAAGTGTGAAAATTGCCCAAATAAAGGTCTGAAATCTATCTGAAACCATATTTGCCTTGTCACATAAAATTTAAAAAGAGTTAGGCATCCCAGGGCCTTGAATTGACACTGTTTTAATTGGCTCTTCAAATTAAATTCTGGTGTCAAGTATTATCACAGGTGTGAAATCTATATAATATCTTATCAAACTGCTGCAGAGAGTGAGCTCTTTGTACACGAAAAGTTGGACTCAACAATATTAAATTAGATTGAATTAGATCATTTTATTGTTTCTAATGTCGCACTGGACAGATTGCATGATTCACTATAATACTGAAATAACTGAACGCTACATTTTGATGCCATTTGGAGGAAACAACAGTGTGAAAATGTGTCTACGGTTGCTTTGATATTTTTTACTGAGACAGGAAGATGATAATGAAGATGCTAATTTGACTTTATATTCTCTTAAGGTATTTAAGTCATACTTTCTTTCTTTTTTCTTACTGAATAATCACCATAATAGATCTTCTGATTAATTCAAAACCTGCATATTTGTACAAATGTTTGTTTTAAATCAGTATGCAACAGTATACACATAGTGACTATGTGGCTACTGAAGAGCTCAGAATAATAAGGTGAGGATATTATTATTCATTTGTTTGTTTTCCCGTTTTTTTTTTTTGGGGGGGGGGGGGTTTCCAGCATCCTTTCCACTGAACAGACACACGTCCAATGCATTAGTAGACCTCCAATCCATCTCCGTTGTTTACTGACAGTTCATTTTGGGGACTTAAAATCGTTTGTTCCAACTTGGCAGTGACAGCTATACGGCTTGTTGAAGACTGGGAAACAAACACATGCTGTCATCTGCCTGCCTGTCTCTCTGCGTGTCTGCCTGGACTGTGAGGTTTCTCACAAGTGACAGGTTTCCGTTCAGCAATCTGCCTTGTCTGCTGATTTGAATCGGGCTGTTGTTCTGTGTGTGTGTGTGTGTGTGAGACCAAATGTGCAAGCACTGCAAGTTTCTGAGCACATGTACAATATGTACGTGGCAATTTGTGTGCATGTTTATGTGGCGTCTGTGTGTGTGTCTGTGTGTGTGTGTGTGTGTGTGTGTGTGTCTGTGCATATGTCCAGCAGATTGAGTTTTAGTTAAACATTTTCAGATGCAGGGCTCTAGCTGGCAACAGAAATAAGAATGTGGCTTTTATAGCCAGAAATAACACAACGTAGCAAACTAAAAAAACTCAGAGTGGCAGAGAAGAAACATAGATTTATAGGGAGAAAGGGAGACGTCATCTGCAATAATTTCATAAATCATTTGTCCCCCTCGATTAAGTCTATCAAATGCCCATGAGAAATACTCTCCCCCTCAAATGTATGAGGGAAAACACAAAAAGCTAATGGTTGAAACATCACATTCATTCAAAGTTCTGACAAACAGTGGCAAAAAAGGTTCATCGTCACGCTCACATATATACATGCAGATACATAACCGTTTTGTTCTATAAGGGCTTAATTAATAACAGTCATGGAAGTCATTAGTTACACATTTAATTTAGTTTACGTGAACATTACTATCCAGTGAGCACATGTCCAATGAGGAGCTTTTTAACTAAACACGTTAATTCGAATGCCGTTGATAGAAGTTTTGCAAAAGCTTTGACATCTGCTTGAGTTGTCCACCAGCCAGAAAATCCGCTCTCTGAGGCTCGACTCAACCTGGGAGGATATTATTGCTTTTAAAACCAAAATGTGTTTGTACGGGTGTGTACGTGTTGAAGTGTTATTTAGACACTCACACTCAGGGAAGATGCTGAATAATGATCACAGCTCAGAGATGACAACCACAGTGGAGAGAAATCTGTGACCTTTCCGACTTTTCTATATCAAAAATGTTCAGGAAGGAACAGCTGTCTCTTCCAATCTGATGCTCTAACATGAATAAGAAACATTATCAGTCCCGAGTGTCACCAGATAGATGTTGGGAGTGGTGTGTAGCTGGGCGGTGGCAGGTTTAGTGGTCTATGCTTGTGAGTGTGTCTGTGTGTGTGTCTGTGTGTGTGCGCACCTCATGCTTTAACATTTTCTTGTTTTCTTTCTTCCCCAGACAAAACAATTGAGAGGCAGTTTTCATCGCCACATACTCTCTGCATTACGGGTAAGACGATGCACAATGCGAACTGTTCAAAGCCAGGAGGTGTTGCTTGGGCGTTGTTGTCCAAAACTAAATGACACATTTAGCCAAGGGACATGGACTCCTATAAGGCAGCAAAACAGACAGGATATGAAATGCAGCAGAGGGAATGGGGGGGGGGGGAGGAAAAAAAGCACTCAAACATTTTAGATTGTAAGTGGTGCCATCTCCTAGGACCAAACAACTCAATCAGCAATCTGTTGGGACATTTGGAAAATGGGATTCTCCTTCAGTGATGACAACAGGCATTCACTTCCTCTGTGATGAACTGATATTTTCTGCTCTATTTCTGCTTTTATTTACCTTCAGCAACACATCTCAAATTTAATATTACAGCATGTATTTCTACATCTGCTCTGGCTATTTTTTATTTTTTTTTTATCAGAGGTCAAACTGTTTCCAAACCTGCAGAGTGCTGTCATTAGAAGTCCATCATAAGAAACATTAAATGAAACCACCTTGGCTGTGCTGTGTTTGTGTAGAAGGTTCTGCTATTCAGGAGCCTATGGACTGTAAATGGGATGCGGTGCACTTCGGGAGTTGCTGCCATACAGATAGATTATGCTTGTCGCTGCTGATCCACATGGAATAGCTTGCCATTACTGGAATGATCTCTGACCACAAACAAATGCACATTATATAAGCAGAGCACAGGTGGACAATCGGCACAAGATGGCTATTTGATGGAGACGAGTTATGTGCATTGTAGCCTAGATGGTGAAAGACAAACTGCAACGTGGACTGCGGTTACGTGTTTTCGCGAGCACACGTGCACACACACTATCACAAAGTGAGACGCGCACAAGACACACCGATGTGCATCCACTAATACATACGGTACACGCATGGAGTCCCAAAGCAGATAAAGCAGTCATTGGAATTAATATCTGTGTGCTGTAGTGCCTTGGGCCAAAGCCTTCACCATAAATACATCACTCACATTGTAGCCAACCAGCCAAGGGATCAACCCAAGGGCTAGAAAGCAGAGGAAAGGGCTTACTTTAAGTGTGTGTCCTGCAATTGAGAAGCTCTGAAACAATAAGAAAGTAAGCTTAGAAAGAAAAAGGATAGTGGGGAAAAAGGATAGTTATTGCTTATTGGGTATTTCTTTTAATACTACATATATTCAAAAAGATTTAGGTTTAATGTTAACATATTTCTTTCTTCCTTCTGGTGCTGTAAATTGTTGCACACAAAAAATAGACCCCATCACAATCACAATGTTTTAGAAACGTTTGCTAAGAGCTAGTGTACGTACCGTATATCTGTAACATCTGTTTAAGGGATTTGGTGACAATAACAGCAGCGCTGAACATCACCAACTTTGTCCTTAACCTTGTAATGTCATGCTGTATGTACCGTTCATGCACTGAGCTCTACTGATGTACTACAACAAAAATGTCGGGCTTTAGATCATTTTAATCTTTTACAACTCAGTTTCTTTCTAATCTTAATGCAGATTAAACTGCTTTCGCACATTGGAAGATTATTTGCTCAAGTACAGCACTTCAAAGCGATTTGTACTTAAGAAGAGGAGGTAGATGAAAAAGGTTAACAATTTGAGTCGAGAAGAATAGAAAAATGTTTTGGTACTTGGACTTAAAGAGAACTCAAACTGGAACAGATTTATTTTTTTTTTTTCCTCTCATACCTTCAACCGCAATTCATAAGACTGTTCTGATACCAATCGACAAAAAAGGTTTCATTGATTTGCTATTGGTGAATCTTGTCGACCTGCAGCTAATGATCAACTGTTAAAAGAATGGTAAGAGGCTGGGAACGACAGTGTGACAGTGGATTGTGGGAAGGAGGCTCAGTGCGGGTGGGAGGTGAGGGAGTGTTTGGGAAGTTAGAGCAGACTGTGTCAATCACGCAGGCCTAGGCCATGGCTGAGTGGGAGGTGGTGATGGACCAGAGCAGACTCCGGTTATCAAGAAAAAGGGCACAGAGGGGACAAGCTTAGACGGCTGGGTGATGAGTGAATCTCGGCTGGACTGAAATAAATAAATAAAGCGGGTGAATTTTTTAAGGAGAATAAAGAGCGCATCAGAAAGGGAGAGGGGGCTCGGCCGTTCAGGGTCCGACATCAAACAGGTCGTGGGCTGAGGAGACCTATTGTGTGTATGAGAGAGAAAGAGCAAGAATGAAAGAGAGGCTGTGAATGTGAGAGAGATTGTGGGTTTAGTGCCGAAAGCACGAGAGATGGAGGATATCACAACCGTTTTAGGGGATACACAGAGACAAGACGGGGTGAAAGATAATTGAATAGAACAGGGACAGTCTTTGTTGTCTCATTCTTCACGGACGCTTTGTAAGCCTGATTACTCAATCTTTTCAACCGTAGGGAATGAGTTTGCTAGGCCTCCTGTAGGACTAAGTACAGACAGGTCTGCCATATGTCTTAAAGTAATATAGAAAGCCAGGATCACGGCCCAATATAACTGAGATAGAAGACACATTTTACAGCTAATATAAGGATTGAATGGAAGCCTCTCGGAAAAAAAAAAAAGATCAATGAAGTGATTTGGGGCTGAACTGTAGCTCAGTCTCATCTAACTTTTATTAGAAACAAGGAGCAAAGAAAATAAGGAAAGACATTTCATCCCCTTTAAGCATTTAGGGTCTTAAGCCACACTGTGCGTCAGTAGTAAGATGAAACACCTGTAGTCTTCTCTGACTCATTTTAAAACACCGAAAGGGGAAGGTGAATGACTTACTCTAAGCGGTTCCTGCAGGCAGTGATATCTCCTTTTAGGGCTTTGTGTCACGTTGTTCTAGACTTGCAAAACAAAAAAAAAGAATTAAAGATCGGGCATCCGGGTGCTTCAGACATATCTTCAGACAGATATTTGGAGGTAGACTTGTTTCTGCAGGCTGCGCTACAGCTCAATCCTGTAAAATAAAATTACCAAAGAATAAGTAAAATAAACCACACACCTGGCCAGATATTTGATACTAACGTTCAGTTTTTTACAGTTTTCAACTCTCAAAGCACCAGACAAGTGGCAGTGTGACAAAAAAACAGCGTGCCCTTACTTGCAGCGTGTATTGCAGTGAATCTAGTAGTGGATGATGTTTTCATCTGTCCTGTCTGCTGGATAACAAGGCTGACAAGAAGTAGTACTGGCAGACTACTGTATATCTACTGCTTTTCCCTGTTTTTAGTAGTTTGAAGTGTCACTAAACATCAACAGAGCAGGCGTAGACAGAATTCAAGCATCTGTGCTGGCGCTAACATATGGGTAGGTGTCATGTTCTGGCTGACGACTGACTCAGAAATACACAACAGTTTTTGGGAAAATATAGAGAACAATTTGAAAGAGAGGAAAACCCAAGCAAACTATAAACAGAAACAGTTGTAAGAAGAAAAAAAAACTCTCTCATTAAGTTTGAGAAATTCGTCTTTGAAATGGCCTACAAAAAAACATGGAAACGGTATATTTTCGTTTCTAACAATAAAAGATCTTCAGTCTGTTAAGCATGACTAGTTCCTGGCTCTGTTGCTCCTGACAAGTGTGTGAACTCCACCAACAGAAGTATGTGAAAGTCTGACACACGCAGAACCGGCCGACGCAGCCAAAATCTCCACAAAACAGTGTTGTGCAGCACACACACGTGTCCAGAAACATTAGCAGTGATGCATTTTAATGTCTTTCATATCTAATCTGGAAAATGTTCTACAGAGACAGGCTATCACTTAAATTTTCCTGGCAGCCCTGCGGTAAAAAACTGACGATAGCGGGTCTGCTCAGTGTTCCAAACTGAGGCCTCCCGAGACTCATCTGTAAACACACACAGACACACACATGTAGGTTGCTTCACACACACACACACACACACACACACACCATTCAGATATATAAAAAAAAAAAAAACCTTCCCATACACATGTACACTCAGGCAACAAAAACCCGCCCATTCAAAGACTCACTTAACACACTCTCCCTCAGTCCGTCTTTCCCTCCCTGTCTCTCCCTCTTCTCGCTCTTTCTTTTTCCTGTCTCTCTTTCTTTCTGTCTCTCTGTCTTTCTCATGCTTCACCCAGGATGTCCGGATGAGCCTCTCTAACTTCTCAATACAACAAAAAAATGCTCCCCTCTCCTCTCCTTCCCTTCTTTTCATCTCTCTGTTTGGCCGTTTCAGTGGGGTGGGAGCTGACAGCCAATAAAAGAGCAGTCTCTTTCTAGATCCTCAAAAAATAAAAAAAAAAGAGGACTGATCTATTCTGTGTTGAGTGGTTTGTTTTCCCTCTTTTCTGTGTACTTTGCTCCAGATTTTGGCCTCTTTTAATGTGCTTCTAATAAGAGAGAAGGAATAATTTAATAGAATTCGTCACCCCGCGCTGCCGGTCGCAACTTGGCCGTCCAGCCAAACCATTTTCTGTGCACACAGCAGCGGGATATTGAAGTCTATAAAAGTCTATAAAAGCCGAAACAGAGATATAGTGTTGGGGAGTTTTTAGTGACTACGGCCAAGTCAACATGTTCATTCAATTAGAAAGATTAATTTTCTCCAGTGCAGCTGACGGCCTTGATTTGCAGTGTTGATTCAAACCAGTACGGACCAGAGACAGCAGTGGTCAGAGATAGAGCACACTCATATCCCTGCAAACTCCCTTGAAACTGCATCACACAAAAGATAAAAATGATGCTACAATGAGTTTTGGCACCTGAAAATGCAAAATGCAAGACACACAAAAGTAGTTACATTTTCATATGCATACGAAATCCTGACATCTGTGCATCCGTTCTTGGAATAGGTGATATAACTTACACAGTGGGATAACCCAACTTCCAAATTTGCATGCAAGTCAAGGGGCTTTCCACTACATAACTCTTAAAAAGTTTTGCAAATGTTTGATAGGCACAAGAGGCCTTTTTTTTGAACCACCAGCACGTCATTTCATTGTTAAATCTTTCAGTGTAGCTTATATAAATATTTATTTTCGCTGTATTGGGTTCATGAATAATTCAGGTATGATAGAAAAAGGCTCTCAGGGGCTGCGGTTGTTGTTATTGTTCCTCTTGTCTTTTTGCCATTACGAAGCTCATCTTAGCCTCAAGATGGATCCTCTCTTCTTACAGATGTCCATTTTCCCACTTAATTCTTATTCTGACGCAGATTTGTTCAGGAGAAATCAGTGTGGTTCCTATTGTTTTCTAAAGATGAGTGAATGTGTGTGTCTAAGTGTGGGCTAAAGGCCAGCACGGGCTGCAGGGAAATATTGTAAGCCTTTTGTTTTTAGTAAGTACCGGACACCGTGGATGGTCACTAATTTAAAGGTGATCGCATTATCAAACCTTATTTTTTGAAGATTTATGTTGAGACTTCACTTAATGCCTCTGCAGTGTGTACTAAAGAAAACGCGTCCTGGCACTGAAATATAAAAAGGATACTTAACGCAGAGGGAGAAAAAAGTTCTAACTAAGCTCATTTAAATTCATTACCCTCTGCTGATCACAATTAACCCAGGGCTTATGACTTTGACCCATCAACCTTCCGTCAGATAACAAGGCCTCGAACAATAAGCAATGCAACAAATAAAAAACTGCAACAAATAAAACAACAGTAAAAAAAACAGTTTACGGAAAACCTTCATCAGATTAAGGTTGAGAACATTCTTCCCTGAGTTTTCTCCTTGGCCTTTCATAGCTCAAACGCAGGTGGTTAAGAGACAGCGAGGCTGCTGGGTCAGCAATCAGCCCTCACTAGTAAACAAAGGCAGGAGGAAGAGAGGGGGGAGAGAGTGCTGATGAATAGACGAGAGGACAGAGGCTAGGGAGGGTAAAACTTGAGAATTCAAGAGTGAGTGCTGAGGAGGTGGAGAAGGGCAAGAGAGACGATACACAGTGGGAGACGCGCTCAAGGAGAGAGGAAAGTATAGCGTGGAGAAACTGAGGAGGAGAATCTGCAAAAAAATGAGTAGAGTGTATCATGAGTCAGCAGGTTTAAGAGGAGTTTCAGAACTTTATACAATAAGCAGCAATACGGTATGCATATACAATTTGTGAAAGTAGCACAAAATGAGGTTAAGTTAAGTTAAGTTAAGTTAAGTTAAGTTAAGTTAAGTTAAGTTAAGTTAAGTTAAGTTAA
>JAPQRN010000019.1:9828024-9851945 GCA_037367275.1 Coranthus polyacanthus | reverse complement strand
AAAGGATAAAAAAAAAAAATGATGTCCTCCTGTAGTGGCATTAACTACATATTAGTTTATTTAATTCATATTCGCAGCTCTACATTCCCTTTTCCGTTTACTAATTCAGCAAACGTTTTTCTGCAAACCAACGGAAAAATGAATAATACACCACAAGCTCGGATAAAGCAAGACTGAAAATGAAGCGACTGAAGTGTGAATCTTGCTCAAAGTTGAAATATTTTTTAACTTTTGATGCTGTGAGTCTTGAAACCCTGCTCCAGAGCTGTCAGCAATGCACAGCAGCATGTCTTTTACATTGAAAATAATGAGGAAAAAGAGAAACCGTGGCTGTGAAGGCTTCCTGGTGGACCCAATTTGGAGGGAAGATCTGTGAGGTGGACTCCCTTTCACCTTTTTGAAAGTACACATGCTGGGTCCTTCTCCCACAGGCAAACACTTGGTTTTTGTTTTCTTGTTTTTCATTGATATTGGAAACATTTAGTTACTGGGCTGTGGCTTGCCCACGCTTCATTACAAACAGTACAAGCATTTTGTTATGCTTGTTTGTGACTAATACAAGAGGAGCTGCTGGCTATGAGATGTCAACTTACATCTTCTAATCCAAACTATAAACCCTTTTCTGTGGTTTGTTTGTTTCTTATTTGTTCCAATTAGTTTTTAACGACTAAAAGAGATTCTCTGTTCTGGATGAGACTGAGACTCATATTTATGCTGATTATGAAGCCCGGTTTTAACCATCACAAATGCAAAGTCCTGCGCACATGAAGTGCAATTGCCGTCTGCATTCATGAGAACATTATGAATGTGTTTGTGACAAGGGACGCGAATTAAAAAGTGACGGAGCATGACAACACGGCATCACAGAAACAGAGTTAAAATGCAAATGGTTTTCATTTGTGAGTTGAATTTATATTTGCAGAGATATTAAATGATGCCAGAGGTGCATTGATGAAACAAACAATAAAAAAACTATGTGGTACAAACAAATAAGTAAATAAAATGGAAAAAAAAAAAAAGTTACATTATTTAAATAATAGGGTTTGGTATTGTTTCAAAATGTTTAAAATCAAAATAATATATAATCGTCGCAAAATACACAACTTCTTAACGCTTCATCTTAAAACAAAAAAATCAAATGATTAAAGAACTAAAAACAAAAAGAGCTTACTGTTAGCAGTGCCAGCAGCGCCATCATCACCCCCATCATGATATACATGTTGTCTGTTAGACCGCCAGCCCACAGAGGACCCAGGATGGTGGCTAGACCTCCCACTGAACGACGCACTCCTTGACTGAATCCTGTAACGCCACACAGACACAGGGATAAGAGCTCCAAACACACGACAGCAAAACAGATGTTGTGACAGTGTCACGTTTAAAACGTGGAGTGGGGAGCAGCGGTGTTGGACTCAAACATAGTCAACGCTTCTGAACCACTTATACCAGGTCCACCACCACGTTGAATGATTCCACTAGGTTGTGAACACACTAAAAAAAGAATGTATATATGAAACTAAAACAAGGCAGAAAGACTGTCACAAATGACAAATAGCGTGGTGTCCAAAAAAAAAAACTACGATGTGCTTTTTGCCCCACTGCAACACTCACTAGTAACATTTTTTCTTCAAGGATGTACATATGTCAGGAAAGCCCATCAAATACGGCACATTTAGAAATGAAAATGAGCTCTCTGTTCTGGATCGTCTTCTGGAGCAAGAAATTGATCATGTTGTTCATATTTTTACGGAGACTGCCTTAATTTACGAGAAAAAAAGTGTCAAAAAGTGCCCCATCTCCCAACGGTGACGAATCATCTTCGAGGGGGGGGGGTCAAGATGTCATTCAGATTAACTTTAACGACCTCTATGTTTCTATGGAAAGTTTGTTTGGAAAATAAAATACAAAAAATAAAATAAAACTTCTAAATTAAATTAAAACAAGTAATCTGTGAATCATTTACAGAATAGTCAGTCTGCTCTCCAGTCTATGTGCTATCAACTAATGCCTAGCATACACCAGAAAACTTTGAAAAGACTAACGTGTGACTCCCTCTCACATTTGAAGATAATGTGGCAGAGTTTCTAGTCACAGACTAGAAGACTGTGAATCTTCACTAATTACAAGGTTGCAGCTAGATTCCTTATGTGTTATGCTTGTTTTTTGAGTCTTTATGTTTTTTGAGTGAGGTTAAGCTTTATCTCCACAGGATTTACTGATTAAAATTTGTTTGTGTGAGTGAGTTTGTGCCCTGTTCATGTGAGGTTTGGGCTCCTAAGTCAAAAGAAGAAAAGTACAAAATATTAGAGATGTAATGAAGTATTTAAATGACCAAGAGATCTGCCTATAGGGGGTTCCGAAGCTAATTTAATGATTTAACCACAGAGGAAGAACAAAACAGAGCAAAAACACAGCAGAGTAAACTCATCATTTGCAAAACTACTTCTCTACCGACAGAACACACACCAAACTGGATTGTTTTGCTGTTTAAATCAAGTTTGCTTTGGTTGGCTGTTGACAGTGTTCACGGGACTGTTTGCATGAGCCAGAAAAAAAAAAAAATGTAAAAAATGTAAGCCAGCTTGGACTGAGTTTTATCACCACCTTACGCCGAACGATCCAGATAACGGTGTCACGCCTCAACTCCATTAAAAACTCTCATGATTTCATTCTGACATCCTGTCTGTGACGTTGAAATGGCTTGAAAAGGTGGCTGTACGCTCTGCTGGCAGTAGAGACCTACCTTGTGTAAAACTTTACATTTGAAACGTGCTGTCGATTTTGAGTTACAGGCACAGACAGACAGACTGAAATACCCTCACTGGGCGAGTGTAAAAATCCAGTGAAGTCAAACAAACTATTCTTCCTCATGTCCTCTAGATAGTGCTGTTTCCCACCTTGTGTTTTCTCAGCAGTAACTTTGGAGAAAAGTGAGACCTGGGCCACAGCTACAAATGGCAACCCTAAAACCTGCAGAAACACCCCGATGATGAACTCTGTCAGCTGCCATGAGAACCCACCTATGGAAAAAGATGGTGCAGTGAAAAAAGAGAAAAGAAAAAAAAAACAAGAACACGTGCTAGTGTGTTGATGACATGACATATCCATTTTCAAAACAGCTTATTTAGTTAACATTGTAAAACTGCATTATGAACCAGGTCACTAACAGTTCATTGGTAATTATCGACTGTTCCATCAAATGGGATTAACTGGGAGATGAAGGTTTGGTGTTACTTTTGGTGTGGATAAGAGCGTGTATTCACAAATCTAAGGATCTTCGGTGCGGTGAAGTCTGACCTAGAGGGTTAGCCAGGAAGATGAGGCACCACACACAGGAGATGTTGCAGATGGTCAGGCCGATAGCCAGGACCACCCGCTCAGCAACACGCCGGCTCAACCAGCGCACGAACAGGAAGCCAGCGATCACCTCCACACCGCAGAGACAGTACATCACACTGTTCTCCAGCTCCCCATAGCCGAAGTACTTCTGGGTCAGCGGAGTCACCATGGTCTGAGGAGGGAATAGCGCAGATGTTTGCAGTGTGGAAAACGCCATGAGGGTGCCTTAATTTCATTGTCATCACTCGCTTTTTAGGAATCGCTAGATAACGCACACTAGACTCAAAAAGGCGAAACAGATCTCATAAAACAGAAGAAGAAATATCACCCTGATTTCACGACTTTTTTGCGTGCTTCTGTCTGTTTGCTTGTACTTTACCTCCAATGCTGTCTGATTGAAGAGGGTGATGAACTGCGCTGCCAGCAGCACAATCACCTCTTCTCTCAGGAACTCTAAGAACACAAAAACAAGAGTCAGACGCAGACAAGAAACAAGTAGATTATAGACCAACAACAAGGTCAGAGTACAGAATAAGAGAATGGAGAAATGACAGAAAAGAGATCCTGGGTAACACCTGGATCCAACAATTAGCATTTACACTAACCAAAAATTGCACAGAATTACATTTGCAAAGAGTCGGCTAAAAGCTAAAGCTGCAGGAGCCAAAATCAGGGAGAAAAAAAAAAAAGCCAGAATTTGAAAATACAAATGTTCCTCGTGCAGCTCTCTCCTGTCTGCCCGAATCTACAAGACTACATATAACGACTGATGAAACTTTAAAGAATCTATGGATGGTAGTTGAGCTAAAGTTTGCAAAAACACTGGTTCAGTCCTTTGCGGTGTTCATCAAAGAAACCCAACATTCACATCGCCAATCAGCACAGCTGTCAACCACCCACCTCGGGATATGCTGAAATTCTTAAACGGGCTGGAGGAGTCATGGGACTCTGTTAGTACAGGAGAAGGAGGCGGGGAGATTTGATTCAGGCTGGGATTGGAAGCAGCAGAGATGTGGTTCCTCGAGGGCTCAGATGCCACAACTGAGCCGTAGGATCCCATCAGTTCCTGGGACCGCATTAGTGGTTTCCCCTCATCATTGTCCTCTTCTTCATTTTCCGTGAGCCCTTGCTCATTCTCATTCTCACTGCTGGCTCTGCTTTTTGACTTGTCTTGGACATTCGCCTTTTCTGAAGGTGGTAGGTCCCAGTACATAAAGAAAACAGCCAGCTGAAGGAGGATCCACAGGAGGCACATGAACAACTGTGGGAGATAGAGCAGCACTGTTACTATTTTGTTGAGGAAAACGTTATATTACACCGCTTTACTTTGTGCACGTTACCATTTCATTTCTTCAGTTTTCCATTCTTACCCCAGGTGCAGTATATTTGTTGACGACAAAAGGACCAAGATGGAAATCACACAACCTCAGGAAGATGTTAAATGCAGGACCTGCATTAAAGGAAAAGTTAATATATATTTAATCTATGGCTGTGTGTCATTACCAAACCGCTGAATCATTTGTATACAATTTGGGTGAGGAGAAAATGATCCAAAAAGCAAATAACATAAAAAACTGTCAATTTGTTTGATTCATTATGTGCAATTGCCCATGCCCACTTACTGTATTTAACATCCTTTTATCATTGAGACATTAGCGTTCATTTTGTGAAATATATCAGAAAGTTAGAGGGCTGGTTGACATTTTTCTAACCGCAGTCATTAATATGTGAGGGCTAATTTTACTTCCAATCATTCAAGTTGCAAAGCATCTTCAACTCCATTTTCTAGATCATCCACCCACTAAATAGTAAGAGTCGCAATAATAACTCTCTCTCTCTTCTCTAGAGGATACAAGTCCAGTACCGTGTAATTATTATTATTAAGCTTTAATGATCAACATCCGGATTGTGCTTCAGAAGGTGACGAAGCACTGACCAATCAGAAGGCCAGCTTGTCGACATGCCATGACAGCAGCAAATACAGTGGCACGGTCTTCTGGGATGGTGCTTCTGGTCAGGAAGCCAAAGATGGATGAGCCGGCGCCCGTTCCGATGCCTAGGATGAAGATTAAAGTGTCGCAGTTCAGATGGGAGAACCTAACGATCTCGTAAAACAATGACTTTCAAGACAGATGTATTTTATGTGCACCTATAAATTGAGCCCTAGTGTCACTTTGCACAAACTCACCTGCTACAAGTCTGCTTGACAGGAGGAGCCACTTGGAGTAGCCCAGGAAATACATGAAATTACCTGGAGAATAAAACACAGGCTCGCTAATAATACCAATACTCAAATAAAGCGACTGCAGCGTGTGCTTTTTGCATTAAAAGTTAAGTGAATGGCACGTCCGGGGTTTCAAGTGGTTAAAGTCACTGGAATCCAGTTTCTTACCAACGACCTCAAAAAGGTTGGCAAACAAGATGATCTTCTTGGTGGTGCGTGTTCTGTCGGACCAGTGGCCAAAAAGCGGTCCCGACAGGAGGCCGCTCAAGCTGAATGCTGATAGGGCCAAACCCAGGAAGTAGGGTGCAGCGTCTAAAGTCTGCAGGTACCTCCATATTGTGGGCAATATCACAGCTGTTGAGACAGAAGTGAGAGCATATTGTTTCTATGAGCGACTTTAATAAAGCTTTCTTCTATGCAACACTATTTCATGTATGTCAGACCAAAATGTCTTTCTGAACAACTATTAATTAAATCACAATTTCCCACAGATTATAGTGATCGCCTAATTTGCAGGTTAATTAGATAAACGCGTCTTAGAAATGTCTGTCCATCTTACTTCGAGGGTTCTTTAAACTAGAGTTTCAAAGTTAATCTTGTGATGAGACGTCATTTGAATACACGGCGTCATGCGACGACCACGTTGCGTTTTCTGAATCTAATAAACATATTTTTAATCCAGTAATGCATGAGTCATCTGTGTGTCCTGCCCTATGGGGAACTGTGCGAACCCTTCAGAGGTCGACTCCACCTCAGCTGGGCTTTAAGTCAACACGATCTCCTTGGCTGCAACCATCACAGCGATATTTACTGCAACCCTGTGACTGCAAAGGGACACCAAGAAGCAAATATCACTCGAATATATTTACTTTAAAAACAATCACAGACGAGTCTATATAATGCTGTCTTCTGAAAGATATTGGTTTAATATTAAACAGGAAACTCAGCAAAGCCAAAATGGGGTAAAAAAAAAAACATAAAAATATGTGTGGATGTTGTAATTGTTGGTGCAACTTTAAATCTTTTCTATCTTAGCTCATTCTAGTGGGAAACCTGCCTGAACATACTGAGAAGTTTAACGCTGGCTGGTTTCTGTTATCTGTTTCTGTTCTCAATGCCACCAGCATTATTATTGCACGGACAAAGGATCGTGCTGACCCAACACAATCCAAATTCAATTTAGGGGTCAGGAGACGCAGCGTAAAATAAAATGTGCCCAAACAAATTTCTAGAAAGGGAATGATTGTTCAAGAGAATGCCGGAGCTGACAGGTCCTTATCATCCTGATAAAGACAGTTGTGTGTGGGTGTGATAAAACCGTGAAATTGCATCATCTCTTTATCAAGAGCCAACACAGAATGACCAGATTTAAAAAAATAAATAAATAAATAGAAATCAATACAAAAAGTTTTAAAAAGGGAAGAGCATTTTTAATTTCATAACTTCCAGTTTTTTTATGTCTTCTTCTTCTTCTTCCAAAAAAAGCAATATATACAAATTTAGAGATTAACTGACTTGCAAAACACTCTCCATAACATCAAAAAACTGCCTCTAGAGACACCAGAGACACTCAACCTACAGAACTAAATGTTGTGAAGCAGATGACAGATTGTAGACGTGCTGCTTTTTCCACGGGGCTCATATTTAATGGTCATCGTTTCCTGATTTCTTATCTACAGATTGACAAATGTACTGTTTCGCCACAAAAGGTGAGAGAGACCTTAAGAACCCAAAACGGGACTTTACCATATTCCACACCGCTTAGGAGAAAGATGAGCCCGATGGTGAAGAAAGTCAGCTTCTTCTTCCGTCGATCATCCATAGTGTCGCCTGCTATAATATTCCCTCTATACAATGAATAGTTGCGCTCATTATTCTTCTCATTCACTGTTCGGCCGGTCTATCTGTACGAGACACTACGACTGACATAATCCCGAGAGCAGTGCTTCCAATTAGAGCCGAACGGGGAAGCACATTGCCCAACATATCCGCATCCAGTTGGAACAATACGCATTACACGATTGCATGTTATTTATCTTCTCTCGACTGTTTGCGTGTCACCAGTTCGGATCCGCAGTGGACTCCCAGACCAGAAAGCCTTGTCCCAGCTCGGCACACCGGTTCCAGTCTGCAGTTATTGCGCAAGCGAACTTAACCGGGATGTTCCTGCGCAGTTTTGTCCCACCTACATCACTTCCGGCGGACTAAAATACACCTCGGCGCATTCCTAAACCCTGCGTCGTGCGCGTCGGTTCGTTGTGAGCGCTCATGACGACCATGCAGATGTACGTTTCACCTAATGCACAGGTGTCAAACTGCGGTCCTCGAGAGCCACAATCCAGTTTTAGATGTTTCCCTCTTCCAACACACCTGATTCACGTGATCAGGGTCGTTCTCAGGCTTCTGCAGAGCTTGATGATGAGCTGATCATTTGAATCAGGTGTGTTGGAAGAGGGAAACATCTAAAACATGCTGGATTGTGGCCCTCCAGGACCGGAGTTTGACACCCCTGACCTAATGAGTTAGGCATGCTGATGAATAAGGGTGAGACGTGTTAAACTCGTTTTCTGAGGCTGACTGAGAGGTTGGGAAAGGCTCGTCCTGAGATGGAAAGAACAGGGATAAGCTTTGAACAACCAACAGTGTTTTAAATCTAAGGAAACACAAAACACGATGTCCTTTATTCAGTTAAACACAATGTAATTAATGTAAGGAAATATCTAATATCTGGTAACAGTGTATCACGATGCCTGCTCCAGAACTGTATTAAAATCAGCCTTTGTCCTCTGTCTGAATGCTGATCACATGATTTATGTTGTAGATGCTTCTTTTCCATGCCAAACTAGGGGACATTGTTTGACTTCATGTGAATTTGATTCGCGTGTTATTAGACATACTGTCACCACAGAGAAGACTGCATCGACTAGCACCGCTGACCACGATGTACTAAAAGCACAATACACAAAGATGGGGAAACATCAGGGTTATTAAGGGGGGGTTGTAGTGAAAATGATGTTTCAGAAACTTATCCCAGTAGCTTTGGGTGTGAAACGATAGTTAGTTTTAGGTATTTGGGCAGAAGCTTTGTCACAGTTTCACAAACACCTACAGTATCTGTCAAAGAATACCGCAGTTCTGTTCCACAGAGCATTACGTTGCATCGTGCTGAGCATGTGCGAAAGGGTTAAAAGGTCCCATGTATCATTGGCTGTGTTACTTTCCACCCTGTGACACCCATTATCACTCACATAGAGAAGCCTGTCTCAAAGCGGCTTCTGTTGGCATCACCCATAATTTAATTACATGTCTGAGAGTCTCCGCATTTGTTTGCTGCAATCCAAGCAAATATAGAAGAGTGGTGATTGGTCATATATGTAGGCAATGCAGCGGAAAAAAACACAGACTTAGCTGCAAAGACTGATGTTTCTGGTGCCTCTAGAAGTCTGGGAATGATTAAATACATATATGTATTAACTAGTTATGCAAGTGTCTTTTGCCTGCTGTCAAGTTTGACACCTCAAATTGTGTTATAAATCTATCTTTACTCTTGATTACAATAAAACCAAATTCTACATGTATGCAAAAGAGGTACATGGAAGGAATAATTTAAAACACAAACCTAGACTCAAAATGTATAAAAAGATATTTATTTACAGTTTGTCGGCAGATGGAGGCTGTTCAATGTCACAGTCTTTAATTTCCTTGGATGAACCATTTTGTAACTACTAAAATAAAAAAAATATTATTTCCTTCAGCCTCCATGTGTTCTGTCTGTGATTTGCTCTTGGAGATGGTTATGGGCTCCAGGCTGGAATACAGTTGTTTTCATTTTGAAGTTCGGTAGGACTTCAAAGTTGGCTGTGGCAGTGGTAGAAAAAGGGAAAACAGGAAAGGGGTTTTAGAAGGCCAGTTTCTTCATGAGAAGGTAGACCCTGGAGTCCACCTCAAAGCCGTGGAGGTTGTTGGCATCTCCTTGCAGCCTCATGAGGAGGCCACCATAAGACACATAAGCAGAGCTGAAAGAATGAGCACATTAACACAGCTGGATTAATTATTAACATATTAACATTCCACCCCACATTAAACCTGGATCAATATTATTAAGACTGAAAACCCAAGCTATGTGCGCATATACAAGTTACAGACTGCAAATCTGACTAATAATGTGCAAATGTTATACTTCTTATCTAACAATGGTGAGAAACTAATCACAAATTGTAAAATCACTGCTATCTGTTATTATTCTAATAAGTTACTTCATTTAAAATGTGTAACGTGACTCACAGGCGCGTGGCTGCTTCCGTTGAAGTCTCGTCACCTTCGATCTTGTAAACCTTCCCATACATCACGTAGTCAAACTGATCCGCTCTGAAAGTTTGAAGAACGCATGAGTACAAATCGAAAACCAGCAATAAAGTGCTGAAATGTATTTAAAGAACATGCATACTCAGAGCATAGTATATTTTTTAAATTAAGAATACCATCAAAGATGTTCTTTTTTGTGTGTTTTTTTTTTTTAGAACGTAGGAAACGACGTACCTCGATGGCCTGTCATCCTGAGGATTGTATTCCCCATCGTCTGGTGTCCCGTCTTCATATAATGTGCTGGCAATGACCAGTCTGAACTTGTCACCTTAATGAAATGGACAAATACAGTGACAGTGAAATGTTTTTAATATCTCAAGAAATATTCTGATTGCATTGATGCATTTAGCTTCACGCTGCTGACTTTTACGTGAGCTTCAAGAAATTCTATTTTATATTTAATTAATTTGCAGAGTCAATTTTTGAATGACTTTTTAAACAGCTATTTGAGCAGTTTAACACACACTGACAAATGTTGCTTCCTTACCGAGATCCACAGGATATATCTGAATGTTTACATCCAAGATGAGGTCCATCTTGAAAGATTCACTCTCACAATGTAGACGAGACACTAGAGCAAAGGACATAGTTTAAGTATACGTTACCCTCAAAAATAGCCAGTGCACAGGTAGACAAACACCAGAGACTATGACAGTATATGAGAATTTAGCTAGCGTTTGGCAATACATTTCTTGCTCATCTTTGTGTCATTAGAACATTTTACACACCTCTGTCAAACTTCTTGCCATCCGGATCAATGTCTTTTACATCAAAGATATCCTCAAACAGGATCCCAGCCATCTCTCTTCTGGTCTATGAACTTGGGAAGGAAAACAGAAAAAGAAATAGGAATTAGTTAGTTCTGTCTGCTAGTCTGCTGATGTCTGCAGGTATCGTAAGGCTAATCAAACTCCCTTTTAAACAAACTATTTTTTTAAGGCTATCTGATGCCATGTAATATAAGGACTTGTCTTAACAATGAGGTAACTGCCATTATAATGTAACTATAACTAATCTCAACGTGTGAGAAAGCAGCTATAACGATACATGGTGACTATATGGCAATTATGTACATTCATGTCTAAGTTATGAGCAGAGACAGAAAAAGGGACAATGAAAGAAGCACTGTTTTTATGAAAATCTGTTTTAGCGTTATTCAAGTAATTTATTAACTTTTCCAAAATCAGACCCTGCGATGAGACCCTGGCAAGCAGAATTATTTTAATTTTACAGTTTGCTTCATTCATCAAGCTTGAACGTTTCAGATTATTTCTTTATGTATCTGTACCATACAAAATGCATCAAAAGGCCCAATGACTGGGAATTCCCCTACAAGTTTAACTATCACTGACTTTAAATAACATGCTAAGTCTCAAAAGTAGCTTAAACTCATCTCCCACAAATGAAAAGTTAAATACAACCCAACGAAATTCAAGTGGAACATTATGGCAAATTACAGATACATATTTAAAACCAGATGTAACTGTGCAGTACAGCCGAACGAGCTAAGAGCTATGGCTCAATGATATAAACTCTATGGTGGCTTTTGGGCAGATTAGCTTTTAGCTTTAGCCTGTTGTAAACCCACATTTTCAACTTACCTTAGACGAGGTGAGGTTGTTCTATTACAGTGTGCACTCACAGGCAGCTGCTCAGTTACTGTCCGTGACAATGTTTGATTAAAGCTACGGGCTAAACTGCTTAGAAATGTTTGTTTCATTCATTACTATGCGAAACAAACTGTACCATGGATGTAACCGCCTGCCACAATGTGCTCAACCTTTGACATCCAAACTACTTCCGGTTGAAAAACAAATAGATCGTTGCCATCTTAGAGTTGGTATTATAAAGTAGAAAATTAAAATGTTTGTTGGTATGCTTGGCAAATACGAAAAAGGAGGAAAAAAAAGCTTAGAAAGGGTTCTAGTTAATGTTGTAACGTATTATGTTTCACTAATGTTCGCAAAACATTATTTTGTTATACACGTTGTTTATCGACGATAAAGCCCGTTTTCCGTTAATTTTTTTTAATTATCATTATTATTATTATTATTAGATAGGTTTCAGCTCATGTGTTTTTAGTTTTGCAAAAAAAAAAAACAGAAAAAAACGGGATGCTTTCAAAAAGGGCGCATTGTTATCATTATTTACGACTTTTGTCTCTACTTTGTCGTAGTTACGTCACAGCCAGCTGGTTGCTAGGTGTTTTAGCGTCCTATCTATGCGCTGTTGCTAGCTAACGTTAGCAGCAAACGGTTAGCTGATGTCAGTGCAAATAAAACCCATATGGCTTAATATGAACTGTATACATTTTACTCGGGGATATATGCGTTGATAGCGATACAAGCTAGGTCGATAATCACCAAGTAAATGATATGCGAATAAGGTGAGGATGGTTTTGATGTCCTCTCATGACGACAGATAGCATTTACTGATTAGCTAGCTTGTCAGCAGGCACATTTTCGCTAACGTTGATGTCGAGAAACAAAATACAGTCGAGACATTATAAATTAGTTGAGAGAGATACTATTGAGAAATTCAAAAATGTTAGTTCAATTGCTCAAAAGAAAAACCGCACTACAAACATGTTAGTCTTATCATTAGTCCACATGCATGTATCTTGTGTCCTTGATGTTGCAATAGCTAATAATAATATCGGTATGCCTAAAATATTAGCAAATTACATCTTTAGACCCTCAAACTCAATGACTCTAAGAATCAAGATTTTAATGGCTATGATTTCTACTAAAGCTTGTAACAAACAGTAAGACTGCTGCATGTTATGTCCCATGCTTTACAGAATCCCCACTGGAAGTACAAACATTATTTAATGGGAGAAGAAGTCTTTGCTGTTAATAGGCATTTTAAAAGGTCTTGGCTGCTTACATGAGTTCCAGAGAGGGAGCCAAGATGGGGGACATTTTGGCAACTGAAGCAGATCTTCTTGGGATGATCAAGGAGGTAACAGAATAGCGTGAATCCATTACAGATGTAAAATTCTGAAGGATGTTAACAAGATAGGACTCTACACTCCTGAATCGTGTTTGTGTCTTTGGTAGTACCTTAAGTTTGAGGAGTTTGAAGAGACTGTTCACAGCTTCGACAAGGAGTGCAAAAACAAAGGCAAGCTTGTCTCAAAACCTCAAGGAAGCACTCTCAGAGACTCAAAGACTCGTATCATTCAGGTAAATAACATTGTGGTAACCAGTGTTTGTGGATGTAGCATGTTACAGCACGCAAGATTTTCAGAAGAGTATAGGATATACTCATGCTCATGTACATTGTATACTCTTTAATTGCTGTTTTCATGCAGATTATTGTAGCAACTTGAGAAACATTAGCCTACTTTTGTGATTGCTATGTACTGTAGTCATCAAACCTTGACTATGCTGCAAAGTTAGTTGTTCTAAAACATTTTGTTGCATATTTAATATAGTCATGCTTTCTGTAGTATATTTTATTCTAATTAATCTATCCATCCAATAGATCCATCCATTCTTTTATGCTCATTAACTTGCAGTTACATTTTTTGTGGTTCTGGTAGTAGATTGAAGTCAAGTCTTTTGCTGCTGTTTCTGTCCCCACAGAAAGACCTCCTTAGCTCTTTTGATGATGGTGACCACAAGGTGTTCTTTGAACTTTGGACAGACAACATTTCCTCTGAAGTGAAAGACACAGATGCTGAAGCTCAAAGCCTGGAGTTCTACCTTCACATCCACTTCACCATCTACCCACTGAGGAGGCACCCTGGAAGACATGTGTGTACATCAAATTATTTCTTCTAAATGTTTTTCAAAAGCTCTTTGAGTCTCACAGTCTCTGTCAACCCCATAGTGCCATATAAGTGAATCATTTGCCATTTTACAAAATGTCCACTAAGCTGTGCTACAGGGTTTCTCCAAGTGTGCATTGTTATGACTGATGAATATCTGTGATGTTTCTGTTGTTGTGATACTGTAACGTTTTCATAGAACAGATCGCAGAATATTTTTTTTTACGATAGTAACTGTGAGGTAACCGTATAGAATACATGAACATATGTAACAGTAGATGTGCTTCATATGATGTAATGAACCTTAACCAAATTTAACTTCCCATCAACTTGTGTGAAAACCTGACTGTTACCAGGATCGAGCTGACTTTGAGGAGAGGATTTGCCACTTCAAGCAGTACCTTGAGACACGGGGAGCAGCACTGAGCCAGACCACAGAGTTTCTGCCTTACTATGCATTACCATTTGTTCCAAACCCCACTGTCCACCCCTCCTTCAAAAACCTCTTTCAGGTACTCAGCTCAATATTAGGGATGCACCGATCTGATACTGATATCTAATGTCGGTCTGACACCGACCCAAATGGCTAGATCGGGTATCGGTGGCAATGGCTCTGAGTTCTATATCATTACATGTTTACATCTATGTATGTGTACTATGTCATGTGTCAGCAGAGTGCTGTTGACCGATACCTATTGCTTAAGCATGCAGAAAAAGCCCTCTTTGTCAACCCCTGTAACTTACAGTGTTGTCATTTGTTGTCTACTTGGTAGCCAGAAATCAGATTTTTAATTAAACTCTGGTGTCGGAGTGGTACTTGATATTGGTCGACACCTAAACCCTGGGTCTCGGAGTCAGAATCGGAAGTGAAAAAGTTGGATCGGTGCATCTCTACTCACTGTGTCAACCTGTTTGGTTATTGTGAATTAGAATGTTGTGTATTGTTACTCACTGTCACCTACATAATTAACGTCATTAACAGCACTACCTACATTGTCTTTATTTAGGATTCCTGGATACCACAGTTGAAGACTAAGCTGGAGCATTTTCTGTCAGAGACACTAAGGCCACCCAACAGCCCAAGACTGCTAAATTTATATGTATCCTTTATCATGCTCTGATCACATGTCATTGCTGTGCTAATTTTCAAGATGGAGCTTGTTCACATGTTCACTTGTTCAGTGCTTTTTAAAAGCACAGTTAAGTCTCAACTTTAAATTAGTAGAAGTTTTACATGAACTAGAAGCAAATGATAAATCTAAAAGGCTTGTATATTTCTATTATAGATCAGTAAAAATGGGCAAATACTGTGTTCAAAACCTACTGTTTACTTATTATATGTGTACAATAAATCCAAATTAACACAAATGACCGCTCACAAACATGGATAATTGTTTGTGCACCTAAGAGTCGGTCCAATTGAACAAGTGAACTGTTAAATATTGTGCTTTAGAGTGTTCACTGTTCTACGTGGTGGGATATATTTATATTCATTCATCTCTAAAATTTGCATGTGACTTAACATGCAACCAAAATGCCATCAAACCTCACTAAGTTTGCATTACATTAAGCAAAAGTTATGTAGACCTGTTGGAGGAGACAAGGGTCTCAAAAAATTGGCTCTAAAATAATAACTATCAAGAGGGGAACAACTCTGGGATTTAACTTGTGCAGAATACAGAGTGGTTTTCATTCCCATTTCTGGCTGTATCTCAGCCAGAAATGGCTGGCAGCTTTTATGTAGGTGACTAAAGAATTCATTAACATTCAGACTGATGCCCTGACCTGGTTGGTTGTTTCATATCCTGCAACCTCTAGTCTGATTTGTATTTTTAAATACCTGTGGCTGGACAGCATCTAATCTGACAGTAACTCACCCTAACCCCTTCACAATATGAGGGCAAGTGAAGGATAACACGAATTGTTTCTTTTACTGTAAAGCCAGTGTAAAGTCAACTTTCCTACTTGCACATTCATGAAACTAAACCCTTTTCCTTCCAGATGACGATCAAAGCATATGCATTGGCATAGAAAGTATCATATCAAGGGCTGATCAAAGAAAATCCATGTTAATATTTATCAGACATTAAAAAAACATTTTACCCAACTTGCGTGTGCAGGAAGCGCTTTTGGCAGCTAACAAAACCTATTGTACACTTATTATATGTTTCCAATGAATCCAAATTAAATCAAATGACTGCTCATAAACATGGATAACTGTGTTTGCCCATGGAAGGATTGGTCCAAATGAACAAATGAACTGTCCCTCCCATAAGAACAACATGGTATTGTTCCTATGTCAATCCTTATACCTCATTCAACAATAAATGGATATTCTCAGGCCGAAGTAAATACTTTCCATGACGAAATTGGCCACTTCATACAGGATGTACGAATGTGTACAGAACCGTGTTTTTGTCTTATGCCATGGTGATCTTAAACACAATATACTCTTTCACTGTATTTGGCTCTTGAAGGAAGCATTAGACAAGACAACAGAATTAGTTAAGAGATTTTTGATTAGCTTGCTACTAGTACGAGTGTGTATTCTTTAACAGGCATCTTGTAGAAGGAGGGTGGAAGAAGTACTAAAGGTAAGTGCTAAATGTAATGAAACAGTCAACTTTTTCAGTGCACTGTGTATTAATACTCCCTCTCCCACATAATAAAGTTATACTAGTTAATAAAGGTTGATAAGTACTTATTTTCTTTAATAGAATCAACTTCTGAAATACAGACATCATGTTTACTAAACATTTGTATTCATCCATTCATTTTTTTAGTTGGATAGAAAATGCTCTCACTGTTTGAGACATTCATGTGACTGAGGTTGTTTTTGTACCATTATTGTGTGCTTGTGTGACTGCCCAGAGGCCATGCAGCAGTTACAGATCCAGCTGATGGAGTCAGACCGGCGCATTTCAAGTTACATACGGAAGTTCAATAAAATGCAGGCCGACTACCACAACTTGATTGGAATCACTGCTGAGCTGGTTGACTCATTGGAGGCCACAGTCAGCGGAAAAATGGTTGGTCAGATTGACTGTGAGGACACAAACACACAAACTAAAGACACAAAGTACATTAGACTGGCACAAGATAGATACACATACACACACTGGCACTAATGAGCGGTGCAATGAAAAGACTCACAAGAAGGCCTTAGTTAGGATGTTTGAAATGTTGAACATTAAAATGCATTTTCCTATGGATTTTGTGTATGTTTAGTATGCACCCATTGCCTCTTTGACAACACAGCTGTTAACGGGTGAAGAACAATCACAACCTCACCTTCCGTCTTGCTGCTCACACACTATCTTTAAGCTCAAGGGGCCTGCTGTGTTTTTGCAGATCTCCCCTGAGTACCTGCAGAGTGTGTGCGTTCGCCTGTTCAGCAGTCAGATGAGGCAGAGCGTGGTGCAGAGCACGGACTTCACCAGGCCCGGCACTGTGAGTGAGAGCACGCAGCCCTCTCCTCTCCCTTTCTCTCCTTCGCACCTCACTGCAGAAAAGACACACACAACACAAAGCCTCACGGAAAAAAAGATTTTATTGCATCCACTTTCCTGAAGGCACAAGATGCAATCTCACACCTACATCTTAATGGGAAAACTACTCTCGGGGCCACATAGGGAATGACGTTGTACTGTACATTTGATAACTCGATACTCAACCTATTCATGCAGTAATCCTGCTGTTTGGATCCTGTTCTTGATTTGACAGGATATCGGAAAGTTAAATACACATGACCTAATGCTGAATGGACGCTCAAAGCTTAACTCAACTATGTATGAAATTTAACACAAATGATACCACGTAAAATTAAAATCATCTTCATGGTTGATCACATGTCCAAGAAGCTGCTAGAATAGATATACTATATTCAAATATAACATCCAGTAGCAAGTAAAAACTCATCTTTGTTGCCAGTGGACTGCTGCGGTGTATGCCAAGACGCAACAGATATGTCTTTTCACATAAAAAGAACAAAAAAAAAGTCTTCACTGATACCTCAACAGCCATGCTTACTGTCTGTCGCTTACATTGTGGTGTTGAACTCTGCTTTGTGAAATCTTGTTTCCTTCTATTTTGAACTGAACAACTTCTTTCTGTGTGTTTGTGTTTCTGCGCGTGTGATGCTTTGTCCACAAAGGGATATTACTCTATGAGTCCTTATGATGATGGCTATGTAAGTTTATTATGTTTTCATCTTTACTTCTTGTTATCGCTCAGGTCTCTACTTCTCACATTGCTTGGGCCTCGCTGTGTCTCATCCTCCTCCTCCTTTTCTTGTCTCAATGTCCGCATCCTCTTCTTTCACTATCAATATACTCACCCTACCTTTGTAGTCCTACTATATTACTTTTCATTCTCCTCCAGGTCTAATGATACTGTCCTATTTTAAATGGATCTTTGGCCTCATTTTTGTCAGGCCACTTATTCTGTCAGAAGAAAGCGGCTCTTTTTTGGCAGGATTGTCGTCATTATTCCTCCCTTCAGTTCTCGTTATTGGCTATTGTCTTTTTTATTGTCAGGTAAATCCTGTCAATTTCAGTTTGTTCTCCTTACCATTCGTTTAACCTTACAGCTTTTGAAATAATTCAGGCAGATCCTGTGACAGGACAAGAATGGTTAGCACAAGGAGATTTGATTTAAAGCACTTCTCTCACGCTCAGGTTGTCAAACAGGGTAGCTTAAATTACAGGCATTTGAAAAGGGACAACCAGAACAGCTTTATGCAATTGTGATGCTGCTTAACACAAATAATAACAGGCGCTCGAGTTAAATATAATATTGAATGAAATATAATAATGTTAATGGATAAGAAAGAGCTGTGGATGAGGGAAAACTCAAACAGTCTTTGTTCATGTCAGCTGTAGCTCCAAGCGTGAGTCAGCACTATATTTTTACTCACCTAGACAAGCAACTGTTCTGATTATTGTAAAATAACACCATAATTGACCATAATTATCAGACTTTGTGTGCCTTCATAATCTTGTGATGGCTCTTAGAGATTGTTTTATTGTTACCGCTCCATAGTTTAGCTATCAGTATGGAGAAATCAGACCTTTATGAGATAGGTGAAACCACAGAATGGAGTGTCTACTTAAACAAAAACATCAACAATAGATGGCCTTCGGTTGTCCCCATAGAATACACATCACTTATGTAAACTGTACATTGTTACAGAATTGAGGTCAAACCTCAGCTTTGTTTAGGATTAGCTAAATCTAAGAAAAATAAATATGTCCTTAAAATCCTAAACTCTTGTCATTCTGCCACTGAAACTATTTTATGTTTTATGTATTATTCTAATAATATCTTTCTAATAGAATGGAATACTTGTTGTCAGTAATAAATACCATATTTGTTTCTAATCATTAGGTCCAGTCTTTAGGGTCAAGGCTCCCCAGTGTCTAGAGTCACAATGAGACATGCTCTCTTGCCCTTCACCATGTTTTAGGGCAGCTGAAATGTTTAGAGAGAAAGAATCCAGGTATCGCTGTTCTTTACTTCCGTATTACCTGCTGCACACCAAAGCAAATATGTGGTGGGACCACATGATACCACAGATGACACGGATCACTTCCCTGACCTTAGACTGCTCCCACTATAGGACAATAACCCAAGCTTTAGATTGAATTTCAGGGCTCAAAATGTCCTTAGGACTGCTAAAGAAAATGTTAATTACTACTTTGACCCTTTCCACCCACACTTGCCAATGTGTATGCATGAACAACAATACCACCAAAAGCATTCATTAAGGCTATTTCCAGTAAAAATATCAATTTCACACTAACCCTGACCCTATGTGGTACTTGTTCCTTATTAAATATGTTATCGTAGTTGTCACTGACAGCATGGGCAGTGTTGCCAAACAGTCATATATGTTGGGGGATTCAGCATGAACCACAAGCATGATGTATGCATGTCCATAACCAGTATTAAACTGTGTAGACGGTAGTTTGTTTTCTGTGGAGAACATTATGGGATCAGTAAGGGAACCATGTATTAAAGATGATAAAAGATTGTAAAAACATTACAGAATTGGTATAAACAGCCACATGGAATATGTTTTACATACTTAGGAATGTGAGTTTAATGTGTTGTTTGC
Source organism: Coranthus polyacanthus (assembly GCA_037367275.1). Classification (NCBI taxonomy): domain Eukaryota; kingdom Metazoa; phylum Chordata; class Actinopteri; order Kurtiformes; family Apogonidae; genus Coranthus; species Coranthus polyacanthus. Next base: position 9,832,130 of record JAPQRN010000019.1, on the reverse strand, counting down.
CATGTTCATTTTGAAAAACAGAATGTGCTCCCCTATGTCGTCTCTGGATTTTGCTTTCTTTCACAGGCGTCCTCAATCCTAAGAGCATCCATTGCACCGCAGTGAGTATTTGACTTGAGGCTATCTGCTCGTTTGCACAGATTGGTGTTCTGCAGCACCATGGTCAAACTGACTGACTGACATGTCTTTCCTACTGTTCTCCAGGAGATCCAAGGAGGTCCCAATGCTGCCGTCGCTGGACTATGAGAAGCTGAAGAAAGACTTGATTGAAGGCGCAGACAGACTCAGGGCCCTGCTGCTTCAGGCGCTGCGCTGGGTATTCTTATTTAAATTAAAACAGCTCTGCCGTATGTGCCATATTTTGCCTAGGACCGCTAATACTTCTGTATTATTTGGACCACTGTAACAGTGCTACAATCTATTTTTTCATCCTTTCACGTGTACTTTATGTTGCTCATTTTTTTGTTTGCTGCTGAACACACACAGCTCATATTCGGGGCTGGTAAAAGTTACATCTTTGTGTCTGTCTTTAATCAGCATGATAATGAAGCAATGAATGTAAAGTGTTTTTCTTTAGGCTGCATTATTGGTACAGTTATTTGTGTGAATATTAAGAAGAAGAAGAGTCTTTTGAGTCTTCATTTTTTTCCAATCTGTTTCTAATGATGTTTAGAGACTGACCCGTTCACTTCCTGGTGAACAGAGAGACACCGTGCTTCAGGCCTACATCAGCAACGATCTCCTAGATCGCTACAGCACCAAACAGGTGGGACTTTAGCACTACAGTCACGCAATGTACTGTATCCTTTTGAGAATATGGTTTTTCCCTTAATCTCAACTAGTTTTCATTGTTTCAACTCTTTTATGTGTAATTAATCCCATGTATTTGGAAAATCTATGATAATTAATTGGCCTCTTTGCTGGGTGGACACAAGTTTGTTTGTCCCATAGGAAATTTAGATATTTTATTAATTTCCCATTGATTGTACACTGCAGTTCAAGTTGGTGAAAAGCATAAACCATAAAAAGCTAAAGATAGCATCAGTAAAGTTGCCCATAAGCTTCTAAAGTGAGCATGTTTCTTTGTGAATATGTCGCCACGATTTGATATAAAGCAAATGAATATGATTTTCATTGTAAAAACGTGGCCACTGGATTAACATTAAATGATAAATTACACAGTGCTTGGTGATCCTTGCTCTGTGATCATTATTTTATGAAATAATTTTGTGTTTAGTTTCTTTGAATAACGCACATTAAGATTAGCATTTACAAAGTAATCAGAAGTGAGCACTCAACATCAACTTCACTTTAGTAAAAAACTCAGGGTAAAAACAACAGATTGATGGGATTATACATTCATAACCAGACTCTGATATTTCATACAAACAATCCAATTTCAACATCTGACCAAAAACAAAACAGTATCTGAAATTTGAAACCCAGATAATATTCCAAGTTTTACTTTCTTAATGGTTTTCAGAGATACCTAAGAGCCACGTGTTTCTCCAATACTTTTATTGCTTTTCATGTTCTTTCTTTTTTAGTTTTTACACTGTGTTCACGTAGCCTTTAGCCGCGGGGTAGAGTGTTTAAGATAATCCCTTTTCAGAAGAGTAAACGATCCTCACCTCATAGCTGAGCGCTTTGTCTGTGTACTTGCCACGGCACTCTAAGCCCTTCTAAATAACACCAGGGGTATTTACTGTAGAATCGCACAATACACATGTGGTGGGGTATCAGTTTCATGTAATCAAATCACAAATGTAAATGCTCTGTGTCTGACAATTAACAAAAGCCTAAATGGCACCAACATGCCCTATTAGATTTGATCCTGCTCTAGGCCGTCAGCAGGTAGTGACATTACACGGCCATAATTTCATAATAATTTGTCTTTATCCACTTGCCAGTGTAGAACATTCTCCCTTTCAGACCAAATGTACTTTACAGCATGATACATCACTTTAAACCCAACATTCTGTCTTCTTAGGAAACTGTGCTTCATTTAATGAGGTCAAAGAATGAGATTGTCCGACAGTACACGGCTCGTCTGATCAATGCTTTTGCTTCTCTTGCAGAGGGTGAGTGCCCCTTGTTTCTGCATCATTATTTCACTGTATAGTAAGATGAGTCATTGTCTGACTGGATTATTTTGGAGACATACAGATTCATAAATTCATTAAAGAATTGAGTGGGTTTTATTGTATCCTTCTATTGAGGATAAAAGGCACTAATAATCCTTGACAACAGCATACCAATAGTTATTGAAAACATATACTTTTTAAAGTCATTTTGTTATGAAAAAATACTATTTGGGCAGACACTTACTGTATGAAAAGTGTTAGTAAATGAGTTATTGGTAAGTTGTTTTGTAAGACAGTTATTAATTAATATTCCCTATTAATGATAAGGAGAAGTTTAAGCGGTTGCATGGACTCTAACGACTACATGTGAGTAGCATGTGCCACTACATGTGAGTAGGATGTAGTGGCCGTAACAAATAGTCACTACATGTGAGTAGCATGTAGTGGCCGTAACAAATAGTAGTGAATAGCATGAAACAGAATATGTTGTCACCCCCAGCATGCCTTAAAAATGTAAACATATACTGAATATCAGGCCTGTCTTTTTTCTTAAGCTTTACACCATGTTGTGTCAATGCCTACAGGTCGGGTTTACCTTTCCCAGATCCCTTTTCTTCTGAAACTTCTGACAGAGGCACTCAGAAAGGAGGAAAAAGACTCTCTGGCAAGAGAGAATGTGCTAGTAGCCCTACAAAAACTCAGCCTCAGGTACAAATTGAAATTGTGATATATATATACATATATACATGTCTTTCAGTATAGCACTCAGTGTATGCTGTGTTTTAAATGTGCTCAAGAAATAAACTTTACTTTTACATTCGTATGAAGCAGTTGCAATAGTGGACAACACGCTTTTACTCAGTTATCGCTCCATGGGAAGAGAGTTTTGATTCAGTAGACGCCTTTGCAGGTTGCATGTTAAGTTTTTTTGTTTGGTTGTGGTGGGTTAGATGGATATTTTCTTTGAATGATTGTTAATATAAAAGCTGCCACCAACAACATAACTGTATTAAATTGATTTAAATACATGATTTATTATCTCTTCTTGGTAGGAGAAGTCAGCAGACAGCCATGATAGCAGATGATCTGATTGGCTGGCTGATGGATGAGCTACAGGACTCAGATTGTTTGAGTGACTACACTCTGGAGTACTCTGCAGCTTTGCTTATGAACCTGTGTCTGCGAACGAAAGGTATTTGCTAAGGGTTGCATAATAAGAAAATCTGTGAATTGTCAAAACATACAACATAGTTTTAATGATTTCTTATAATTTCATAATATCGCACTCCTTGGAGATTTCTCTTGATATGTTTCTGCCATTTAAATCAATCATGTCCCAAATACTAAACAACATTTCAGTTTTGGACAAAACCAGGGGTGATTTTTTTTCCTGCTCCAAACTATTGTTATTATATCTGCCTTTAAAAACCAGCTATCAGTTAACATCTAGATCTGAGAGAGATACTTTAAAATGCATTTTTTCTTTATCTTTACCAGTACAGTCTCTATCTACTCAAGGCATGTAAATACCTTCCCCGAACTAAGATTGACATCCAATGCTGAAGGAAACAGGAATTCATTATTAGTCCATGCCCGTAATTTGAATCAAAAGCTGTAGGCTCTTTGCCTGATAGTGGAGACATTTGTTAAGCTTACATTCTAAACAGAATTTCAGATTTTACAGCATCCCTGTATACAGTGCTTGTCAGTGCACTCTGCTTTAATGTATTTCCTATTACATCATATCCAGAGTGCATCTTTTTTTCATATGACCCCACCACTTGTATAACATGAACAAAAAAAAAACACCCTCTCTCAGTACGTCTTTATCCTCAGATGCTTGGGGCTTAATGCCACAATAAGATACAGCACTGCAATGTAACTTTACTTTATCTTCGTACAAATAAGAGGGTAATATGATTGTTACCAACCAGAAGTGAACTGGCATCTTGATTTACAACAAGCACAAAACTGTCATGCTGGTAAATTTAAGTGTGTGTGTGTGTGTGTGTGTGTGTGTGT
>JAPQRN010000019.1:9800771-9818768 GCA_037367275.1 Coranthus polyacanthus | reverse complement strand
TGAAGACCATGTGAAGACCATGTGAAGACCATATGAAGACCATGTGAAGACCATGTGAAGGATGGAAATGTGTGAGTATAGTAGCATGTGTGCTTTTTAAAAATGTTTTGTGCATGTTTATCACAGAAAATAAGGCCATGGAGTTTCAGGCAGAAAAAAATGTATACCTGTACCCTTTTTCTTTTTGTAAAAATTTGAAACGGGTCAATTTGACCCAAATACCATACAAGGGTTAAGGCAGAAAATAAAGTGCATCACTTCATCTCACTACAATTTTGCGGCGTCTTTATCTTTACAGCGTCTCTATTTTTATTTGCAGTTCCTTTACACTTGTATAGTCTACACCGGTGCTACTTTGCTTCGAATAGGGAAATGAGGACGTTCAGATTTAATTCACATCGCCTGTAAAATGTTGACTCCTGCGTTACATCCCCATTCATCGAAGCGGAGAAGGAAACCGCGTAACTTTGAGGGTATAGTTTGTTTGTTTTTTTTTCCCCCCAATATGGCGACAGTGAGTGACAAGTGACGCGAAAGCAGACGAAACGCGGCGTTTTCTTCGCCGTGCGGGGTGTATCGTCCAGAAGTTTAAAGTGAGCCGTGCTGGTGCGTGCATGACTCCTGCCTCCCTCTTCATTCATCATTCACGCCCCGCCATGTATGCGGTCTACGTAAGGCTGGCGCTGCCTTTAAAAGCGGGCAGCCTGCGTCGAGGGAGCGTGAGCAGTCGGCAACTCCGCAGCATTCAGGACGCATCCGCATCAGGCGAAGGGGACGTTCAGGCGAAGGGCTCTGCTGGCTTTTTTTTGGGTTTTTTTTTTTTTTTTTTCACAACTCACGTTTAACAACTGCGACTGCTTCCCTTTAAAGGATTATCGCATCGTTTCGCCGGCTGCGAGAGAAATAAAGTCACGCCGTTAAATCTTCTTTTTTGGAGTCAAGACTTTATTGGTTTTATTGTTTTTTTTTTGGTTTGTTTTTTTTTTGGTTTCTTCTCACCACTTCGTCTCAAGCGTAAGAGAAAAATGTAAGTTTGATCCATTTCTAAATATGTAATCATTGCGGGCTAGATTTACATCACGATCTCAGCTTAAACTTGCTTTTTTTCTCCATCGTTTAGTCTACTTTTTTTTTTCATATATTCGTTATGATATGATATGTGGTACTTATCGTAAAACAAGTATTTTAGTTACAAACAAAAAAAAAAACTCGAGATGTTTATTGATATAAAGTGAAAATTACTCCACTGAAAGAAAACAAGACACAAAAAGAAGAGACTAAATTTATAGGTGATTCAGGCTTAACTTTTTGTTTTTTTCTTTTCTCATTTCTTTCTATCTTAATTGAATTAGAATTGCACATAGAATATGCATTTTAGTATTGGATAGTACATTAAGTAAAGGTGACTCCTTGGTTCTAAAATCAGGGGAAACAAGGGGCCCACGGGGGAGTGTTTCTGGGTTCGTGAATGAACGAGCCCCGGCATGATATGATGGAAATGTGAGAATTTGAAGTGCAGGGATTACCTCACTTTAAAAGAACATTCTTCCAGAAGTGACTCTTTGTCATGGCTTTATATGGCTGTGCTTGTATTAAAAAAGAATAAACAGGCCATCTGCATAAAGCCTAATACAGCCTATGATATTGATATGCAAACAAAAAGTAAAACGACACATAGCCTACGTAAGAACATTTTAGATTCAGTCTCATTATATGATATATAGTGTTTGCAAATCGTACACATATACCGCAATATAGTCATGTAATTATACCTTGCCTTAGGCTAGGCCTCTATGTTTAATTGCTGTACATGAAACAGAAAATATTCCACTGGAATGAATGTAAACATCAGGGCATGTAGCTGCAAATATGGTAGTCTATCAAAGAACAAATATTCCTTTGTGAGTAATGTAATCTTTTTTGGGATCTGTTATTGATTTTATGAATTTACTTTTGGTGTGATGCTCTTCATTATAGGCCTGTTACAGGGGAAAGGGAACTTCCTGTGTTATGTTTAATGCACAAAGTTCAATTTCTGGCAAGGTTACTAAATTCTTCTGTAAGTGTGACTTGTGATCTTTATCTTCCCTCAGGATGAACAACAGGGATCGGTGGAGGGTGTACAAGAGGGTGAGTGTCATGTTTTTCCTGGCTGTGGTGGCGCTGACTGTTGTCCAGAGAGGGAGCATCAATATGGGGGCTCCCTTTGAATTTGAGAGGCAAGTTCGCATGGATGCCTCTGAGGGAGGGGAGTTCGAAGACAAAACAGACGGCATAAAGAGCTTCTGGAAGGCCATCAAACACCAGCCAATGCACGATGCTCGGGTCACCACACATGGGCCCAGCAGCACTGAGGACAGCAACCCCAGAACCTGGGATGTGACCACTTCCAATTGTAGCGCCAACCTCAACCTCTCTGGTCAGGAATGGTTCAGGAGCCTGGAGGTCAATTTCAAGCAGTTCATGCTTTATCGACATTGTCGTTACTTTCCTATGCTCCTCAACCACCCAGAGAAGTGCGCAGGGGACGTATATCTTCTGATGGTGATTAAATCGGTGGCCACCCAGCATGACCGCAGGGAGGTTATTCGAAAAACTTGGGGTAAAGAGCAGGTGGTGGATGGAAAGAGAATAAAGACTCTCTTCCTTCTTGGTAAACCTTCCAATGAGGCAGAGAGGGCAAACCATCAAAAGCTACTGGAGTACGAGGACTACATCTATGGCGATATCCTCCAGTGGGACTTCTTGGATAGTTTCTTCAACCTCACACTCAAAGAGACACACTTCCTCAAGTGGTTCCACACTTACTGTCCAACTGTGCGCTATGTCTTCAAAGGGGATGATGATGTCTTTGTGAGTGTAGACAACATCTTTGAGTTCCTACAGATAAGCAACCAGGTAAAAGACCTGTTTGTGGGTGATGTGATTTTCAAGGCTAAGCCAATCCGTAAAAAGGAAAACAAGTACTACATCCCCCAGGCTTTGTATAGTAAGACATACTACCCACCATATGCTGGTGGAGGGGGCTTCCTGATGGATGGGACCCTGGCAAGGAGGCTTCACTTGGCAGCGGATACCTTGGAGCTCTACCCAATTGATGATGTCTTCTTGGGCATGTGTCTGGAGGTGCTTCAGGTTACTCCCACCAAACATAATGCCTTTAAGACGTTTGGCTTGGTAAAAAATAAGAACAGTAAGTTGAACAGAGAACCATGTTTCTTTAAGAGCATGATTGTGGTGCACAAGCTGCTCCCATCGGACCTCATGCACATGTGGAACCTGGTCAACAGTGACCTGGTCTGCTCCCAGAAGGTGGAGATCCTATAGCTTTTTGGGAACTTGAAGTTAAGGACAGCACCAACAAGCTGAGCTGAACCTTGGCGAATATGAGCAGGAAGTATGATGCATGACAAACAACAGCAAATACAAACCTGCCAGTTAACTCTCCTTTGTGTGGAGAGGAACCAGGACGACATTTGAATTTGTTGTCTGTGCAGTAATGGAATTTTTGAAGGTGCTTCTTCAAAAGTTAAGTAAATTATACAGTTTTTTAAGGTTGAACTATGACTTTGTATTTATGTTGGCATTTGAAGGACTCACACTTTTAGCATGCAGATTCAGAAACAGAGAACAAAATTTGCGATGCTGCATCTATGGGTGCCTGAAGAGCACATTTACCTAGTCTACAATAACAGGCTTTTCACTCAGTTGCATAACACTGATCCCTGTTTTGGACCCTAAAGCTGAATTTTGATAGACCTCCATCTTATTAGTCTCTTTCCCTGGGCTTCATTCCCAGCAAATGCTTCTCCTTCTTCTTTGTTCTGCTACGATGTGGTGGAGGTTTTACTTTATCCAGGAGCCCATGCCTGCAGTTTGAGAAACGGGTGTTATCTGTCACTGAACCATCACTGACCATGAACCCATTAATGTGAATAAAATATAGGTAAAATGGATCCTGGGGTCAAGTGGTACACAAATCCATGGATACGTTTTATCTGCTGTTTTTGTTTCTTATTTTGTTAGATGGAGGAAATGCTTGGTTTAGTTTGATCTTAAGTAAAAAAAAAAAGCAAAAAGATAATTGATATTGGTAATCACTCTAGAGGCTCTGTCTGAAGGTCACTGCTCATTCTTCACAGCCTGAAGCAGAAAGCTTGAGTTTTGGGTTTGTACTAATGTCGCAGTGGCTTCAGGCAAGAGGGAGAAAACTACCTCAGTGATTTGGTCAAAAATAATTTCATCATTGGTGACCTGTTCTGTTTAACTGTCACGAGGATGTTATTGTCTGCAAATACATACAGTACATGTTCTCAAAGTAAAGATCACTTTTTGTATTGTAGAGGTCCTTGCACTCATTTATTTGAATTTACCTGACTTGATCTGCTACTTTTTCACTACTGTAAGCTCTTTAAAAATCTCTTAAAGTTGTTAGATGTTTGGTGTCTGTGGATTTGAATGTGCTGAAATACTTGACCTGAATTTGATAGAGGGTTTACCATGACACTGTGAACTAAAACTTTTGCTGGTACGAGTATATGACTTATTTAATTGCCTAACTAAAAGGGGGAAAATATGGGGTTGTTACATTTAATTTAAATTGATCACCAATTGATCACCATATTAGTGGAGTATTCATTGATTCTAAAGTTAAACATTGTGGTTATAGTGGGTGATGATTATGTCCTTGAAATGTAAATATATGTAAAAAAAAATCTAAATGTACATAGCATCTGTTGTAAATAAACGTCTAAAATCTTTGGTCAATACATTTTCTTTTAAAAGTCTGTCCTAGATTGGCTCCTTGTGTGTGGCTTTATCAGCATCGAACATCAATGTGAAAATCCATATCAGGTCAACCAACAATAGTGGTCACTGTTGACATGTAGGTATCAGTTACGCAACTAAACAGTCAAGGAAGCATATGTTCTTCAACTGAACCCAAGAGTATTTTCTCTAGAACAGTGTCTGCTGGCGATACGATATCAAAGAACTGCCACTTTTGTAATTAATACAGATTCAGTATAAAACTACATTATAATGTATGTAGACCATTTATTTTAGTACAATAGTCAAACCCGAGATAGAAACACTAAAGAAATACGATACAGCTTTGACTATGAGAGCCCAATATCTTTACTGATTTGGTATGAAAAATGTGTTTGGCTCTTTACAGTGTATGTTGTATTCATTTTCAGAAAGCAACTGTAAATGTTCTTGACTGGTGTGACATTTCACACTGTTTATGTTAAGCATCCCTGTCAAATATTGTATGTCTTTTCATAGAGCGCAACTGCTGAGCCTGATACTGCCAGGTAACAGTGAAGATATTGTTTGGAGCTTTAAGTTGGCCCAAAAAGACAAAGGGCATCACAAGACAATAGAAACCCCTTCCTGTTATTCTCCTCGATCTCTGTCAAGATAAGGACAAGAAAGCCGTCGAGAAACTGGATCTTCTCTATATTGTGTTTCATGAGGGATACACTCGCCATCATAGAAATATAGCTTAAGAGGTTTATCTCTATCTGCGGTCTTCTTTGTCAAACACAATGTACAAATGAGAAGTCAAATGGAGTCACACAATAAAAGGAGCTGAACTATCCCTTTTGTTTGTACTGGAACACTGTGATTTTGTACAACTTGACAGAGAACATAAAGATAAGGGTGACGCGTCACCTATACTTAGGTAATCTCATTAAAAAGTTTGAAATCCAGGATGGTGCACGTGGCAGTAAGAGAAGTCTTTTCTCCACTGCGTGTGCAACTAACACTAGATATAAAGATGTAGAGTACTTTTGAGCTAAATTCTCATCCAACACATAATGGTGGCCTGTTTGGGATTCAAACTTTGAGTCCAAAAACCTGCAGTCTGATGGATCTCAAGATAAACGTTCTGCTGCTAATGAGCAAAACTTTGAATAATCCTATATCATTAGTACAAGTTTGGGTTGTACTCACAAATAACATCTCTAAAGCTGATTCTACGTTAATTTTCTAAAACGTTAACAAACGTATCATTTTGAAAACCACAGGAAAGGAATGGCTGATGATTCATAGCTGTTACATGACTCTCACGGCAATCATTATGTAATGAGGTAACATTTAAGAAAAAAAACTACTGTATAAATGTTTTACTCCCCTCAACTTATATTACACTCGCAGTACAATACTCACCGCAGCTCCTGAATAAGTATATTATTTTGACTCTATTACGTAAGTTGTGGTAGGAAGCAATAGTGAAGTACTCAAGGGTGAAATGTGTAGTATGTGATTGAGAGACACAAAGAGCGGTTCCGAAATGCATTCACTTCCTCAACCCTGCTGGGCAAACCTACAAATACACAATAACTGGAAACCTATCAACAAAAGATGTGGCACTAAAGGGGTTACATAAAAGGTCGGGAGAACTTTAAACCCTTATTCAATTTTTTTTTTGTTGTTTGGATGGCCTTTAGAGTAACAACGTCATTCCTGCTGCAGGGAGAATTTACAAACCTATCAGCCACCAGCCAAGATTTACTGTCATCTAGTGTAAATTTCCCACTCCTGTGATGATATTTAACTGTATGCAAGTACACACCCAGCCTTCTAACCTGCCTGCAGATCAGCGGCCACATATTTGTTGACACTAATTGGAGGAAGCTTTTGATGTCAGCACGGTCAATGGGTCGACTGGAAGGGGCTGCAAGCTTTCACACTAACCCTCTATTTTCTTCAAAGACCTCTGGAGGACCATCACTGGCACGGCTAAGGATGGGAATGTTGTTGCTTGGGCTAAAATTAAAAAGAACATTCCTCAACCTACGGGCTGCTGAGTGGCCGTTTTACCAGCTCACACAGCACTTTACTTGACAGTACCATTTTTACAAATCCTGTTTGGCTTAAGCTGAATCTGACTAGTTTACAAAACATATCAGTGTTTTGTAATCAACAAATGTGTTTTCATCTCTACTAGGAGATGGATTTTTATACTAAAACAAGAGGGGACAAATGACTGTGGAAGACACATGCAGCGGAACTGAACAGACATACAAGTTTTAGTTTTCAGTGTAAATCTGAGCCACTTCTCCCCATCTTGTTTAATAGCACCACACATTATTAACTTGTTTAAGATAAATAACAACAGGAATAAGATGCATGTGCCAGCGCGTTGTTCCTCTGCGCTGATGAATGCTCACTGAGCAGACATGGACGGTGTGCTCGCTGGCTCCGTGCATCCCACTGGAAAAGAGGCCAAGGCAGACCGACTTAATACATCTGTGCTATAGGACACCATGTACTCCACAAAGATCCATTGTGAAGAGGACTCAGAGAAGTATACTTCTATTTAAAGAGGGGCCTATTTACACCAGCCACTAAACAAATGAGATAAAGTATCAGTCACTGTCCTCTCTCCTCTTCACAATGCCCTATTGACTGTGTCAAGCTTGGCTGAAAACTATTTTATGCTTACAGTTTGACGTTTATTAGTCAAATGTGTAAATATACTTGGCTTACTTAACTCAGCACTCGCAGCTGAGTCATTAATTCCTTTTGCTTTCAGTAAACAGAGATATATATGGTTATACATGTATTATAAATCCTGTTAGATGATCTGAATTTCACTCGTTACAGGTTCTGCCATCTTTCGCTTGTTTGATGTGCAATTGGCTCAGCTCGATATTGAAGCAGTAACCCAACATATCCCATACTGTTACATAACCAAAACATCAGGAGACGAAGAGAGCTTATGTTATATGATGCTGAAACCCCCCCCCCAAAAAAACCCAGCTGAAAGGTCAACTCAGAAAGGAAACGGTATAAAAGAAAGCACACAGAGACGGTTGACATCATGCCATGGAGGAAAAGCAGTATGACCTCTGTTGCTGTTCTAACAAGGTGGGGGGCAACAGATCTCTAAATGGGAGTATTCAGTGGCCCCATCATCAGCGCCTCCCGCCCAGGCACCTTCTGGAACAAAGCTCCCTGTTCAGCCACCAGGCCCACGAGATGACAGCATACCACTGTCCCCTGTCCGGCAGTGTCACTGACATGAGAGACCTGCTCAGCAGCTCAGGTCAGCATTTTATCGCACTCACTTTTTTAGCAAGTGACAAATCAGAACAGTGATAGTATAGATGACCAGTACTGACTACAGTAACTCACCACTGACTGCAGTTACGAACTACGGTTGTTTAGATTTGTTGAAACACTTTTTGTACACAAGGGCTCTTAACTCTTCTTTTTTGTTCTGAATGCTCAGATTACCATCTCAAACACAGAGGCTTAAGCAGCGTCAACAGTTAAAATACTCACCATAAACTTCTATGTTTACCTGCAGCTACCTACTGGAGACTGCCACCTGGTGGAAACACAAGGTTCTTTTCTTAGATGTGATCAAATTCTCATTAGCATTAACTGATGAAGCATTTTTTTAGTCACAACTAAAGCATCAGGGTATCTTTTTTTTTTGGTTCTTACCTAAGCTGTGTCAGGTTATACTTGTATTCAGCAGATATTAAGTCATTCACGTTTCAATAAAATACGGTTCAACAGCACTGTAAAATTGCTTTCTTCAGATTCCTAGATATCAACTAATTTGGTTAGTTTCACAAAAGTATTGCAGAGCTCTCATAATGAATTGCATTTAATTGAATACAGAACAAACATATTGTCAGCATTATGTTACTCACCACTGTTTCAATAAACAAAAAAGCAATGAAGACAGAGTTAAAAATCACCACCTACAAGGTTTTATTCAATGTGAAAATCTTGAGATTCTCAGATGGGAAAAATTAGTCGATGCACTAGAAATATTTTATGTTACATAGATAAGAGGGTTTTCATCCCCTGACGCAGACACCGACTGTGTCCCACCAACCAAACATGACAGAACAGGTCATTGCCACATTGAACTCATCTTTTCAGCACAGCCTCCAATCTTCTATCAAAATATGCTTTGCACATTACAGTAAAACTTGGCACCTAAAGCAAACTAAATGACAAAATAAGAACAAAACATGGATACAAGTGTAATTTTTTTACAAAAGGTAAAATGAAAATCATACAAACTGTTTAAATTTACACAATGTATCTGACAGAGACGAGCGCATTTTTCACAGCAAACTTGTTTGTCAGACCCGTTCCGTTTTACTCCTTCGGAAAACAAGTAAGATAATGTGGGAGAAGAGGTGCAGGTCTGCATTCGGGACATTCAGTACTCACATGTAGCACTTAAGCAGAGAAGGACAAAAGTACCATACTGGCACAGGAGGGTAAGGTGGAAGGGGTTGAAATAAAGGGCTAAAATGCCCATTAAAAGTTAAATATATATCAATGGCGCTTTCTGGAATGTCCAAAAGCTCTGAAAACTGTTGAAACCAGAGTTCATTCAAAAGTAAAATTGACTAAGGATTTAGTCATCAAACTTTATCTTCTTCCCCTGGGGTTTGGCTCCAAATCCACCACCACCTCTTCCACCTACAATGAGAACAAAAGCAATTCAGTTTACTGACCCTAACTAGTAACTGGAAGGCATACATCTAATCCAACATGCATATTATGAATTGTATGAAACCCTAAAATGATACCTCACATCTTCAACAATAACTGGTCTCCACTTACCTCCAAAGCCACCACGTCCGCCGCCACGTCCACCGCCGCGAGGTCCTCCCCTTCCTCCTCCTCCTCTGCCACCACCACGACCGCCGAACCCACCACGACCTCCCCTGCCGCCGCCACGGCCACCAAAGCCAAATCCGCCGCCACCTCGGCCCCCACGGAAGCCACCTTCACCCTTGGGCTTGGCGTAGTCTAGGGTCACCTTGCTGCCATCAATCTCGCCATCCTCCATGGCCTCCTTGGCTGCTTTGCAGTCCTCCTCGTTGTCAAAGTCCACAAAGCCGAATCTGAGGGACAAGGAAAAAGGGTCTTTTAGAATTAACACAAAAACTGTTTACACAACTGTGAACTGATTTAAGCAATCAAAAATTAGTATAAATTTCCCCATCATTGTAATTTTGTTTCACATCAGACATGGGCAACGCCCACTAAAGGTAGCTGCCTGTTTAACTGCGAGTTTTATCTACTTCTCATGCGAATCCATACACTGCCATTGCCGGACAGAGTGGTGCTCACGAGAAGGGCATCTGAATTTTCCCAGACTTACCCTTTTGATGACCCTGTGTCTCTGTCTGTAACTATCCTGGCTGCTACAGCGCCATCAAACGAATCTTTCAGAGTCTGATCTGTTGTGTCCTCAGAGAGACCCTTGACGAAGAGAGTTTTTGTTGGACCTAGAGTATGAGACAGAAAGCATTAGAGAAAGTTATAAACCTCGACGAATATCAAAGCAAGTACAAATGCTGTCCCACGGTGGTTCATTAAGCTCCAGGATTATGCACGGACCAGATCAGGACTTGACTATCTTTGAAATCGTCACAAAGTTTCAGGAAGTCAATTTTTCATCAAATCTGGCCATGTATTGGGAAAGTGAGAGCAATATACAACAGTGGGCATCCCACCCCCTTAAAAACCCAAACCAGCCATCTGACCAACAACCCTGTACCATTGTTGCAAGGAGGATTTAAAGTCAATTTGGAAAAATACCAGGGACACAGATCATTCATTTTCATATTGGCCAAATTTTAAGACCCACCTGAGTTTCCTCTGCCCCCTTCCCCTCGGCCACCACTGTTCTGGCTGTACTCCAGTCTGATCGACCGGCCTTCAATTTCTGTGTTGTTGAGGTTTTCCAATGCATCCTTGGCATCATCTGTGCTCTCAAACTCTACAAAAGCAAAACTGAGAGGAAAAAGTGCAAGACCATTAAGGAAAATTGGACAAAACAGGTCAAAGAATCTGAAGTCGCTCCAGGAAGATATTGTGTTTTGTATGTAATGCAATTTTCATGAATCTTAATATGCCTAGTTTATTTAATGCTGTCTTCTTTAAGACATTTCTACGTGTTGCACAGCAGACATAAGCAACATCCACACAAAACCAGGTTGAGCCTGTTCTAACTGTGCAGTGGCTCTGCTTCTCGTGCGAATCCATACAAAATCATGAGTAGGATTAAGAGGAGCTCATGAGAAGGTGGAGCACTTCAGATTTGATCACTGAAGTGCTACTGATAGACAAAATGACAACTAGTGGCAGAAAACTAGCATTTGATCAGTACAGAATTGTTACTATATGTCACATATAGATATCTCACCCTTTAGGTCGGCCATCCCTCTGAGGAATCCTTATAGCAACGGCCTTTTCAAACGTGGATTGTAGGGCGTCCTCTGTGGCACTGAAGGCGAGATTATTCACCACCAGTGTTTTACCGACTGCTCCTGTTGCTGCAGGGAGAGAAGGAAGATGGAACAGTGAGATGAATAAAAATCTAAGAGCATCTTTGATCTCAGATCCTGGACTACATTAGTGTTGGGTTAGAGCTAAGCTCCCCACAAAGACTCAGGAAGTTATATCTGCATCAGGTCTGGCCACAATCAAAAATGGCTTCCCGTTTGTGAATTCAGAGTCTTGATGGCACCTGCACACATGGCCAATTTGAGATTGTGCTAAATCATTACAGCATCTGAATAAAAAAAAAACAACTATATTCTAATAAGTTATTGTTTATTACATGAACAAATACAGCACTATGATAAATTGTGTTGAGGATGGCATACATGCTACACACAATTCTTCATCTTATGTGTCGTAAAATGATTCTGAAGAACTTCAAATTGTCCACACTAACTTATTTGTATTTATTATGAATATTATAATAAGCCCGACTAATTATTCCACAAGCCATTCGAACCAATGCCACCTTCAGATGTAAAAACAACTTAGGTGTTTACCTGCCACCTTGGCCCCTTTTTGGCTCTTTTCTCCAACAAAGTCGACCATAATGGACCTCCCCTGTACATCAGCTCCCTGGGCCTCCTCCAGCATTTTCTCTGCCTCAGCTTCAGTTTTGAACTCGATGTAGGCAATGCTGTCAAAGGAGAAGGAAAGATTAACCTCTTGGAAAAAGCTACTCTAACAGTTACATAAATATGGTAGTTTTGAACAACATATTACACACTTGAAAACAAATTCACGTCATTTCCTATAGCCTATAAAAGGAAGTCAGTTTTCTACAACGTTTGTGTGTCTCATCTTTGTTTTCTTTTAGAATCACTCATGTTCTGTCAGCTGGACCATCAAAACAAATATTCAGCATGTGCTGCTTGTTCTCACCCTCTGTTTGCACCATTCTGGCCTGCAGGTAACCTGACGTCTACAGCATCTTCAAAGACTTCTCTCAGGTCATCAGCCGTTGCAGAAAATGGAAGGTTCTTTACAAACAGTGTCCGTGCATCCCGCTCTGTGGGACAAATGTCAGCATTAGCTCAACTGATAGATTAAGAGTTGCTTTATACTTTAAAAAGGAGACACTTTTTCAAAACTTTCAGACAAGCACAAGAACCCTGCCCAGGGCAGCAGTTACCTTTCTTGCCCTCCTGTGCATTTTCTTTGCTGCGGGCCCTCTCCAACTTCACTTCCTGACCCATGACCTTCTTGCCATTAAGCTCCAGTGCCTTCTGCAAGTCCCCCTCTGATGCAAATTCCACATAGCCAAATTTCCTGTTGAGGCAAGCAAAAGCAAGAACTATTTAGACATTCAACAAAGAAAATTATGCAAAAAAATTGCTCATGTGGAAATCATTAGGATAGTAAAGTTATTGTCCGGCAGCTCAATGACCCAAGGATATTACATTTACAATATGAAATCTGTAAACATCCAACATGTCTAAACAATTGACCGGAAATTGGAATCAGACAGGCTACCAAAAGATCCAGCTAATCCGGAAAATTGATTGATTTGAAACAGTTTGTCACTGGCACCAGATCAGATCAAACAACTTTTGTGTTTAATGAGTTATTAAAAAGAAAAAAAAAAGAAAAAAAAAAGAAACTTACTTGGAACCACCTAACCGGACATCTACGACTTCAAGGCTGTTCTTTGAGAAGAATTTCCTCAGAGATGATTTGATTTCATCGAAGTCCTTGTTCGAGTTTAAGTTTCCAATAAACACACAAAACCCTGGCAGGTGGGAGAATAAACCTAGTGAGCTTTTTCTTTGTTGAACATTAAACATACAATTATGTCTAACATTTTCAGAATAATAAAGGTGACATCACACATCAGTATTAAGTCCCTTGTTGATCATCACAATATAATCTGTTAAATGAATAATGGGTCAGTGCATTTATTCATACCGTCACCCTCTGACTTCGCCTTCTTGGCAGGCGGTGTGTCCTTCTTGCTCTCTGCCTTCCTCTTTGCAGGGGTCACTGGGGCTTCTGTTGAGAAATAATGTTGCATTATTTTCAAATCACAGACAGCATCCACCCAAAAGGTATTGCTGTGAGGAATTACAAAAGTAGGTTAAGAAAACAAAACTTTTCAGGTGTCCATAATGCATCAGAACATTTGTCTACACACAGTGATTGTTTATTCTAGAGCTTTCTACTGAAGTGGATTCATAAACCCTGTCTATGTGCACATCACAATATACAAAAATGTCTTTTGCTATTTTACTTCTTTATGGCAGACATGTTTAACCACACATTCATTCCTTCAGCTATCTTACTGAAGTAGTCAGGTATTTGCACACTCAAAAACCTATTTATACTCAAGTCTTACATTATAAATAGGTATTTTCCTTCTGACCAAAGATGTGGGCTTTTCTTGTGGGATTGCATGTCTACCTCAGGCCTAACATTAGGAATATCTTATGCATTGAATAATTGTGCGTGTACAAGTAGTGAGTAATGGCAACCTATCTATCTATCTATCTATCTATCTATCTATCTATCTATCTATCTATCTATCTATCTCCTTCACTACATCTTAAAATCACATGAACAGCTGTACAAACATATGGTATTCACTAGGGTTCTCACATATTGTTTAGTTATTATACTTATTTTCTATCGTTGGCACAGGTAAATACGATTTAATTACTGTGTTTAGGAGTATGTGATTAAAATATATGTGTGTATGTATATATGTGCAGGAGTAGTAAATAGTATAATTATTAATTGGAGAAGGGGTAGGATTAAATAAGCTAATGGTCCTTCCTACTCCTTTTCAAAACATGTTAAGTTATTGTTAGTGCAAATTCTATTTTTTTCTACTACTCTTATGTTTGAAATAATGCCTTTATTCATTCATGCCAATTTTAGCTTTTAAGTATAGAATTCAAACATTTAACTAGTTTCACTCACTGAACCGCAAACTCACCAGCCTCTTCGTCGTCATCTTCATCCTCCTCATCATCATCGTCATCATCATCATCCTCCTCCTCAGACTCTTCCTTGGCCTTAACCATGCCTGCTTTCTTTGCCTTTGCTGCTGGAGCTGGAGTGGTATCCATCTCCTCTTCAGAGTCTAGCAGCCACAAACATGGAGTTATTAAAAAAACAAAACACAAGGACAAATTCGAATTCACTGTCTGCCATTGACCTACATCAGATACTTAAAAAAGGTGACATCATACACTCAGTATTAAGTCCCTTGTTGATCATCATATGACCTGACAATAAATAGGTTTGATACAAGGTGGGGATATAAGTAAAACAAGGCTCACCATCTTCATCGTCGTCATCGTCATCAGATGACTCTTTTTTAGCAGGTTTGGCCTTGGCAGCTGGTTTGGCAGCAGGAGCAGCCTTTTTGGGTGGTGGGGCCTCTTCTTCTGAATCGTCGTCATCATCAGAGGACTCTTTTGCTGGTTGGGCCTTCACTGGGGCCTTGGCTGCTTTCTTGGGTGGTGGGGCCTCCTCTTCTGATTCATCATCTGAAGACAGTATACAAATAAAATTAACCTCATTTCAACATAGTAACAGGATTCCAATGTGGGGAAGCAAAACACAGCTAAGACTGTAACAGCGATTGAGGATAGAACCGGCAGACGATAAAACACACCGGTACCGAAGACATAGCGCTGCAGTTACTTTTCCTCCGTACATAACACACAAGAGTACTGCACAACTTCAAGTATGCCAAGAAATGGAGGGTGTGTAATATTCACTATTATGCAAGTTGGAATTATTTCATCCACCCTGACTACAAATAGCAGCACTGCCATTTTGCAGGTCCTACCATCATCATCGTCATCATCATCTGACTCCTCTGCCTTAGCTGGGGCCGCCTTGGCTGGTGTTGCTTTTGCAGGGGTCTTCTTTGGTGGTGGGGCCTCCTCTTCGGACTCCTCCTCTGTAGGTTGATTGACAAACCATGAGACTTAATGCACAGTTATATACTGTGGTGTATGCACAATTTCTATGTCTAAACTCAGCCTGTTGACGCATACAGAGCACTGTCCAACTATAATACAGCGCTAGTAGCTTTTCTATTTTTCAGTTTAAATCTGTGTGTCATAAAGATCGCAGAAGGTAACAAGAGTTTAAATTTGTTATTCTTAACTAAAAGTTGTTAAAACACAAAAAAGTGCAATGTCAGACCACTACCTCTTACATTTAACAAGGTCAGGATCAGAGCACTGCCATGTCTCATTTGATGCACTTAAAACTCCCACCAAAACATCTTGAACCCCTCCACCACCCCAATTTCATACTTTGTGTCTCAGAAGCCATGTGGTAACTTGATTTTTCAGCAGTCGTCAGTATCAGGACTTCCCACAAGTACAGTAATGGAAATACCTTTCCACTAAAGTTCATGATATGAAACCAATCAACCAATTGTCAAACACATGACTTGTGGAAATTCCCACTGGTGGAGTGGCTACAACCCATTTCCACTGTGTGATTTTTTTTTGTATCTCTTGAATTCAGTCAATTTTAAGTTCATTACTTACCAGAATCATCGTCATCATCGTCATCTGAACTTTCTGCTTTTTTGGCAGCAGTTCCATTTTTAACAACTGGGGTGGCTTTAGCTGGTGTGGCTTTCTTCACCACTTTAGGTGGAGGAGTCTGAAATTTTTAAAAATTAAAAAATTACTTCAAAAAATTCAAATCTACAGATATACATTGAGGATCTAGGGGACCATTTATGTACCTCCTCCTCTTCATCACTGCTGTCCTCTTCACTGGATTCCTCCTCCACTTCTTTTGGAGGTGGAGGGGCCTTTTTCTTCTGAGTTGCTTGTTTATTGGCTGCCTGAAAAGTAATATAACAAAAGAAAATCAATTTTTTTGCAGTTTACTTTAACTTCTCAAGGCAGAAGGTCCGCTACGTAATAAAATCTTTCATGAGGGCAGAGCTGCAATACCCCAGGTGTCCTGGAAGTTACGGTTTGCTGACACGACAACATGTGGTGTAACTACTAATTTAAAACATTATGACACACGTTTGAGCCGAAACCACTGGTTTCAACAATTGAGCATTTACGTTTAATGGGTAAAGACGAACCACGTTTAGCTACAAACATTTTCAAGGACGGTGAGGTCTATTCTCCGTTTTGTGTTTTCACCTCGTGTGTCACTGAGAGCAGGCGCAAAACCCACGTGGAGCTCAGGAGGTCGGGCTGCTAGCATGTGGGCTAATTAACCATTTGGAGTCCAGCAACTATGCTCGTGGATTTGACAAAGAAAGACGGTAGCTCGAAAGGACGCGATAACGAGCGAATTTGTTTTTTCCCCAAATCAGCTTTAAAGAGCCAGGCCATTCATTACGCCGCAAGTTAGCGTAACGCTAAATGAAAGACGCTGCTTCTCTCCCGTCTGTTCACTACCGTGCTAATGCTAGCGAGTCAACCAGCTAAACGCTGGCCAGCATGCTGCGTAATACTATCGACTAACGTAATTATTTAAAGTTAAACGTCGTCTAAAGTCTTCAGACCCGTGTAACATCATGCCATTTAATTCATCTTCATCTAGCGCAAACTCCATGTTTTAATCGCGAACGCGCACGAATGCCATCTTGAGTAGCTAGTTAGCAGACCAGGCCTGAAAACCAACAGCAACGAACAAACATGGCTGATCTAAACCGAAAACGACAAACTAGTGGGCAATCGAAACACGCTTGTTCGTGCAATTCAGTGAGCACAGAAAAGACTTTATGCATAAATCAAAACCATATAGTAGCGGACTGTGAGCAGACATTTTGTTAAGGAGTCGGGTTCCGTTCTCATGCACACAAAACGCAGAAACGCAGGTTAAGGCCTCACAAAAACACAGCTTCCTATGCATTACAACCGCACACATTAAATAGTTACATGAACACGGTGTGGTCTTACCTTCGCTAACTTCACCATGGTGCTGTTGTGTGTTTCAAAGAAACACGAGGAACTGGACGTTAAGAAACAAGTAATGAAATAGCTAACGCATGCACGTGGCTCAACCTACTCAGTTGGACAGGAAAGACAGACGGGACGAAGACGAGCTCGTTACTTTCCTGCTCTGCGCGTTCACGCTGGCCCGCCCACATGACTATATTAACCAATCACAACTCGAAGCATTTGCATCGTGCCTGCGCCTCGCCTCCGTAGCGAGCGGCGTGGAATTAGTTACTACACAGAAATAAGTCATTTTTTGTAAACTATACAAACGAATAATTGTACTGTAACAATCGTTTAAAAAGCGTTGTGGCGAAAGGCAGGCAGGTCTATATGACCAGCTACACGCTGAAATAAATAATTCACATAGTCATGATTTAATGTTGAGATTAAAAAAAAGAAAAAAGAAATTAACCTGAATTTCATACATTTGTTTGACCAAGTAACGCATGTTGTAGACATGCGTTGTAAACAGTACAATGTGTCTTTATGTCCATGCCGGAGGAACATGGAGGGAGGGGTACAGCTGTTTATACAAACCACGTGTTTTGAGCCAGTTGCCACAAACCATCAGCTTACACGAGGCCGGTAAGCATGGCTTGATTAACACGATAAAAGACGGATGAAAGTTGAGTACATATGGCTTTTTCTTTGGCTTAACCAAAATACAATATATGGGAAGTGATCTATCTATCTATCTATCTATCTATCTATCTATCTATCTATCTATCTATCT
>JAPQRN010000019.1:9787458-9800671 GCA_037367275.1 Coranthus polyacanthus | reverse complement strand
TATCTATCTATCTATCTATCTATCTATCTATCTATCTATCTATCTGTCTGTCTGTCTGTCTGTCTGTCTGTCTGTCTATCTATCTGTTTGTCTAGCTGTCTGTGTGTCTGTATATACTGTATGTCATCCAAGAGTCAGCCTCTTGATTCCCAGGGGAACAGCACATTTGAGTAATTAACCCACAACACCACAAAGAGGCAGCATTGCATTTTATATCCCTTACTTATGCATTTCGCAGCACAGTGGCAGCAGCATTGTTTTGTTTTTTTTTCCTCCATTTTTTGGGGTCTCACCGCCACTACCCACAATGCTATTACTCATTATTTTTTTTAGCCTTTGTTCACACTTATCCGTTACATAAAAGGCTTGTAAGGTGTTAGTTTTATTCTCCTTTCCGTGTTCATTGTCCCTCGTCGGTTGCTCTTTCCGTGTCTTCCTTTTGATCACTATTAAACACTCCTGACTATTGAAAATACAGCGTCCAGTTTGTCTTTCGTTTGGTTGCGCTTGAGCTAAAGGGAGAAATGAATAAAATATGCCAGTAGGTTGGAGGACTTTTGGGAGAAGATTAG
Organism: Coranthus polyacanthus; assembly: GCA_037367275.1. Classification (NCBI taxonomy): domain Eukaryota; kingdom Metazoa; phylum Chordata; class Actinopteri; order Kurtiformes; family Apogonidae; genus Coranthus; species Coranthus polyacanthus. The sequence goes on along the minus strand of JAPQRN010000019.1, from coordinate 9,800,099 downwards.
GTTTGGACTTTTAGATTGTAATTACAAGGTTTCATACATCATTTTTCATCGTTGCATCCTGGACTTTGTAAAGAAAAGACTAAATGGCAACCCTGCCATAAATATCACGGGACACAGTAACTGATTTAGTTTTTTGGGGTACATTTTAGAAACTCCTCTCCTTTCTTTCAGTTGGTTTAACTTGAGAGGTGTTTATCCATATTTGACAGGAGTCAGGATTCCACTGTGTTTGTTCTCCTTTTAACAGACGTTGTGGAGAATGTTCTTGGAAGCTGGATAACAATTATGTGCGATGCATTGTCTTTTGTGTTTTTTTGGGGTAAACGCTGCAGGTGTCTGGATCACTGCAAGCACAGTTCAGCAAAAAAAAAAAAACACGGAATATTTTTGTTTTTCACATTCACTGAAACAGACTTGCTATTTTGATCCAGTGAAGTGTCATTTATCATTAATTACATCATTAAGGAAATCGTTTGGATGAAGCTTTACTCCTGTAATATTAGAAAGATTTTGCTCTGTGTTCTTTAACACAACGGGGGAATTATCACTTGAGTTGCTCAACCATTTAGAGATGTAACATTTTCCATAGACTCCTTATTTATATTGTCCATTGAGTGTGTGCAACAAGTGGCTTCACTTCTTCCATCTCAATCAGTTTATGTTGCCCTCTAGTGTCAGAGTATATTATTGCAAGTAATTGATAAAAAAAAAAAAACACTTCTCTTGCAATATCAATTTGCTTAAATTTCATAAGCATTTTCTAATGATAAGTGTAGTGTAGTTAGTGGGTCTTGTAACTCTACCATAGTGTTAATATCACAATCTTTGAACAACAGGTGACAATATAACTTATACTTGCCAATAAAAATCCATAAAAGTAAAAGGTAGTCATATTAAATGAGATAAGAGCCCATCCATTCTGTCCAATGGCCGCTCTAAACTCTTAATATAGTAATTATACCATGACACTGTGGAACAACCTCCCTCCATTAGTTCATCTTGCTAATTCATTATCACATTTCCCTCATAAACACATTTTATAGACTTGTCTTTATATGTTTCCATCTTATACTCTTGAGTTGCTTGTTTTTTTTTTCTGTAAACAACTGACATTTTTATGTTCTTGCATATTTCACTATTTTATGCATTTTACTTTGGAAACTTTGCTCTTAGATGCTTTGGAGTGCCATATATAGTAGGTAATAATATTTTACTGCCGTTATCATAAAACTTGAAAAGGCTCGATAGGTTGTACAAGCCTCGGGTGGTTGTTTACTCCTGGCAGATTTCTTCCAACAAAACTGAGAAAGTACTGTTTCAAGAATCTCAGGACAAAAAAAAAAAGAGACCATAATGAGAGTCAACGTGAGAAGGCAGCTTTCCTCTAAACTCATGAAAAGATACCAGTTTTTTTTTCTACCTGGAAACCAGACAGTGCTAAAGTATGAGAGTGAATCATCGTCACAGACACATAAAACTCTGAGAAGATACATGTAAGTGCACATGGAATGTTGTTTTTATCATTTTTGAAAACATTTACAACTATTTGAGACAAAAGAAAAAAGTTACAAACAGAATTGACCTGCAGTTTGCATCCATTTTCAAAATGTTACATAAATAAAACTCATATTTATAAATATCTCTTTTTATAAACATATAAATAGTTTTTTAAACATAAATACATTTATGCAGGGGAAGATGAAGTACATGAATGTACAGCAGCAGCAGCAGCAACAATATACAGCTTTGCGGTTTGTAGTTTTTACACCATTGTCCGCCATCTTGTAGAATGCATCTTTGTTTGTATCTGTTGACCATTTGTATGGTATACATATATGTATATATGTATATACTGTATACCTGCATATTTATTATATATATATATTTATATGAGGGTTTTGTAGCATTGTCATCTCAGTCTTTGTTTATGCTGGTCGTGGTGACTTTCGTACCGAAAATCTGTCACATGGTGAGTTTTTCTTTTTTTCCCCCTCAGGTGAGAACAAACTGAACCTTTGTTGTCCAAACCCATCGTCCAGAAATCTAGACAAAGAGAGCACATGAGGAAAGTTAGACTGAGCTTTCAGACACAACTTAATTCACACACATTTATTTATTTGGTCATTAAGACTTATCAATCATCAGCAAAGTCCTTCAGCCTATCCTTCTCCTGTGTTTCTGAAAATCATGTTTTATGTTTTCTGCTTAGTTAAACCTTTGCACTGACTCTGCACTAAACTATTAACTCTATCACTTCCAAAGTACACGTCTAACATTGACTTAGGATACTGCACCCCATGGGAAGAAAAAGGTGTTTCAGTGATGAAAAACACACTCACTCCCCGAGTTAGTCACCAAAATCACACCCCCCCATCAGGATTTCACAGTTTGCCACAACCACATACAGGCCTCAAGCCTCAGGACTAATTGTGCGTCACCTAGCTTCCTCAGTACTTCATTCATTACCACAGCCCCCTTGTTGTTTTTGTTAAAATCACTTTGCTAAAGGGAATTGCTTTCCCAGAAAGATCTCTGCCACCACAGGGGGCTGTTTTTGCGTGTGTCTGTCTGCATCTGCATTTCCTTCCGCCATCACCCTCTTTTTTTCTTTAATCTGATATATCCTGCTTGTTCTTGGAAGAAGCAGATGGGACCATTCATGGTGACATGCCTACGCCACTTACATATTAAGTGGAATGTTTCCCATACAGTTCACATCAGTTTAAGTGGCCTTTCCTGCTAGGGGGTTCTTGTCAGAGGATGATTTTTAAAGTACTAGTCTGACTATCACATTAGTCTGAGATAACATGTTCTTTGGGACTGTAGCTAAACGTCCTCTTATGTATCAACATTTCTGATAATGAGGAGTGAGGACAGTGACATATTGTCAAATTTAATGTGCTTAAGGCAATTTATTACATTAAGCTGACCTTATCACATGCAACCATGTATTGTCACTCATCTACACTTTATATTTTGCTTCTGCTAAGTCTTGATTTTTATTCTATCCTGGCTCAACATTTAATGCAAAGTATCCTGAGACGACCATCAAGAAAACTGTTTTCTATATTTGTTCTTTGTTTCAGTTTTGCTTTCTTTTTCTTTCCATCCTTCCCACCCTTCCTCTCTCCCACTTCCTTCATTCCTTCTACCCATAAAGAACCTATGATGAAACGGAACACAGCTTCACAAATCTTCTCGTTTTTTGTGTTTTGTTCTCCCGTCGTGCTTCTCCATAACATGTCACTACAGAATTTGTTTCCAACCTTCATGTTCCCTTTTCTTTTGTCCTTTTATCATAATCTAACCTTCGTGAATCCCCTACTTTACTCTAAGTTAATACAGTTTAGCCCCTACCTGTCCCGACTGTCTTCTGATGCTGTGTGCTTATAGTGGACACATGAGAATCTCTGATATCGAAGACCACTCACCATCACAGCGCTGATCCAAATCCTAGCATCCCATGCCACTGATGGTCCCTATTCTGTCCATCTTGTGACCGAAGCAGCCACTCCGCGACGTGGAACCCGCTTTCTTGCTTCCCGGTTTGTGTCTCCTCGGTGCGGGCTGGTCGTTAAGGAGACGAGCCCACATCCCTCTGGCGCGGGTGTCCATGCGTAAATCTCGCAGTAACCGTATCCGAGAGCGCACAGCGTCTAGTCGCCTCTCCCTCTCCTCCGACTCCAGAAACTCCGCCAGCTCCTCGCCCAGCAAACTTCTAAGAGACTGAAAGAAATATTGAGAAAAAAAAATTAATTGACGCTTCTGTTTTTACAAGAGCGCATCAGCAAAAACAGATGCGTTTAGTAGAGACTCTTATCACAATGCAGGTTTGCTGTCTGAGCATCTGTTAGCACAAGATGAAAACAACTTTAACTTGGTGTATAACTGGGTATTTTCAAAAACCCTGTGCCTTGCGCCAGAAGAAAAAAATATTAGCTCTTAAATATTATTTTACGCACGGCGGTGGGGAGACTGGGATGGCCAAAATCTAGTGAAGTGATTCACAAGATTCTGTAGTTATTTATTTCAAACATCAAAGGAAACACTTCTTTACATTTAGTCTCTCGTGAGGTTTCTGTAGGTCAATTTACATTTTCACCATGCGACAATTCAGACCTCGCTCTAAGGGAAGAAGGATACGGCAGGTGTTTGTAGTCCGCTCCTCTGGTAGAACTCAGACGGTGGCATCAATTTGCAGCCATCCCGAATTACGGTAAGTAAGGAAGTCTTACTCTCATTCTGTGACGTTGTCCCTTAAAAGACTAGATTCAAATAATGAAAATTATATGCGTAATTCGCGCGTAATCGTACTTTTACGCACTGAATTATTCAAATTTTGGAAACTTCATTAGGAAACAATTGGCCAGTGCTTTTATGTTTAAGCTCTATACAGTCTTTTCTCGTGACACATAAACTTGTTTAGTGTTGTTTTCCCTTTTTTTTTTTCTTTAGAGCGATTATCAGATAACTTCATTGAGCGAATACAGAAGGTGACAGAGAAAAAATAAGATTTAGAGTCGAGGAGTTGGGAAAAGTTTTGCTTTCACGTAATTGCTAAGCAGAAGTCATCGCGTAATATGATGTGTAAAACAACAGTCTAGGCCACAGAACAGCTGTTCACTCCTAAAAAAAAAACTACAGCTAATAGGACGAAGCAAATATCCGTTCTGAGAAAAGGGTATACTGTAAGTGAGTCCTTCTTACCTTCTGCTGCGCTTGAGATAAAGGTTTTGCCCCAATCCTTACTGAAAGCAGGGTGACCATAAGTCCACAAGCTACCAAGTACGACAAGTTCATTTTGACAAGTCTTGTATTCTTAAGGGATTCCTATGCGCTGAAGTTCAGAAAGAGGGACGGCAGTAGCAGCCAATCAGCTGTTAAACATAAGAGGCTTCAGTCCGTCCTTTACTCCAAAGCTCCCAAAGTGCTCCTCTAACTCAGTGTATTAGTCCTCACCGCTTTATAGCCAGCCCATGGTGATGTCATGACAACCTGCGTAATGGTCTGCCTCCTTCCTCGCCAGCTCCCTGTTCTCCCTACCTGCCTCTGAGCACGTCATGTCAGGGATTAATTGAATGATACAAGCTCCGGTCATTGGGGTTTTGGAGGAAATGAGATAGGCTATGAGCTATCAAAATGCGTGTTTTTTTTTTTTTTTACTTTAGACCTCTGGCTGAGATGCATCAGCTGAAACTGAAGGTGGTTTCAAAGGGTGTGTGTTAAGAGCTGAAGAGCGACCTTGGCAGAGAAATGACTTCAAAGATGCCAGCTGCCTGCTCTGCGAAACATCTTAGCAGATCCTTTAGTATTCTACCGCGCCAGTGTGAATAATATTATTAAGCTATACATTTATATAATCTAAATCATATTTTACGTGAATATTCAAATTCTGTCGGTGAAATCCAAGACAAGAGATTATTCTCAATGCAATTCAAGGAATTCTCCGGAACTTAAGAGACATTTTCTTAATCTGAACATTTTCTTGACACATCTTGGGAAGACATTAAGATATCATTATTTCACTGCAGTCCTATTGTCATCTATTAGCGCAGAATTAAATCGACAGTGAATGAAGATGAATGAATGTACGTGTCAGTCTAGACAGCCTGCTGTCCATACACAAAAAGAAAGCTGACAGATAATTCTTTTGATACATATCCATTAACGTTATGGCTCAATACAGAACATTTCTCACTTTCAGAAACTTGGTGACAAGGTTCAGCCAGAATCCAAACAAAGGTATGGCTCTCAAAAATGTTCTTTAAAAACGGTTTACATAACCATGGATGTTGCAGTTTAAATCAATTTTTAACCTGGCCATAATATTGAATATTTTTATACAAAAACCATCAGAGAAAGATTCTGTATTGTAGTGGAGCAGACCTACCTTTTGGCTAAAATGGGCTTTTAAATGTCTGTTTAAAAAAAAAAAAAAAAAACAGGAATCAAAGAAGGGACACAGAGGTTTATGACAAATCTGATTCTGCTCGTGAGTGTTTCCATTTAAATATTCCATGAAAACACAGAGAGGTCCAGTGAATGAACAATTTCAATAACACTGTAACACTACTGTTCTAATGTAGTAGATTACATGCATTTGACCTTATTATTTATAGTGTCTATATCTGTATTTATCATATGTAGAGTATACAGTAGATGTATGTCAATGTAATGTGTGACTGATCAAATCATAATTACATTGTTGAGCATTTTTAAAAGCGTTGCCCAGAGCAGGAATGTTCCTCGACACATTCTATATTAAAATGTGTTTATTCAATCACCATACGGTATGACCCCAGAGGCTTTTTTTCCATAAAAATACATATGTATTCTGAGATGAATGTACGGTCAGAATAATAATCAAGAACTAGTTCAAAACAGATACTTCTTGCAGTGTGGAATAACCCAGGGTCCTACAGAGTGGAGCTGTGTTCAGGCAGCAGTGTCTGTTTCGGAACACAGAGTGGCAGTATTTGCTGTGCCGAAAAGTGAATGCTCTTCAAAGCCCCATGTTTATCGGATCAATAACACCCAGTAAGAATTCATATCACTGCATGAATATATAAAATAACTATGAGTTTGTGCAGAGCAAATGTTCTGTGTGATGTATCACGTCAGCCTTATATTTGTGTCATCTGTATTTGTCCTCATATCTATATTTTGGTTGTGAATTCTGTATTAGATTTGATGTTTGGATGATAGACAGCAGTGTCATCACAGCTGTCGCTGAGGCCATTATACAATATTATGTTAGTGTTCAACTGCATAAACTGCTCTCTTTTTTTTTGGCGGTTGTCCCGGAGCTTTTCTGATGAGGTTTCTGGTGAGTTCCTAATACAAAACCTTTAAATATTCAATGTATCCTGAAAATCTTAAATGTTGCAAAGAATTTGAACAGTACTTGACATTGAGAACAAAACTTATTTTTTTACTTTATTTTTACTTTATTTTTTTCCTGCAGCGATTCTTAAGAATGAACCTCAATTATTTTACATTAGTAGCCAATGTCTTATATTTACTAGGTTATACTAATAAGCCTGAATTACATTTTGAAAAATGCATTCCATCCACTGTTTGAGTTGTCACGAGCCAAAAACCGTGTCTTTAAGAAAATCTGTTCTGTTCTTCCATTTTTTGGTTTGGGCGACATTTGTGGTTTTCCGCTCAGGTTTTCTTCTCTGCATTTCTAAGATATCTCTTCTGAATAAATGTGTGAGTTCCTCTATGTAATTCTTTGATTCAGTTTGAGTTTTAGTGGCTCACACCAATTTCTTTGTCTGCCCAGCCATGGTGATTATCATTCCTCATACCAGCTACCCAGCACTTCCATTAATCCCTGCATACCCAGAAAAAATAGAAGAATTGCTGGGCAGAATTTTCCCAGGAAAAAGCAACCAGACACTACAGCGACAGACTCAAAGTCTCTCATGAAATGGGAAGAGCATTGTGTTATATCAATCACCTACAGAGTGTTGCAAACCAGCCGTTCACTGATATGAAAATGTTGCAGTTGCAGAGTATTGCCATAAATTGTTGCGTAAGAAAAATTAAACCACTGAAATCGTATGCATGTGTGATTGTTCAATAAGGTGTATAAGAACGATAGAGTTCACTGTAAGAGAAAAAGTCAAACAGCTGATTAGGGGTGAGTTTATTAATTCAGGCAATGTTTACTGAGCATGCATATTCTTCTCCCCCTTACCTTTGGCCTCTTTAACTTAACATAGTGGCCCATTTTCCTACATTTACCCAGCTGAGTGCCTTGCTCAAGGTGGCTGATGAACATCTTCTGCTGATTTTCACAGTGATTCGGTTTCCAACCAGTGACCCACTGGTTGGCTAAACGCTATGGTACTGTATCTGCTAATCCTGAGTTTGCATTAAAAATATTTATGGCTATTATTTTCTGCCAAAAACTGCAATCACACTAAACCTGCCTGGACAAAGTGGATTGAACATGAACAGCATGAATAGTGGTAATGATCCAAACGTATTAATGGTCAGCCAGGCCACGCTAAAGATAGTGAGAGGCAATGCTACAAAGAATGTGATAATTTGATGAAACTTTTTCTCATGCCATATGTGGTCAGTCAATAAAACTTTCTTTTAGAGTTGAGCGGTTAATGAGGTGTAAGTATGCCTGCCTCTACAACCTTTTGTGTTGTGCTTCTCAAGACTAAACAAAAATCCACATGCCCACAAATTGTACTTTGGTATATAATAGTTATTTGGTATATGAATAAGGAGAAAAATGTCAAACATCTACATTTTCTTCACTCACTGAAGTCATGTCCATTTCTGTGCAGTGACACACTCTGGTGTGACACCACAATGGCAGTAGTTTCATTCATGTGTTGTTATATAGGCACAACGTTTCTGCAGTTTGCACTAAAAGTGATTAGAGGAACTGAACTTTTGACATTTGCAATGCAAATTTACATGACATTGGAGAGTGTGTTGCTGTTTTATACAAAAAAAAAAAGTGTATGTCAGTCAGTATACACCCTGGACAGGTCGCCGGTTCATCACAGACATATAGAGACAGACAACCATTCAGGCTCACATTCACACCTATGGGCAATTTAAAGTGAGCAGTTAACCTATTAAATTAACCAATTAAATCTTTGTAGGTTTAAGAAAGTTACTAATGCGAGTGTATTTTCTAATTTTTACGTTGAGCAGGGAAAGTTGGATGCAAATCGCCATAAAAAATCCTGATATGATCAAGAGCAAGTTTCCAAATCAGTTTCCAGACCTGGGTTTACACTGTCATCAAGATTTTTTCCAAAAATGACTGACTCTTGCTCTTTTGCAGCTTTTTGTGGCAGTGGGGTGCCGCAGCGCTAGTATTCACCAGGAGAGTTGCTTTTGTTTCCCATACTTAAGAGGAGAGGAAGTGTCACTGAGTCCTTTCTAATAACTAATAGTGGGTTTGCCCCTTCCAGCAACTGCGACTGGAAAATCCCTCTTACAAATGTACCTGCAGTGAGAAGGAATTGAGGATGCTGGGTCTCAGCTGCTAAACTCTGGTGACCTTGTGTCCACGATGACTTTTCTGGGTTTTACAGAACATTTTTATCTGTTTGCTAATTCCTTTATTTTGAATTTTAACAAGCGAGTGACACATTCTTCCTTAATGCCGCAAGCGTTGTGTCACAAGTTTGTCTTGTTTTGTATAGTTACACAATTTTCCCGATGACATCACACACGTTACCGAGAGCACCTATTTTGTTCTGTCTTTTTGTCCCCCCCCCACTTTCTCGCTCTGCTTTTGCCACAAATTCTTATGCGCTTAATTTTCAATAAATCTTTTAGCTTTTATGTGGCCAAAACGAAGAAGAAAAATGAAACAACTTCACTGGTTTGCATCAGGAAGCTATACAAACCAGTGGAGTTGGGCCATGTGTTGCAGTCGCTTTTGCAGTGAGTGTCTATGAGAGGGTTGAGTGTCTTGGTTCCTCCTCTGGGGTTTGTGTAAGACAAACTACAAGGCTGTTATGGTCCTATAAATAACGGGTTTATTGCATGTGGAATTTTAATGCATTATACACACGTTCTCTGAAGGATTACACATGTGCCAACAACAGACTTGCCCTAAATGGCAAGGGTGCAATGGCCGGATGCAGTAATGCCTCAGTATATGTGTGTGTATATACATATATATATATATATGTATATACACACACATATATATGGAATTTACTTTACCTTTTTGATATTGAGTGGATGTTTTGTGGCACTGTTGAGTGATAGATAACCAAATGGACGCATGGTTTTTAACAGAAAGCGACATGTTACCTTACGTTCACTTCATAGACTTTTGCCGACGTTTGAAGTTATAGTAAATACACATCATATTACCTTTCCAAATAGCTGGTTATTATATGTCACGGACTGTCACAGGCAGGTGAAACAGCCGGTTTTCCAGAGAATGTAAAAATCCCTCTGAAATATTGTTCCGCGCTGGTCATGCATGAAGCCAAACACAAAGGAAGATGAAGCCACAAGTGAAATATGGTTATATGAACAATAGAGTTTTATTGGCTGTTCCAAAACATGCACTTGTGTTTTCCTTTATTGTAATTCCATAACCCAAATATACTTGCAACTTTTCAGCAGACATTGAGATGACTAAAAAATGGAAACAATTCACTCATGTACAAGAACTGTTCAGAATGTCTGTGAAATTTTAATGCCGCATGACACTGTCATCATCAAAAAGAAACGGTCAGTCATTGCCCTTTAAAGCCACCATCAAATTCCAGGCATGCCAAAAAAAGATCTAAAAAGGTTAAGTGAGTAATTGTTTTCAGTACTGCCGAGGAGTTTAATTTAGAAAAAGCTCAATTTAGAAAAGCATTAAAGAACATATGTAAAAAGTATACAGTCCTAAAGTGAGTAATAATTAAGTGAATCTAAATAAAGTGAATAATACAAATACCTTTTCAAGTTCATTTATTTCAGTGTTCACAGTGTTGCCACACATACTTAGTGGCAGAAATGCTTTTTCTAACTCACTCTGACACTGGTGTGTCACTTGTGTTTTTTAAACCATGTGGAAAAATGTGTTTTTGGGGTTTGGGTGGCATAAGCTGTGACAAAACCACATGGAAACAGGACATTTCATCGCAGATACATAATCTTAGATCAAGGTTCCAAATAAATTTACCGTCATTTGCTTGACTGAAGTGTCCTTTGGCTCAACAGCCACTGCATACAAACAGTGTAATGCACCATTTCCCTTCACAAATTTGGTATATTAAGACACAGCAGTGTAATGCAATTACACGACTAAAGATGGAAAAAAAAAGTATTTTACTCTGTGTGATGAATTATTTATAACTGATTCTTGTCTGAGGACAAACTGGATGTAGGGATGACATAAGCCGACATCAGATGGACTTCAAATCCAGAGTTGCAGACACTTCATGAGAGGTCACTATTTCACTCTACTTACAAAACAACTAGGAATGTGTGTCAGGATGACCACAAACAAAATTTAAAGGCTTGGTAGACTGTTTTAGGCATCTAATTGATGTTTATAACCAGGAACCTCTTAAAATGAGTCAACATCACACTCTCCTACAGGGCAATTTACTGTTTTCATAGACTATTGCAATAATAATGAAAATACATGATATGATCCGCTATATTTGAATTAATGTTTAAATTAGCTGTGCATTTAGTCCATAATAACACATAAAAAAGCATTGCGTGTCATTTCAGGTACCGCTATGATGGCATAATGTAGGTCGCGTTTGAGTAAAACATCTATCTATACCTTTGACAGCCGATCCTAAACACTGCATAGTGTTTTAAAGGAGGATTTTACCGTTCTGGAAAGTTATCACAGTTTTCATTTCATTCTATCCTCCCTTTTGTAATTAAGGTAGAGAGTAAATTAATATACAGGAACTGAAAAACGTCATCCTCCCGTATAGCTTAGTAGTACTAGTACTAGTACTGGTCACTGGGCAAAAACTCCATAATTACCCTTTAGCTTATTGTAGTTCAAGTTGTCTGCGAGCAAACAAGACTTCTGCACCTACTACTTGGCTCTGATTTTGGGAAATTCCGCCCCATGACACATGAATTTGGCTACTCATAGGTGATTTTCAGAGAGGCACAAGGGTTAAATATGTGACTGACAGCTTTATAATTCCATCCTTAATTCCATCGATTACTTGTCTATATACTCTACGGCTCATGACAGAAACAACATGACAGTTCACGTAACCGTATTTTTGCTTCACTTTACTTTGGCGGCATGAAATGGTGTCATATTGTTTATCTACGTATCTATATTTAGTCGTTTGATTTGGACAGAGAGGAGTCAGCTGCAGGAAGGTGTGTATTTTCAAATTCTGGTGTTTTCCCCCTGTGGTCCCTGCAGCTTTAAGGACTAATGTTCAAAGCTTTAACTTAGTTTTATGCGCAAAAGTAACTTTCAAGTTGCTGAGCCACCTCAGCCACCTCAGCCACCTCCTATACATCAGTTTTAGACAGTGTAGTGCTTTTGGTGAAGAAAAGCATAATTTTTCATATTAAATGCAGTTCAAAAGGTCGTCTTTTGGGAAATCATTCTACAAGTGTAAAAAATGTCCTCTGTATGTCGTCGGTGTATGAGAATTTGTTCAGTGTATGCAGTGCGGTCATTTTCAAAGACACCTTTAAAAACCCCTCATTGGGAAAAGCGGGTTCTTTCATTCACTGAAAGATCTGAAAGGTCTGCATGTCACCATAACCTACACTGTCAGATGCTGCATTGCCAGATTCCCTTAGTAAAAAGAAATGTTGGAAATGTGCAAAGATGCTTTGGCTGTCTAGAAATGAGCTGCCATTGTGGCTTTGCCTTTCCTTGCACCCTGCATTTAGGAGTCTAGCTGTGATAGCCACTTACACACCAGACCAATTTCAAACCAGATGAACCATTTGACAAGTGGCATGGTGACTATATGAGTTCCAGCCCAAATCAGACAAACCAAGCTATTCTGGAGATGGGGTTTTCAAAATAACCATCACTCTTAAGTCCCATGTGCCTCCTATTTAGTGGGTGATCTCTGACGTCAAGTTAGGTAGACCTGCGCAAGGGCCACACAGATCTATAATGAGAAAGCAAAATGCAGAGCAAAATACAG
>JAPQRN010000019.1:9744838-9787358 GCA_037367275.1 Coranthus polyacanthus | reverse complement strand
TGTTAGTGTTAGTGAATACAACACATTCAAAGAGTTTAGAAGTCTGGATTTTACTCCCAAACTCATTTTGCCTCGAGTTTCATTTAATATGCATGGGTTTAATGTTGTATGATGTTACAGATGTAATGTTGTTTAATCTTGTTTATTCTATTTAATTGCATGATTACATGAATGAATGCTTCATATAGCTCGGTGGGACTGTGCACGCACAATGACAAGGCCAGGGTCTGGGATTCTTACTCATCACAGGAGACCTGTTGGCCTAAGACCTGAGAAAAAGTTTTTAGCCTGATGGCAGTAAGCTTTACAGTCAGGAGCTAATTCAATAAAGATCTTTTTTCACGCGGTACACTTCTACAGCTTAGCCTAAAATGAGAGATGATAGAAGACAGTAACCTAAGTGCTATGAAAGGGTGTCTGGCTCGCCACATTAAAGGCCGCTGTCAAGCAGTGTTAAGTACAGGTCTCATAAACTCCTGTCACACAGTATAAACTTGTTTTAAATGAGCTGCACAATAGCCTCTGAATGACCTCTCTCTATATATTATATATCGGAGGTCAAAAATCATTCCAGACAGAATGGTCTCGGTTCTACCACAGACATTATGTTATTTTATCTGACTAGCACATACTGAATGATTCAGTTTCTGCACCCAAATTAATTGTAACCATTATATAGACTAATAACCACAAACATGCCATCAACCAGCATGTGAGGTCATCTAGGATTACACTTAAAGATCATGGTCAGTCTGGGCAAACTGGGGTGCGGTTATGACCATGAGTGTCTCAATAACACAAGTAGGCGGAGCCTATTAAGTCCAAATGAAGTCACACTCAAAGCTCCATATTAAAGGGATGGGTTTCATTAAACAGGTAAACAAACTGTAGAAGTGCACCACTGCCTACTGTTAAGAGGAAACCAAGGTTAATATATGCAGTGTTGTGAAGGTGACTTTTCAAATGTAAAAGGTTACTAATTTCCCTGTAAGTAATGTAACGATTTACTTTTGATTTCTTTTCTAATAAATGTTTTAAACTGAGCAGTAAAGCTGACGTCCAGCTTTGCAAAGGTGCATTATTTAGTAATAAGCCAAAACAAAAACATGCAAAGCAACAGAATGAATGCATTGCACATACAAGCTTTAATTCCAAAATAATATTCTCAGGTACAAATTCACAAACATTTCGAGTATCTGATTTAATTACATATTTTTTGTTGCGCTAACTGTAATAGATTATTATTAATACATTTGTAATATCATTGCCTTTACATGTGCCAAGTTACTTCCGGACATGAATATACACAACAGCACACACTGCTCAACCCACTGTTGTGTTACACATTTAATGTGTTCCTGTGCATGAGTATTTGAGCAAGACAGTTTGTTTCTTTTTTTTTCTTGACAACACTATATGACTGAAAGACAAGTTTACAACTGAGTGTTGAAATCAGTTACCCAGATGAACCAGCAGCAGCAATCTGCTGGCAGCAAGTGCATTGGTAAGTAGTAAGTCCAACTACTTTGTTCCTTTGACGTCAGAATCGTTATTAAGTATTATTGAGCTGTTCTGAGATCCAGTGCTAAGGTTCTAGTTGTTTGAGTGTTTGCTTCAACTTTGGCATCAGGTTGGAAGTAGGATACATGGCCAGGGAGGGGCAGGGGACTGTCTCTGGCTGTTCAGACCTGACGCCTTAAACCAGGCTTTTACAGTAGGAAGGAGTGAAGCACACCGAGGTTTACCACCATGCTGGGATCACCAGTTTAATGGAGGCTCGCCCTAGCCCACATTCAAACCCTGCATCTCTTGGCTCCCTTCCGGCAGCTGGGGTATACCGGGGAGCGTTCCCATGGAAAAGCTGTTAAACTGGCCACGGTAGTGAGGATGAGGAACAAGTTTCCATCATGTTCTAGCTGGCTATTACGAGATTCACATACTGCACTGCCATATAGATATCTCTACTGTAAGATAGTCCCATTAATTGTGATGTAGTGGGCATTCAGAGGGTAACTGACATTTCTTTTTCCATTTGGTAGCTACAGGTGTTTGCATTGTCAGGTCCTTTTCTTCCTGATGTTTCAGCTGACCTATGAGGGGTCTGAGTGAGCTTGTTTTTACATCGCCTCCGTGTTGCTATGCAGACTGACTTTTCCATTGGCTGGGTTTTACCAGTCGTCCTTAAAGACAAGCCTGGTCCTGATTGTTCCGGATCGTACGGCGGAATCAAATTAGGGACTCGTAATGGCCATAAAGTCCATGTCTGAGGCATTATACTCAAGGGCGTGGGCCCACCTCACATTTCCCATCCGCATTTCCTTTCGTCCCCTTTTCGGAGCGAGATTGTCAGCTTTTTTTCATTACCAGTTAATCTGGAGGATTTGTAACTAAAACAACAAACAGATAAAAAAGTCACAAATCAATGGGAGAGAGTGATGTTCCACAAATCAACGGTATGTTCATAATTGGCCAACTCATACATCATGCTTGTTCTTCCATGAGTGGGCCCCATGCTTTAGAGTTGTTTATAAACTACAATAATGCCCTACATCTACATCTACCATCAAAGTACATGTCCTGTTCTGTTTTGTGTGAGTTTTTTTTTTTGTTTTTTTCTTAAGATGAGATTTGGAACCCAAGAACATTCAGTCGCTTCGAAGCTTACTCACCAACTGTTAAAAGACTCTGCATGTATTTTGTTCCCTTTTAATAACCAGAGGCACTTATATGATCTATGTGATGAAGTGGGAGCATTTTAAACAACCAAAATATGTAAGGAGTAACACCCATACATTTTTGATCGTGTGTTTGGTTACCTCATTTACCCTTTCCCGTGGACATGTAAATGATGAATTATTGTTTATTGTTGCATATTAACTATTAAAAAGAGCCAATAATTACTTCCAGACTACTTGTTTTCTGTGCAGGACCCTTAGGCTTTGAAATTATACTGTGGCTTTTTGCTGGCACAGTGATATCAGTTATATACCGATCTAGTGTTTCTAAAAGTGTATCCCATTCGTCTGTGCTTTGCTTTTGATGTGTAAAATCAACACTGTGATGATTACCTTGTCGCTCAACACTTGTCAATCAGGTGTAGCGTCTGACATATTCTGACTTGCAGAATTCTCCTGGAAATAATCTCTGTTTATGTTGCTATAGCTGAGTCAGAATGTCTGCTCTGATTGCCCAGTTTGCCTGTCTTCCTACAAACTACCACTTGGCACTTGATGCTGCAATGAAATATTCGTTCTTCCAGATCTTTGAAGCTTGCTCATTATTCATTAATGAAGATCCCAGTATAGCAGGCTATTTAAATCATTTCATAAGTCAGTCAGTCATTTATCAGAAAATGACATTGTACATTCATAAATGATGGCTTTGTATCTGAAAATGTAGACGTTATACAAAGTCACGACAGCGAGAATGTCTCTTGCGATCTCTGAATAATGTTTTATTCTCCCACAGAATTTACATACAGTGAGAGTCAGGCAAGACCAAGCCTGCTATCATTATTTTATGTCAGTATGACCATTAGCCATGCCACGTTGGCATTGGCTGCACAGGTGTCATAAATGACTTAAAATGAACTAATTTGTGGTCTCTGAATGATAGTTTATTCCCCCACAAAATTTACATAAGTCTAATGCAAGACTAAGCCTGCTTTCATTATTTTATGTCAGGGTTACATCTAGCCATGACACATTGTAAAAGCATCTGTGTCATGAATAAGTCAAAACAAACTAACTTGTGGTCTCTAAATAATGTTTTATTCTCCCACAAAATTTACATGCAGTGAGAGTCAGGCAAGACCAAGCCTGCTATCAATATTTTATGTCAGTATGACCTTTAGCCATGCCACGTATTATAAAGACATGTGCATTGGCTGCACAGGTGTCATAAATAACTGAAAATGAACTAACTTGTGGTCTCTGAATAATAATTTATTCCTCCACAAAATTTACATAAGTCTAATGCAAGACTAAGCCTGCTTTTACTATTTTATGTCAGGGTTACATCTAGCCATGACACATTGTAAAAGCATCTGTGTCACGAATAAGTCAAAACAAACTAACTTGTGGTCTCTGAATTATGTTTTATTCTCCCACAAAATTTACATACAGCAAAGTGTGAGGCAAGACCAAGCCTGCTTTCATTATTTTACCTCAGTGTGACATTTACCCATAACACATATTACCAAAACATTGGGACTCATACACCAAAAAATTCTCAAGTGGAAATTCCTCGTTAAAAACCCACTCAGACAGTTCTCAGAAAGGCTTCATCAATGTTCCCTTATTTGGATTTGTTCAAAGTTAAGGACAATCTTTGCACACATTTGAGAACTAGCATATTTGTGCAAAATATGTTGTTGCATTTTCTTAAATTATGCAGTTGTATGATATCGTAGGATTTGTACAATAATATGTTTTATAATTTATAGCATCTTAAATAATTATTTTCATTTTACAAACCATTATTGTCTTTTTAACTAAAACACTATGCTAACACTGCAGAGAGTGACAAACGATGTTTGGGATGGTTTAGGTCACCAGGAGCTATCCTCGTGAAGCTTTGCAATATTTTTGAGCAAGCACTGTGGAGCCATACCAGACTTTCTAACCCTGTACATACATGCAGACTCTCTACCTTGGGCTTTTTACCCAGAGTATCACAGGCATCCATCTGCTACACTCTCCTACACTCAACATGTACTCTCCACCATCAAATGCAACACTGGCATGTTGGCAACGAAACTGCCCGGCAAATACAGCAGGCCTGAGACACCTGTATGGGAAAAGGGGTTGTCTAGGGCACAGAGCAGAAATTTAACAGGTGGGCTGAGCATTTTGAGAAACTGTTAAACAGATGAATCTGACAGAACTGTCCTGAGATTCAATCTAAAGACACAGATCTCAACAGTGACTGCAAGAGCTCAAGCAAGGAAGGCATCCAGAAGGTCATCGTACTGTTGAACAATGGCAAGGGCCTCAAAGCAGACGAAGACACTGCAGTAGAAATGCTTGAATGTTTTCTGTACTCACTGTAATGTAGTCTACCGAAATAAGGGTGAATATTTTGGCCACGCAGTGGCAGGATCGTCATTCTCCTTCTGTCCTCTATCTGTGCATTACTGTTTTGAAAGTCCCCCTCGCTATGTCAAAGAACAACAAACTTCGAGCTGCAACTACACCCTGAAAATGGCAAGTTTTGACAAAGACGCACCTTTTTTTGTGGCGTTTTCTTTTGTAGGGATTTAGTAATTTTAATATCACAGTATGCTCTATGGTCTCACAGCCCACAACACATGCAGGAGAAGACAACAGTACAAGTTGGTCTGCAAAGGAACAAAAAACCCCAGTCTCCCGAAGATTAAAGCAGCCAGTGAAGAACCAGTGAATCTATACAACAATCAAGCAGGTATGGACCGTCACATTCTGGGGCATGAACAAGGTGGCACCAATGGAGATGTCAAAGTGAGAACTGGTAAAGCCGGAACAGCTATCTCACGATTTAAGAAAATCTGGGGCTCTGTTGTTTAGCTCCTATGCCAAGACAAGATCAACAACACAAATCTCTGACAGAAGACTGATCAACAACCTGCTGAATAAGAAATAAAGAGGGGCAGTGGGGATGGAGTGGACATACACTCTGTAAACCAGCAATGAGCATCACCAGAGAGGCCCTTTCGTGGAATCCACAACGGAAATGGAAGAGAGGTTGGTCAAGAAACATCTACCGCAGACACCAAGGAGATGGATTACACCTGGAGCCAGCTGGAGAGACTAGCACAGGACAGGGAGCAGTGGTCGACCTTTGTCAGTGGCCAATCTCCCCAATGGGACTTTGGGCCTAAGTAAAGTAAGGATATTTATCTACTCCGTGAGTCACAATGTTTTTTTAGGACCGACCGTTCTATGTTTAATATGAAAATTTAAAAAACACTCCACTTAATAATTTAGAGCGAGTTAACATGTGGCTAGCAGTCATATCCAGAGTGATTGAGTGAGTGGTTTTAACATCTTGCTGAAAGGCATCCGGCCAACACATACGGCTGTTACTGTGATTGAACCCTTGTCCTTTACATGATGGGACGGTCACTGTAACCACTAGGCTACCCTGCCACCCTTAATAATCGTTAGGTTCTCCAAATAAGTAATATACTTGTGGAACGGAAGGAAAACCTTTCGGCAGACGTTAAGTGGAAGGTTGTAAAAGGAATACTTTTTCACTTTATAAGACCTAAAGCTGCCCTCACATCTGGGAGGAGATTTTTTTTCTAAATTATTCCCACAATTTGTCGCTGAACTGGCAGCAAGCATTGGAAGTAGATGTTTGTTTCCTAAAACAGTGCAGCACCAGACTCCCTCCGGTGTCAAGCACTGGAGTAGTCCTTTGACATGTAATTAGCCATGAAGCAGTTAGGTGACAATATTCCTCCTTTGTCATTTTGAGCTAATATTAGCTATCCTTACCTCACTGCAAAACTACGCATGCTACCTTTTACTGAGTAAATGTTAGCATACTGCTTGTCTGTGGGCATCCAATGGTTGTGTGTTCTGTCATGCAGAATCATATTGTAGGTAACATTCTGAACACACAACACAGCACAATACAACACACACAACGGAGTTCTTTATGGCTATAATATACTTCTTGTTCAAAGCCTTCAAGTCACTTATATCAAAAGTGACAAGATCTGGACATTGTTTAGTTTGGGCAGCGTACAGGCCTAACCACTTAACTTAACGTCCAAAACCTCTTCTGGAGAAAACCTGCTTCTGCCCCTGCAGCTAGAAATGTTGCAACTGTAATGTGAAAAGAAAAGTTGTAAAGAAATCAAAGTATTACTTTCCCAAAGGCCAAGGACAGCTGGGAAAGATTGGATATGTTTTAAACAACACACAAAAACACCTATTAGCATTGCCATGCCAATCATACATTCTTTTAAGCTTTATTCATGAATTTGGTGGAATCTACTTTCCTTCTTATCAGCATTACAAAAAGTTTTCAGATCTCAAAAGCCAACCTCTCTCAGCCCATTCTCAACACTGCCATCTGGTTGCAGATATGACTTCATAAAGGGCTGACAGGGCTCTGTGCTCTCCACTGAAAAGTGAAGTTTTAACCTAACATTTATCACAGTTGACATCAACATCAACACATCAACAATCTTGGAGGCGATTGTTTTTAAAGAGTTTTCACATGAAAAAGACAGAGGGAGAGAGAGAGAGAGAAAGAGAGAGAGAGAGAGAATTTGAATCAGAGAGAAAATCATTTGTAGTAACTAGTAATATAGAGATGATGACCAAGCAGGTATAGCCATTTTTTGTTTCCCACACACCGTGCACTACATACCTGTAACTGAACCACACATTGCCAAAATAAGTTTCTGTCATAGAGTGTTACCCTTAAGGTTTATAAAAGGCCTCTCCTTTGTGTTGAAAGTGAACAGTTAAGGTGATTGGCCACAATATGACACAATATATCCATCGAAGTTCTGACCAAGATCATAAGTTTGAATGTGCACTGCGTATATTTGTGTGGTCTGTCTAATACTATATGTTCTGACAAGCATTTTTTTTCTGTTTATATGGCAGCATGCCTTTTGTTTGCATTGCACTTTACAAGCTTAATATACCTCTCAAGTGTGTACATAGTGGTTTTGTAAAAGAATTGTCATGTCTGACTAGCTCTGATCTTGATGTATGCACACTGTTTACATGCAGGAGGCTGGAGCAGTGCAAAGCCCTGTGAGTCCTAAAGAGAGCCTGTGTGGCCACTCTAGTGAAGTGCTGTGTCAGCCAAGGTCTGCCAAACTACTCTTGGCAGTCGGCCATGTTTTTCGAGTGTTCCTGCTGCCTTTGCCATGTTGTCTCCTGCCCTACCGTGCTCTCCCTGAGGGAGATTCTCCTGCCACTCCTGTTCCTCCCCATTTCTCTCCTCTGCCTCTGACAGACAGACCTCGGGGTTGCACATGTCTGCACAAACACTCTTATGACACAGGTTATACTTATACAATACAAACAATAGTAAGGATTGTATTTTGCTGGAGTCAAATCTTAGTTGGCCAAAAGCTTCCATTTACAAATGATACACTGGTACAATGCCTGGCTTCACTTTAAAAACCTTGGATGAGTTATAAAAGAAGTCATTTATATTATTTACTGACAAGTTTACTGTGGGTCTTTGTTGCCATTGATAGTATGGCTGCATACCACAATACATAGAAATTCATTTGCTGTGTGCATTGCTGTCTTATTGTTTTGTGAACACCGCATTACTGCTGTGAATTTAGTTTTCCATTTTCACCACCCATTTTATGTAGAAGTCATCTGGTCAACTGCACTTACAGGAAACAGAAAAAAACCCAAAAAACAATCAAACCTTTTGATCTGCCTTTGATCTACTGAAACACTTGATGAGGAGAGTCTCCTCAGAGTGCTATCAGAGGTTATAGGAAACGCAGTTGGAAGCCCCAGCTCATCCTGTGTGATCTGTTTTAAGAGTCATCTGAGGTAGAGCATTTGTTCTGGGTGGGGATGTTGATTTGGACTAAATAAAGGGCTGGAAACCCAATAGTGGTGCCTTGAGTAGGAAGAAACACCCGAAAGGCGTCTCCCTGGTGCAATTTGGCACAAAATAAAAGGTTTGGTGTCACTAATAGTAAGATTATTAGGTTTGATAATGCATTTCTGGATAGCTTTGCATAAACATCATTCTGAAGAGTGCTGTAATAGAGGAAATTATCACTGCCAGACTGTGGATTGATATCAGTACATAGAGGTTGAAGGAGGTTGCTTCACAATTGCTTCTGGTGAATTGATGCATTGTATGATGCAGTGACTTGCCACAATATTTTCACTTACATCTTTTGGTGGACAGTTTAACAATCGGCTAACATAAACATGAACTGAACGTGAACATTTACATTGTGTTTAGTTTATTTAAATACGATACAACTTGAAAAAGGAGAAAAGACTGTTTAGGTGAAATTAGGAAACCTTAATTATTTCTAATTGAGATAGAGTAAAAATGGTGGATATCTAATTTTGGAAGACATTTTCTCATTTGTTTTTTTTTATGCAAAAGTGGAAATTTGATCACCATCACTTTCCACAAAAACAACATTAAACAAATTGAAAAAAGGATGGGGAGTTTGAGGGTAATGGTGGCATTTTTTGCAGCTGAGGAGTCGGAGAATGAGTCAACAAGTGCAATTAGACTACAGAGCATCAAAACAAACTTTCAGTTTTACCATCTGACACTGTTTAGTAGTTTGTGGTAGGGAGCTCAAAGATGCAGGAAAAATACCCACTCTCCAAATAATATCCAAGCAACTTTCCTCTCCTCTTTCCTCTTATACTCATTGCAGTTTGCTTTGTGGTCAGCCTTTGGGTTAAATTATCGTCAAACATATTTTTTTTCCCTTTGACAGGAGAGTACATGAGATGTGTTAAGCAGAGCTACCTGAGCTGTCAATCTGGCCTTTAGGCAAGCACTCAAGCACTCAGGGCCCCGCTGTTTTAAAGTGAGTCACTGAAATCTGGTTGTCTTTAATAAGGGTGACACCTCTTCCTGTTTGTGGATACACTCTTCTGTGTGTATATCCCGCAATTGGTAATTTTCCACACTTGTTTGGGTGAAACCGCACAGTACCAATTTTAGGAAGGGAAGAAAACCATCTCTAAGCTGTCAATTATGCTGTTAAAGACTATGATAGATGGTAGATACAGTTGTTGCACACAGATAATAGTCAGACACTATGTCTATGTGAACAAATGTACATGTATAATCACTTTTTTTATTTTCAAAATGAGTACCTGACTGTCGTGGTTGCAGGATAACACCCGGCACTGATTTCTATGTAGAGGATTTGGGGTCCGATTTTTGGTGGAAATCCTTACGTTTGCTCTTGAGTGCCTCAGTGCCTCTCTTCTGCTTCTTTACAGAAAAGGTGTACTATCATTAGCTTAGAAATGGAATCCACTAACGTCAACAAATGACCAGCTCCCAGCACAGCACAGACTCCAACACAAACTTATTGTAAGCACACGAGAATGTTACATATTGCACCTTTAATAATTAAAAATCAACAAATGATTATATCAGTTTAAACCATTTCATTTTAGATGGGTTAATAACTTATGCGATCATACTCTCAAATGCATAATGAGTGTGTTATTATTCCAGACAGGACAGGCTCCATGCCTGTTGCAAAATTTGGGTTTTTTGGCTTCAGTCTGGAGACCATGAGACAAGTGCTAACCTCAACTCTAGTCATCCAAAAGTCCCGTATACCTACCGTATGTGCAATGTTGCAGACGTGATATCACACTGTTTTTCTACAGTCTATAGCAGTGGTTTCCTTTTATATACTAAAGCAAAGCAGTTGCTATTTTCTTTGCAACTCCTTGTCACAGGTTTGCCTATGATTAACCAAGGGGTTCTGTTATGTCTCAGTTTGTCTCATTTAAATAAATGTTATTACAAAGGTTAAGAGTTGCATTTCAAAATAAATGACAAACATTATTAGTTTAAGAGATTTTTTTCTATCTTGTTGATCATCTTGCAACCTTTCAGATTTACTGTATCCAGTAAACTCTTGGAGTAACCCAACCCCAGACTAGGAGCCACTGCTCTGTAGATTTTACTTGAGAATACACTAAAGTATAAAGCTGCAGACATTGGCCAAGGTCAGCTATAGCTGTTAGTCTACTTCAAAATACTCATTTTTAATTCAAATGGGTCCTAAACCCTGGTGCGAGGCATATAGAGGGTATAATACATTTTATCAGGAATAAGTGACTATACATTTGTCTCGTTCAAGAGGCTATTTTCAGAGAGGAAATGTTGTGTGCTTCTGCAAATCAGCACGTAATCTTGGATTTACATGCCAGCCTGCATCACTTCACTTGACTCAGTGCCTGTCGCAAAGAAATCAAACTCTCTGGTCTCGCCCTTCTTGGTGAACCACAACCTTTAGGCAGGAAAACGGACAGCAGGAAAAAGCTCATCAAACTGCTCTAAACATCTTTGGAAACTGTTACTCAGACAATGATATTAGACTAATCCGGCTTCACAGGCATCCAGCACATAACCATACAGCTTACCAGACGGCTTCAGCATTCATTCTGCAAAGACATGGATGCATCAGGTTCAAATCATCTGCTGTGACACTAACCATTCTTGGCACTATGACTTCAGTGAAACTGGTGTGACTACTGCACAGTCTAACCACGAGGCTAGCTTGACTGGCATGAGCTTAATTGTTACCATATGTGTGTAATCACAAAACGTGTAACAGCACTCTGGTTTCATGAACATATGGTAATGGCAGCAATGATGATATAACATGCTGAAAGACATGTACTTCATTTGGTTTTTGTGTCTGTTTGTGCTCATCTGGTTAAAAGTTCAAGTGGTAATCCACAAGATCCTTATTTTGTCATTCTGGCAACATCTTCAGTGTGAAGTGTTCATTGCTGTGGTGTTCTTGCGCTGTTCTTCCCAGAGTTCACCTGTCAATCAAACAATGCGGGCAGCACCATGATGTCTTTTCCTTGAATTTTCTGCTAATGCCTATGTAGTTTCTGTAGGTGGTTATGAGTCTGTAAGACTTGATTTTGCTTCGCTAGAGAGGTCTTGTAGTTTCTGTCAGATAGCTGCTGCCAGACACACAAACCTGACTTCCTGTGCATCACGTTTTTCCCCACTGACATTCCAAATGCTGTACTATTCCACAGTCATTGAAACTGCAGAACAAAATCATGCTGAAACCTTATTTATGGTAACGGTTTTCTGGTTATAGTCGTTATGTTACCCTAACTATTTGGTAGAAAGCAACATGTTCAGAAATCAGTTAAAGGCTGAGCTCCCTTCCAGTTTTCCAGAGGCTAGAGTAAATGATGACTTGCAAATGACATGGCATTTGTAGAAGCTTGGATTTCTGTGGTAATCACAGTGTAGGGACTGATACTTATCTGTATCCAGGTAGTCCTAATTGCTTACAATAACCACAGGTCTAAATGATGACTGCATGTTATTTGCTTTCAGGAAGCTATTATCGCTATCAAAACATATCCATCTTCCTTTTAGCGCTTGACACAAAGTAAGACAAAGCTGATTTACAGGCGACACTCTGCATGCCCTTCAGGCAAAGAAAGCTAAACGATCAATCTCACTATTTCTCATGTCTGATTAAAACCACTGAGTCAAGATATATCTGTTTTCACTCTACCAGTGTAACAGTTCCTCAGAGTAAAATGGAAATCCCATAGCATACTGTCTGAAGATCAGTTTTTTTTTTCTCTTGCTGTATTTTGTAGGTCCATTTCAAGGTGGTCCCTGCACATAGATGGAGACCTCCCTCCGTCTCATGACCCCTCCTAGTTGTTCTGTTCAGACGTTTCTGTTTTGTATCAGCTCGGTTTTCCATATACCTGTTTTTGCGCAGCTGCATTGGTACACTGTAGGCTCTGTGCTAATGTGCTTCAGAGAACTGTGCTCAACTCTAATTATTCTCACATTCAACCCCCCACTCAAACAGGGACATACACTTACACTCATACAGTAATGGCGGTGAACGATGGCGTTGTGGCTACAAGGTGTAGGCTGTGTGTGTTTTAAGACAGGAGATGCCCGGACAAAAAACGTTGGCTGATTTTGTTGACCTTGATCAGTTATTTATAAGTAAACGAGTACAACTAAATTGTTAAGTTAAGTCTTACATGTCGCCCCATTTAACACTGATACAGATCTGATGGGATATCTTACTTGTTGAGATGTGAAATATTGCTGGTTTTCTTATCTCGCTTTATGTGAACCATGGCATATGTTAGTGTTTTCATACTTTAGATACAGTAAGTTATTAGATCTCTCTTAGTTCATATCTTTAAATAACTTTGTCGAAAATGAAACATTTTAAGTTAAGATGTGCAAATGATAAAAAAATGCATCCAAAGACAGTAGTTTTGTCACAAAGGTTTCATGGCTGTGTAATTACGGACATTTTGAAACCATCTCAGAAATCAGAAAATCAGAAATCGCTACACATGAACCGAACCAGGCATATAAATATATACAGTATATAAGAAGCAGGAGTTTGCCTTACGGTTAATTTCATCATAGAAGGCTGTGGGGAAATTATGATGTGGTGTTTCCACCCAAATCCTGAGGAAAAGTGACGAGGTAAACATTTAAGTCACAGATAAGTGGGTCTTTGTCACTGGGAGTGGTAAGGTTTTGATTATGGAAACAAAGGACATAAGTCATGTTCCTGTCTGCTCTTAAAATGAAGGACAAGTGGAGCTAAGTGGGAGGGAAAGGTCACTATGAGCAGCTTCCTGTACAGTAAACCTTATAGCTAAATATGCTGCCATACTTCTTTAGTTGAAGGATTTGGTTGTTTTGTTCCACAGGAAACAGCTGTGTCCGATTCTTATCTATTAAAGTTATAGTTCTTAAGCTAAAAGTGATTTCTACTTTGCCTGAGACTTTATAAATACCCATCGTATTCCCCGTTGTGAAAGCAACAAACAATGTAGATTTTGACTCTGCACTTTATTTAGACCTTTAATGATTCTGAAAATTGAAATGATTAAGGTCACTCCCCTGGTTAGAGGCCACAATGCATGAGTAATAACAAATGCTGCCCTCTTTAAAAGACACAGGACAGGAAAAGCTCCACCAAACCCATACACACCAGAAACCGTAACAAGGTGGAGAACCACACCTCTTTGATAACTCCTATCCAAAAGAACCGCCCTTTTCTTCAATTGGTCTCATGTTTTACTTTCTGTAATTGACGTCCTCTTGAGGTAACATTTTCTTGACTAGAATATTGTCTCAGAGTTATTTAAGTTACTTATTCGTTTAAAGCTACAGTAGGAAGTACGATGGCAAAAAACAACAAACACAAAATACAAACCCTCCTCCTGCAGCTCTCTCTTCTCTGTCCTAAACGTAGACTGTATATAAAGATAGAGGTGCTATGCCATTTTGTATAAATATCAATGGTAAAGGAGCTTCAGTGTTACGTCTGTGATTGGCCAAAATCTTCCATCACAGGCTAGGTTTTCTAGAACCTGAAAACAGAGCCAAGAAGCTTACAAAATGGTGAAAGTTTATTATGGATTTTCTGTTCAATGACGCCAAAAAATGTTGCCCACTGAAACTTTAAGAGAATATTTTACAGCCTAACCAATCTAATGGTCTGACCACTTGCTCTTGCCCATAAATTATCCTAAAATAGAGTAATAATGTCAAAAACTGAAAAAAACAAATGTTTGATAATTTTCCTGAACTTCATCAAACCGGTCCATTATGTAATTACAACTGAACTTTTTATATTTCATCTTAAAAACAAAAACAACATAGAACTCGATACCAGAAACCAAATTCCATAAAGGTCAGCTTGCAATTAGCAACAGGAACTGCAAGAAACAGCGACAACCTCTGCTTCACATTTTCCCTGGTGGCCTTGTCGGGGTCAGAGTCTGCGCTCAGAGTCAATTTAATCCTATCAAAATAAACTTTGACTTCTACAGCACCTGCAGCACTGTAGGTATGAGTGGACCAGTTATTCCAAATGAGGGCTTCAAACCAACCACCACCCATGTGCCATGTGAAGTTTACAGAGTGTTTTCATTTTCAGGCTTGTCTAAATGACAAAACCCTGAAAAAGTTACACAAATTGTCATGTCCACAGACCATCTGAGAAGATATAAAAGACCTATTGAGACCTATCGATACAGAATTTTGTAGGTGGATATGAAATTGGTTCAACCTTGGGGGGGAAATGCTGAACATTCGCAACATCAGACAATATTATAAGACATAACAAAAGTTCTATAGGCTTTTAAATGCAACCAAACCATAAAAACAAATCACTTGTCATTAAAACCAATGATCTGCACAGATATCGTCTATAAAAATGTGAATAGTAATTTTATTGGACACTCAGAATGCAACCTGTGGGTTTGCGTCGTAATAAATGAATGCCATTACTTGCTCAGGCTCTGCATGTGGAAATGGGTGCAGGCATTGGAATAACGAACCAAACTGTTCAAGATAGAATCTGTTTAAGAGATGAGATACTTTAATGGAATCAGAGGGATGGGTGCAGCACTAACTAACCTGCCTGTGGTGATTTTTGACTCCACAAGATAAGCCAAAGAGACATAATGTTTTTCCACCCCTCCCTATGAATACAGCACAATGGCCACTTGGAGGGTATTCTACTTCATTCTGTGGCTTGACACTGAATATTGGAAAAGCAAGGAAATGGAAGGTTTGCAAATCACATCATAATCATCATTATTTGATCTAAGTTGCAGATGCTGCAAAGTTTTTCTTTTTCTGTCTTTCTATTGCAATCTCATAGTGTACATGCAACATATTACATAAGTTATAACAAACCCAACCTTGATAAACTCCTTACATCACTAAATTAGATTCATACAAGCCGTATTGCACCTGATGCACTGTATGGGATGCTACACGATGTCCTGTATCATCTAAATTTACACACTTACGTAGGCGGCTTAAAATCGTTTTGGAATGCAATTCATCGTGGCAAGCAGATCTATATTCTTGCTACTACCCACATGATGCTTGTTTGACAACTCATAACAAGAAAACAGACTAATATACATGTGGAAAAGAGTCAGGAACGTGGCCATAAAAGGCTCGGTACGGCTATAAATTATACGTGATACAGGAATCTGCTTTGTTCCACAGCATCACCGCTTCTAATTGGAGACACTGTTTTACAAAAGAGAGCGTTAAAAGGAGGGGTTGAAGGGGGGTCTCAGCACACTGGTGAATTAGCTGGAAATTTCTATTGCTTTCTTTGGCGGAGGACCACTTCCTCTCACAGTGTGCACTGTGTCCCAGGTGTGCTGTTCTCGACCTCAGAGCTCCATATTAAAACACATGCGGCAGACCGCACTGGGCAATAGTCACCAGCCACTTAAAACTTCTCTCAAACTCAGTGCTTTTTGGCTGTTTTTTGCTTTTCTGATTGTGTTCAGAGGGAATATTTCACATTAAACAGCTGGTGATGATGTTAACCCTGCACTTAGCTGAATGCACGTTGAGCCTCAGCTGAATTATTATTAAAAACTGAACTTTAATGTGTGTCTGTGTTATTTATCATACCAACTAGTATTACTTACAACACTCAATTTACATCCAACTGACATTTTCCCCTTTGCCTCTATTGCACCAGTAAGAATGTAATTCAGGAATATTAACTGGGTTGTTCTGGTCACTTGAAATGACTGTTGAATTCATATACGCGCTTCACTTCCCAGTTTTGTGTGTTGCTGAATCAGGAGATAAGAGGCATAAGCTAAAAGCTAAAATACGAAAAGTATGGAGCACTGTTCCATTTGGCCTCGGCAGTAAATCAAATCAAAGCTAATACATGAAACCTCCATGTATGTTTTAATTAGTTTTATGGAGTCAATTAAAGTTAGGTCTGATCAGATTTTCCCTTCCCCTGGAAAGCATGTGCCTTGGCTCTAGACATTTGTCCTCTCTGAGTTGGAGACTTAAACACAGGACTTGTGTCGCCAATGGACACTCCCCATGAAATCTCAAATCCAGATTTCAGTTTAACATTGGGGAAGTTAATTGGCATTAACCCTGGTCACTCAAAATCAAGATCTGTCCTGCCTGTTGATGTAATGTGCTCCACTGGTAATGAGCCAAGAGTGAAGGTCTGACAAACGAAGTCATTCCCCAGTGGTAGATCTCACACACAGCGGTGAGATAAGCTAAGATGGTATCAATCTGTTTTGTCCCATTAGTGTTAATGCTATTGATTACCCTTGTAAGATAATAATAAAAAAATGCATTATTAAAAATGTAGCATCTCAAGACTTTTTCTTTGGACACAATGCTGTTGCGACACAAAACGTAACAATTCAACAATAATACACAACATACATCTTAAGGTGCTTACAGGCTGTAAGATTTCAGCCGTCTTTTGTGTTTATTGGATCTAATAAACTTGGATACAACACGTGGACTGCTGAGTACCTGGTCCCCTACTGACTCTCAGGCTACGACGCAAGTCAAAGCAATAATTAAACATCAAGACTGTACATCGTCTATGGTTTTTTTTTTTAGCATCAACCAGAGATATGGCTAAGTTTGTATAGCCTGCTTTAGTCAGTAAAATAATGAGAATTGTGAAGTACTCAGTGTGTGGCCATTTTCCATTTTGTGGATTTAAAAACCAATATGTTTCAACTTACTTTAAGGAAAAATCATGCCTCACAATATATTTTCCCTCTGTTGTCATTGTCATTGTTCAGTGGCTACGAGTATGACAAACATGTCTAAACTGAAATCATAAAAGAAAAAAATGTGAACAATTATTTAGGAGCATTGACAAGGGAACACAATGTGGCAGCCCAACCTAAACAGCTCTTCTTTGTTTATGGTTACCAATCCTGCCATCTACTGAGTAACTAATGACTCACCAGTGTGGCTGAAGATGTGGTGTACAGCAAACGTAAACTCATGAGATAATCAAACGTCCGGCTCACCATGGAACCAGTGAGGAGGTGTGGCTTGGGGTAGACCTTCTTTGTTTTGGAATCCCAGTTTGTGATTTGCCTCATCTTCCGTTGGCTGTTGTATACTGCCAAAACACGGCAGACGTCTGTAATGTAAAACAGAGCGAGGCTCTCCCCTTAGCGAAACCTTCCAGGAATTCCCCTCGAAGCTTCCGTTCCTGTCACTTGTTGTTGATGCGATGTGAAGAGTAGAAATGGCTAGCTGCCTGGATAGCACAAGTAAGCAGAATCCCAGCTCGTGAAGTGCTTTTGGTTTATGCATTAGGCTGCACTAATAAAGTCAAACTAGGGCTGCTTAATGTTCTTATCTTAGGGTTTAAGTTCTGCTGCTGGCCCGGCCAACAGGAAGGAGATGGTGACACAAATTCCCTGTTAGTACTCCCATGACGACAGTCTCTGTGCCGGCTATTAGGTGAACACTGTTTCCTTCCCCGCAAAACTGGAAGAAAGGTTCATGGGTTATTTTTACTTCAAGTCAGAGTGAGGTTTTACGCTAAAAGGGCCACATCTTTCAGTGACACACGGTCATTAGAAAAGGAAATGTGTGTGTGAGTGTGTGGTTGAGGAACACTTTATCAAAGCTTATTCAGTGGTATGCATGATGACCAGTAAACCAAACCCTCAAACTGTGAGGACATTCAACATTTGATGACAGAGTGACCTCAGATGTCTTTAAAAGTGAGTCAGGGTGATCGCCACAGTGTTGCAGTGTAACCAACCATCCTGTTGGCTGCATTACAGTATAAGCACCTGCTGTATTATTAGCAAAGTATTTATTTAAAAAGCTGTCCTATTAGAGTGTGAGATCAGTTCGCTACACGTATGTGACTGCAGTACCGTACCGTTAACGCTCCTTCTAAGGTTTATGAGTGAGCCTCCTATTTCCTATTACTTTAAGAGAAAACTGGTCGTACACAGCCTGCATACAGTTCAGCGTGGTAACCATTTCCAGAGAATCAGCTGTGATTTATTATGAAACAGTCAAGAAAAGACAAGAGATGATACATGTGACAGCAACGTCTGTGTCGCAATCCAGGACAGGTTTGTGTCAGCTAGCTCAGTAATTCACCACTTTCATATCTTTATTTGTACAAGCCAGTGGAAATTCTAATACAGTTGAGGAAACATCTTTTTTTTTTTTTTTGCCACTCTGACCTTGTAGCATTTAGCATTTTGTACTGAGTATTGTGGTCTGGGAGGCTCTGCACTGTTGCGATCATACAAATTCCACTGGCTTACTAATAACATTGAATTTTATAAACAGCTGTGACAGCTCTTATACACAGAATCCAAACATTATAATGAAATATAGGTGAGCCGGTTTCACTAGGCAACAGATTTTTCCAAACTAAACTTTTTAAATCAAGCTAGGTAAATAAATCAGATGTGAAAAACTGAAATCATATGTAATGACGTGCACTGTCATGTTTATTGCAGCATCATTTGTCCCTTCAACAATACTACATCATCTGCATACATTGCCAATATTCTTGATCCTTTTTGCCATGGAAATTGAGAAATATGAATAATATCATGG
This sequence comes from Coranthus polyacanthus, assembly GCA_037367275.1. NCBI lineage: Eukaryota > Metazoa > Chordata > Actinopteri > Kurtiformes > Apogonidae > Coranthus > Coranthus polyacanthus. Next base: position 9,768,233 of record JAPQRN010000019.1, on the reverse strand, counting down.
GTCTTTTCATGGCTAAAGGAAGTTTTCTTGTAGTCAAAGCAGTACAAGCTTTTTCTTGGTGGTATATAATGGATAATACAGTCATTCTTTCCATCACTCTCAGAGTCTCCATGTTCGCAATTCTGACATTACCGTTGACCAATGACCTGTCTGTCGACAGTGACGTTAGTTACCAACGGAGAAACCTCAAGTTGGACGAGGAGGGTGAATTCTCTAATAAAAAACAAGTTAACATAGATGGTCTTTTAGGCTAACGATGTCCAAATGGCTTCAGATGCTGTGGCTCAATCTGACTGAATCTAAATAAGAGGAAAAACAGATACTTTCTGTAAACTGCAGTTTGTGGTGTGAATCATATTACAATATCTTTTTTCTGTTTCTATTGCTTATATTGTAATATTTTGGTTCCATTTAACCTGCAAAATGTATCATTCTTATTGAAAAGCAAAGTGGGGAGACACAGTGAGTGAGAGTCATTTCATCTTATTCAGTCTTCTGCAGTCTTCATTCATGTTTCCGTTCTTATTTTCCATATACATTTGACATCATATCTAACAAAATGATTCCAAAATGAGAGAGCGCTAAATTTCCAGCAATATCAAAGATGCATTTTAGCTGGCAAGAACAAAAGGAAAATCCCCAAATTCACTGCAAGAACTTCAGATCAAATCTTGGAACAAATAAACAGTACTGTAGTCTAAAGGTCAGACCTGATTGAATATGTGAGTTTTAATTTAGGGTACAGTATCAGGCACACAATCCATCTTAAACGGTTGAAACTGGCTTTGAGTTCTTGAGAAGTTCAACCTTGTGCAAAATAAATGAACTCTTGATAATGATAATCAGCAGCTGGAAAAACTCTGCGCTAAAGTAGGATGGTGCTGAAAACAAATCATCTTGTTGATGAATAAATATAGAAACAAACTGACAGTAAAACTCAACTGCACTAACGATTTTCAACCCACTGACCTGATGATAAAACCTTTCAAAGTATTGTGATAGTGTGATGGGGTGCTTGGAATTGAAAAAACAAAAAAGGCTCAGTAATTACTTCCATACCCTCCCCTTTTTTCGCTGTTGTCAGGGGGGGAACCTGCACTCTAAAAAAAAAAAAAATCACAGTTAGCCAGGCTTCCAACTGGAGCCAATAGACACGTCTTAACTTCATACTACATACCTAAATTCTACAGTCCTGAGTTAATTTCCCTCTCGATCGGCTCTCCAGAAGACACTCTGGATCTTCTCTCTAACTGCATTGTGAAGAACACTTATTCCACTTGACCAGATTGATTCCCTCTTCAGTTTTTTAGAGTGTAGTGACCAGTGCACTCAAGTACCAAGAGTTCAGAGTAAATTACAGAACTGATAAAAAAAAAAAGAGGGAAAGTGTAGCAGGGGTCTACACAGGACCTCCTGGCTACTAGCAAGCCCCTGAAGATTTTGAAGGATGATTACGAGCAAAACTGCACTCTCATTATGATTAGTTAAAAGACCCGTCTTAAACTGGCATTAAGCCCAGTATTGTTTTCACTTTAGGTGCACTTTGATTTCCTTGTAACTGTGGGAGACCTCATCTCTTTTAAAACACTGACTATTTCTTGTTTTGCCACTGACTCTGCACTTTTCGGTCAATTAAGTGTGCAACAAGGGCGAGAAGTGCAGAAAGCTATCAGTGAACAGAGGGTAACTTCAGGCTGCTGCTCAGGGACCACCATGAGCGAAGCTGCTTGAATTCTGCACCTATTCATATTAGTGTCCATCGCAAGGAAAACAGAGCAAATGTTCCAGTACAGACACATTCGATCCTGCCTTTTTGAAATTCTGATGCAGCATATTCATACACAAGTTCAAAAATGGCACGACGCGCTGTATAACAACCGCAAACATCGCAAAACGGTAAAAAATAAGCAGCGTTGGAAAAAATTACTAGTCCAGATGTGAGGTTTTTTTTTGGTAGAAATTCAACATAACAGCCTTTCAAAATTGATTGAGTTTTGTTTGCAATTCATTAAAGTGGTTACATAATTACAGCAAATTATAATGGCATGAGGCGTGATAAAATGCGCTAATACCAATTAGCACTACATTACATAAATTGCGTAAAAAAAAAAAAAAAAGACAAAATATTGAACATTTCCAAATTTTACACTAAATGACCAAAAAATATTTTTGAAGCTTTATTATTATGTGCATCACCTACATATAAAAGGTAAAGACAATCCAAAATAATTTGTAACGCGGAAAAGAGAAGAGAATTGTGTGATGAGGAGAAGAGGAGAGGAAACATTTTGGCTCTTCGCAAAGAGGAGTACAATGACAGTCACTGTTAAGAGACTTGGAATCAGCGAAACAGTTGTCTGTTATAACCTCTAGCAGAAAATGCAGTATGACTCCACCAAGGAAGAAGCAGAAAACACATTTCAACACCACGTCACTGTGGCCTAATAATTATTTCCAAAGCTGTATAGTGGATAAGGTTCAGCTACATCTCAAAGCGAGTAAAAAAATGTTTGAATGTTTTCAGTGATGAGTCAGTGGACGGGCTATGTTAAGCACTAAGTTCCACTTCAGTTTTTTTTTTTTTCTCAGTGAGCATCACTCACTCTCACTTTCCCTTTATTTAAGATTACACTCATGTGACCTTTGTGTCACAAACCCACTGCTTTATCCTTTAAGCTGCCACTGTCATTCTGTCCATCCTGTCCCTACAAGACTTACTACAGTGTTTGGTGTTTACAGTTGAGTTAATATGTAGTCTGGTATAATGCAGTCTTAGTCAATTTCTCCAGAGCAGCGTGACGGGCAAAATGAAACGGTGTTTACGACCTACATTTCAACATTTTGGCAGAAGCATGGCTCAGCTTAAGTCTGAACCTCACCATTTTCCTAACTTCACACGTCACTTCAAACGTGATCCACTGACGAGAATCACAGTCCGATGACAGAGTTTACAGGCAGAATACGAATCATGCTTTGTCATGTGTCTGTCCTTAATCTGCTTATCAAATCAAAGTGAAATACGTTTGTTTGTATGAGCAATGTTTTCTTGTTTCTGCAGCTTTGACAGTTCACCAGCCATGCCATTACAAGTCAAAAAGCAGGGAATCTTTAAAGCTAGGATCACCAAAATCTGCAGAACAGCTGGCATGCTCTCATTTGTTGGCCTAAACATTGATGTTGGCGACTCAGTAAGTAGCTCTATCTTCCTTTAAGGAGTGTTTGTAAGTAATATCATTAGGCTAAAAGACAGCAGGTAATTAGGTACAATGTGGCTAATTGCTCTAATTACCTGATTTGAAAAACGATTGTCTTAAAGGGACATGCCAGTCTCCAGCTTTGGAACGAGACCCAGCTGTTGGCGACTGTAGCTTTTTAAGAGATAGACCTAATTACAGAGCAATTCACAGAAATTACTGTCTGTCTAATGCAGATACAGCCGTGAGAGAAGAGGAAATTTGGGAAAGCAGGGAATGACGTGTGAGAATCCAACCACTTAAATGGGCAAAAAAAAAAAAAAAAAAAATCTGTACAGTGAATAAAAGGGAACATCAAAAGGTTTTTTTTTTCTGGCTTTAATTTACCCGGGGCAATGCCATGCATCACAACCACTTAGTTAGAGAATGCTTTACAATCACTCAGATACAGATCCAGGTAATTCCATGTGAGCGCTCTCTAATCTTTAAGCGTTGATGAGGGAGTCGAAAGCATCATTCGCTTGTTTTTCACAACTAGATTTCCTTTATGGGATGTGAAAGCCTTCATTTTATTTACCTCTGCTGACTACTTAAGCTTCACCAATTTGACATGCATTCATCTAGGATTTCCTGGATTTGCATGGGAAATTGGATTCCATATCTATTTCATTTGGAAATGGTTATTTTATTTCTGTCATGGTATCAAACCGTTTAATTTTGAAGACTCTACCTAAGCATACCTAAAAGTTTTAAGCATCCGTGTTAAAGTAACTGATTGTAAAATTGTCTTTAAATTTACTGTCTTACAGGTTTGTGAATAGTCCTAGAATTTCTACTTGAATTTGGTGGTAAACGTGTCTGAAATCCCCTAAAAGTGGAAAGATTTTAGACAGTAGATCTTGATTCGAGTTTCTACTGGCACATTTCACAAACACTTTCCTCTCTCTTTTGTCAACAGCTGTTACACATACGGCTTAAAACACTTTTCCGATCACTTTTCACAGAGAAAACTGTGAAACTGTGTTCCATTTTCTGTCACGAGCCCGTAAGCTTGCCTTTGGCTAAGTGAGATCAATGCATTTAAATGTGGAGTTGGGGGTATGAGCCTGCCTTTAATTCCTTTAAGGATGTGACCTCAGACACCAAAACATTGGCGGCATGTTGAGCCACTTACCACTAGGGAACTTCAGTAAGAACAGTCTGTTAGTGGTGAGCACATTATTAGTGCTGATAGGAAAATTAGTGCTGATTCACTGAGATTTCCCTATGGACTCGCGCAATGATGAATCATTCGAAACCGACTGCCTCTGTTTGTGTGATCTGTATGTGTGTTTGTGTGTTCCTGGGTGGTGTGTGTTCTGTGTTTGTGTTTAGTTACCAGAAGTACAAAGGGAACCTGCAGACTGCGCAGTCCGTCATAGTTGTCTGCGTCATGTGTGTGATCCAAAAACCTCGTCAGGCCAAGGAGTCTTAGAATATCTTCGGGATCTACAGGCATTACAGGGCACAGTAATTTGTTCCATACAACCTTCAACGTAGGAAATTTCTCGTCAGCCTTCCAATCTGCCTTTACTTAATTCTCAGGTAGTGCTCACTGTGGCTGCTATCCACTTGAATACAAAGAGACTACATCTGCAACTAACGATTATTTTCGGTGTCGATGAATCTGTCGATTGTTTTCTTCGTTTTTTGATTAGTTGTTTGGTCCATTGAATGTCAGAAAAACAGAGGAAAATGCCAACCAGTGTTTCCTGAAGATGACGTCCTCACCAACCTAAAGAGATCACAGCGTAGATAGTTTTTTTTTTCTCATAAGATTACATAACTGATTAATTGATTATCAAAATAGTTGGTTCGATGAATTGTTGGAGCTTTAAAACAGACTTCAAACAAGTTTGATTTATGAGTGTGTGGGTTTTTCATTAACAATTATGTCATTTATTTCTGTAAACGTTTCAGGTTTTATCTGACATAATCAGAAACCCCTTGATATGATTGACCCCCAGTAGCTGATAAGTGAACTGCAGTCAGCATTCTGTTGCTCACGCATGTCCTCATTTCCTTATGTGGAGTTTGTGTCGCCAGTCGTTCATGTTAGCACACTCCATTTCTAAGCTAACGGCAGCTAGTGTTTGCCACTTTAGGGGAGCAGAAGAGAGGCACCGAGATCCTCTGGAGCAAGGAAACATATGTCACAACCTTTGGGTTTTAATGGAACATTAGACCTGCATACAAACACACACGTGACACGTGACAATAATTATCAACATGATCAGTTTCTTGCTGATCTGCAAGACGATGCAGAACTGAGAGCATATTTTCATTTCGTTTCTAAATCTGGCATATTTGATGGTCGTTCCTGACCTCAGTTTTGAACATAGTAACTTCAGATTTGGTATTTTGGTATTTTCATATAAGACCTGTTCATACTCTAGTCTGATTATAGCACTGACACTGAAATCGCATCCAGTCCACCGATTGTAACTTTGAAACAAGTGTTGATAGAAACATGAATCCAATCCCTGGGAGCATGTTCTAATTTCAAGAAATTGATTTATGACATATATTTCAGTACTTTATTTCAGTATATTCTCAACATAGTGGGATTATTCAGCATAGTGGATATGATCTGAGAGGATGAAGGTCTGTGTCTGATTGTCTTGTTTTCTGACATGATGTCCTCAGACCTCTTCGACCTAGAAGTATCAGATAATGTAACAATGCAATAATTGGATATCCCTTTCACTTTTTTCACCCCATTTTGACATTTCACAGCAGGAAAAAGCACAGACGTAAAAAAAAAAATAAAAGTCACAGTGGCTGAGTTTTCAAATTATGCCCATTCAGCAGTGAGTTTTTCAGTCCTAAGTTCATCAGCTGTCATCGTGAAATCAAACCTGTCAACTTACACAACTTACAGTCTCTATAAGGCACATTTCTGAATTATATTAAACTAACATGGCACAGATGTTAAATCTATTTCCTTCACATATGGAATCAGCGTTTTCTTCAAATATGTGTTTTGTTCATTCTCGGGTAACTGGTCTATTTTAAGACTCAGGCATAATTACACGCAGGCATTACCTCTTTATCATGAGAAAATGTTACCCAACTCATGAGGTAGAATCAATGACAAAGGGAACAAAATTGTACCAAATGTGTACTTTAGATATGGAAACTAACAGGTGATGACATGTCTAGGTGATGCCTAGATATCAGGTTTTAGTTGCGGCAATATTTAGAATTCAACCCCAAGCATTGCTGTATATAGGTCATATTTGCTTTCTGTGGTCATGAATAGGTTCTTTATTTAGTTTCTGTAACACAATAGTCTGCACATTGTCAGATGTAACTCTTTTAGATTCTTGTCCATATTTTTGGTAGGTTTACAGCATGATGTAAATGCATGCCAAGTAATAGAGCTCCCATTCTCTCTTCCAAATGATGTAAACCAGAATATCTGTCTTTTTATAGTTAGCTTATTGCTCCAGCAGCATCTTCGTAAGTATTTTCAATCTGAAAGCATCAGGGGAGTCCTTCACCACAATACACATTTCCAGCAGCCTGCTCATTTTGTGCTCAACAAGGGGTGCCTCCATGCTTGATTTTCCATTTCTTGAGTTGCAAAAAAAAAAAAACCCCAACCCGTCCTTACAGCTCATTTAAGGAATGGGAGAATACAACAGACACTCCAGATCTGGTGGCATTTGAGAGGCTTCTACTGTTTTGTGTTTACATGTTCCAATGGCGCTTACTTTAGATACGGGAAGGCTGGGCGAAAACACACGCTGCAAGTTGTTAAATGTTAGCATACTTTCCAAGCACCTTCGTGCAATGTTTGGCCCTTACCTGCCATTTGTTTATTATAGAGTCAGCAGTTTATTTCATTTAACTGGGGGATTCTGTTTTCTTTTTCCCCCCTGCAAATGGTTTCTGTTTAACACTGTTTGCACTTAAGACAGTTGTAATTCAGTCCAGCCAGGGGGTTGCCCATAATTTGCATGCAAGAATATTTGCATGGAAATCAAATTGCCAAAAAGTGAAGCCACCGAGTATTTTCATCACGCAACCCCCTCTTCCAGAAATTACACTCAGATAACTACATTTCAACAGGATTACATTTTGTTAGAAAGGTAATCAGCGAATTGATTTAACTTTTGATTTAGTATCTGTGCTTTTATTTTACTTTTACCTCCCACATTTGGAAGAAGTGGGGTGGACGGTACTCATACAAAAGGGCGCCAAAGGCCATCCCTAATCCAGAAAAGTGATTAGGTTTAGGCAACAAAAACACTTGGGGCTAAGAAAACCAAAACCAGAACAAGTTTTATAATACTGTTGTGAACCACTGAAGAACGTGGTCAGGCTGGCAGTTCTGTTGGTGAAAAACTAAAGTGTTGTCCTTGAACACAAAGAGTTTCTGTTTTTCTGCAGCTCATCAAACAGGCTATAGCACGTAACGCATACCATATCATTCACATTACCCCCCATTCAGTTTTGAGTCTCAGTCCCCATGGTAGTGTTAGTATAGGATTTCCTACATGTCCTTGTCAGCAGTGAATAATATATATGCAATGTCTATCGAACTTGGCAGCCTTTGATAGCTCTTTCATGCATGCTCGACTGTAATGCGCAGCAGAGCCTGGTGGCTTTTCAGACAAGAGAGATTTGCCATGTTGGTTTTATCAGTTTGCTGCTGGCAGCCGAGGAGGCCTTTTTCTCTCCATCCCCGTCTTTAATGGGCAACAGTGGCATTAAGGAAATAATGAATCATGCTTTTAATTGATGTCTTTTATAGGGGACTTCAGAAATGCAAGCTTCTTTATTGGTTCATTGGTTGCAGAAACAGTTGTATCCTGCTGCTGCTTGTGTGAAATCTGTGCAGTAAGCTGCACATGCTGTACATAGCCTAGTGTATATTATGTGGAAATAAAGAAGACATGGTCACTCTCAGGCATGTGTTGCTTACTATATACATGGGATATTTAAACACCATACGGAATGGTCATGCGTAACAAGTTCCCTATGATAGGTAGCCACATCAAAGCAAATTCCTCTTGGTGTGAAGTCTGTAGTGCTTTTTAATTGATACCAGCACTTTCTTTCTTAATAACCCATCTCAGATTAGAAGCAGCCTTAATGGAATCACCCTTTGGCTTCCAAGGGAAAGAATTTGTTGGGTCAAAATCTGTTTTTGATATGGGAAGACAAATAATCAGGTCATTAAGGGTAACCATAAAGTGTGTCGGAAATTCGAGCAAAACACACGGAAAAAGCTGATTGTTGTGAGACAGGAGGAGGTTGTGTGGCAAAGAAGCACTTAAGACAAATGAAGCTTCTATAAATAGCCACACGAAGCCCAAACAACAGAAAAAGTTGGACAGAAAATAATGCTAAAAAAAAAAATTCTAAATCAATTGTTAAAAAAGTGACTAGGCTCCAATTTGTGGTCCTGAATTGGCAGATGATGACCTAAATGGAATCACTACAACCTGCATAATACATGAATATTTTCTGCTTAAAGCGTGACGTGTCTGCCTTCGGTATCTTTTGTTTGGGTAGTACTTGTAATGCATCTATTTCTGATCTTTAACTGTGACAGGGGTTACTTTTTTCCAACCTTTTCAGAAGTATATCTTTAAGGTTGGGGTATGGCAGGTGACGATAAAGTCAGAGAATAAGCAGAGACACCCTGACGCTCATTATCCAACCATCCATAGAATAAGGTTGTGGGTGTGAACAGACTGGAGAACAGCACAAAGCTTTGAGTCACATGGGTGTTATCTTGTCACTCCACTTCCTTGAGACTCGTATGGCCCTTTGTTATGAGGCTTTCAGCCCCGGCGTCTTTCATAAAAGAATGTGTTGATTAAGAATTAACACATCTTGTGACGACGCACACAGGTTCCTTGGACTCACTGAAGCCAATTTACAGGAGTTCTTTCTCCATTTTACGTATTAAAATGTATTCTCGGTTCTGAAGCACTAGATTTTGTATATTGAAATCAGATTAAGAAAAAAAAGACAGATCCACCATTAGGAAAATTTTGCCATCCGTCATTACAAAAGGATGATTGCAACGTACAGTGATTGTAGTACCTTACCTCATTTGCAGTCAGATCCACTATATTTTAGGGAAACCACACTCATAAATTTCAAGGAAAGTTATTTTATTTTTTTTCCAGCATGGATATGAATAGCATTTTGGATTTATCTCTACAACGTCTTTTGATAATAACTGGATCCAGTGACTAAAAAACAACACATATGCACATTATCAGGATATGATAGCATCAGGCATCTGCTAACTGAGTTAGTGAATGGAACCTATTACCGTCTAAGAAAAAGAGTTCCAGTGATTAACTATGGATTATACAATAGGCAGTTACAGCCAAGCAATCAGATTTTTCACATAAACATAAATAGACTGTGCACAATAGACACATAAAAGGAAAAAGCAAATAACAAGAATACTCTTGTATTCATTGTAATGTAATGATAGAACGCTAACAGAAACAGAAGACACTGTGTAAAGGTCATGTGTCAGATTCATTCAGCGAGGAAAATCAGAATGGAGGATGGAAACAGGATGTGTTTTGACTCCATCGGCACTTTCTTCTGATGTTCCCTTGAGCAAGGTATTGTTAACTGCTTCAGAGAGCAACTCAGTGGCCAACAGTACACTGTGCAGCCCGCATTTGCTTGCGCATGTTTCTTGATTTCCTGCCATGATGTGTCTTTTACAAACCACAAATTTACTTGGATAAATGAGGCTTTAATGCACATGTATTGTATTATCCAGATTGTGAACTACCTGATATTGTGAAATGTTTTAAATTCATCACAGGATTTCCAACGTGGGCTGACATCTCATCCCAAAATACCCATATACCACTATGTAATAATGTAGTTAAACGATATCTGAGACATTATGGGGGGATTTTCACAGACCTTTATTTAACGGATAAAAGTCAGACACCACTTCATTATGGATACTTTAAGACTCCTCAGTTTTTCTTGCAGTGAAGGAGCTAAGCACACATTAAGCTGTAAAAATTAATTTACCAAGACATTAAGTTTAATTTCCTCTCAAGAAATGTTTCTCCCTGCTGTGGCATTTGCCACTTGGCAAATATAACCCTTTGTACCTGTAAAACCCTGAGATCTTTCTGGTCATGGTTTTAACAGTTGGTTGGTGTGCTAATGCACATGAAAAAGGGGAGTCCTGGGCATGTTTTCAAGCAGTAACGGGGTAAGTTTCCATTTGATTTCCATGAGGCGACTGTTTATAATGGTGTTTCCCAGTGAGCCTGTGGAACTGCCGGAGAACTTGTTTTGTTTTGTTTTTGTTCTGGATATTGGAAAGAATGTGTTTCCAACATAGTCAAGCCATGCCAAAGACCCCTTGATGATGCCTCGTCCTGCACAACCACTCCCAGATGCTTAGCAAGTTTTTACGAATACACTTTCCTCATTATTTGGAGCTTTACTTGCTTGGCATCGCACTGGCCGTGTTCACTAAAGCGCAGAATTAAGTAGGCTTTTATTATAAAATGTGGGAAAATCAAAACCTTCAGAAATGGGCTCACTGCCCCAAGGTTTGTGAGCAGACAATGTCAACACAGAGCATACAATGTATGTGAAGTAATGCCAGTAAAGCAATCAGAAAGCAGTGTGTGTAAATAATCATCAGTTTACAGTGTTGCCCTGTTAAAATAAAGTGGGTCTGTGTACTCCTAAATAGGTTAATATCTTTAACGCTGTTGAGCTGATTGATATGTCTTTCTTTAGTAGAGAAATGTAAATGAAAGCAATTCATTTTATGGCCATTCGAGGATTTTTAAGCTGTCTGATATAACTTGCGATACCTTGTAATAAAATGTACAGTTTAATGTATTCAAAGGTAAACAATGAGAAATGCTAATTTCCTAGAAAAGCTAATCCAACTCTTTCCCTTTGAATACAACATAGCTTAAAACCACAACTACGCACTTAACACCATCTCTCCCATGGTATAGACAGCCACAAGCTGCACCTCAGTTGGCACTCATTTAATGACGTAACCCTTTTAGAGCATGGTTCTGCATTGAGGCTGGTTCCTTTTCAGCCAAGTGGGATATTCAAGCCCAATACCTGTGGGTTTGGGGTAAAAAGAGAAGTGTTTTTTTGCATGTATGAAACACACTGCAGTAATTTGACTGCCTAAAATAGATTCCCAGTGTGGAATAACTGTGGGAAAAGGAACTGTGTTTGGTTAATGGCGCTTTATGCTGTAAATTTAATGTCTTTATACAGATTGGTGAAGACTTATGCATCAAGATTTTCAGTAAAAATGTATTCTGTTAAATCCATTCATCCAGAATTGGGGAGCATAAAAAGTGAACAAATATGAAAAGTGACTGTATAATGTATCCCAACTGTAATATATATATATTAAAAAAAACATTGTCAGGTTTTGTTTAAAAAGCTGCTGTTCAGGGCAGTTTCTGCTGTGTGGAGGCTATCTTTATGATTAGTCGGTCAACCTTGGAATCAGTTCAGATCAAGAAGTCCACATCGTGGCCCAGATCATTATGGTGGTTTGATACCACCCCCAAACACAGCGGCACAGTGTCTCCTGACATGTACTGGAACTGGGACTTTCACAACAAACAGGTGATTAGCATCAGAGGGGAAACAAATTGCGGACCTGATTCGGAACCAGTGCCGCTGCATTATGAGGAAGATTACTGGCAGGTGGGCCCAATTGGTTAACAATGGCCCAGTCCAGGGTTTGAAGGGCAGATGATTGCTGACAGATGGAAGCCTCAGAGTCTAAGAAGAAAGCAATCAGGTGGGAGTGGAGGATGGGAATGTGGGGGGTCAGTGGAGGGAGGGTAGCGCCAGAGTTGCTAGAAGGCGGATGAAAGGCCGGCATGATGTCAGCCTGACACAGCGTACACATCCACACCATTGCCTTAAGCCAAGCTGATGTAATGCCCCCCTCCCAACATAGGGCAGGGTTATGTTTCCCTGTAAGGGGTGGAGGGGTCACAATAGCACTGAACTAGATAACCGTAGACGGGCGCCACCAGAAGCTGCCCAGCTTAAAGGGTATGTAGGCCATTAGGTAAAGCCGTCTCTCAGAACAGAGCTCCCGTTGGTGCTGAAACCTGCCTTTGCCTGGTGTTGTTATGTTTGTATTCATATTCATTGTTTTATTTTATTATGTATTTTCACTTCTGACAAACTTTCAGCTCTTTAAAATGGGGTCAGCCATAACAGTTGCTTCATCTCATTTTATACAAGTAAAACAGCTTAATGGGTTTAGTGACAACTTGTTCACTCAAGCTGACGTTACTCACCTATCATTGACCCATTTTATTTGTATTTATTTCATTATATTTGCGACTTTTTAATTCTATAAATAACTAAATTATTCTGGGACAAATCTGTGCAATTCTTTATATCTTTTGAGCACTGATAGATGAAAGGAAATAAATGAAACTGGGTCAAATGCCATCATTTCAAATCATCAAATAGTTGCCATTGTTGTTGCTGTTATTTTTATATATGTATGTATGTCATTTTATCTGGACTTTGCATAATGGTTGTAACCCCTAACCGGTAAAATGCTGTCCCTATGTTTGAGAACTAAAAATTCAATTGAAACTTTATCTTGTGATGTACAGTAGGAGCACATGAGTCAACCTCGTAAGAGCTTGTTTATGAAACCGTTCTGAGAAAAAAACAGCTCCATTTACCACATACGTATGATGCTCAGTTAACAATGATGAATCAAGGAGTTTCTGGGAAATGCAACATAGAGGAAAATGCAATTACAGATTGTGATGCAGCTATAATTAAACATTTCCAAGGGAGTGGCGGTACACCTGGAATGCCTCCCGAGTGGAAGTAACACTGAGAGCCTCATCAACATGGCGCCATAATGATTTTAACACTGGGCTTTATTCCGGCTGTTACCATAGCAGAGTCTGGATCCATACAGCTGGCAATTACTTTAGAGACAGAGACAGACCAGGATAAATAAAAGGGGAAAGAGAAACAGTTAGATAGAGGACGAGTAATAGAAATAAAACAAAAGGATCCACAGATCCACAGACAGTCCAGCCATCTTAATGTCTGAACATATGGATTACTGCCAAAGAGTTGTTGTTCCTTGTTACTTGTACAAACCAAGATTCAAAATCATTCACAAGCCATCAAGTTACAGTTTTATCAAAGAAAGCAACATTACTGGATTCTTCTCATTAATTTTAAAAAGGTGGTTCAAGCTGCATATTAAAATGAAACCGTGAACAGTAATGGAAGGAAGGCTTCCCTGCATGTTTAACTGTGTCTTCATTATTCTTAACTTATTACACCGTTAATGAAATAAACCACCAATTGTTTCCAGGTGAGAAAAGTAATAAGATACCTTTTGTTCCAACACCTTCTCTAAGTTAGCTCGGACATTAAGACTGAAGACAAGCAGCTAGCCAGTTAAAGGCAAAATATGTAACATGTTTGAGACAGAGATATAGAGATATAGACTCATAAAGTAATAATCCCTCTCGGTCGTGTATTTACCTGCAGAGACCCTGCCCTCTGCCTGTCTTTTCTTATTTTGTATTTGTTCTGTGATGTTCAGGACGTTTCTGGGCGTGGACCCTGAGGCAGTGAATGTGAAAACAGCGTTGCACAGGGTATGCAGGCTCTATAAAATCGTAGCGACTCTGATTACATGGCTGTCTCCTCTTTCTCCACTTTACTCTGTGTAATTAATCCCTGCACGTTGTTTCACAGACAGACGAACCTGCAGACCAAGCAGGCAGGCGGAAGTGTGTACTCCAACTGTATTCACTCAGAACCTTCCCTTACAGTTGTGCAAGAGTGCAGGTGTATTTATTTGTGCGTTAGAACATAACCGCGTTGAAACGCTCAGAAAATAATGTTTTATTTCTCCGTTTTACATGTTTTCCGCACTAACTCTCTCCTCATTTCCTCTCTAGCTCGCTCCACCGTTAATTTATTCTGACCTTCTCAAAACATAACGTTTGTCAAAGCCCTTTGTCGCTTGAAAAACACTGTCGTTCACCAAATAAGGATATACTTCATGTTTTATGTCCACGGGACAACAAGGCGACATCCTACATCTGACCTTCTCTGGTCAGCCTGGTGTACGACAGATCCGTTTTAATTTTTACTCTCCCGCTCAGTTTCCAACACAGTTCCATTTCTTTGGGTCATCACGGTGTTCATTTTTTAAGATTTTGAACAGATTTTGTCATCTTTGGACAAACCAGGCTAACTATGTCTCCCTCTTCCAGTCTTTGTACTAATACAACTTCTTGCTAGTAGCTTATGTAGTACAAGTAGAATCAGTCATCACATCTACCTCTTAGTGAAAGCCAATAAATATCTGTTATGATTTTCAACTCAATTGACCGATGTCCAAATACTCCTCTGGTCTTTTACATGATTAAAAATTCCAGTTTAATGACCTCAGCAACAGATCAACACCAAAAACCTAATTGTGTTAGTATTACAGCAAGGTTACTACACAAAAATAGTGAATGAAGCATAACCCACTTCCCTTCACCATTTTCTTTGGCGCCACCACTTCCATTTATCAAAAAACCAGAAGATGTCCAACAGCAATACTTTCAGAGATTCACATAAATTTATTTTTAGAACATGATTATGGCAGTTACTACACATTTTCCACCAAGCAGAGGGGGCCTGCACTTTGCAAAATGTTTCTTTTTCTTTGTGCAAAAATGTGACCATATCCCAACTGCCTTGCACAGAACTCGCTGGCCCTGCTTTTCTGTAGCTGAGCAACATGCAAACACACAAAGCTTCATTTGTAAAGCAGACGGATCGGATATATGATACCCTTCCACTTTAGTCATGGTCTGGGTTCCTGGTTTTCTTATCCATGGCAGCAGGGCAAAAATGGAAAGTATGAATTCAATTTATTGTATTTTTCAGCTTTTCTGTTACCCAAAATAACTTATTGTACCACTATATTTTTAGCATGTTATTGAAGAGCAGTCCCTTGTATAATAAAGAGCCCAGTTTACAGCTAAAATGTAATACATTTACAAAGTTTGTAGCATTTTGTCAACAATGTTCACTACCTCTTAGCCTGGAAGGACTTAAGGAAAATAAAGTTAAAGAAGATATAGCTAAAGTAATAGTTTAGGTATTGCTACTTTTCCTGAGATCAGCTGTTCATCAAATGTCACGAGCAGAACTGGGGGAGCTGCTTGTTTAGATGCTCTTATGCAGTGTGACTTCATGCTATTAGATAGCTTAACCAGCCGCGATGACCATCGCTGCTCAAGCTACAATAACGGTTACCTCTGCTTGCAACATGAAAGGCGTCCTCTATTCCAGGACTTTAGGCCACAAAGTAAAAGCGCAGTTCAAAAAGACGACGTGCAGGCGAATCAAAAACTGTTATTTTAACAGCAGAGATGACAAACTGTTTAAAAACACCGCGATCGCTTTCCGTACAACCGGCCCTGCCACTCAGTTGCCTCTGCAGGTCGATGCAAGCCAAATTGCATCATTAAAATATAATCATTAAAGTGTAACGCCTCATCATTGCAGTACATACACTTTATGTCAGGATGTTTGTAGGCTGCTCACATTGTCCAACAGGCCGTGGACTCACAGTGCCGTTTGATCTTTTGAGAAAAGGAAACATTACCTCAGTCATTCACCAGAGAAAAATACAGACTCTACTCAGTTGTTTACATTTGATTTTTCACTGAAAAGGTGAAGAAAAGAGAGAGAGAGATTGTGGTTAAAAATTTGGAGGGGGGCTCAGATGAACTAATATTTCAGTAAATGTAAAATCAGCTGAGTTTATTTTAAAGCAGTCCTCTATTTTTATAGTAATTTGTGCTGCTCATTTCATAATGTTAGTGTTGGAGCTGACTTGGTGAGAGTGCAGAGCTGCATTAGATTAGCCATCTGCACAGTGTAAACACAGACCTATTCTGCTAAGAAAAGAAGTGCATGGATGAGATGATGCTGCGCTATCTTCTTGAGGTTAACTGTAGGACCAATCACATGACTAAGGCTTCATAATGAATTCACTCAACGTACTGAGTCATGTAAATGAGGGACAGTTGACACAGGCTTCAGAGTCACAGAGTCAGTCGCCTGAGTGGCTGTGATTGAATGTAATCAAACCCTGTGTACTTACGCATGGTTCAGGCTTGGCCACATTAAAACAGTGTGAACCTTTCCTTCTCAGGAGTGAAGCTGAACCTGATGAGCACATGGCAAGGGCGTTGTCCGTTAAAGAAAACCCCTGAGTTTTCTCAGAGCTTGCTGGGTTTGTGGAGCTGCTTTTTAGGTGGTCCTGCGGAAAGTCAAGCACCGGAGGGCTCTCAGGGTCTGTACAGTGTTGAACTTTTTTCCCCCGGCCCTGGTGTAAAGCCTAAATGTTATTTTTCTCTCTTCTCTCTCCCTCACTCTTCAACTTGTTTTCCCATGCAGTCCCCTTAATGAGACATCAAAGACCAGCAACCCACAGCTGTGATTCGGCGTTGTGTGAAGTTTCTGGACTGGTGCTCCTGGTGTGTGCCAGTGTTGGGTGAAACATGCGTGTGTGGGGGTATGGTCAAATCAAAGAGTCCTGTAGTTGCAATTCAATAACGTGATGCAATAAAAAGTTAAAGCAATAGCTGAGATTATTCTTATATAGGCATTCGGTGAGTGTGCAGGCGCCCAACTGAAAGACTGAATTAGATTGTAAAGAGGTTGAATAAATGTGCAAAAATGAGCTGCTTGGCCCCAGTTAACCCTCCAACTCTCTGTGCATAAAACACTGATTATGTCATCAAGTCAGTTGATGTGGCACTGCAGTTTTGCAGAGACATAACAAAGATGGAGTGGCTAAAACGATTAGCGCATTTGCAGCATCTCAGCTCTATTTTGCTGTTGGAACATCATGATGTTGTTGTTAAGAAAATACACTGGATTATAAAAAAATACAACAGAGTCTCAATATACAATATAAATAATATAGTTTCAGCACTAACTACTACTTAATACATACTTTTAATTAGTGTTGGGTACATTATAGGATGTGCAAAAACATAAAGTTACGGTCCTGTGAATGGAAAGTAATTCTGTCTTGCAGATATACCCTTGTTAAAGACAGTACAGTGAGATGAGACAGTTATCATTAAATGCAGAAGGAACTATATTGCAGCCCTCATGTATGTAATGTGAGACGAGAGAGAGCAGCCCTGAAAAACCTCTTCATTTCCTCTTTTCTTCCTCTCACACTTGGGAAACTTTGAAGTCTGAGTCCATCTTGCTGACACAAAGTGCTTTCTAGCCAGGAAAGGGAGGGTTTTCATTGTTTCTCAGATCATATGTAAGTTTCAATATCTGAGACGGATTTTTTTTTTTTTTAATTCTGACCTATTTTGTCCACTTAAATAATGAAAAGTTGATTTAAGATTTATACTGCTGTGAAAAGGGCAGCGGATTAATCTATTTATACTGAGACGAATGAAGATCAGTGTCAACTTGAATGAGTATCAAATATGAACAAACAACAGACAATTGCCATCATTTTCAACTTGCAGTACAGGTGTTGTATTACATCAACATCAAGTCAAAATCAATACTGCTGTGTCCCAATTCAGGGGCTATATCATTTTACGTCTGCATTTGTAGACTAAATATGTGAGCTTACAACTCCTGGGCCAATTTTAAAGTCTTTGACCAAATGAAGCCAAGAACTGGTGCCTTCTTTTACCTTCGCAGATTACAGATGACAGGCATTTTCTGTGCATCTCATCAGTACGTTTTAAAATCAGTAAAATATTGATCATATCAAGTGCAAGTATTTTACCCAAAATAGACAAATATTTGTTGATCACCCTGATTTTAAAGTTCGTAAGTTTACCAAGCAAGTTTAAAGACTTGAGTTGAAAAAGGACATCCGCAAAGCAAAAGGACATTACTTTGCGGAAACTGAGCTATATGAATAAAATTGACTTGACTATTTGGACAACTAAAACCCATTCATGCCAAATTGAGACATTCAAGAAAATGGAAATCACCTTTTGAAAGCTGCTAAGCACAACATGACAAGCTATCATTTAAAGTTAATCTCTGGGTTTGTGAGCAACAGTAAAAAAAAAAAAAAGCAAAATGATTTTTGAGTAAATCGGAAGGTTTAAAGCCAAACAACACTTTCCTTCTGCCATTTGAAAAACATGGTACTCACACTTTATATGTAACAGAATTTTATTTGATATCAGAAGCACATTCGTATTCTGCAGACGGTGAGTAAAGCTGCTGTCAGATGATTATACAAAAGAGTTGGCTACATGAGCTGCTCCTAATATTATTACAGAAGAATGAGATTATTTGATTTTGCCTCGTGAACACATTCCAGACATTGTCACAGATTTGCCACGTCATGTTTCTTCTTGACTGCACTTTCCTCCCAAACAGGTTAAGTCGCTGTATCTGTTTGTGTCGATAGATAATCTTGATACTGTGACACTACACTGCAGGAGTGAGTCACTATTTTCTACTCGGGCAGTGATCTGCTTTCACTCCTTCCATCGCTTCTCTGTGAGCTCATTCAAGTTTGCTAAACAGAAAATGTTTTGTATTGTAAATAGCCTCTGAATATTTCCAGTGTGGGATGTATTGAAATGACCCGACCAATGATCACTGTACTTGATACCACAATGACAGGATATACAATCAAGGGTTGGCTGAGTGACACAAACAGAGAGGGCGCTTTGGGTTTCACAGTAGAAAATCTTTTTTTTTTTTTCTCTCTTTTGTGGATGCTGGGTAGCAACAGTGAGACACAGTTGTCTTGGTTGGGTTTTTTGTGTACTATTTGTATATTCGTCCTGTGATTATCTCAAGGGAGGAAACTGAGAGTAATTATTACTGCAAGGTTAAATAATAATACCTTTTGCTCCACATTCAATCTTATATAGTGACTGATAGTAAATTACATTGCAGCATTTGCTTTAAAGATTATACTGGAGATGACATAAGCCTGCAAATGACCGATTCACTGAAGAATGACCAGTTTAACAGATTGAATCCTTGACTTGTTTACTTTGGGGTAACGTTACAGTGTGAAGGCTCACGATAACTCAGCATCTCTAAAAGCAAAACTGATGTCTGATATGAACTCCACATTTGCTTACAGAAAGATTACACATTTGTTTTAGATGGGCAAATATAATGAGTAAATATTGCAAAGGGAGAAGAAGGAAGACATCGTAAAATAGATACTGGATAACCATGCTTTTCTTACCATGAAACCAGGCCATTATGCATAAATGGTGTATACAATAACCATATTACAGTGCTTTCTTTTCTATGGTTTTACTGTGTTTCCCACATTATATTTACCTGCTATGAAAGATTTATTGTGAATGAGGGATTTCCATCTGATCACAATCCACTGCCGACTCTGTTTTTCCCTACTGCGCTTCAACAAGGCAAAGTGGCAAATAAATACACAGAGCAGCAGGGAAGTCTTCAGTGTGAGGGAGGACAGGGAGGGCAATAAAAACTGGAAAGAGAAAAGGATAGTAAGGTGGTGTCACACAGCCATGGCGACCCATGGAGAAGCTTTCTTCCACCGCAGAAGCTGCCTAATGATCTCAGCTGGCTCTTTTCATCACTATTAACTTCAGATTAATCATCATATTCCCTTACACTGAGAGGGAAACCACGAGGATTAAGTTCATAATATCTTGTTTCAAACAATGAGCTGAGCTGTATGATCTCGCTACTGACTACTAATAATAGTGATCTAAGGATGTATCAATTTAAATTTGTTTCATGACACATATCTATAACATCAAAGTAATAAGGTGCATACACAGAATACATTTTTCTTTCAAAATATTCATTCATTTTCCATAACTGCCTAAACCTCTGGACCTGACCCCTGGACACCCTGGACATGTCGCCAGTTCATTGCAGGGCTGACATATAGAGACGAACAACCATTCACTCTCACTTTTACACCTACCGGCAATTCAGAATTAACCAATTAAACTAGTAAGGTGCGTATTTTTGGACTGTGGGAGGAAGCCAGAGTCCCCAGAGAGAAGCCATGTAGGCAAGAGGAGAACATGCAAACTCCACTCCAGTGTTGGCCCCCAGCTGGTTTGAACCCAGGACCGTCTCGCTGTGAGGCGACAGTACTGACCGCTGCACCACCGTACTGGCATGATTTTCCAAATATGTCATGGAAAAACAGGGCTTTTATTTTTATAGGTTTTATTAGCCTATACATTGCAAAATGGTCACAGTGAAATTTCCACAGAAAAATCGATTTGTGCTCCAAAAGAGACTGTAGTTTTTGTTTTTTTTTTCCTGTGTGAAATCACACTAATAGAGAGAACAACTCACCCGACACATTTCAAACTGATCGCTTCTGAATGTATATTTTTTATAAAAATAAAACATATATTACTTCTTACTGTCAGGAGAACATAAATGTGACAGTGCACTCGGAAACATAGAGGAAAATGTTGATCAAGCAACATAAGTTAGTTATACTTTGTTATATTTGGTGAAATATTATCATTTTTATTTGTGTGTGCAACAGGTACATTATAGTTCTATCCTCTGGCATAGTCATGATGTTTTTGTCCTATAGGAGGACATGTGTCTTCATCTTTACTGGTGTTTGAGACACCTGTGCCTGTCCTAGACTAGTGTTAGGCTGTCCCCCTATTACTCCACAACAGAAATGTCCTTTATAGTTTGGAGGTAGATGAGAGAAAGGGGGTAAAATGGGAGTCACTTAACAATCACGCAGCTGCAGTGCAAGATCCAAGAGTGATAGCTTTAGCAACTGACAGTTACGTGTTCTGAAGTACTGCATAGTAAAGTGATAGCACGGTCAAAGAGAAAACTGTGAAAGATCACGATAAAGATATGGATCGCAGATAACTGCATCAAAGGAGACTCCTTTTAGATTTAACATCACACGCATGGCTTGAAAGTCACATGATGCAAAGCAAGGCCCTTTCCCTTTCCATGTAAATTAGCTTCTCTGAAAATTCTAGGTTAATTGGCATAAACATAAGGGTTGTGTTTCAGCCATGCACTTAAGAGGACTTCCTCTTTCCTAAGGTAAGTGAATGGAAAGGCAGCACTGATGAAAGGAGTGTTTGTAACCAGCCACTGAAAACTTTACTTCAGATTTCAGATTTGTTTTCTTCGGGTAATTATTGTAAATCAATTGCTTAAGTTTAGTTGTTGGCTTAATCTGTATAGCCTCAAAAGCAATCCTTCGTTCAAATTTGATATGGTATTGCATAACGACTCTGAAGCCGTGTCAAGCCTATTCATTTGTTAAACACTTGTCAGCTGTATCATATTATATCTGAACAGACGTGAAATGTTGCATCAAAAAAAAAACTGTATCTTTTTCTTCAAACTTAGGCAGTTTCACTAATCACTGTATATGCAGGACAAATGATCTGATGATTTGAGAGATGTCTCTGCCAACCCACGCAAAACCTTAGGTGTGTACACTGGGATCTGTTACGCACCACCCGTGAACCCCAGATGCACAAACACAGAAACAGTAATGTGAGCCACCATCTTTTCCCCACTAGGCAGATTTATGCACATAAATCATTTCCTACGCTGTGTTTTGGGGGATTTATAGCAATAATAGGCCATCTCTGCCATTCCCATCCTGTTCCCTCAGAGCAGTCCCTGGGAAAAAACCTCACAGGTCTTAACTTTTGGTCACATCAGGTTTTCAGTTGCAACGTTACCTTTTCCTAACCTCACAGGCCCAGACCTAATCATATGTTTCCATGGAGTTACCTGCCCAATCTAATCTCAGAGAGCTTTGAAACAGCGGCAGGCCGGTGCGTAACAATGTTTTGGAACATGTCCACATGACCCCTTTCTGCTGTTTGATCATGTTGGTTTTACTGGGAGGGTCCGCTGGTAAAACATGGAGACTGCTTGTACAATAATATCGCCACTGTCACGTTTAATAGATGTCTTGATTGCGTGTGTCATTTGCGGCTGTGAATGTTCTTTTTGTTTTGTCTGTAGAAGAGATGCTGTTAGGTACGTTTAATGTGGCGGACTTCATCTCATTTTCCTGTATGACACATATGAAGGTATTCAAGAACTTTTGCTAAGTTTGATTTGCAGCGTTACGGTGACAATGCCACGCTTAATGGTTATTAGTTGTTTAGATTTAGATTTAAACATTTATTACACAAATTGCTGTGAAAGGACTCCAGAAGAAATAATTTTTACGTGATATTGCAATTTTTCTTTTCAGCTTAAAATTTGCAGAGATCAGCTTCATTGCGTTTCTGGGTCATTAACATAATGCTTTGAATTGTGAATCAACGGTTTTACAGAAGTACAACTTTGTAAAAAGAGCTACAGTACAGTCTCAATACAATACTCTTCACAGTGTACCGCACTTGAGACAGAAACCAGATTGGCCACAAACTTCAAATTGTAAATAATCCATTTTTGAATTTGGTATGCTTCATAGAGACTTTGTTATGATCAGAGTCCTTACATTTATTTTGTATTGGGGTGAAAATATTTAAAACCAAAAGTAGCTGTGTACTCTAAATTTGCCAGTTACAAGAAACAGACACTTTGATTTCAAGAACGCATTACTGTGACGCACGGCTTAGCCCGTGACAGTCATCTACGTGGGTATTAGTAAGCCATGTTGTATATACCCACTGGTTTTAAGACGTCAACCTCAAATTTTGTTCTTGACAACAAAACCTTCCCAAAGACACTGAACAGTAAATGTCTGTGCAACTCGTGCAGCTGTTTAAACTTTCACATTCAAGCATCAACAATGCGCTACTCTGTCAAATCTCAAAGACATGTTTTGCCTGCCCAAAGCAGACACTCGCCGTTCCAATTAGCAAATGCCACTGAACACCTCACCACGTTCAGCTCTGTTTATTTCCAGTATACACTCTGCTCGCTAAGTTAGAACATGTTTCTAAAGTGACTGAGTTGACAGATAAACTATTTTGCAAAAAATCAATTTTACCATGTTACTTTGATATAGTATGAAACTCAGATGTACTTATTCTCTGACAGTTTAGGGTGGTCTAAAGCAGGGGTGTCAAACTCCGGTCCTCGAGGGCCACAATCCAGCATGTTTTAGATGTTTCCCTCTTCCAACACACCTG
>JAPQRN010000019.1:9724924-9742706 GCA_037367275.1 Coranthus polyacanthus | reverse complement strand
ACTGACTGAAGCTGTGCTATTGTTTGGGGATTAATTTTTTACCAATTTTTTAATAATGTTTCAAAATAAGCATACTTACTAGATGAAGTAACGTGTATCAAAGCTACAGATGATGAAGTGCACGTGACTTTTAGTTGTCATTGTAAGTTATAGTCCTACCTGTTTTAAATGTCACTGAGACCTTTGTCAGGATAATCCACTAACTAAACTGGTAGAGAATACGTTGTTGTTGGCTTTCATCCTCTTTCCTCACATTGAAAAATGCCCCGTTTCCACAGTGAAATAGATTAGACATTGCTGTGCCCTTCTGAAGTGGGGAGCCATCACCAAAGTAGTTGGAGAGGTATTTTGGTTCGGCCACACAATGACATCATCGAGGAGTGCGCCCTTGTTAGCGAAAGGGAGGGAGAGCAATTAGCCACTGCAATTAACCTTTAAAAGGCTGCCTATATGGAATGAGAGAGGATGAATAATAGTCAAGTCCCAAGTATAAATCCAAGGCATTGCCATCCAGAGATCCTCCCCAGAGACTGCTGAGGTAAATGGCTACAAGGGCACTACTGGGGAGTGTGGTGAGTCAGGTGTAGGAAGGATTGCTAACTCACACTTTAGCGTTAGGGACTTTGTAGGATGTTTAGGATCTTTTTTTTGTAAGAAACAAAAAGACAAAATCATGATACAGAATTTCCCTTATTGTCCCAGTTTTCTGCGGTGAGACAGATTTGTTTTTGTGATAGCCATTTTAACTGACCATATGACAAAACTTTATTCAAAACTCTCAGATGATTATTCATGAGGTTGAGGCATAAGATTGAGAAAAGGTGTTGCATCCTGAGAGCAGAGATCACTCCCATGATTTCTTGCAGTGTCAAATGGGACAGCGGGACGCCGTCACAGTGACGTCTAAGAGGGCTGCCGGGGATGATAAGGGTCAGTGCCCATCTTTGGTCATTGTTGTCCAGGCATTAACCTCCCACCACCAAATCAGCTGCTACCACCCACCTGCTTAATTACCGAAGGACAAAGGCTGGATGCATGTCAGCGTGTGACAGTGCTTTCCTGTCCTGGTTCTCCGAAAGGACAGGGTTGGATATGCTTCAGGTTTATTATGTTTTTTATCTTTAAATTACCTATTCATCTGGAAACTTAGGCATTTTAAAAAAATACAAAATATTTGATTTCCTGCGTTTGTTTGGCTTATTTTTTCAGCATTTTTCTTTTATAGACTAATTTGAACTCACAGTTATGTTAATCCCTGAAAACTGGTCTGAATGTCTTCTAGCAAAATGAAATGTAAAACAAGTTTTAAATCCATCTACTACATTTTTAAAAATCTGCAAATATTTTAGTGAGAATTGTAAAAACCAAGGACAATAACCCTTCATTTAGTGTGTGTACAAAAGACAAAGAAAAAGGTCATGTCCAAAGTTACAGTGATATTTTATGTTTGTGAATCCTCTCTTTCATTGATATGATATGCATATGAGTATGCATGAGCCATCACTGATATACTGTAAGTGCAAACATGTATGTGGTACAAGACTAGGAATAGCTATGTTTTCTTAACAGAAGCCAGAAATTATTAGCGTAGCCCAATCACATCGCTGCATAACTGAGCAAGTGTGAAGGAAAGAACAATAACCCTAATTATTGTAGCTGATTGGTTTTGCATGTGCTGCCATTCACCTAGTCAAACTATTGTTCCTATTTGTGGGCAGGCTGGCAGCAAAACACCCAAAAGTCTATTTATAACTATGACGAAATGCAAATGACCTGTTAAGAGAAGCTTCCATTTTATAGTGATTTTCCTCCACACCTTCACAAAGTAGCACATGAAACACCCCTGTTAAAATTTATTACGTTTGTCGCTATACAATGTTTTATGATGTGTTGACTGAAACCTGGAGCTTGTCCTCAGATGTCACGCTGGACTGTGTCTTATTCTCTAAGGACATGCACAGTTTTCCTTGAGGAAGTGTGATATTTAACAGTTTTGGCACTGCTGCCAAAGGGCTGGTTGGGTTTAACAGCTTTTGGATGGCATGACAGTAGTTTTGGAAGGCACAGAGGTTTGAATTACTGATTGAAACATCCGTTTCCTTCCATCAGACGATGGTGATGCTCAAAGCTGTAGAGATGGGCATAAATAGCTTGATGTAATGGGTTGCTCATAAATGCCATAAATAGTACTAAGCACGATGATTTATTTGTTTTTCATTGAAGATACTTGTACTTCAAAAAGGTAGCTGACAACATAGCTATAACAAATGAGCCTTTAAACCATCAAATGTTTTTTTCTTTTGACATCTTAATCAGTTCTCTGGTATTGCTAAAATGTGTACATGTACAAACATGCTACGTGATTTTATGCATGGGTGTTTTAATTATGTGCCTCTTTTTTGTATGTGTAATCCATAACAGATTTTTTTTTTTTTCTTAATCAACCTTAAGCATCCCTAATCAAACCTGTTTGCAGAATCACCAGCTCAGCCAAAAGAGATGTGGGATAAAGCACGTAGTGTAATCTTATCAAAAACAACACTGAAATGCCCTAATCTCTGCTGCAGTGTTAAAGCAACAATTACAGACGCTATCAAAGCTGTTTGATTTTCTGCCAGTTGGTATGAAATCATGGCTGAGGCAAGTGTATCCCCACAGACAGAAAGTACACGAAGGGGAAGGTTCAGTGACCACACACACACACACAGGCTGGATTTTGTCAGTTCTTGATTGGCTCATTGTGAAATATTGAAAAAAGTGAAAATCTGTATGTCAGGTCTTTGTAAATATTCCAGTAATACCCTACCATCTTTACGCCAGAAATGATTGTGAAGCTTTCGCTTACTCACATTGGCAGATGAGTTTTCATGAGGGGTTCATGTTTTGAAGTCTGCTTCAAACAGATGCGAGCCATTACGAAGCAACTGGAACACTGATTAGCTTCCAACAAACTCTCAGTCTTGTTTTTGTAGACATCACTGCGAAATGACTTTGTTGGGGACAGCCCACACACCCACCAAAAAGTACAAAAGATTTTTTTTTCAGCATGTCCAAATTGTAAACCTTTAATGCAACAGTACTAACAGATAAGCAACAAATTTGCGTAGGATAGCAAATTTTAAAATGTGATATATACAATATGAAACCTGTTTTACAGTAAAGGTAGATTGTATCTAGTTATAGTTCATGGATTAGTTGTTTTTGGAGACTTGAGTTCAGAGTTCATTCTTTATATTGATTCTAAGTAATTGTCATTTATTTGTTGATGTTCCATTTTCTCCTGGAATTCTAAGGGCTTCTCGTTCATGTAAGAATTTAAATTTTTAAATATTTAATAAAAAAAAACAAACCCAAAAGGGAACATATATTGAGGAAACATGCAAAAAAACAAAACAAAACAGGGAACGCTGCAAGTGAAAGCCAGAATCGTTCATTAAAATGATGAAGCCAGTTAGTTTTGACTTTTAGGCAATCAGCATCCGCTATGGAAATGAAAGCTTTGAATCCTATAAATAATAGGAAACTTTATTTTGGTCTCCTCCTCCACTAGCGTTTCAGTTCAAACACCAGATGGCTGATATTTACAGCACTAAGGACGACTCTGATAGCCTCAGGTAAATTGTCAGTCTTGGAAAACTATGTGAAATTGACCTTTAAACATTTCTTAGTGGTTGTCTAAACTTTCCAGCTTTCATTGTATTCATCCATACAGTGATCCTCAGCCATCTGGCAACAGAATACACTAAATCAAACTGTATTTTATTTGCGGTGCCAAGCAGTATTTAACTCAAGCACATTCATTTGTTAGGTCCTTTTTGTTGTTAAAAGCAATTTATAAATTTGACATTTTACTTCATGTTATCCAACCCTAGACTCTGGTACATGTTTTTCATTACCAGTAAATATACAAAAATAATTCCTCTGTTTTCAGGTTAACAATGTATTTTCTGTCCAAATATAAAGCGTATCTCTATCTTAAGAGTATATTTTAGATTGCCACTAGTGTCTGCTATCTTTAAACAATGCAAGGACAGGCTGCTCCCACCAGTTATGGTTCAGTAGCTGATAAAACATTTGTCACATGGACATATGGTAACTAAATAGAGGTCTTTATCAAGGTTTTCTCTCCGAACAATTGTTTCAGCACCTGGCCTCTCTTAGGATGAACTGAGCTCTGACCTAAAGTGTTTTTCCTTGAAAAGAAAAAAAAAACGAAAACATTTCCAGCTTTGTTCTTTGACTTCTACAACTACTGCTGACTTGGTCATGACATGAAGGGTTTGATGTGGCTCTTTGAGAACACTTAAAAAGGAGGCTGGGTATTGGTATCATTCTAGTCTAAAAACAATTACGGATTTTGTCACCTGTGCGATGTGTTGCACAAGCCGGAGGACGGTGTGTCCTCAGTAGCTCAGCTGCTGGCGATTGAGGGTGAAATCGCTCAGATCTTCGAGGATGATTGCAGCAAAAGATGAAGCGAGAGTAAAAGAAGTGCACATGGGATGGCAGCTAGCAAGAGTACACCAGTGACCCTTGGCTGAGCTCTCCTACCCACAACTCGCACCAGCGGAAATGGGGGAGGGTGCGGGAGCACTCACAAAAACTGCAGAAACACTGCAAAGGGGAATCGAGTGAAAGAGAGCGAGAAGCCACAGGCAGGGGGAAACAGAAACAGAGAAGAGGGGTGGAAACGAGAGAGAGAGAGAGAGAGAGAGAGAGAGAGAGAGAGAGAGAGCGATTAGGGGTTCAGGTTTACCAAAACATGACTCAAGCAATTAACTGTGAACAACCCAGTCAAGGTCATCAACAAAGGGCTAAGGAGCGGTTCCTGAAAGCAAAGCCACCACAAATGAATTTAAGCCACTGCATCCGATTGCCTTATTGGACATTTCAGGTGCCACTTTTGCCTTTCTAAAAATGGTCAAGCCTTTGTCGGCAGCCCTGTGAGGCTATTATGAAAGAGGAAGTATGGAAACTATTAGATCAGGGCCCAATATTCCAATCTTTCCTCTCAGTGGCAAAATGAACAAATTTTCATTTAGTCCAATCCTGCAGCGATAATCTGAGAGTCCTTTCCAAGCAAAATATGTCCCTTTTTGCCCATCTTTTGATTACTTACGTTATTTTTTCATTCTGCAGCAGGGTTAGACTGCCTCAAAACCACACACTCACAGTAAAGTTCGCCCGTCGTGCACTGAGCAGCACCCGAGGTCCGAAAATAAGCCACATCTTGACAGACAGCCATTCGTATATATGAAAAGAATACAAAAGAGGCTTTACCTTGAAATACATCTGCTGAATATTCATCTGATAGAAATCATCAGACAGTAGCACAACAGTTTTATTTGTGAGTGTTGTTCATGAACTACCAGCAGGCTGTCATGCTCCTGGAGCAGTACATCTGGGCTCCATTTTCATTGGATGGTTTAGTAAATAGTTTAACACATCATTAAAGCACTTGCTGTAAAAATCAGACACCCCGACATTCATGATCTTCCTTCACAACTTATATCTTTCCGTCTTAAACCTACTTTTAATGTCAGCAGAACACTTAAACCTAATTGTTTCCTTGTTGCTAAAAATACAAAAAAGAGGAGTGGCTCACATGTCTAGTCATAAAACTAAGGTGTTTTAAGTGCACAATACATTAGATCATATGCAAGAGAGCGTTTTCTGTAGACTGAAGAGCAATTTGATTATCCATCGGGTCAGTTTAGTTCCTTTATTAAAATATAACTGGAGGCGTTGTTACCCAATCATTAATCAGGGATGTAAAGTCAGATTTGTAAAAACTAACAGAGGATTCACAGACTGAGATGAAGTTTTGACGATGGACAATATTGGGTTTGAGCACTGATCTAAGACTACATATTAATCATTTTCAGTTGACTTGATGTGCCTTCACATTGAAATGATTCATGTAACTAGATCCATTTGAGAATTTGTGCTGTGTTTTTTCTTTTTTCAAGGCAAATGATGGACTCTTATAACAGGTTCATTTGTACAATACACAAAAGCCTCCCAAGAGTCAAAAGAGAAAGAGACGGAGAAGGGAAAATGAGAAAAAGGTCTTTGAATTTGTGATCGATGAGGTGGCTTTATTTGACTTCAAAGACTTCTAGAGCTGTTTAGGCCAAGTTTTGGCCCTCGCTTTGCTCTTTTACTGGTTGAAGAGAAGCACGTGATGTGCCTCCGTCCTCGCTGGAAGTCAGACCCCTGCTGTTGCTGACAAAAAGATCCAAACAATGCTACTTTCTCTTAGTCTGGCGCAACAAGTCAATGGCTATTTTCCCCATTCTCTACATTTTCCCCCTTTTTCCTTCCTTTTTGGCATTCATTTTTATTGGTTGCCTTGTTTTGCACCCAGTGCCCAGCAGTCCCAAGCAAAAGAAACTGGGATTCTTTTCCCCTTTTCCTTTTGTGAGGAGGTGCGTGCTGGGAATATCTATAGCTACTCATATCAGAGGTCGTGTAAACCCCGCCTTTAGACTGTGTGGTTTTTGGCATTTTTCTTTGTGTTAGGTCTGAGTGATGTGGAACATTGTGACTCAATCATGCAGCAACTAATTTAATCAAGGAGGCTAACCTAGTTTTTATATGCAGGAGTTCTTTTTGGTTGGGCATGTGAAAAAGGTGCAAGAGTAGTTTCCACCTCAAGTTTGAGACAACCCTTATATTGACAAACGTAACGTTAGTGTTGTGTTTCAGTTAAATGCACTACTCTTGCTTATATCAGTGAAATCCTATTTCTCTTAGGGTGACCACTAACCTCTCTCAGCCTGGACTGGCAGGTTACAGCTACATTTATTAAAAAGATTCACTCTCAACTCTTCTTCCATGAAATACCTCCTACGTGTGGGTGTTTCCTCAAAAACCGATTGCAAAATTGACAACGAGGAAAGGGATTGGCTTGTTCGGATTTTTTAAGTCATTGTTTGCGATCTCATGTTTAAACAATACCCAGCATTGCAACACATGACAAAGATTGCATATTTGTGAAAGAAGGGTCATCAATCAGAGCTACAAAGGAGCCTCTGTTTTTGTAGGTGACTACTGCTCATAGACTGTATGAGTGTCACCACAGCAAATTCAAATCAAGACCATCTTTTTTCATTGGATACCCTGTATAATTCTGTATACATATGAGGTAAAGCAGTATTGTTCAGTGATGATAATCTGATTTATGATTCAAATCTAATTGTGCTTAAAATATAAAAGAACCCCTCCAACTTCCCCGCAGGATAAACCTCTTAACATCAACCATAAAAATCTGATATATTTACGTTGTTTATTGTAATAACAGTCTGCACACATGAAAGTGAATACAAAAGCCATCGGGGCTCACTTCCTGTTAACTCTTTGCCTCTGATTATTCACACACAGAAGGGAGTTGTTTTTATGATGGATGATTCACCGACTTGTGAACATCCTGTGAATGGCATCACCTCAGGCCGCTTTCCTGCAAGTAATGAATTCAGGTAAATCAAACATAACCATGGCCTTAATCACTCGGGAATATAAACAACTATAAACAATGTGGCCAATCCCTAAACCCTCCTTTATCCTGTGACAGTAAAAGGACAGAATGCAAATCAGCAGAAACCACTAGATTGTTACAATGGCAATACAATAGAGTTTTTGGCAGCATATTATCTTTTCTTTTGCTTCAATTTTGTTGAAATTTATATTAATAAAAATAAAACAAATCTGAAGTAGAAGAGGGACATGGAACTTTTCCTTTCAGATAGTCACTTATGAAGTCCTTTGGTTATTGAGAGAAATGTGTATTTACATACGTGTGAATGTGCGAGCCCCCGTTCCAGATGATGAAATGTAGGGCGCTTTTACATAGAAATGTTCCACACTTAAAGGCTTTACAACAGGTAATGCTAGTTCCGTTAGCAACCTGAACTTCCCGGCAGCCGTGTTGAGCACCATCCAATAAGTCTGTGACTCCAAGCATATAGTCTGTCTCCAAAATTACAAAGCATTTTATGACTATATGTATAATAACCTAAGCACACGTCCAGTTACGGAGCCAAGATTTCAACCCTCTGAGCGTTTTGAGAAAAACAACTTTGGCATGTCAGGAATTGTTCTCCCTTGGGAGTATTTTGATTATTCCTTCTTTTCCATATGCCTTGTAATATCAGGTGTGTGGATGAAAGAAGCATTGATTTTATGAAGCCTGACAATCACCAGGGTATGACTGGCATATAAGAGAGCTTTGACGGTAACAAGAGTGGAAATATTCATTGTTTTTTGGTAGCCTATCGTCACCCCCCACAGGCTGCAGCAGAGCAGTGGGGTTGTGTTTAGCAGTCGCAATCCACCAGGGAACTGCTAAGATTATCCTATGTTGTGCTGCTATAAAAAGATTTACACAGAAGAGCCTATCGGTTTAATACATCACCAGTTTCGATGCTGTCAGGACCCAAGAAATAAGAAGGTAAAAAAGATGCAACATAAGCTCCTCCAGTGTGCATAGAACAGTCATGTGTGCATAACAGCTTGAGGTCTGCAGAGGTATAAAACGGGGCTGTTTTATAAATTAAGGTTGTGGCAAAAGTTAGCATCACAAATGGAAAAGGACCTAGGGCTAAAATAGAATGAGGACAGCATTTTATTTTATGAAGGCAATCGAAAGAAATGCATGCTGATGGCCGGAATGTATGAGCTACAGGTCTGTTCTAATGTTTGATTGTGTTGCTTCGGCTCAAATATCTACTGCTATGGATACAGAGTGGACAGTCGAGTGAACATAGTAGTTCAGTCCTGCACACTTCACTGGAAGAACATTAAATACCACTTCAGCCCAAATCAGTGGTTGAATTTTATCAAACATCTGACACTGTTTCAGTCAGAAATAATGGCGTCAGTGACATCTTTGTAATGTTATTGCTACCATTGTGACAACCCAGTTATAACATTATAATAAACTCATGTTTAAACTCTAAAAAGAAAAGCATTATTTATTGCAACCTGTTTCATTGCACCAGCCAAAGACAGTAGGTAGGCCAGTGTAGGACAATGACACATGCAACACAATTTGTTTTTCATAGTTTGCTTTTAAAACATACATTTTTTTAGCAACATAGATTTGACATGTTCTAATCAGTGTTCTCTTCATGTTCTCCCTTCTACTGTGCAGTTCATCATCACACTACGGAGGATGCTCTGTTGATGCTCTGCTGTTGCTTTACTTCAGATCAAACCTAGAGGGCAGTATATATTTTTATATGATATGAGCAGGTCCACCTGTGCATGTGCAGGTCTCTCTCAGGTTAAGTCACCTTTTTGTCTGGTGAACAAGCAGGTGGGTTCAGGAAGTTTCAGTGGCATGTTCAACTCCGAAACACATGTGACATATGGGGCGAAGAACTGCTATCCTTACTGCCTCATTGTCTTTTAAATGTTTTAATTCCTTTTTGCGTTTTCTGTAAATCATTTTGAAAGTTGTTGTCCTTGCCAAATCAAGGTCATTTATGCCCTCCGTCAGTTTCCTGGCTATGTTTTCATGCAGAAGACGACTAAAAAATAACAATTATCTTTCAACTAACACCACTGCATGTCCCATTTATTTTGTGATATATATAAATGCAGTGTAATGCAATTATACCTGTCAGGAAAATAGTACAAAGAGTAAACTTGTCCTGTGCGTCTGTGCAGGTGGCGCCAAGATGTGGTTGATGATAAATGATCTATTTCTCTGATGGTTAGACACCTCAGTTGCATTTTTCAACCTCCTTTTTTTGATCTACTGTTTTACTAAGCAGGTAAAAACAGGTCTGGCAGATTTCACGTTTATATGCAAAATAAACAGAGTTGGCCAATCTGAATCTTGGTGGGATGTCTGCTCGATAAATCACTGTTGCTGTAATCAAATGAGATCCCACAGAATTTGTATAGTACAGTTCTTCTCTGAAGCCTTTTGATGGCTTTTGTGGGATGTGGAACATTGAATTTACTCCTTAAAAACATTACCTGTGTTCTTTTTTTTTTACTCTCTGTTGTGAATAGGAAGAGTTCATGGAGACAAAACAATTTTTAAAAGTAAAATTCTTAAAACTGATGTTGAAAACGGGATGGAATTTAACTGAGCATGAGAAGAAATTCAACCTTCAATGAGTTTACATAATTTGCAAACTCCTAAATCTCTCCTAAAACTCCTAAATACAGCAATACCACAAACCTGAGGAATGAGAAGAGGCCCTTTGCCAACAGAGGGATTGTCCAACAGCAGGCTCTATCCAGAGATCTGGCCCCAAGCCTCTGTGCAAGATCTCTACTACAGTTACTACATTATAGTGCCTGAGTGAGAGCTTGAGTTTCCAGACTTTGAGTGGAAAATGAGGCCTTTATCATGAAAAGAGGACCACACAAGAGCCGCATTGGTATTAAACTTTCCCACTAAAAGTTTATTGAGTTATTTTGGTGGCAAAATTGTAATACCCTGCCCAGTATGGCCCCCCCAAAAATAGAAACCAGTGTAATAGTTTGTACATGGGATCTTACAATAAACCCAGGTTCCTGAAGCAGCAAAATGCTCGGCAGGTAAGTGCTAGCAGGGAATCCTAAGGACGTCTTACTGCGTGAAGGGATTTCCCACAGTTTAGGAAGTAGAGAAGCTGACGCATTGCAAGTCTGCCCGTACGTCTTTTGGCTGCTGTGTTTCTCCTGCCCTCCTAAGCTCTAATGGTCCTCTGAGGCTTCCCAGTCAACAATTTTGAGCCAATTTCAAATGACATCATTCCTCCTTCTCTTTTCATGTTGGATCATTAATTATTCAGTCAAACCTTTGCCTTGAGATTTACAAGGAGTCCCGGGGAGGTTGAGAAGGAAATGAGACCTCTAATAAATCTCCAGGCATGGACACTGGGGTATTGTACAGACATCTTAAAGACAGATTTGCCTTCTCATTCTTTAACATGGGCTTCACACATGGGGATTTATGTTTGGCTAGCAGGCTAATTTAAGGCTGCTAATGATAGAATAGCATTTTGGATTCACCCATCGTTTCCGAATGACAGTCAGGGTAATACACTGCTATAATTAGACAGTGAACCCTTGATGAGTGCAATCCTATATAACTATATCTTAGCAGTCAGCATAACATAACCAATGACGTCACTCATCACACAAGGGGATTTCACAAGGGCATCAGTGTCATCTCCCTACCAAGATGGAATTCTTGGTCATCGTCTTTGGTTGCTTGCTTCTTCTCCATAATTATGGTATGTAAGGACATGAGAATGGAGATTAAGGCCAAAGAATACTGAAAAAGTCCAAGAAGATGGAAAGGAAAAAGCATAAAATAGCATAAAATATTAGAAAATCTCACACTGAAGGAAAAATAACACAGACATATACAACTCAATATAGAGCAGCTGTCAAGGCTCCAAGTCAATCTTTGAGAGATCTCAAAACCATGCTGCTTGTGCATAAGTAATTGTGCACTTTCCCATGCAGGGTAGTAATTGAAAAGCCTTTGTTCTTTGGCAGTGAAGGTGGAAAACTGGACAGAGGTGTACTTCATAATGAAGAGAGGCCCCATGTTAATGAGAAGAGAGGGTTTACTGTATGCATAGGAGATGGTGGTCAGCGTTAGCACGGGTAGTGAGGACGTTGTACTGTACATAAACCAAGAAGAGAGAAACACCTGTGGGTGGAGAAGATCTCCAAAAAAATAAATAAATAAATAAATAATAATAATAATTACACACATATTCAGATTTTACAAGTTGTTTGTGGAGTAAACATAAAGCTCTGTTTGCAGACACACCATTTCTGAAAAATATCAGCACAATGAAATTACATTTGTTAAAACCAATTCAATTACCTAAAAGCTGTTCTTAAACACGCTGACTCAGCAGATCCCAGATTCAATCAGTTACAACCAGCACTGCCTCAACCAAAAACATAATCAAAAAGCACTTATTTATTTGGAAAAAAAGGAAGTAGTGTATTTGCAGGAGATGGAACAGTTTTTCCTCTCGTTGACACAATGTGCTGTGGCTTAATTCTGACAAACATCTTCGGTCCCCTTGATTCTTTGTTTTCACAAAGAAATGAAAACCTTCTTACCAACTTGACGGAGCGTGGGAGAGAGGCTGATGCAATAAATTCATCCTGAGTATACAAATACATTAATAGACATGCCTGTTAGAGTTTGGAAACTAAAAATCATGACGCACCCATCCAGGAAAGTAATTAAAGAGCACAAAAAATAATAAAGCCCAAATGCATGTGAGAGGGCTTTGTCTTAACGACTGTAACAACGGGCTGAGCCTAAACACTTTATTTACTTTACAAAAACTGAGACAGACGATCTAATCTTAAGACGTGAGCATCTTAAAATAGCTATTGGTGCTTCACAGTTAAATCATCCTGACATTCCTGACACAGTTTTAGTCTCATAGTGTACTTGTATGTTTCCAGTAAAAAGCTGTATTTTAACCACATAAAATCATATTCTTACTGTTACATGGCTATTATCAGTATTTTCCAAGACTAAATACAGAACGTGGCACCCCTGTTATATTTCTGCATTTCATATTTTTTGACTATCTAGGTTTGAAATCTGATGCATCTCAGTGGATCTGTCCCAGCATGTAAGCGGTCAATGGACAGTGAGGGAGCTGTTCTTCAGCACCAGCTCACCATGCAAAAAAGATCCTACCTCACCTTCAGTGATGGTTTAAGAAGATTCTGCATGGCACGCAGTGGGTGCAAATGGACAATAAACAAAGCGAATCTTAGCTTTCCTATTTCCCATTTTCTATTAGTCTCCTTATATGTCCTCACACCATCACTGTATGGATTTCTCTGACACACACATGGCATTTCGTCTTAAAAATGTCCGTATCGGTGCAAACTGACAGCCGAGTGTTGGAAATGCACTGAGTCCCCGATTTGATTCCCGGCTGGCCATGACATTCCCTGGCTCTCTTTCCCCACATTTCCCATTTCTGTCTCTACTACCTCTATCAAATAAAGACATAAAATGTCCAGAAAAATAATATAAAGAAAGTCTTGTATTGATTTTTTTTTGCGACTGACTTCCTCTTTGTCTTACCAGCTGATGAATGAGAAGAATTTTAAAAAATGCATTTTAAGTTTTTGTCCGCATGTCAAATTTCCTCATCTAAAAACGAAAATGAATTAAAGCCTTTGACGTTGATGTGGTGTGACAGTGCAGCAGTCTACCATCTCCTCCCTTGGATGAAGTCATTGTTAGGGGTTACAGTCAGCATTTATCTGCAGTTTGCCCCAGTATCCTTCCGTTGGTTTATCAGCCAAGGTTTCCTCAGATATGACTCAGCTGTCCTGTTTGAAAAGGGAAGAACACACTACCTTCTACCTTGACCTCCCACACCTAACAGAACCATAACAATTTGGGTGGGATGCAGAAGTTAGGGTGAGCTTCCTGTCTCTGTGATTAGTGCAGATTTTTGTTCCTGTTAATAGCCTGTTAATGAGACCATATTGGAGAAATAATACAGAGGGCACTGGCTTAAAATATTTTACAACTTGACTTCTGAATTACATGAATATTTTTATATCATTAGATTTTAGGTGCACACCGCTCACTTGTAACTAAAATTCCAATATGTTGTTTTAAATGGGGGCACCACTCTAAATTTACCCTTTGTTTGAACTGTTTTACATGAAAGGTTACAATATAACCCACCAGCAAAAGATCACAGATTCTGTCAAATGTAGCCACATAACACGGGCTTTCAACTTGCTCAGTCTCACCAAAGGGAAATGATTCCCGCACCTAACCACTTTGAAATCTACTTTAATCAATCAACATCGGGGTCCAAAGGAAACAGTTTTAATCTTTTAATTCAAGTGCTCCTTACTGAGTTTGAAGTTCTATTTAACGTATGAGTTGGCAGCGTGACTTTTAGAGATCAAACTGTCGGTTTGGTCAAAATAGTGACATCATCAATTTAAAAGTGTTTAAACTGATTTCGGAAAGACAGGAAAATGGAAAAAAAAAAAACTCAAGGTTGACTACTTGGTTTCCAATTACGGTGACCTTTTCCAAACGCTGACATCTCAGAGGATGAATCAACAATATATTCTGCTTTTGGATCAACCTCCAAAATATAATTCACTTACTTTGTTTTTCTTTTGTTAGTTTTGTTGTGATCCAGTGTGGCCTAAATGGCAAACGTCAAGCTGAGGAGGAATGGGTTGTGTAGGAGTGTCTCCTTTTTTGGCAGTGACCCTCAGAGCTCAGCACAATGTCAGCCAAGCAGGAGCAAAGCCGACTTTGTGCTGCCCAGAGTCACAGATTAGACTCATGGACTGCGATCTGTGCTGAAAAAAACAACCGCCACGGGAAGCATATAACCATGCACCCACACACATGCAGTCACTCAAAAACAGCAGCCATTCATTACCGCAGTCCAATTGTTTAGCATTGCACCCCTTTTCTCCCATTTCGCACGCTTTATTATAATCTGGTGTAGTTCATGATTTTGGGGCAACAGGACCAGAATAGTAACGGACAATTACGTCAGTTCTTATTCTTAATCAGACATCTAATAAATAACAGATTCTGCCAATGAAAGTACAAAGCAAATGTAAATGCAGTGAATAAAGCCTGCAGAGCCAACACATTGCGACAACGCATTACAAGTCAAGCTGTCCACTAACCTCCCATTCAAGTGTACTGAATCAACCCCTGTGTCAGATGGAAAACTCACACAGGGCAGATGGCGTTACTGTTGGGAAGACTGGCATCACTGTTTCAGGAATGTATCTGAACAACAGGTTATTGTGCTTCGGTTAAATCATAAAGACATGTTTTGACTTGATATACAATGCAATGTCTGATAAATAACAATTTTCAAATTAGGAGAATATTTCTTTTTTTTTTTTGCAATTTATACAATACAGATTACTTAAAGGTTCAGTGTGCAAGATTTGCAGAAATGCAGAAATGAAATAAAATGTTCATAAATATGATTTTATTAGTGTATAATGCCCTGAAATTTAAAATTGTGCTTTTTTTTTATCTTAGAATGAGCTGTTTATATCTACAAAGGGAGTACTGTGATGCTTCTACAGTCTGCTTAGAATGGATTTCTTTTTCTTCTTCTTCTTCTTCTTCTTCTTCTTCTTCTTCTTCTTCTTCTTCTTCTTCTTCTTCCAGGCAGTGTCCAGCATTAAGGTGAATTACTGTCACCTGTTCTGTTTGAGTGTGGACCAGAGTTAATATCCCCTCAACCAAAAAGTCCAGAACAGACCAAACGCTGGCTCGGTCAAGGGCCTGTCACTTTTTAAAAGCTACCATATCTGGCTGAATCTTGTCGATTCACCCAATACTGTGTCAATCGACACCAAAACATCAGTTGTTGACAGTTCTTTTTTTTTCAATAGCTATAAGCTCCTTATGTAACAGTCAACAAGCAAATGAAAAATGACCAGACGCAAAGTAAAAATATTGCTGGATTTGCAGGTCTAGTTTTCCCAGGGAGAGGGTAACACTTTTAACGGCTGCATTACTCAAAACCCCCAACTCACGGGCTTAGCTGGAGCACAGAACGACAAGGCCCTCTCCAGGCCATGACCAATCTCCTGCACAGATCAATCAAAGCAGTTCAACACTGGCTCTTTCAGCACCAGGCCCACCCTGGGCTGATGAACGACCTCGGCCTACAGCACAACCCAAACCTGATGCAAACATACAGCTCCTGTAGTACAGCGAGACTGACCTGACAAATACCTGCCCACCCACCTTTAAAATGTTAAACAGTTAACTGAAACCAGTAATTAAATGCATGTCATCTGTGGCTGACAGTGTTGCCCACCACAATGCTTCCTTTCTGTGGATGCCTCTATCCAAGAGTTGTGTATAATCTGTGCATTAGTGTAGTGCATGGTAATGAACCACTCATGCAGTACCTAAATGACTCATACTTCCACTTTTATTGATCCAATTGCAGCCTTCCTCTCTATGTCTCTATAAATTACATTACCCCAGCAAGTCTCTGTTTGCTGTTAGATACAATTTTAGTAACTGCTCAAAATCCTAAATGAATATTGGATTTATTTTTTGTGTGACTCCTTAAAATCAAACTTTCAAGAAACCGATATGATAATAAAAAACAAACACATTTCTAAATCAAGGTCATAAAATAAAAACCTTGTATATCTTACTCTACCATAACTCATATGTCACTCACCCTTTTTGATTTGTCTCCAAGGACCCTGTTCTGTTCTTAATATTCTCCCACTGAATCACTAATCACACTGCATTACTTAAATGGGCCATTTACGTGCAAGGATGCACGTATTAGCAGTGTGCCCACAATCTCCCCTCAAACTGAAATGGCACATTCTAAACACCGAAGCTCTAACACGAACATGTTAACGCAACAGTGTGATAGCTATTAGCACAGATCCATCAAAGATTAATGTCAAGTAGGGAGCTCTTTGTGTATATATATATTTCACCTCTGCACACTTCTCCTGGTAATCTGATACTTGTGTTATTCTTTCTTCTCAATTTTCCTGACAGGTGACACATGAAGTAGCAAAGCTGGGAGCTGAATCATCTGAAGGTTTGTTGGTTCCTGTTCAATTCACAGAGGTTTTCACTTTAATCACCACAGAGGAGGAAGAAAAACATGACATTTGGCAGCTAGAAGTGGATATTTTTAATTCATAAAAAGCATAACAAACACTTTTCATGTCTTCTTGATAGTCATAACTATTGCCAGTAAGCCTATAATTACTCCTGAAATACTGCCTATTTTGTATTTAATGAAAATGATTCCATTGGGAAACACGGTGGCATATCAAACTTTAGTATTTATTGCCTGAAACAACAATACAACAATTTAAACATTTTAATAATAGATTTTAATTCTTTAAGTTTCTCTCGCTCCATTCTTCCACCACTTTTCTTCTGATTATCTTTATTATCTCTCACTCCGCTTTTCTCTTTCTCATTCCTTCTCTGTGCTGCCTTTCCCATGCGCTGCAGGCGTGGTTATACCCAAATCCAACAGGGAATTACTGAGAAAACATCTCTGGTTACCACCGTCTCTGTGGCTATGCTCCTTACCATTTTTTTTTTTACAACGGGTCCGTTTGAAGTCATGAATGAAAAATGACAATACTCTAGCTCTGACCTAAAAAACAGGTTGGTGAGAGCTATTCAGTGGCAATTAGAAACCTCGCACAAATATTGAATGCAAGTGCTGGGCTGTCCTCAGCCTTCCTGTTTCTTATTTGATCAAAAGCCTCAATCAAGGGTGTGCAAGAGTAAGCAAAGACTTTCCAAAGAACTTTTCTGGCACATCGTGTCATTTTTTTTCTTAACCAAATATGTTATTGTACGTATTCATTTCAGTTTACAGTAGTGTCAAAAATAATGTGTTGACATGAGTAATGCTTCTCTGCTGTCCGTACTGAGAAAAACAAATAAGAAAAAAAGATTTATATACAGCATAAATATAGCTGCAATTTGGTTGTTAAGACAGAACACTTGGCCCTTAAAATATGATAGTTTTTAGTGCAAACTTATAAAAAGTGGTGAATGAAATTAATCAGACTTAGTAGAGTGGATATTAAATTATAGCACCTACTGACAGATAAATTCTAATTCAGTTACCGCTGTAAAATACCAAAAATAGCTTTTAAAATGTTTTGTAAATTAACTTGATAAGTGTAAACTCTTCTTTTTTTTGTACTATAGAGATTTGACATAATGTTTCCAAACAAATCTGTTCATGCTCTTCTCTCAGTTACTGGCCATTATGGC